>NC_051174.1:96141536-96741536 GCF_013339725.1 Rhipicephalus microplus
CCAATAAGCCCTCTGTGTGCACGAGTATCGGCCTCGCATAAAGCGTGGAGAGTGTATAGAAAGAGAGTGAGACAAAGAGTGCACGTCGCTTTCAGCCACGCACATATACGTACACGCATGTCTATTGGTCGGTCCGTAGGTGTCGTAAAGTTCGCAAGAAAAGAGTCGGCGACATGGCGCCTACGTCCGTTTTTCTTCACCGACACTACGACATTTGCTTAGATTTGTCAAGTAACCGGGGCACAGCGGAGAAAAAAAGGCTGATTGCACAAGCCGTAGCTTCAGTATGTGAGAGGACTTGCGGTATACCGAAGTATATGAATGTAAATCTAACGCGCCCCCGTCGTGGCACATTCTATCTATCTATCTATCTATCTATCTATCTATCTATCTATCTATCTATCTATCTATCTATCTATCTATCTATCTATCTATCTATCTATCTATCTATCTATCTATCTATCTGTCTATTCGTCTGTCTGTCCGTCCGTCCGTCCGTCCGTCCGTCTGTCCGTCTGTCCGTCCGTCTGTCCGTCCGTCTGTCCGTCCGTCCGTCTGTCCGTCCGTCCGTCCGTCCGTCTGTCCGTCCGTCCGTCCGTCCGTCTATCTGTCTATCTATCTATCTATCTATCTATCTATCTATCTATCTATCTATCTATCTGTCTGTCTATCTGTCTCTGTCTTCTGTCTGTCTGTCTGTCTCTCTCTCTGTCTATCTATCTATCTATCTATCAATCTATCTATCTATCCGCCTATCTATCTATCTATCTATCTATCTATCTTTGTCTGTCTGTGTCTGTCTGTCTGAAAAAAAAATGAGCCGGGCCAAGAGCATAACACTTATTCTGACTTTTCGACCGCAGGCAGGCCGTTATTAAGACCTTTGTGATAAAGTTCTGTCCCCGGTTAGAACGTCAAAAAAGATGTCTTGCTGTTCACTATGCCGTCTTATTTATATCCTCTGAACTTAGGATCACTACCTTCATCGTTATTGTCATCACCATCATGCCTGTGACCTTCTGACTTCCAGAGCAGTTCCTCTTACTAACAGACTAACAGCGTCATAAATGCGAAACATACAGCATGCTATGTTCCAACATATATAAAGTCACCAAAAAAGCCCCACCATTCTGGAGGCTCAGGAAAATCGAGCCTTATGAAGGCCTACAGAAAAAATCGTTACCCAAGCATTCTGTACAAATACGTGCGACTCCGGTGTTTAGCAGTGCGGTTCAACCTCACGTGGCACTGAATCGTGTCACAATTACTGGTTACATGTTCGTGCTTCTTCTTCGCGTGATTAGACACACCTTTCGCTCGGGTCTACCACAGTGTTTATTTGATATGCCGCACATTGTGCCTCACATAATCACGGTCATGGCGGAGTGTAATGAGCGGTTAAATGCGTTTCGCAATGCCTCAATCACAGCGGTTATTCTCGAACTACAGGCAGTCACAGACGATCGCAGCCGAAGTCAAAGTGCCGCTTGATAAACTCCGGCCGAAAGCGGCATTCGTCCCAACTATGGTGATAATGATATTCTAGTTCACTATAGCCCCGGCCAACGCGCTCCCGCGATCACCACATCGACGCCGTAATGCCGCATTCTTGCAAGCGTCTCACATCGCGAGCCAAAGAACACATTTCTAAAGAACACTCAACAGATCTGTGCAAAATTTTTGTGTCTACTTTACTCGCAGTCTCTTTCCACGGGTGAGCTTCCTAGTGATGGGAAACACGGAAATATCACCCCAGTATTCAAATCAGGTATTAGAGAGTCACCCCTCAATTACAGACCAATTTCATTAACTAGCATTCCATGCAAAATCATCGAACATGTCATCTAACCCGGATTATGGACTTCCTAGACTCAAATAACTTTTTCAATTCCGCGCAGCATGGCTTTCGTAAAGGTTTGTCGTGCGAGACTCAACTGGCTATGTTTTCGCACGACTTGTATATTAACTTGGATTCTAACGTACAGACTGATGCCATATTCCTGGACTTTGCGAAGGCATTCGATAAAGTACCACATAAACGCCTTCTGTTGAAACTTTCCCGCTTCAACCTACACCCCGACGTCCAAAAGTGGATCCGTGAATTTTTAAGTAACCGCACTCAAGCTGTCTCTGTTAACAATGCTACCTCTACTTCACTTCCGGTAACATCTGGTGTCCCGCAGGGGTCGGTTCTGGGCCCGATTTTATTCCTGATATTTATTAACGATCTCCCATCTCATGTATCCTGTAAAATCCGAATGTTTGCCGACGATTGTATTATTTACCACACTGTTTGTAACGCTTCTGATCAATTAGCTCTACAGAGTGATCTTAACAATGTAAAACAATGGTGCGATGATTGGCTAATGGAACTTAACCCTCACAAATGCAAAGCCTTATCTTTCACCCGCCGCCGTTCTCCACTTGTTTTTCCATATTCCATCAGTAATATTCCAGTTGAAACTGTTAATTCTTTTAAATATCTGGGGGTCACACTCTGCAACGATCTTTCATGGGGTTTGCATATCACGAAAGTCATATCATCGGCAAACAAAACATTGGGATTCTTGCGACGTCATCTACGTAACGCACCTAGAAATGTAAAATTATTAGCTTACAAAAGCCTTGTTAGAACTAAACTTGAATATGCTTCCCCAATCTGGAGCCCGCATCAGGCCTATCTTGAAGACGCCCTTGAGTGTATTCAAAACCGTGCCGCTAGGTTTATCAATAATTCTTACTCCCATGACGTCAGCGTATCTTCACTAAAGGCAGAACTTCAACTGCCCCTCCTTTCCCTCCGCCGCCGTATCGCCAGTCTTTCGTTATTTCATAAGTTTTCTCACAGCTCGATGCGCATGCCACCTTATTTTGTTCCCCCAGCGTACATCTCTCAACGAACTAATCATCCACTTCAAGTCGGACGCCCACGTGCACGCACCGTTACTTTTTCAACATCATTTTTTCCTCGCACGGCAGTTGCCTGGAATGGCCTATCAGGCGACATTCCTGCCATTACTTGTACTTCTACCATCACAACCAGTATCACTAATCATCTTTCACTTTAGGACAAACGATTGTTTTCTGCTCAATTTTTATGTACCCACCCCTTATGTAATGCCCCGCAAGGGGTCTTTAAGGAAATAAAATGAAATGAAATGAACTCGGCGGGGAGGTCTCAGGATAAACTGTTGCGCGCGGGCTCGCCCAACACCCTCGCTCGGCGCCACGGCTGTGACGACGTCACTCACAATGCAGCCAATGGCGCGCGTGCTTGGGAATGACGTAACTGATAACACAGCCAATGAAGACCGCTCATGACACCGCTGCCGAATGGATTTTCATTTGTCCTGGCCATATACAGCTTTTGCTGTAAGAACCTACCAACACTCCCCAACACTCCCCCCCCCCCCCCCCCCCCCAATCTCCCCCTTCTGCAGTATTCAGCATAAAAATATAGAAGCACCACCATCCAGCGGAGATTCCAAAGACTAAACGAGAGGCGGCACACTCACGATTTCTTACGGCTAGCACTTCTTGTCTACTTCCCACCTTTAACCACCTCGAGTTCATGGTATATACTGAATTCATGGCACTGCGGCCCAACGCTCGCTAAACTTTTCTAAAACCAAGGAGCTAACGCCCAGCGAGTATAATGTAGCAACCCTTTCTTGTCAGATATTGCTCAATGTACATGCTAATGGCTGCTAATGGGGAATGAGAGACAGGAGAATTCGGCTTATAGTTAACGCGCACGCTGCGAATTTTTTATTGTTCAACAACGCACAGGAGAAATCTCCCCCCGGCCCTACCTTGCGGGCCAAAGTGTAAGACATGTTAGGCACTACTACGAGGGACGAACGGGTGCCACTTTAGGGAGCTTCACCCCTGAAAAGCAAAGCGAGAATTAGAGCACAACCATCTCGAATGACTGCGTCGACAACTGGAAGTTCAACCACTCTCGTTCTCACGCAGTTATCTTAAAGTGGCACTAAATAGCAAAACGATTTTTCGCGTATTAGTAAAGTACAATTTCCCAATACCGAAAACACCAATCTCACCCCCAACACGACGCCTTGTAAGCGAGAAAACACGTGAAAAGAAAATGCGGGTGGCGACGCTACCTTGAGATTCCCGCACCAAAAACCGTGACGTAAGAAATTTCGAAGGCGTGTGCTGGGTACTGCGTAGCTTCCAATTGATCAAAATGAACAACATTGTGATCCATGGGTGACATAGGCATAGCACAAAGAGTTTCAGAAAACTTAATCGAGCCAATGCCACGAAAATACCGAAAATGCTTTTTTAAAGCTTCTTACGTCACGAACGAAGATTTCGGCGCGAATTTCAAAATTAAAACTTCAACCTTGATTTTAACTATCATAATGAACTTATCACAATGAATAAAATGGCATTACAGCTCTCAGAGTTCAGTTTGTCAATCTAAGCAGAATCATTGTTCCTCTTTAGTGTCCCTTTAAAGCATGGCGCGAGCAATAAGTATTAGAAAAATGTTCGCGAGAAACAAAATGAAGAGAGAGAAAAAGGGAAGAGACTAAGAGAGAAGCATGCATACAAATACACGAACCCATCGTCGCATACCAAGAGTCTCCCCGTGACGTCAGAGTTCGTTGCCGTATCAAGTATATACATACACACATACGGCTCTGTCGAGAGAGGTTATTTCGGGAGTCGTATAACGCCGCATAGAGGTGCTTATAGATGGGAAGGCACGTTCGACTCTCGTGTATACGTATCTGTTGCCTGCCGATCTCTCTCGTACAAATGCAAACTGCCCTGCCGAGACGGCGGACGCCGAAGTGGTGCTTATTAAATCTGTCGGCCAAACAGGCCGCTTACGAAATGGCACTGCCATCTTCCTTCTGAATGCGCCTGAGTGATATGCTTGATACGATGACGTCATACGCCTACGTGAAGCAAAACAAAGCACGAAGCAAAGGAGGACGGTTTTGCGTTTCATCGCAATAGGCAAAGCTGCTTCACGTGTATTAATGCTGTAGGATCACGTTCATGTTTTCACAGCAACGCTTACACAACGGGTAAGTCTCGGCACGAGTTGTTTTTTTAAGTACAGAGAAGGGATCCGAGGAAGGCAAATAGAATATACGAACACACTTTATCAAAAGAAACGAAGCCTACTTAGGAGTGAGTGTATACATGCATGGCTGGTCCCGAAATAGCGCACGTGACCGGCACTCGATGCACTGCTCAGCGGGTTCCATGTTCACCGCAATTGAACGGTGCTGAGACTTGTTACGCAATACACGAAAGTTAGGTTTCCCTCAAGCCATTCATGTGGTTTCAGCCACCTAACATTCTTCACTATTTTTTTATGGAAACAAAGAAATGAGGCATCTGTCCGAGTTGTTGCTCGATGCTGATTGAAACAGCGACAAAGTTCTTCCCTTAACGTATAGGGTGCGTATCGTATAATCTTCGAAGCGTTAGTCTAGGAAATGCTAAACTTACAACAGGCGCGAAGCTTAGAACCCACCAGCAAAAGTTCTCTTTTGCGTATACACCCAAATTCGATTAACAAAGAAGTCAGCATAAGCAAAATCAAATAAATGTGTTTAGAAAATGTGGGTAACGATTTAAAGGGCTAGGTACTCTACTAAGAGAAAGCATAAAGCCGTCCCGTGAAATTACGTAAGTTCGCATTCTTCGTTTATTCAATGAATTTTCAAAACCAGTATATACCCTATAATGACAAACAACTTTAAACGCAATGATATCAATAATAAAGGTGCAGCTTTTTCATGCAATATATGTCTCGTTATATTGTGAAATTTGACAACTACATGACTGTATACGTTACTAACGCTATTTCAATGCTTGCCTGGTCTTTTTATTTATACTTTGTTGCAAAATAATGCATTCATTCTACGGCAGTCCCCATATCAACATTCCAGTACCTTGTACTTCATACGTGTATCTATAAATACTACGCGTATCTTGTTATGGGTGCACTGAAAATTTCTTATATTCTCTGTAAGACTTCAGAATGCGACTGCCAAGTTCGCGCCATGCAAGTACGTGGAAGGTTTCAGCCGAGCTCGCATATATACGTCGAACGTTCTTAATATAATTATGAACACTTAATAAAATATCACAACTTTATTATAGTTAGTGACAGCAGCGGCGGAAATTTATTTGCTCACTGTCATGTTAAATACTACACGTTACACGTCACAAACAACTCAGCCGCTACCTTCGAAGTAAAGGGAAAAAAATGACGGCATACCCATGAGTGAACGATGACGAGTAGGGCGAAGTGGGACGCACGGACGGAAGCACGAACGGACACACGGACGGAAGCACGAACGGACGCACGGACGAATATAAGGACGGAAGCACGGTTGGACTGACGGACGCTTCGCCGCACTCATCATAATTCACAGCGTGGACATGCTGTGACACGCGTCTTTATTGACATGCAATGCAACGCAACTGGCTACTACGACGCCACGGGTCGTACAACTCACGGCGTAAGGAGCTTCGCCCCTCAAAAAAAAGCTTGCTTCCACGAAGTTGTGCCCGTGACGCAATACGTAAACACTAACGCACACACACACCGCCTTTTCTTTACGAGCGCCGACGCAGGTCGGACGTTAGTTTTGCCCGTGACGAATATCTCGGCGAGACCGATATGCACGCAATAAAACCGTCAACTTCATGGCAGTCTGTCCTGATTTCTAAATAAAAATTTCTCGCTTGGATATATATATATATATATATATATATATATATATATATATATATATATATATATATATTTCTTTCAAGAAAGCGCCGAAATAACGGTGAAAATAGATCCCCGTCCTGGCCGATAAAAACTCGTTTCGAAAACCCCAACCCCGGAACATTTATTACTATATACAGCGCACACGCAACCTTGAAACGAAGCCGTCCCGTACTGAAGTGATCTACTTTTTCTTGCAAATCTAATTTTTTTAGCTTTTTTTTAAAAAAAACTTTTTGCTTCCATAATTTTACGAGTCTCGTGTTTGGGCAACAGCAAATGCTGAATGCTAATAAAAAGAGGCTCAAAACTTCTTCCAGCTCTCTTCGAAAATAGCACGGCAAAATCGTAAATATCTACGCATCGGCAAACAGGAAACGTAGCCGTTTGGAGTACGTACGAGCTATAGCTGTTTCATTTCTTGGTTGTTCTCTTTTCGTTCTCGACACCACCAAGGCGCCGACAGTGGAAGTGACCTGATAAACTGGCCACGCGCCAGAAATACGCACGCACACCGATGTATAAAGTACACCACGTTGTCGAAATCGGAGCTATACATACGTGTTATACGAGCGGCTCCGCAGTAAATAAAACGGTGACGCAATATTCGCGCTGACTTGTGCGACGCTGTGTACGACATCTCAGTCACTCAAGAATTGAACGCAGTCGCTTCTTGCTTTATTCAATGAATAAATGAATGAGTTTCTTCATTATCAGCTAGGTATTCTTTATCGGTTAATTCAATTAAAATGCAGCAACTGACAGACAATTTGCAAGTCCCCGATCCTGCGCGGGAACATTCTGGCGAACTTTTACGAGTGGACATTTTATGTCAATGAAGGTCTGGGTCTTCTGAACGTTCCTGTCGAGCGGACGTAAGCTTGTGTTGAGGTGGTCTGAACGCTGCCAAATGTGTGAAAAAACAGTTGGTACATTTTGTGATTGTCCATACTACGTATCTCGAAAGAAGTGCTGGTTTAGACGCTGGAAGAAATCGGTGCATCAACACTTCGTAAATGTGGTATTTTGTCAGCAGTGTGTGATAAGACACAATCATCGACTGCCATGAATAATAGCTTAGCTTTTTAAAGACGATAGTCCTTCTTGGGGACCTTCGACGCAAAAATTTTGGTCTGTCTGTCTACCTGTCTGTACGTTTGTCTGTTTGTCCACTCTTCACGGCACCAGGTACTCGAAACGGTCGACCCCATCCACAGCACCCACCAATGTTGCTCAAAATTTAGCGTTTATAGTTGTGTAATTGTCAATTAAAAAGCAATTATTGCGCATGTCTGGGGCACCATAACAACACGTATATAATCTGCATGTGCGTCTTTTACCAGGAAAGGCATACATAAGTAATTTTAAGAAACGTAGCGCTTATCACGCTGCACTGACCAAGCAACGCTCGCACGAAAATACGAGTGTTTTCAACGCTTTGCTAAGACGAGATGGTGGTGGCACCTACCAGTCGCCTTGCGTTCTACACCTCATCACCTCTGAGACGGGCGCGCACACCCGTCTCCGAGCCACGCGCTTCGTTTTCCAAGAAAACTGCCAGTTGGCGCTCGTGTCACACGCGTGACGTGTCTTGATGCGCTCGTTCGCCTCCGCCGCACGCTCGAGGCACTCTAACGTAGCGCCCGCAGAACACCATTCCCCGATTTTCTTGCGCAGAGCATCAAATAAACGCTTTGCTCACTCTCTCCACGCGCAAGAATATCGTCTTTCGACGACATTTGCAGATTAACATGACGATACGTGGCCTATTTTTTCTATGGGCGAAGTACGTTAGGTTCTCGGCGTGCATCGTCGTCTGCTGCTGTCGTGGCGGTCTATTTGCTTGAGCGCAAGAGGAAGGGCTACACCGCCTCAGCGCTCATTGTGTGGCGAGGTAGAGCGAACGGCCAACACCACCTAGATAAGTTGGAACGGCACGCGCGAGCTATACTGCAACGAACGCTGAACAACAACGGGAACACACCTCCGTGCGCGAGAGACAACGCCGACACGGGCACCGTTTGCCAGTTAGTGTATCGACTGGGAAAACTGCTCGCATCGGCTCGCGCTGCACAACCGCTCACCGTTGAGGTTGAGGAGGTTGTAGGTAGCCGGCGGATCTAGCCTTACGTAATTTGCATGCAATTGCCCCGCCCGGTTTTCTCTTTGCTAATTGTAGCTAATGTCCTTTGTTTGTTGTTTAACTAAGCACGAGAAGACTTTTAAAATGAAAATTGTGCATAGCGCGACGTAAGCGTGCATAAGACGGCGGCCTTTGTGCTATTCCACTTGCAGTATTGTGCCGGTACTCTGTCTCGCTGCAGTGTACCCCAAACATAATTGTCACTTATCACCAGTCACACGCGAACACCATAAACACACCATAAACAAGCACCGTAAACACAGGCTCTTGATGACAACCGGTTTTGTCCACCGATGTGCCTTAATAGCATCGGCGGGCAACAAGAGCTTTAGGAAAAAGCCTACTGATTTTCTGTAGGTTCATTCCCTTATATGGCAAAATATATTCAAATAAATGTTCTTTTCAGCTGCGTAAAAATTATAAAACATCCCCTTGCACTTTATGCACGTTCATTTTATGTCATAAACGAAAGATAGACTTTGAAAAGAAATTGAAAACGTGCTTTCAGTTTTCACGTTAGGAGCTAGTAAATTAGGTGGCCGGAAGTTTTTTGGGGTACAACGCTTGTGACCTTGAAACCGTCTATAGCCACTGAATTATACCACTTTCAAGGTCTGATACTGCGAGAAGTCCACGAAGGCTTGCACAGGAGATCACGCTATCTTTATGGTGCCCCCCTAATAGCCTGATTAACCAGACCAATCGTCAGCATCGCCTGAGTTCTTTTATGAATGTTTATATGCCAACTAGACTTCACCGAAGTGACGACGCACCGCTTTATCGTTTGTGGTTAGGTGTGGCATTCACCAAATCTTATTACCTTCACATTGGGATGACCGATAACGCTCTCTGCGATCCCTGTCGTTGCGAGGAGACGCTGTACGCCACATCCTGTGTGACTGTCTGGTATATGACGTTCAGAGACAGTCACCATGGCGCGTCATTTCTAGAGCACCATGATGATAGGCAAATGCCTGTTGAATCTATTCTAAAATGTCCACAGAGGACATTGCAGCTGAAGGCGACTAAGGATTTTCAAAAAAAAAAAAAAATAAGCCCCGTGTCTGCATGTAATCTGCAAATGTCGAAAGACGATAGTCTTGCGTGTGGAGAGAGTAAACAAAACATTTATTTGATGTTCTGCGCAAGAAAATCGGTGAATGGTATTCTGGAGGCGCTGTGTTGGAGTGCTTCGAGCGTGCAGCGGAGGCGAAAGAACGCATCAAGTTACGTCACACGTGAGACATGAGCGCCATCTGGCAGTTTTCTCTTGAAAACGAAGCGCGTGGCTCTGAAACGGGTGTGCGAGCCCGTCTCAGAGGTGATACGGTGTAGAACGTAAGGCGACAGGTAGGTGCCACCACCGTCTCGTCTTAGCAAAGCGTTGGAAACACTCGCCTTATTGTGCAAGCGTTGCATGGTAAGCGCCCCGTGATAAGCGATACGGTCCTTAAAATTACTTATGTATGCCTTTCCCTGTAAAAGACACACATGCAGAATGTATACGTGTTGCTATGGTGCCCCAGACATGCGCAATAATTGCTTTTTAATTGACAATTGCTCAAGTATAAACGCTACACCTTGAGAAACATTGGTGGGCGCTGCGGATGGGGTCAGCCGTTTCAAGTACCCGGTGCCGTTAAGAATGGACAAACAAACAAAAGTACAGACACACAGACAGACCAAAATTTTTGCGTCGAAGGTCCCCAAGGTAGACTATCGTCCTCAAAAAAAAAAAACCTTTCTTGTACAATCGGTTGAGACAACGATGTCTCGTAGGGCGCGAGCGTGAAGGAGACGTACGTAACTGAGTGGGCGTTTAATTGTGGGCTGTTATTTGATATCTTTCTCTCTTTTCACACTCTTCTCTCCCTCTTTCGATCTTCCCTTTCCCGTTTTTTCATGTAGGGTAGCAAACCGGCTTGCCTGCACTGGTTAACCTCCCCGCATTTGCTTCTCTACCATTTTTTCCTCTCTTGACCGTCCACGTGGTGCCGGTGGGAGCTTTCGCTTATGTGCAGTTTACTTTTTGCGTTGCCGAACAACAAAGATTCGCAGCGTTCGCGTTCACTAAAAGCGGACTGCATCAATTCGCCTCTCCCCGCGTTTGCCGTTGGTGGAGATGAAATGTCGATTCGTCCGAGCTTCACCCCCTTCCCAGTTTTATTTCAATAGCAATTATGTGGACACTCTCGGCTGGATTTCGCCGCCGGCGTCAGCGTCGACGTGGGCGTCGACATCATGCACCGCATATGTATAGACTTGAAGAGGTTTGAAGAATGCCGGTTATTTAGCGATTTGTCGACAATCAGCGATGGCCTATAGACACAGAATTAGTAGCGGAAATTAATAAATAACCAAACCATTTATTAGGCTTATGAAAACATTTCTATGACAACAGCAGTAACTACACCAGCCGTTCTAAGTGAATCTCACAAGAGTATGCTCTGAGATCTCACAATACGCATCTGCGTATTAGAGTGGATCTCAGAGCATACCCATTTTTTTAGCGCACAGAAGTGAACACTTGATGCGAAAACATCACACTCGGTAATTAATGCATATGCCCACGACTTATTGCTCTCCCCATCACCAACCTCTCATCGCTGTTTTCCCCCTTTTTCTTTCCCACTGTGCGGTGTAGCAGGTTAGAGCACACTAGCTCAGGCCGACCTTTCTGCCTTTTAATGAATTGTATTGTCTATGTCCGGGAGTTGAGAAGTGAATGTAGATCGATCTACCTGTTTGTATTGTTTCGGGACTGTCCACTATGGTTAACGACGTCAACTATTGCGCAAAGGAAGAGCTGTAGTCGACGCAACACATGTGCACCAACCTGTGCTTATATAAAGATAATAATAATAGCTATTTATGGGAATTTACCTCCCGAAACCATGACATGAGAATTTGAGATGCCGTAGTGAAGGGCTCCGGAAATTTCGACCATCTGGTGTTCCTTAACGAGGTCTGTCATCACGCAGTTCACGGCCCTCTACAATAGCCTCTACGAAAATGTGACTGCCCCGGCCGGGGTCGAACCAGCGACCTTCAGGTCGGCAGCCGAGCGCCTCAACCACAGCTCCATCACGGCGGAATTATATACAGGTAATTAAAGAGCACTGAATGAATCGATCGATAAACTAGTGAATAGATTTAGAGCGTGCATACAACAGTCACTTTTTATGAATTTCCGACAGCGCAATTCCAACCAAAACCCATTTCCTTCGCACAAGTGACGAAGCTGTGCGCGCCACAGCCAAGAACACCCTTATCAAGATTATGTTTTTTATATATTTTTTACGACTCTTCGCCCGGCCTTCCTGCGGCACGAAGTGCTTTCACTGAGCTCGTCCGGGCGATCGACGCTGTGAATACCGTCCGATTCGAGGAGCAAGTAGCTGACCCTGTCACAAGCGACGTGGCGCAATCAGCCTCCATTTACGCTTAGCAACGCTGCGAAGCGTCTTGCGCCCCAGCGGCTCCTGCCGACGAATAAAGCTCGTAAAGCCTCCTGACAGCTTTTTCGTTGTTGGTGGCGATTCTGTTATAGTAGTGTGTGGTTGTGGTTAGGGTGCCCCAAGTTGTGAAAGAAATAGTGAAATGGGAGAGAATGGTGGCAGAACGTTCTAGTTCGCTGGCCTAATCTACATGATGGAAAAAAAAAACGCGAATAGAAGAACGAAGACAAGATAACAGTTGGCCTAGTAAAAAACAAAAACAGAAGACAAAAGATGTGGGCGTGTGAAACTACACTCTCCCTAATAGGCATCTACCTAGTGAAAATTTTAAAAGCGTACGTTCTATTGCATGAACTCTAACAAAGTTCTTTCATTCATCCATCCATACGCTCCCTCATGAGACCACCTACGACAGCAGGATAGCGAAATACCTTTTATATTCCTTCTCATTCAAATATATTTAGGCCCCCTCCCCACTTTCGGAAGCTTTCTGTCCCTAACGTTCTTTCGGAGAGTCTCCAAGATCTGAGGCGTTTCAAGCCTCCTGCACTTCGCCTGGTTTTGCATTGCCTCTGGGATTGGCCCAACTTTCACCGAGCGACGATGTCATAAGATGACGTCATCGTGGCACGCCACGTGACGCGGCGTCACGGTGACGCCATAACGACGTCATAAACTGCGGTGACCGGGGATCTGGAAATGACGTCCCACGGACATAATTTCCTGCATCTCTTTGCGTTGACGACGACGCCAGCGGTGTTCGCGTTTCGCGTTCAATGACACATCTACGTCAATTGCCTTAAAGTGACACTAAAAAGCGTAACGATTTTTCGCGCATTAGCTAAGTATAATTTCGCGAATCTCTAAAACTCTTACCGCGACACGATGCTTGGTAAGTGAGAAAACGCGCGAAAAAAAAATGCGTGTGTAGCAGCCAGCCTTTGAGACTGCCGCACCAAGCACCACGACGTTGAAAGTGTCCACTGTTTCACACGTAGCTTCTCATCGATAAAAATGAAGTTCATTCCCAACTGCGGGTGCTATAGACCTAGCATACGAAGCTTCAGAAAATTTCATTGAGGCAACGTCATAGATGTACGAAAACACGTTTGAAATTTTCTGACGTCACACGCCAAGGTTTCGCCGAGAAGTTTAAAAATGAAACTTCAATGTTGATATTTTTCCGCTAATAATAAACTAGAGTTCCTGAAAGTAAACCGAGCTATTGTTTCTCTTTAGTGTCTATTTAAGTAATGCTCGGGCCGACTTGTGGTGCTACGGTGTTTACGTCGGCGTTTCGGAATCGACTGGTTCCGAAGCGGTCTGTCGTAAACAGGCTAACGTAGCTAATGAGGACAGCGGCGATGAGCATGATCGGTAGTTTCCTCGTTACAGCAGCAATGACAAGCCCCGCCACCACCAACCAGTGCAAGTAAGAATGCTAGTAAATATGTGTTGTAAAAAGCGTCGGGGCAGTAGCATAAGTAATGCTAAAGAAGAAGTAGAAGTAGTAGTAGTACAGCAGTAGTAGTACTCTCTTCTGCCAACTTAAGAAATTTTTTCACGCTGCAAAAAAGAAAAAGAAAACATCATGAAATACCCAACCTTTGCAGTCATTCTACGCACAAAGATGGTGCAGAACCACACCTAAACATTAATTCGGTGATCATAATTATATAACGTGAGTGCATTCTCGTTAAAGGCGGTAAGAGGCCTGAGCGCCCTTTCCCGTCGACATGACATTGCCAGCCTATCTCTATTACACAAAATGGACCACAGTTCCCTCAGTCATGCACCTTACTTCTCAACACCAGCTCTTGTACATAAAATGACACTTCTTAAAAGTTGCTCACCCCCAAACTCACACTCTCACCTTCTCGTCCTCTTTTACCACGCACCATTGTAGACTGGAATGGTCTTCCCTGCATCGTCACCAACCCAGACGCTTTCACTGAAGCTGTAAGAGCTCATTCCTGATCCTGAATGGTCTAGTGAAATGCGTTCTTATTGTACTCCCACCTCCACAAGGAAATAAAGTGGAATTGAAAGTAGTGCCCATCCATGCCTGTAAAGATAATGCGAAAAAATGGAAGAAAAGGCCGGCGCACGGCAGAGGGCGGTACTTTATTTCTTCCTCTATAGCTGAGGGTGGACGTGAAGGAAAGATCCCGTAGGTTTGACAGGGTGCACCGAGAAGAGACCCAGCCGCCCTAGACTGGAAGGGAAAGAGGTCGGAGAAAGTGGAAGGAGGAGAGAAGAAACAAGAAGATCACTGAACAACTCACGAAACTTCAATGCGATGGCGGTTACTTTGTTTCGAACAGTACCGTGTTCACGTACTACCACGTTCGGGCCTACCACGTACGGACACACTACCGCATTCAGGCCTAACCTAATGTACCGCGAAATAAACCGCTATCCTATAGCCCTAGATGTGCTCAGGTTTCGTGTCGTACAATCTCATTTTTAAATGCGCAGCACTTTTGGGACGGCCCGACGTGTTGTACGGCCCGTGAAACTCGTGTGGTGTGATCACGCTCACAGTAAATGACTTCCACTTGAAGTTTGAACTTTAAGCATGGCCACGTATACGTACAAAACACGCATAAATAGCAAGGATGATGAGATAAAAGGTGCGTATAGGCTTTTATACGCAGCTTGGGTGGGCAGGTCCCACCTTCCTGTACAAAAATGGAAGCAACATGACAAGAAATCGGCCAATGGTTGATCCTTCGCCTGTGACGCAGTGATTTCATTGCGATAGCAGTTATACAGACACTCTCGGCAGATATTTGCCGTCAGCGTCATGTCCCAAGTGTATATATATATATATATATATATATATATATATATATATATATATATATATATATATATATATATATATATAAGGGAAAGAAGTGTGTACCTAAGGGCTCGTTTTGCCGTGTTTTGACACAATATTAATGAGATCTAACAGACAGTAATGCCAAGGAATGTGTAGGGCAAGTTATTAAAACAAATGGAATGTAAATAAGAAGAAAGAAAAGAGGGTGAAAAAATAACCAGCCGTGAGCAGGAATATATATATATATATATATATATATATATATATATATATATATATATATATATATATATATATATATATTGCGAATGACACGAAGCGTCCGTCCGTCTATCTTTCTGTCTGTCCATCCGTCTGTCTGCTCCTATCACACTCGAGCGCACATTGGATGGACGGAGGGACGCTACACCCACTCATCGTCATTGACTCCGTGGATATGCGATGATTTTTTTTAAAAGAGCAGCCATCTAGCCTTCCTTTTTCCGCCCCATACATTGACTTAATAAAGAGGGGGGGGGGAGCGCTGCACCAAACTGTCATTGCTACCTCAAAAAGAACCCTGTGCCCGCTTGCAAATTCAAGCGTCCGGCTCTGCGAGCGTATACGCGCACCAATGTCAAAATATAGAGTTTGGCAATCCAGGCGCCGAATCCAGGAGTGGGGGTTCTGTGTGAGACGGACCCCGTTACGAATGCACCATGCGTTCGCGGCCGCATAACGAGGCGCCCTGAAACCCCGACCACGCTGCCCCGATAAGTGCTCGTCCTGTTGTGGGCGTGCACGGAGTATTTCGACAAATTACGGGGCGAAGCACGGGATCCCGACCTGGCGAAGCATGAAGAACGTCTGCAACTACATTTTATTTTTATTTTTTCGCCGAAACTTGCATGCTGTGCCAGTCAACCTGCCTCCCCTGGGTGAAATTATACGACAAACCGATGTTCACGTGGTCGTCTGGATCCAACTATTCCTAAGAAGAAAAAAGAGGGAAATAGAAAACTGAGTTTGAATATTTCTGTATAATGTTCGAATCTAACGAACCGTTAAGGTTCTTCCCATTCCCTTGTAAACTGTACCTTTGAGTTGGATATCATAAAGACTCGCCTGCACCAAGCAGCAAAAATTTACGCGACGCGGGCTCCACTTCAACTGGAAATTTCGGCTCTGTTATTGCATGGTACTTCCAGTCTAGCTAGCAATTAGGGATGTTGCCAAGGCGTCTTTTTACCGGCGGGTGCGGGGAGCGGGAAGGGGGGGGGGGGTAAAGAAGACAGGTAAATTATGCGAAGTTCATAACTGACGATCGCTGTGCAATAAATTTAGTTGGAAGTTCGGTGACGCCCGTCCTGTTGTTCTCTGTCAATGTGTTCTCGTTTAATTTAAGCCAAAAGTATCGTCAGTTATGAACCAGTAACTAGCTGAAACCAGAATTATCTTGATGCACAGTGTTTTGACTCAGTTTGCTGGAGGGTAGCTGGGGAGGGTAGCTGGGGAGGGCAGGGCAGGGCAGGGGGCTCGGGAAAATACGATGGTAGCCCGCGCTATGAACCCCCACCCCCCGGCGCCACTGGTGAACATTTAATTGTTCTCAGACAAAGCGGTAATACAGCTACCTCAAAAATATCACACCCCTCTGAATTTTTCTGCAGAGTGTGCGGTGGTCTCAAACGCGTTTTCGAATAAATAGACTTCACAGAAAAAAACTTCATAACAGTGCGTACGAAAAGCAGTGTGTACGCTAATGTCCTTCGACTTTCGGTGATCAAGCCTCGTGTGTGTGCGCGCATGATAAAGAGCACCTAAATTTTTGTTGACGTTTTATTTTCCTTTTTTTTTCAGTTCTGATTTTCCGATTCCATCCGCCGAAAATATGGGTTTCCTCTTCGGCGATGTGACATAGAATGTCGGCACAGTGCTAAACCTATAGCAGTGGGTCATTTACATCGGCCATGCTATATTCTAGACTACTCGCTACAATCGCACCTATACTCTCATATCATACCATGATGATGATGATGATAGTAGTAGTAGTAGTAATATAGTAGTAGTAATAGTAGAAGTGGTAGTAGTAGTAGTAGCAGCAGCAGACCTTCAGATCATGTGGGCCCGCCACAGTGAGCCCCACGTTTCCTAATCCTTTTAGCGATATGAAGTTACTCAATGCAATTAGTTCTTGGATATATTTCTGTCAAGTATAATATTTTACGACTTCGTTCGTTTTGAACCTAGCTTGTTAATTGTCAGCCCTGTCATAGCCTGTAGTGAGGTCTTCACTGTGAGCATGATCACACAACACCAGGTGGACGTACAGAAATTCCGGCCCCTAGAGTGTCAACGCTTAAAAAAAATTGAACGGCTGAGACTACTTAACATGCAGGTACTGTGCACTGGGTCCCGAAAAAAATCGTGAGTGGGATGTGGGCAATAACATTCCTATGTTGGGCTACCTGTGTTATAGAAGCGGCGAATGATTCGAGGCACTCTGAAGTCCTCTAAGGTATAAGCGCCGTTCAGATCGCGAAGATCCTCTGCCTCACCAAAAAGGCGCGTCACGTAGCTCGACTACACACATTGGCATCGCAACACAAAGCGAGAACACGCCATGACATTCACCACCGACCTGTGACTTATCGCCGTAATTATTTGGTGTGGTTAACTGTAGACTCCCGTGCGGAAGCACGGGTTATGCCAAAATGTTTCGGCCACTTATGATGGCCATTTTGTCATCGTCGACAGGATCACAAAGGTCACCATTGCAATATGCATCTCGCCTCACAGATAGTGGTCGACGAGCTGCCAAGACCCAAGTGGCTCATGCTGCCCGCCTTAATTCATTCATGCCTAGACAACTGGACTGACTCGTCCGGCGGCCTTCGTCAGCGCGGAGAGGAATATTGCGCACATGGACGAAGACAACGAAGACTACTGTGAACAAGATTGCCGCTCCGAGTTAGAAAGCAAGAGGAGGATCAGGAAGATCTATAAGTAGTCAAAATTAATTTACAGAGAATCAATATTTGTGACATATTCCTTTCGCTAGTATTAAATTTAGTTGGAAGTTCGGTGACGCCCGTCCTGTTGTTCTCTGTCAATGTGTTCTCGTTTAATTTAAGCCAAAAGTATCGTCAGTTATGAACCAGTAACTAGCTGAAACCAGAATTATCTTGATGCACAGTGTTTTGACTCAGTTTGCTGGAGGGTAGCTGGGGAGGGTAGCTGGGGAGGGCAGGGCAGGGCAGGGGGCTCGGGAAAATACGATGGTAGCCCGCGCTATGAACCCCCACCCCCCGGCGCCACTGGTGAACATTTAATTGTTCTCAGACAAAGCGGTAATACAGCTACCTCAAAAATATCACACCCCTCTGAAGTTTTCTGCAGAGTGTATACGGTGGTCTCAAACGCGTTTTTGAATGAATAGACTTCACAGAAAAAAAATTTCATAACAGTGCGTACGAAAAACAGTGTGTACGCTAATGTCCTTCGACTTTCGGTGATCAAGCCGTGTGTGTGCGCGCATGATAAAGAGCACTTAAATTCTTGTTGACGTTTTATTTTTTTTAGTTCTGATTTTCTGATTCCCGCCGCCGAAAATATGGGTTTCCTCTTCGGCGATGTGACATAGAATGTCGGCACAGTGCTAAATCTATAGCAGTGGGTCATTTTAATCGGCCATGCTATCTACCAGACTACTCACTACAATTGCACCTATACACTAATACCATACCATGATGATGATGATAATGATAGTAGTAGTAGTAGTAGTAGTAGTAGTAGTAGTAGTAGTAGTAGTAGTAGTAGTAGTAGTAGTAGTAGACCTTCAGATCATGTGGATCCGCCACAGTGAGCCCCACGTTTCCTAATCCTTTTAGCGATATGAAGTTACTTAATGAAATTAGTTCTTGGCGGTTTCTGTTATATTATAATATTTTACGGCTTTGTTCATTCTAACCAGAGTTTGATAATTGCTAGCCCTGTCATAGCCTGCAGCGAGCTCTTTACTGTGAGCATGATCACACAACATCAGGTGGATGTACAGAAATTCCGGCCCCTAGAGTGTCAATGCTTAAAAAAATGTGAACGGCTGAGGCTATTTAACATGCAGGTACTGTGCACTGGGTCCCGAAAAAAATCGTGAGTAGAACGCGCAGGTAGCCCAACATTCCTATGTTGGGCTACCTGTGTTATAGAAGAGGCAAACGATTCGAGGCACTCTGAAGTCTTCAAAGGTTGAAGTGTCGTTCAGATCACGACAGCGTCACTGTCACCCAGATCCTCTGCCTCATCGTAAAGGCGCGTCACACAGCTCGACTATACACACATTGGCATCGCAAGGCAAAGCGAAAGCACACTATGACATTCACCACCGACCTGTGACTTATCGCCGTAATTATTTGGCGTGGTTAACGGTAGACTACCATGCGGAAGCGCGGGTTATGCCAAAATGTTTCGGCCACTTATGATGGCCATTTCGTCGTCGTCGACAGGTTCAGAAAGGTCACCTGTGCAATATATATCTCGCCTCACAGCTAGTGGTCGACGAGCTGCCACAAGACCCAAGTGGTTCATGTTGCCCGCCTTAATTCATTCACGCCTAGACAACTGGACTGACTCGTCCGGCGGCCTTCGTCAGCGCGGAGAGGAATATTGCGCACATGGACGAAGACAACGAAAACTACTGTGAACACGATTGCCGCTCCGAGTTAGAAAGCAAGAGGAGGATCAGGAATATCTATAAGTAGTCAAAATTAATTTACAAAAAATCAATATTTATGACTTATAACACAACACCAGGACCCAATCGAGTTACTAACGTACGAAACCTTAGGGATGACTAACTCGATGAACTAGTCCGCTATTTTAGTGAGCACATTTGGGAGCCTGGGGTTGTTCCACCAGAATGGAAAGAGGCCTCAATCTTACCAATTCCAAAGCATGGTAAAACACCCACCTTACAGAATCTCCGTCAGAATTTCGCTCACATCCTGCCTCGGCAAGCTCCTCGAAAAAGTCATGCACACGCACCTATCACACTATCTTGAGGAACGGGGTTTTTTCTCTCTACCCATATGTATGATTTCCACCACAACCTCTCAACACAAGACGTTTTCCTCCAGCTTCGGGATGAAACATTATGCGACATTCTCTCGGGCACGGTACACATCTTGGTTGCTCTCGACCTAAAAAGTGCGTTCTATACCATGGGCCACAACCTCATCTTGCAGCAGCTCAGCTGCTCCAACTGTGAGAAAAAAATATACCGCTATATTCAGTCTTTCCTCACCGATCGAAGTGCAACAATGGGCTTAAGAGACGTTAGATCACCGGCTTTTCAAATGCCCAATAGAGGAACGCCTCAAGGGGTCATATTATCTCCTTTACTGTTTGATATTCAGATGGCCCATCTTTCCCGACCACTCGGGGCTGTACCAGACTTGGGATACGCCCTGTATGCCGATGATATAACCCTTTCGGCGACCCGAGGCTATCTCGGCCACAAGAAAACTACTCTCCAAGAAGCAGCTCAGACGGTGCATCTCTTTGCGGAGAGCTGTGGTATGAGTTGCTCCCCGGAAAAGTCAGAATTCGTTCGGGTGCATGGTAGGGGTTACAGAAGTAAACCACCGTTTGGACTGAACGTAGGTGACCATTCCATACGAGAGGTAGCACGTACACGTACATTTGGTCTCTGGGCACAGGAAAATAGACACGTGGACCACACCCTCAGAACTCTTCGCACTTCCGTTAAAAGAATCGCACGCATGGTACACAGAGTGACGTATCACTATAAAGGCTTTGAAGAGGTGGACACGCTTCGTATAATCCGAGCCTTCGTAATTAACAGAATAACATATGGTCTCTTTTACCAAGAGCTCAGTAAGACTGAAATTGAACAAGCGGATACCAATGCGAACATCCACAGATTGGCTTCTTACCTTGGGGATCTACAACACCTTCGAGGAGCTTAGGACCGCGGTCCTGATCTCGCAGCGAGAAAGACTTAGCCTCTCACCCACGGTTAGGGAAATATTACGTGGCTTGAGACATCCTGCGCGGCCCTAATACAGTGACGAGGAACTGGTGCCCCTTTCTGCCCGTATCCATGCCCAAATCCATATCGCTCCTATACCGAAAAACATGAATTCGTTGTACCACCGAGGGCGTCGCAACGCCAGAGCCTGGCAGCTCACCAAACAGCTTGGAATGGACCCAAACGCGCTCTATACGGACACGGCTGGCTGCGGTATCCGTAGCGTTTCATTGGCCACTGTTAAAACGAACTCAGCGGACACAGCGGGATCCCTCACGGTAGCACTCGCGATCAAAAGCAAAGACGTTATGGGACAGGAATCTTATATCCTCACGGACTCTCAAATAGCCTGTCGATAATTCACTGACGGCCGTGTACCTGCTGCGTGCGTCGCCCGCCACTTAGGCGCAACACTAGACCAGGAACACTACATCCCATGGTGCCCCAGACATTTTGCGGAAACGGGTAACGATAGAGCAGACAGTGCAGCTCGAGCTATTACTCACCGAGCAACCGTCCCTCCTCCAGACACCCGTTCGCTACTCCAGGCTCCCCACACCCCTCGAGATAGAACACCAGCGTCGACAACGACGGCGATACTCACCGCCCCATTCTCGGCTGAATGTAAGGGCCGTTCCACGCGCTTCCCGCACAGCCGCAACGCACGTGCCGGGACTCCTACCGCACGGAAGCGGGGGACAAATAAGCCAATTGGCGACGCTCTTTCACCCTCCCCAGTGGCTGTGCGGGAAGCGCGCGGAACAACCCTAAAAGAAGCGCATGAGTGGCGCCGCCTGCAGACAAATACATATCCGCACCTACGTTTAAAGCATGCGATGCACCCAACCACATACACGGGTTCTTGCCCGTGGTGTGAGGGACAGTCGACACTTGCTAAAATTACATGGAAATGTAGGTTAAGGCCAGGTAAAATTAATACGCCTAAGATTTCGGCGAAAAAAATCACAATGGAGATGTGGGAAACCTTGCTCGCCAGCGAGGAAAGGGAGGCCCAAGTGGCGCTACTAGACCAGGCGCAGCGGGCTGCTGAGGCCAGTGGACTAGGAACACCACCCACCTGTTTCTAACCATTATTTCATTTTTTTTCTGTAATAAACGTTTTTCTATCCATCCAGCCCCCTCACCAAAAATTCTTTTGATTTAATTATTTTTTCTCTCCAGTTCTCCCCTTTTCCCTCCTGGAGCGCGTTGCTCGGCCACGCGAGATGTCATAAAAGGCAAAGACCGTTCTCGATGATGATAGTTTTCTGTTAACGCCCCACAGCGCTTTGGCGAGCTTAAACAACTCCGTGTTAAAACTGATATACGATTTAGAGCACCAAGTATTCGTTATGTGGTGGAACAGTTTCATGCAGCTGTACTTATGCCCACGGATTACGTCGTAAAAACAGTTTTGTCGGAAAAACGATTCACGATTAAGTGCATTATTTACTCTGCGAACGTGGCCCAAGCAGCCATTAGAAAAAAGCGGTGAGGCATGTTTAAAACAAGACGTGGGCGACTTGTAGTACAATTTGTACTATGCTGCGAAGAGCAGTATTTCATCCCGGAGTCATACAATATCACCACAACACGTGCGTTTTGAGCAATGGTTAACGATTAGAAGCACTACAGGTACTAAGCTATGTGTTTAGAGATAGTGTTTAACAATCTGGAGTACTTCGCCAGCCCGGACTCAATGGTTTTAGAAAGTCTGAGAAGCTCTGTGCTCTCCCATAGTAGAGTAGGAAGTACTCTAAATTGTTAATCATTTTTTTAAACACAGAGTACTTCGTGCACAACTATGGTAGAGCAGTGAGCCGTCCCTAAAACTATGAGGAGAAGAGCTCATTAACAAAAGCACGGACCATAATTCAGCTATGTGTGCTTAGAACAAGTGGTTAACGATTTATAATACTTGCTATTACATGATATTAATTTGTTACTTTATGATTCTACTAGGGGAGCGCATAGAGCCGTCCCAAGACCTCACATGTGAGCGTAATGACATCGCCGAGGCAAAGTGGAATCAAATCACGAAACTGTGTGCAACTCTAGCACGTCATCTTTCAAAACCTGTGTAGTTGTTCCGACTAGAGACCGCGGTTTCATATGTATGTCTTCACAAGCCATTTGCAACCAAGATACGGTATACGATTGTGCATCTGTAACTTCAGAAGTAGCATGCACTACTTACTTGAACATTTATAGTAACTAAAAGCACGGCACGCAAAATCTGTACAAGCAGGTAAGGATATCTGAGCGCTCGCTATAGGGTACAGAGTACAGTTGCCAGTAGACGCATGGCCATTGAATGATTGGCGGAGTCGGGGTGGCCAATGGACTCGACGCTGGAGCCATAGAGTTTCCTACAATACTTACTAGAGGGAACTCTGGCGCTAGTGTCTATGGGAGCTGCAACGCACGGCGCTTCAGCGAGCATGGGAATGATGGATAGTACACACATTTGTGTAATATTCGTACTTCTGGCCTGCTTTTGGCTCCGTGTGTGTTCGTGTGGCTTGGAGCTGTTTTCTTACGAAACAAGTATTAGGAAATGTTCAGCGGTTATGCTTCACCATTTTATTTTTTTAGACTTACTTTCCAAATTGGCCCACGATGTTTAAAAAGGTTCAATCTTTCTTTCAAAACAAAACCGAAACACAGCAATAAACGAAGCCGCAAGTACGATTCGCCACCTGCAAGTACGAAGACTAGGCAAATGTGTGTACTACCCATCATTCCCGTAGCCGCTGAACGATCGCAGCGCCAGAGTGCTCTCTAGTTAATTTTGAGAAACTATATATGGCTGGAGCACTCCACTCTGGCGGAGGGCAACAGAAGGGAATCTTCGAATGGAACACCCACGCTCCCTGTGGTGCAAATAGCAGGGTCAAGCGGAACTTGATGCACCTGTCTTTATTGCACGAGCGGGTACGCTGGGCAAATCGACGCCACGCTATAGCAAAACACGAGCTTCGACGCGAGGCACCCGCGACGTGACCAGCGTCCGTTGGCGCACCCGTAGTTTGTATCATTTGAGGGCACGGCACTTGAGACTTCCGGTCGAATTTGGCGCTTTTAGGGGCAAAGCTCCTTATAGCAACACCCGTTCGTCCCTCGTAGCCGTTGTAGTAGTGTGTAACAAGTATAACATTTTGACCTCCAAGGTGGTGCCAGTGAGAGATTTTTTCTGTGCGTTGTTGAACAATAAAAGATAGTGCTCAGTGTACATGCCAATGGCTGCTAAGGGGGAATGAGAGACAGGAGAATTAGGCTTTTAGTTAGCGCGCACGCTGCGAATTTTAATTGTTCAACAACGCACATAATACAAGACAGGGTTGCTACGTTATACTCGCTGGGCGTAACCTCCTTGATTTTAGAAAGGTTTAGCGAGCGTTGGGCCGCAGTGCCATGAATACAGTGAACTAGTATATACCATGAACTCAATAAAGAAAAAAAAAGTATATACCATGAATTCGAGATGGTTAAAGGTGGGAAGTAGACACGAAGCGTAAGCCGCAAGAAAGTGTGCGTGTGCCACCCCTCGTTTAGTCCTTGAAATGTCCGCTGGATGGCGGTACTTCTGTATGGGGAATATAAGACGAAAAGATGCGAAATGGTGGTACTTGGAGTGTTGAATAGATGGGCGAACGGACACACAGACAGATGCATGGACGGACTAGCGGATGGCTGCACGGACGCATGGGCGCATGGACGGACGCAGGAGCGGATGCATGGACGAAAGCAGGGACGAACGCACAGATGAACGTGCGGACACACGAACAGACGCACGCACGGACGGGCGGATGGACGCACGGGCGGCCACACAACGCACGCATGGATGGACGGAAGCAAGAACGAATAGACGGACGGATGCTTCGCCCCACTATCCATCATTCACTCCGTGGATATGCTGCCATTTTTTTGCGGAGTAAAAGATGTTGCTCCGTGGAGTGAATCTCTCGACGGAGCTGCTCTGCATCTGCCAATGCAACACACACAGACCACCCTCAGTCTGTAATTGAACAGACTTGTTCCACATGGAGCAGTGCGGGCAGCGTCCATTCAGCAGAAAGGATGCTGCCAGAAGTGCTTCGAATATGCCGATCATGGCCTCCGCGATCAGTTCCGCCGTGCGGTGCTGGAGTATTAGCGGTTATTGAAGGCAAAGAAAAGGGAGCTAATTTTTGTCTACCGAATCTGGCGACAAGTCTAAGCTCCATTTAGAAGAGGAGAGACTGGAATAAAAAGAATAGTATAAAAATAAAGAAGAGGGAGCACTCACCGCCCAGGAGCAACAGAAACAAAGTAGAGAGAATAGATGGGAAGGACGGGAGACACGGCCAAAGAAGTCCGAGGACGGGGCACTGATTGGCGAGAGCTACACGGCACCAGGAGATCGCGGACAGCGGGCCGATCGGAGAGAGCCACGCTGGAGCCAGGGAATTTTAGAGACAAGGCCATTCAACAGCTGATCGTGGAGTGGAACAAGGAAATGTGGATGATTGTGGTAAGGAAAATATGACGCTACCTTCAACCGCGAAAGTGCATGGTGTATTGGTTAGAGCTTTCGCTTCCAATGCTTCAGGTGATGGGCTCGACTGTCAAGGGCCACCTGTTTTTTCAAATAGGAAGACCCCGGCTTGCCTTCGGTGTCGTGGGTACTCATTTCTCGAGAAGGTGGCCTTTCATTTCCTGTATCTTCATTCGCTGCCCCATCTCTCCCCCATCCATCAACGACGCTGAACCATGTTCAATTTCGGGTTTATTATATACATGTCATATGTTCAAACTACCGCTACTACCATACGCTGCCACATTTAATTAAATGAGCATGAAATGCAAACAACCTTTTGTAATATAGTAAAAGGTCAATGCTTGAAATTGTCTAAAATGTCACCATTATGCACAGCAGTGCTTAGCAACCGTGATATTAAGGTAACCCTAGGACATCATTTCTGCCATTAGGGGAAATTCTGGAACGAAAAGCTCATGACGTAGAAAGTTCTCAGCATGAGTCTTTAGCTCAAACTACTAATGCTAAGACAGGAGCACTGTAGTCACATCAAAAGACAGCATAAAATGAAGCTTGCGCATTTCTTGTTGAATTCATAGAAAAAAAACGCCTCGGCGCTAACATGAAGAACGATTAAAGTTGCTACGCGGGCTCGTTCGCACGACATGTTTGATTAGCAATAGTAGCGCAATAGATATGGAGTAGCCGAGGCAGTATGTACCTCACCTTCTCCACAGCAGAACAGTCAGAACAGAACACTAGCGCAATGTAACAGGACAATGGTAACGTTACCCTACACGCAAGTAACGCAAGGCAACGGGGTAAGTGTTTCTCCGTGCTGTTCTTGTATCCAATTACCTTACGCCGCCATTGTTAGTCGAATGGAAAACAACTCGAATGTTCAATAGTTTTCTTTCTGCCAGCACTGTGCTTCGCTGGTGTGGTCGCGTCTCAGTGGTAGTTCCACAAAAAAAAAAAAAAAACGCAGCACCGGATGTCGGGCAGTAAAGGGTGCGCAAGGCAAACGCCACGCCGCAAGGCTTTACCGAGTCGAGTGGTTTCAAGTGCGCTAATAGTGTGCGGACCACTAACCCGAGATTTACTGCTTTAGTACGCAATATTTGGGACGCACGGGCTGGCCAAATTGTCGGTATATAAGTCGTTCGGCAGTGCTGATGGGGAGACAAAGGTATTAGCAACGTTGGTTAAGCGAAATCATGCGGTGGTGCAACAAGACACGGAAATTAAGGCAATAAATCACATTCTCCTCGAACTCATACCCATGCGAAAAAGAGAGGACAGTCTTTTTGTATTGAATAATTACAGCAGTCCTAAATGCAGAAAGCACGAATTTCGCGCGCTCTTTCGCACAACCCTCGTTATAACGGGCAACCGGGCGCTAGTGATTGGAGGAGATTTCAACGCCCCGCACGGTGCATAGGGATACAGGATCAAAACCCAGAAAGGCAGGAACTTGTGGTTGGACGCACAGGAGGAGGGCCTGACGCTCATGACCAATCCGAAAATTCCTACAACAACAGGTACTAGCGTTTGCGCGGATACCACGCCAGATTTGGGGTTCACCAAAAACGTATGTGCAGTGGGCCAATATGCAACATGACTTGGGAAGTGATCATTTTATACTTAATAACGGTGAGGGCAGGGCCACGGAAGGCAAAAGGCAGACAACTTAAACGTGTCGACTGGGTCAAGTTCCGGAACATCAGAGCAGTGCCCGACGAAATGATACAGAGTATTGAGGAATGGACCGAAAAGCTAAAACGAGACGTGGAGGCAGCTACGCAAACGGTGCAACCGGAGGCGCAGCTTGAGTGTGTAGACAATAAGCTTCTCCACATGTGAGAAACTAAGGAAGGTTTACAACGGAGGAGGAAAAAACAAAAACACGACCGGACAGTTCGTAGAAGGATAGCTAAATTGCACAGCGATATAAAGCAATACACCCAGCAGCTGTGTAGACAACAGTGGGAGGAAAAATGCAATGACATGGACAACCAGATAGGAATGGCGAAAACGTGGAACATCCTTAGACATTTGTTAAACCCGGATGGGAACAAGTAGACAGAAAGGCACAATATTCATGGGTTGATACAAACGTATCAAGGTACAGAGCAGAATTTCCTGAATGAAATCAAGAGAACATAGATCTCTCTAGTGCTTCCCGTTACACACACTGACTGCACAGAACTGGCAAATGATGATTTAGACAACGAGATCGGTGAGGCAGAAGTGAGGGTCGCCTTGCGAAGACTTAATACTAGATCAGCACCTGGACTTGATGGCATAACTAACAAAACGCTACGCAATTCAGAAGACGAGTCCATAACTACATTAACTGAATTGATTACCAATCATGGAAGGCAGGACAGATTCCGCAACAATAGAAGATTGCGAAAATCGTTTTAATACCCAAGCCAGGCAAGCGACTGCAGATTGCGGACTTGAGACCCATATCTCTCACATCTTTCGTGGGGAAACTCATGGAGCACGTAATTCTGGAGAGAAAAACTACCTATCTCGAGAACCGGGATGCGCTCCTACCCACAGTGATAGGGTTCAGGATGAACCTCTCAATGCAAGACGCAATGCTGCAGTTAAAAAATCTGATTATAGTCAATCCGGAAACAAAGACAAAGGTTATTCTAAGGTTAAACCTCAAGAAGGCCTTTGATAATGTAACAAATGCAACGGTGCTAAAAAGGGTAAATGATCTAGGTCTGGGACAACGGACGTTGTTACGCCTGGGAGTCCACACCGAACGTCAATACCTCTGCAAAGGCAATCTGAGTCGAGGCCAGCGATCGAGCCCGCCTGGCGCGATGAACTACACGACGTCATCAAGCGGCGGCGCCGGTCCGTCACACAACGCACAGCGAGCTCCCTCAGCCCACGAGCCTGATGCAGCAATCGGCGCCTTCCAGTCTGGCGAGTTTTACGCAATGCGTGGCAACATCCCTCATCCTTGGGTGCAACCACGCGCAGCGGCGGGTCCCCATTGGAGGCTTCTGACATCACGGCCAGCGGCGCTTCTGGTTGGACGTTTGTGACGAAATAGGTCCTCTCGGTGCCTTAAAAAAAGCCAAGCGGCGCGTCGCCAGCAGTTCACCTTCAGCATCAGAGAGAAGCCGACGGCGAAAGAAGACATCTCGGCTCTTCGAGTCCCTAAGCTGTCGGCCCCAGTGCCGAATTTGTAACGCCTCTATTTCCATGTTGTGCATAAACCTTGCTTTAACTCACTGTCGTCTGGTCCGCTCGTCTACCAGCTCTGCGCAGAAGCAGTCGCGAGCTGAGTAGCACACGCTACCAAACGGCTGGTGACCTTGGCGGCGGAGTTCAGAGCAGTGGCGCCTTCGGGACCGTGTTGGCGCCGCGCCTTCGTAACAACGTACAATTACGTGCGTAATTTCCTGACGGTAAGGAGGGCAAACATTATGATAGAGAACCTAGTTTCGGAGGAAATTGAGATGGGCAGTGCAGGTACGCCGCAAGGCTCGGTATTATCGCCTATGTTATTCAATCTGGCCCTAATTGGACTGCCCACCAAACTCCAAGCAATCGAAGAACTGAATCATACAATATGTGCAGACAACATCACCCTATGGGTGAGAAGTGGGAGTGATGGGTAAATAGAGGAAACGCTTGAAACAGCAGTCGAAACGGTCGAGCAGTATCTCGAAGGTACTGGGCTAGCCTGCTCTGCGGGAAAATCAGAGCTGTTGCTGTACAGACCTACTCGTAGAGGTCGCAAACCAGGCAACTGCCTGCAAGATCTCGCTCATAGAGAAGAAATACAGTTAAGAGCAGCCGATGGGAAAACGATACCCATAGTCGACAGGATCAGGGTACTGGGTCTGCTCATCGAAGTCAAGAACAACTACGGAAAAACCCTCAGACGACTGGATGCAACTGTAACCCAAATAATGAGACTCATAAGAAAGGATAGCAACTAAGGACAGTCGCATGAGGGAGCAAAACACGATAAGCTTGATACATGCATTCGTGATCAGCAGAATAGTATACGTAGCGCCGTACTTGAAATGGCAAGTCGCGGAAAAGGTGAAGTTAGACTGCCTCGTTCGAAAAATGTTCAAACTAGTTATAGGGCTACCGATTAGCACAAGCACCGACAAACTGCTACAGCTAGGTCTGCACAATACCATAGATGAGCTCATTGAGGCGCAGCGTATGGCGCAATATGAACGTCTGTCCAAGAAACGAGCAGGAAGATATATCTTGGAACGACTAGGCATAACGTATCACACACAACATGGCGTCAAGGTGGACATCCCAAGAGAGACCAGGGAAACAATGATGATACCACCCTTGCTAAAAAACATGCACTCCGAATACAATAAGGCCAGACGAGAGACAAGAGAAAAGCAAATACAAAAACGTGCGGTAATGACAAGGACGCAGTTTTCGTAGACGCTGCTCGATACAAGCGTAGACGGGAGTTAACGGCAGCCGTAATCGATAGCAACAAACGCTGTACGACTTAAAAACATCGTCTACTGAGGGAGCGAAAGAGACTGGCATCGCACATAACTCGGTTACGACCGAAGATAACCTGATAGGCTCCGCCCACAGAATGCCACCGCACTTGTCCCTCACATGTGACAGACAGCCGCGCAAGCTAATTTCCGCTCGAGTCATAACTACTTTTCTTCGGCTAATGTATATACTACGCACATTAGTGATTAAAGGTTCGTCGTTACTAACTAAAACATGATGGTTGGGTGAACAGGTATGTCAAACTCCGTGACATAATTTACGAGGGCGTTCAAGTTTCCGGTGTTTCCGATCTGAAACCAGCGACCCGAAGAGTGTGTTTGTATAGGAAGGTCCACTATATAGCTGAAACACGCGAGTGCTTGACGTCACGTAAATGAGCAATCGCTATTGGACGAAGCAGCTATGCGACCTCTCTGCGCGAGGGACTGCGATGGCCGTGGGCGTGGCTAATTTTTTTTCTTTTGTGTTGCAGCCGACTGTAGTAACCAGCGACGAGGTAACGCGCAAGCAAGCACACACCGACCTGACGGCCAAGATGTCCTCGACGCCGTCGAAGTCCTCAAGCGCGACGGCCTCACCGCCGCCGGTTCTGCTCCTGGTGGAAGAAGATCCCAAGTCGTTGATCAGGTTCCGTCGGGTCGTTCCCGTCGTCGGTCTCGTGGGGTCCGAGCTCCGCGACCGGCTCGACGAGGACGACTTCCTTTTCCCGCTGTCTTCGAGCGACCTCCTGCCGGACTCGGTGTGGCCGCAGGAGCAGCTCAGCTCCTCAGCTCTGCGCACGACACGCAGAAAGAAAGAGAAGGAAGGGAGGAGGGAAGTGATAAGGAACGGTGCGTTACTGAAGGGAACGCGCGAGTAACACACCAGGAGGAAAAGTCGCGGTAGTGCGTTGTTCTCGATTTTTTTCTTTGTTTTATCTCTTCGCGCAATAAACCGATTTGCGTGGCGTGCTGCGCGCATCAAGGAGACAACACCGGTAGCAATGACAATTTATTATTTTTTTCGCGTCTATTGCGTTTCGTCTCGTGCGCCTACAGGAAGGAGCAAGCGTGGCGCACTCCTCTCCACGCCCCGCCTTCGAGCAGCAGAGACGTTTCGGATGCGTGAGGCCACGTAACGAACGTGATGACCGCGCTACCGTAAAAGTGAAGGCGTTTCGCGAATGGCCAGTGCGTGCATGGCGCGAACGATGCTCCTGTTTGCCTTACACATTTCTTTTGCAGGAGGAGGAATAAACTTTGTTATAAGAAACCAGCAGGTTTAGGTGGCCAGGCCTAGGCCTCCCATGAGGGGACGTCAAGGGCTTGAATCTTAAACTTCTGGCTGACACCTCTACTGGGGATATGCCAACAATCTGGTGGGATAGAAAAAAATTATACTAGAGAAAAGAATAATTTTTTGTTTTGTACAATAAGATGTTTTTAAAATTATTCTTGGCGAGAAAAAAGGTGATTCGGAAATAATTCTTAACAAGGTAGAAATAAATTATTTAATTAGAAGAAACTTTTGTGTAGCCTACATTGGTTAACTAAGAACCTTGGGAACTGATGTTATTGTGTAAATCTCTTTGACTGTTCAATGAAATCTTGCACGGCATCGCATACTTTCCCAATGCTGTGCCCAAGGGTAAGTGAACCTGGATAGTTAGTTTGAAGTTGTTGAATCTAATAGAATGATGCGTAACAGTGTTTCTAGAAATATCTTTATTTTGTCTGGCAGTCCCATTACTCCTGTTTCTTTGTTTTTTAGTATTTCATTACTTGTCTGAAGTCCATATTGGAAAACGAACTTTATCCCTTCAATTCTCAGTTTGTATCGGTAATAAAACGATTGAGGTTGAAGCACTTATAGTAGGCCTATAGCAGGTAAATTCTGCTGATATCATACACTCCAAAAAATGAAAACAAAAGAAGAGCGCCTCTCGTGAGTCCACATTTGCTACTTATATAGCTGTCTTTTTAAGAAACTTATTAACTCTCCTTTGGGAAATTGTGCCTCTTTTGTTTACGAAGTATACGTCAAACAGCCAAACTTATTCAGATACACGGCGCCATATCCAGTGTTTGCGTCAGCTGATGCCCCTTAGGCAGTGAAATATTGCGAACATGTTGGAGTCATATTTTGCCAAGATCTTAAGTGCTATTTATTTATTTATTTATTATCCATTGGTTTGTTCATTGATTCATTCTTATTTGATCTATCAAATCCTAAGACATATAGTCATGTTTATTGTTTTTCATGTATACTTAATTTGTAATCACTAGCAATGTATTTCAGTATACTTGTTCCACCCACCAACGTTCATTATTTACCAACAGCATTGACGTGTGCTGTACTGTTTCGTCCTGTTTATGCCTTCACATTGCCCTACAATGACGGCTTCCCAGCGTAATGCTCCGGTTCAGCACATATACATATGCCGAAATATGCTAGAACAATTACGGTCACGAAATATTTAACAAAAATACATTCGCAGCTTTCGAGCTTGCTCGCTTTCTAAAACAAATTACCTTCATCATACCCTCGTCCTGAGCAATAAAGTCGGCGGTTCCGTGGCTTGAAATACTCGCAATCATTTATCCCGTATGACCACGCTCAAACTTCTCGTTATGGCAGGCAGTATCCGATTAGATTAGATGCGCGAAATAAAAGCTGTTAGCATTCCTGCTCGTTGCTAAGCACGTCCATCAACTACGCCGATTCATCAATGTCGCACAACGACTCGGATATCAATATTAGAAAAATATGCAGACATGGTACCGCGTGAATGCGAACCATGCACGCCGAATTCGCTGGCACGCCGGCCATGGAGTTTTTAATCCCCGTACTAATATGGCGTTCTGTTTTTGTCTATTGTTCACTATTATTAAAATAAGATAGCTGGCTCTATCCTAGCCTACCTTCCAACGTTTTCAAATGTACAATATGTATGAAAAGTTTCTTAACACATGCTCTTGATTGATCCTCCATCGCATACGGTTAGAAGGGCATTGGCAAAGCAATTTGCATTTCATTACGGCCCGCGATGATTTAAATCGAGGTTACTTAAGCCCACATAAACGAAGTCTGTCGGACACTGGGCGCATTACCGGCGTCGCGTTTTATTGAAATGAGGGGAGGTGCGCCATGCACTGGTGCGTTGCAAAGCCTATGTGTGGTTAGGGCTTTCATGGGTTGAAGGCCACCTCCACATAGCGCACTCAATTTTTTTTTTTAATGCGAAGCATTTCTTGGCGTACTTCGGTGACTTTGAGCGTATCTATCTATCTATCTATCTATCTATCTATCTATCTATCTATCTATCTATCTATCTATCTATCTATCTATCTATCTATCTATCTATCTATCTATCTGGCCGCCTCCAACTTTTAGCTCTCCTGGCCGTTTGGATAACGCTATCGATACCAAAATTTGTATGGAATCATATCATGGTATGACGAGCATAAGTGACCAGTCATGGCATGAAAATCATGACATGTATGTCACCAATGTCATGATTTACATTTCATGTTCTTGCTGCTCTTGCGGTGGTTTCGTTCACATCACATATTGCGAAACTGGTATGGTATGACATGAATGCATGGCGAACATAAGTGAGAGACCCTAACGTAGAAATCGTGACATGCATGCCATGTAAGTCATCACTACCCGCCACGCTCATGGTGCACTCGTGGTCGTTTCGCCAGCTTCATATATACCAAATTTGGCATTACGGGACGTGAATCGATGACGAAGGTATAAGTTTGGTGCAAACGTGACAATCACGAGATGCGTGTTATGTAAGAAAATGACAACATACCACGCTCATGATTCGCTCACGGCCGTTTCGCTAGCTTCACATATACCAAATTTAGTATTACGTGCCATGTAAAACATGTTTTCGTGCTACGCTCATAGCGCACTCGCGGCCGTTTCGCTAGCTCCACATATACCAAGCTAGGTATCACGCGGCGTGAATATAGGACGAGGTAAATGACACGTCTGAACATGATAATCATGACGTTTGTGCCATGTAAAACATGACCACATGCTACGCTCATAGCGTGCTCACGGCCGTTTCAATAGTTTCACATTACCAAATTTTGTATCACGTGACGTGAATAGATGACGAAGGTAAATGACACGTCCAAACATGATTATTATCACACGGAAGTCATGTACAGCATAATTTACGCCCACCTCGTAATATTGAGCTGATTTTAAAGTGACCTTCCTCATTCGTGTTTCGCATAGCATCGATTCCCACTGTACGTGGGATCTCCCATTTATTTTTATTCACAACTTCCAACAAGAAACTTACCTTAATCTGCTACTCAAAGCCATCGCAAACGCGCTACTAGTGAGTCGCGATCATCCATAAATTAACTTTATTTTGGGAAAATGCAAATAAGTTAAAACAAATACAAGCAACTACGCGAAAATAATTGGTTCCAAATCTAGATGTTACACCGCAAATGAAGTCGAAACACGATAGTCTTGCGTCCGGAGAGAGTGAACAAAACGTTTATTTGATGTTCTGCGCTAGAACATCGGTGAAGGGCATTCTGGGGGCACTGCGTTAGAGTGCCTCGAGCGTGTAGCGGAGGTGAACGAGAGCATCGAGGCACGTTAGACACAAGCGCCATCTGGCAGTTATCTTCAAAAACGACGGCGTGCAGCCCGTGGAGAAAGATGCGCGCCAGTCTCGGAGGTGATAAGGTGTATAACGCAAAGCAACGGGCAGGTGCCACCACCGTGACGTGGTATCAAAGCGTTGGAAACACCTTTTTGAGCACCGCGTTGCACTATCAGCGCAGCGCAATAAACGCTACATTCCTTAGAGTTACTTGTGTGTGCCTCTTCTAGTATAAAGGCAGACATACAAAACTTCGAAGTGTTGTTATGGCGCCTCAGATATGCGCAATAATTGCTTTTTAATTGACAATCGCACAACTATGAACGCTAAACCTTGAGCAATATTGGTGGGCGCTGCAAATGGGGTCGGCCGTTTGGTTCCGTTTGAGTTATCGTTAGGGCGAACAAACAGACAAACGTACAGACAGACAGACCAAAATTTTTTTCGTCGAAGGTCCCCAAGAAAGACTATCGTCTTTAAAAAAGAAGTCCAAGTCCAGTGCATTTGACGACTCTGACGCACAGCCACTGCCACCATTACCGTGCCACGCGAGCATTAGACAGTTTTAGCTGGTTTTAGTCTCACGCACGTAGAGGCTTTGCGTACGTCGAGCTTCTACGTGTAAGCAGTGCGCATGCGCAGAACATAGCAGGCACGCGCTGGTCTCACGGACGTATTCGTGAAATTCGATTCTTTGCGTGCGTTTCTTGCTCACGTATAGACCGCTTCGCGCGGACGCTCGAACAAGATATCGTGACGAGTGCGATAACAAGATAGCGCGTCGAGAGTTGGCCACCGCAGTGTTCATGATTCCCAGCAGATGGAGCCACGTGGTAGATCTCACGGCACGTCACGTTCGTGCAGCTAGAAGCGTTTCTCATCGCGTGCACGTAACGTATACGTGGACTTTTCACGTTTGCCTACGTGAAGTCCCTACGTACGTGAAATTAAGACTGCCTAATTACCAAACCCTGCAACGCGGGGCGGACGTGACAGTCGCATCGTGACGGTGTGCGCAGGAATCAGTCTTGAAGGTTCGATTCAATTCAATTCAGCTTTATTTCAGGTATGTCCTGAGGAGACAGAAGCTAAGGGCTTAAATCACCTGACGGTGGCCTGTGCACCCCGGAGTTCGGAGCAGGTACGCAATACATAAAGCAAAACAGTAACGCTGAGAATTACACATATACAAAAAAATAAATTATGTACAAAAAGGAGCGGTAATGAGACGCTACGACAGTTGTGATTGCTGCAGTGTTACAAAAATACCATGCCACAAAGCCATAATTTCACAGAAAATGTTACTGAAACATAGAACACGTATAAATTTAGTGCAAATAAATAGCTATCAACTTAATATAGTACATAAACAGTTAATCACGGACTTCAGTGCTAATGAGACGTGTCTTCAATTTATGTTTCATTTTTTTCGCGGACTCAGTCCAGCAGACAATGCCTTTGTATTTGTTCAGAAAATGTCCAATTCGATATTGTAATGTCTGCTTTCCATAATTCGTCCTCAATTTAGGAAATCGACGCAGAATATTCCTGAACTTATATTTGTCTGATTCAGTATAATTGTTTTCTTTAAAGACACCTTTATTGTGTATACACTGCAATGATTTCAAGTAGTAGATTTGGTTTAGCGTTAATATGATGTACTTTATGAACAATTCTAGTGTGCGTAGCTTGCGTATGTCTGCTATATAATTTTCAAATACACGCAGGTCAAACTGTTTATTTGGCAAAACTTGTGGCCGTTCAGCAGAAAGTCGGATCACAGTAATGGACACTGGCGTAAGCCGTCAATACGCAAGCGGTGAAGCACGTCGGCATCTATACATGTGCTATCAAATATTCTAGCGTTATCGCGTGTGTTCTTGCACGCGCACGTGAGGCGAATCAAAATTTCTTTTGCCTCTCTTCCCTTTTCCCTACCTATCCCCTTTTTCCCCACTACCCCATCTCCTGTGCCCACTTTTTGAGGTGTCATCGAAATGATGGACAGTTACGGGTCGCACTTTCCTCTTCTTTTCCTTACGATAATCACTTAGAGCTATCGGTCACCTATGTTCCAGAAGAGTCTCCAATATTCGCGTTGTGGGCGTAATCACATCGGAAGGTTCTAAATAGCGGTGTCACACGAGCACCATTAATCACGATCAGTGTCGATCCGTATTAACCACGATCCAGATTAGGGGCTGCTACGCGGTCACTTTTGATCACGATCAGGCTTGATCGGGATTAAGATTATCGCGATCCACGCATCACGATCTGCCTGAGAGATCGTGCTTTTGCGGCCGTCTACACCCCCTAGCAGGGCTTGTTGACAGCTAAATAAACAAGAAAATTGAGCATATAGTTCAATAAAAAAGGCGTTAAAACAGCTAAATGTTTATAAAAAATCAAATTTTAAACTGATTAAATTAGAACAATATATGAAGTATTGTATATCTTGAGATTCGCATCAACCGCATGTATAGTCACGGGACAAGCAGACGTCAAGCAGTCGACCGTTGCATCCGGCGCTTATATAACTCTCGCCCCGTCGAAGCTGAGCCCCTCGAAGCAAACTGATTATGAGAGTCGCAAGCCTTTTGACTGTACGTCGCAATGTACGGGCACTTCGTGGTCGAATGAAGAGATCTTTACAGCAATTGACCGCTGGCAGTAGCGACTGGAACAGACTTGGTGCGCCGGAAGGAAAACACTGGCGCGTACAGCGAGATTGACACTTCACTCCGACTACACGGCTGCGAGCGGGGGCCACCGGAAATAAAAGCGAAAGTTAATAATCTCACACAACAATACAGGTAAGTAGTAAAATTTTATCGAATGATGTATTTATGAAATTTTTATTGTAGTGGCATGCGAAGTTTTTGAAGTTCGAGCGGTTCTTGCACGAACGACATTGCTGATAAAGGGCTCCGTAGATATGCCGTACGCCGAGTTTTGTCAGTGGCATGTTTTACGGCGCGCGAATGCCACCTGGGGCTTTTCTTCTTAACCAAGCTCGAACCGGATTAGCTTGTACCGCGTCCAAGAGGTCATAAGTTTGATCGCGATCAAGAAAGCTAAACCTAATCGCCGTGATCCCGATTAAAAGTGCCCGTGTGATACCGGTATAGGAGTATATCTCGGTGGTTCTTTGTCATTCAGCACGTTTTGCGCAAAGCACCACTTACAGTGTATCGGGGCCATAACAAAGCTTGAAGGTTGAATTTGACAGTATTCAGTTTTCGTCGTAATTAATGAAAGCGAGCTCAGGTGAAGTAGAGTTGTAAGTACGCCTAAACAGAAAGCGCAGACTAGGACACGCTGCGATTTGCAATCGCTGCAGTCTCGAACTCAAGCGATTATGATAATCCTATCCAGCAAATCTGGCTGCGAATGCATCTTCCTGCACCGCGATATCCACGCACTGTAAACTCAATTCTTTCGAATCTTTGCTAGAACTTTTTACGTTAAATACTCTCTGCGTGTTTCTCATTTGTCAGAACGCTCGTGTAACATTTTCATCGCCAATACGACTAACGCTGAATAGCGCTAACTTCAGCCCATCTGTAAACAAATGCAAAAGCAACATTAAAAAAGGTATGGTAATTGCGGCGTTGTTCTGGTCGGCGTCCTTTGGGTCTGCAGATTTTCCTTTGGAGTTTGTACTGTAACTCTGTGCTGTCGTATCTACTCAGCTAACGAACGCACAGTCAAGCCAGGGAAGCCTTAGGTGACATTATGCGTTGTTTCCTTGAAGGAACCCAAAGGGCAACCGATTTTTCTCGTATGGGTAAACTACTCTTATTGCAATACCAAAACAATCGCAGCATATCCACGGAGTGAATGATAATGAGTGGGGCGAAGCGTCCATCAGTCCGTTCGTGCTTCCGTCCATCCGTCCGTCCTTGCTTCCATCCGTCCGTCCGTTTATCCGTCCATCCGTGCGCCTGTGCTGGGCGACCCACGGCGTAAGAACTAACGCCGTGGGTGGTACGTCCCGTGTTTGTAGTAGTAGCCATCTTTCGTTTAGTGCTTAGAATGTCCGCTGGATGGCGGTACTTGTATGTATACGTAGCGTTATCATCATCGCCATTCATCATCATCGTCATTTTTCTAGCCACCGCGCTGCGCCTCTCGCGCAGCTCATGCAACAGCTCGAGGCGCGAGCTGTGGAGATCGAGCTCACGGCCTGGCGGTTTGGACGTGGCAACCGCCGCCGCTCCGCTTCGGCAATCGCTTTGGATAATAAAGTGGCGAGAGAACGACACGACCACGTTGGCCGCCGTCACGTCTTCCTCTCTCGCTACATATATAATGAAAAAATGCGAAATGGTGGTACTTGGAGTGTTCACTAGATTCACGGACGGACGCACGGACGGACGAACAGACGGACAGAGAGACAGAAAGCGTACGGACCCACAGACGGACGGAAGCTAGAACGAACTCACGGTCGGAAGCACGGACGGAGTGACGGACGCTTCGCTCCATCATGACTCATTCTGTGGACATGCTGTGATTTTTTTTCGCCCAATCAAAAAAATCGCAGCATATCCAGGACTGAATGATGATGAGTGGGGCGCAGCATACGTCCTTCCGTCCGTTCGCCCATTCATCCATCCATCTGTGCTTCCGATATATGGGATTTTACGTCCCACAACCACCATATGATTATGAGAGACGCTGTAGCGAAGGGCTCCGGAAATTTCGACCTCCTGGGGTTCTTTAACGTGCATTCAAATTTGAGCACACGGGCCTACAGCATTTTCGCCTCCATCGAAAATGCAGGCGCCGCAGTCGGAATTCGATCCCGCGATCGGCGGGTCAGCAGCCGAGTACCTTAGCCACTAGACCACCGCAGCGGGGCATCCGTGCTTCCATCCGTCCATTCATTCCTGCTTCCGTCCGTGCGTCCGTGCTTCTCTCCATCCGTCCCTGCTTCCGTTCATCTGTCCTTCTTTCGATCCGTCCGTCTGTCCATCCGTGCTTCTGCCCATCAGCGCGGGCGTCCATGCGTTCTTCTGTTGGTCCATTCATACGTCCGTCTGTGTTTCTGTGCGTCCGTCCGTGCCTCCATTCATCCATGCGTCCATCGGTCCGTCCTTGCCTCCGTCATTCTCTCTGTCCGTCCGTCTGTCACACTAGCGCCACCTGCGGTGTGTGTCATACAACTAAGTGGTTACGAACCGGTCAAAGAGAGACATGCATAGACAGACCCACGGCTTTAGGAGCTTCGCCCCTAAAAAAAGAAAATCAAACAAGCTTTCTGCTATGGCGCTATGGAGAGTTTTTTTTTTTTTTTTTGCAAAGCAACACGTGGTGCTGCTATTGCAATCTTGAAAGCAACCGAAAAAGCGATAACGTGTCCCAGACGCTGTGTTTAGAACAAATGTTCGACGATTAGAAGTACAATGTACTCGGATATGGGAAAGCAGTCAGCTGTCCCTGTTTCAAGAAGCCATAAGGCCCTACAGCTGCTGTGTTCAGAACAAACGTAACCATTTAGAGATCAACGATTCAGAGTACGACGTACTCCGACGTACGACGTAAGTGGTTAACAATTTAGAGTACTTGGTACTCTACTATGGGAGAGCATAGCGCTGTCCCGAGGGGATAGATGTGGTGTCCTGTGTTTAGAGAAATTTATTCTCACGAACAGTAAACATCAAGTACAATCCAACAGAACATCGCGATGGAACGCAAAATCCACACACACACACCAAGAATTGTGACAAAAAGTTATGTTTAGATATGTACACGGAACACAACATACGTGTATTCAGAGAATTTTATTTTCACGAACAGTGAACATCAATTCAATCTAACAGAACATCGCGACGGAACACAACATCCACAGACACACTAAAAATTGTTTCAAAAAGATATGTTTACATATGTACAAGGGACGCAAGAAACACAGATACACAAGAATTTTTACAAAAAGATATGTTTACATATGTACAATATGTGGTAAATGAAGAACACACAAATGAAATTTAAAGATATATATGTTGGGTATGTACATACTATTTACAAGGTATTTCTGCGAGTATTAAACAAAAGCTAACCTACCAAACGGCGGAACATGAGAGAGGCCTTTGTCCTGCAGTGGACGTAGTCAGGCTGATGATGATGATGATCACGACGACGATGATGATGATGATTATGATGATGATGATGAACCTACCAAAACCAGGCAGCCCTGAAAACAAGCTTTACATGTCTCTCGCAGACGAACACAAAAGGGCAAGACCAGTGTCGAAGAAATTCCTCCTCACCCAGAAAGAAGAGTTCCTCCAACAAAACAGATAGTATTTCTTGTACAGTCGCTCCAGATTCGGGAAGAGAGTGCGACGGCGAGGAGCTGCTGCAACAGCCTCACAGCGATTACGCCAAAGACAGTAGGTGCCAGCAACAATGAGAAAGCAGGCGAAGTGGCCTCGAGAACAACGTCGAGAAGAAACAAAGCGGTTTACTCCGAGGCCACGAAATCCAGCATTCGCGGCCCTCCAGAAAGCACGAGCAACGACGCATTGTCTTAAAACATGCTGATTTGTTTTCCGTAGGGAGCAGTTTGGACATGTTGCTGACTGGACCATTCTCCACCTTTTGATGCGGTAAAGGGTAAGAAGAACACCCCACCCCAGCCGCCACATGAAGTCCCGGAGGTGGCCAGGCAGAAATTATGCCGTCAGCGTGCTCCAAGACACACGACTAGAGCGGGTGCGGCGTGCTGGAGGAACTAACGGGAGCAACAAAGCGGCTGTTGTGTCAACGATACGATTGTCTAACACATCTACCCCAGGGCAAGTCGACTGGATATGACGATTAAGGTGCACATTAACCATTAAATACCTAAGGTGAGTGCCTAGAGAATAATATGCCAGAGTTCGCGCCGGAGATTCTTTTCCTTGTACGAGGCACAAAAGGAGGCGTAGGTCCAGTAGCCGGCAGCGTATTGACACCGAAGGGAAATCAAAACCTCCCTGTGAGTCTGCTGTCCTAACGCCGCAGGAGAAACCAACTCAGTGCCACGGGACCGAAAGAAGGAACACAAGGCAGACTGCAACGACCTCACGATGCGCAAAGGCGGCTGCTCCACGTGAGAAAGGCATCAAATGCGACCGCAGGACACAGTCTGCGCAAAGTACCTCCGCTTAAGAAGCGGGAAGTCGAAATCATGTGCGTTCTCATTTTTTTTTTTACTTCGTCGAGGGCGTTTGACCAAACGGAGTTACAAACGCCGTAGTGTTTGTGTTTCGAAAAAGTTCATTCGATCATAGGACGCAACAAACCTATGGAACGAGCGTCAATACAACAAGCACAATAACAAATGACAAAGCACAACATGACACATTTAAACAAAAGTGTCCAAGTCCGTAGGATGTCCCTAACACATGTTACTAATGACTACATACACTACATATATACACTAATCACAATATGGACAATGTACAAGATGATATATGTACAGAATTTACAAAACTTGAAGATGTTAGCAAGTATATACAACAGGTATCAAGATTCGTGCAATTTACATAGTTTACAGCGTTAGAATGAAGTGTATATGTGCAAGAACTCACACTCATACGGTGCACACACAGACACATAGAAATAGTAAACACATAGAGATTACATGCACTAATCAGCCACTGAGAGGTGACCTGGTTATAGGAACCAGGCCAGGTGGATGACTAATCGAACACGTCCGTCAAATACGGACAGAAAGCGGCACGACCATTGTCGCAGAAATTCTTCCTCCCCAAGGAAGAACAATTTCTCCGACAGAAACGATAGAAGTTCAGAGTATTAGAGTTTCAGAATTGGAAAGAGAGCACGACGACGATGACCTGCCGCAACAGCCTCGCACCTATTGCGCCACAAACAAAAAGCTCCCGCAGCTATTAGAAGACGTGCGAAGCGACTACGCGAGCAGCGACCAGATGTGACAAAGCGATTAACACCTAGGCCACGAAAATCACTGTTAACTGCCTTCCAAAACAACTTTGCAATGACACATTGCTGCAGCATATGCTGTTTAGACTCCTGTAACGGGCAGTTAGGACAAGTGTAAGACGGGACCATGCCCCACTTCTCCAGTGTGTCCGGTGTTGGGAGTACTCTCCATCCAAGACGCCACATGAAGTCATGGAGGTGACCAAGCAAAAACGATGCTGTTATCGCACTCCACGAGACATGTCTCGATCGTGCTAAATGGGCTGGAGTAGCCAGAGGAAGCAGAAGAGGCGCCGTTGTATCTACAATGCGGCTTTCGAGAATGTCCACATTGGGACAAACCTGCTGCGCGTGTCGATAAAATGCTACTGCTGATGAGTAAAATGCAGGCACGTTAAGTGTTTGCGGTACAGAATTGAGCCTGCATCTGGTAGTAAATAGCGTATCTTGGTGCCTAAGAAATAGCAGGCAAGATCACGCGCGGGGCACTGATCGCCGTGCAAGAACCGAAATAAGAACCGCAAGGCAAGTAGCCGGTAGCGAACAAATACGAATGAGAATGCGAATCCACCGCAGTTTCTCGGTTGCCGAAGTGCTGCTCGGAAAACCAGCTCTGTTCCACCTGACCAGAAAAATGAGTCAATGAGGGATTGCAAAGACATAGTGATTCGTAATGGGGGCTGTACGACATGAGATATGTACCACGCATGGCCGCAACACACAGTCTGTGCTAAATACCTTCTTTCGAGCATCGGTAAATCATACTCTTGTGCTTCCCAGACGTGTCGTTTTACATCTTCGACTACTGAAACTCACAAGGAGGCTGATATGCCGTAGGAAGTATAATCAACCCCCAGAATGCGAATGGAGTCACTTTTTTGAATACCGAAAAAGGGACTTAGGCTGGCGTCTGGGGAACCAATGAATAAATATGGACATTTTGAAAATTTTAACGCAGCACCTGAAATCGTGCCATATATACTAAGCAAAAAGTCGTACGCTACGGGATAAACAGTTCTCATTCTTCAAATACAACGTGATGTCATGAGCAAATGTTGTCACCATCACGGTATCACTACCTGGAAGAGGAAGGCCTCGAACGTATCGATCTGATCAGCGATTAGCGAGCGAAGGAATGTTTCGAGGCTGAGTACAAAAAGTGCAGGGTATAAAGACAAGCCTGGCGAGCACCACGGGTAACAGGAAATGGCACACTCTCTAAACCATCAAGAAACAACGTTCTGCGTATATTTCGGTATGCGTTTCTGAGTAGCTCAATGAAGTTTTGGGAGAAGCCAAATGCTGCCATTACGCTAAATATAAATCTATTATCGAGGCGTTCGAATGCCTTTTCTTGGTCAAGTGAAGCGAATAGAGTCCCCGAGCTGATCTTGCTAACGTGTACGCCATGATATCACGCGCAACAAAGAAGAGACTGTGGATTTCTCTTCCAGGAATAGAGCACACCTGATGATAACCTATTAAGGAAGGCATCAGGCTTCTCAAACACCGAGTGATAACTGCTGCGAAAGTTTCATAATCAACGTTGAGGAGCATTATTGGTTTACACTCCTCTGGGCGAGCCGACGATGGGTCATGGCTAGGTATTAAAACAATGCAACCATCGCGAAAACTATCAGGGAAATCAAAGTTCTCAAAACAGCGGCGAATAACAGATGTGAAGAGAGCACCAATGTCGCCCCACAACGTTAAATAAAACTCAACAGGCAACCCGTCTGGCCCAGGGGCCGAGCCACGCTTCATGGAAGACAGCGCTTCTTTCACTTCGTCAGCTGACGGACTTGTGCAAAGTTGCTCAACTACTTCTGATGAAACTTGAGGGAGCCTACTTAACAATGTGGTGTTCTCGGTAGTACCGCGATGTGATGACATTGTCGTTCGAACCATGTTGGCAAAGTGAGCTAGAAAAACTGATTGATCACGTGCCGGCGGCTACACAGTGTGTAAGGATCTGGCAGCCGGAGTTCCTAGTCGACTCGACGGGTTTAGAAGCGAGCTTTTCGCAAAGCGTAGAACCTCAGGGTGGGCACATGGATTATGTCTGCAACGCCAAGCAGTCACCGTCAACGCCGAAGCTGCAATAAGGCGTTGAAAACGACCCCTTTACTCTCGCTGCCATGCGCGCATCAAGAGAGTTAGCCAATCAACCCGAAGAGCAATACGCAGCTTTGTGGCAGTGTCCGCCAGTTCTTCGGACGTATGGCGTCTAAGGACACGCCCTGCTACTGAGCAGTGTAAACGCCACTGTGTCTTGAGCGCGTCCCACACCTCCAGACCGGATCCCATGAGAGGCCCGCAAGATTCTAGATAAACTGGAGCGTGAACGCGCGTCGTGCAGAATGCGGATGTCAAGACGCCAAGGTCTCACTGATGATGAAAAGAGAAAGTAAGCCTCGAGCGTCATTGGTCGGTGGTCTGATTTATAAACAGGGGATGATGGTAATGTTACTACATCGGAGTGCGATACGTAAGAAGCTAGCGCGCTCGGCACATTGAAACGATCCATCTGACTAGACGATGTGCTACGCCGCCAAGTCCAGGCATACTGTGGTCCATGCACCAGTCTGTACGTATCTATCAAACAGAAATGTTGGACCAGGTGACGCAGCTCCCGCGCGTTGCAATCAGAGTGGATTGGATAAACTTTTATTTGGTCCTCCAAAACACAGATCACTGTGTTGCGGGCAGCTCCCACGTGGGGACTGAGATGCCAAGCTCCTCAGCCGCCTCGCGGGCTTGGTGGACAGCCCAGAGCTGATCTGCCAAGGACGAGCTGCGGATTGCCGCCTCCCATCTGGCAGAGGTGATGTGCGATAAATGAGCGAATTTGGTGCACTGCCAGAGCATGTGTTCTAATGAAGCTATTTCCCCACAATGTGGACAAAGATTACTTGGGTATAGGTCAGGGTACATGATGTGTAACATTTTCAAAGTAGGGTACATCCGCGTTTGCAAAAGCCTTAATGTAAGTGCTTGGGGCCGGGTTAGCTTTTTGTGAGGTGGAGGGAAAATCCTTCTAGACAGGTAGAAATGTTTAGTGAGCTCGTTATATGTTGTAAGAATTTCCCGGTTATCCCCTTCACCAGTAGAACGCATCCCCGGGGAGGCGCGGTTGGAGAGTTCTCGCGCCGCCTCGTGTGCTGCTTCGTTGAGATTGGGAGGGGAATCGTTGATTTGTCCAAGGTGAGCTGGGAACCAACTCAGAAGATGATGTGTTATGTTCTTGCCTTGCAGTATTTTCAGCGTTTGTTCACAGACCGTCCCCTTGGCGAACACCCGTAGTGCTGCCATGGAATCACTGTAGACGATTTCAATGTTATCCATCTTGAGTGCTAAGGCGATGGCCACTTGTTCCGCAATGATTGGGTCTTTCGTCCTGACCGTCGCTGAGTTGATGACATGGCCAGCCCCATCGACTACCACTGCCACAAACGCTTTCCCATTGGCGTAGGAAGCCGCGTCAACAAATACGACCCCTCGTTCCTCGTTTGAGACCTGACGAAGTATAGTCCTGGCCCTCGCTACTCTTCTTCCGACGTTGTGTTCTGGATGCATGTTTCTCGGTATAGCAGATACCGTGATAGCCTCCCTGATGTTGTCAGGGATATCATTGTAATTGCGTCTGATTGCTATTGGGTGTTGGCCCAGCTCCTGCAGGATCATTCTCCCCGACCTTGTAGTAGATAACCTTGCAAACTGTGCTCTCTCTTGGGCTTCTGCTGTTTCCTCGAGCCTGTTGTGTATGCCAAGCTCAAGCAGACGCTCGGTGCTGGTATGTATGGGTAGGCCCAGGACCTTCTTGATAACTTTCCTGAGGAGCACATTCAGTGTCTCGGACTCTGCTCTTGACCAGTTGTGCATTGCTGCCTCGTATGTGAAGTGACTTAGAACAAATGCATGCATCAACCTGATGAGGTTGTCTTCCTTGATCCCATTTCTTTTGTTGGCCACTCTGCGTATGAGGTGCACCGCACTGTCTGTTTTCCGAGTTAACTTGGCTATAGATTTGCTGTTGGCGCCGGTAGACTCTATCAGCATTCCCAGGACTTTGATGGAGTCGACCCTCTGGATGGCATCCCCTTGATTTGTACGGAGGTGGATGTCTATCTGGTTTAACGGCTTCCATCCCCTGGGCTTCGGTCCCCGGCGTGCAGTCCGATAAAGCAAAAGTTCTGACTTACTCGAGGAGCACTTGAGCCCGGAAGGGCGAAAGTAGTCTTCTACGGTGTCAATCGCCTCTTGCAGAGCGCTCTCAATCTGCCCCTCGCTTCCACCTGTGCACCAGATGGTAATGTCATGTCTGCGTAGATGCTGTGCTTCAATCCTTCAATGCTCGATAACTTCTTTGACAGTCCAATCATGGCAATGTTGAACAGCATTGGTGAAATCACTGCCCCTTGTGGCGTGCCCCTTGCTTCTAGTTCGATTGCTGCGGTCTCGATATCTGCAATCTTCATCACGGCTTTCCGATCTGTAAGAAAGGACCATACGTAGTCATAGAAGGCTTTCCCTAGACCAAGCTTGGAAATTGCTTCGAGTATGAATGAGTGGTGGATGTTGTCAAACGCTTTTTCTAGATCTAGGCACAGAATGGCTCTCACGTCTCTGGTTTCATTGTCAATGAGCTGGTGTTTGATAAGCTTCAATGCATCTTGTGTGGATAGCCCTGCCCTGAATCCAACCATATTGTGTGTATATATGTCGTTATCTTCCAAGTACTTGTTTATCCTGTGCGGTATGGCAAGTTCTGCGACCTTGCCGATACATGATGTCAAGGAGATTGGCCTCATGTTGTCCAAGTTAGGGGGCTTTCCTGGCTTAGGAATAAGGATCGTGCTGGCCAGCTTCCACTGCTCTGGCACCCTGCATTCTTTCCAAGCTGAATTGATCATATCCCTCAGGGTTTCAATTGAATCGTCATCAAGGTTACGCAGGGCCTTGTTTGATATACCGTCCGGGCCAGGGGCCGACCTGCCGTTGAGATCATGCAAGGCTCTTCTGATCTCCTCGATGTTAAAGTCGCCCTCAAGACCTGGATTTGGCGTGCCCTGGTACTGTCTATTTGGTGGTGCCAATCCTCTTTTGATTGGGAGGTACTTATGCACGAGCTGCTGGACAACTTGCTGTTCTGTAGTGCGCCCTATCTCTTTATGCAAAATTCGAGCGATAACATGCTTTTGATTTGTTTTGGTGGTGTTTTCGTTGAGGAGATGCTTTAACATATTCCATGTCTTGCCAATGCGCATCTGACCATCGACGGAGTTGCAGATTTCGTCCCATTGCTGCCTCGATAGTGCGCGACAATGTTCCTCGACTGATCTGTTTACCTCAGCTATCTTCTTCCTCAGTCTTCGGTTCAGGCGCTGACCCTTCCAACGGTTCAGAAGTGCTTGCTTTGCCTCAAGAATATGAGCGCGCCGGCTATCCATTCTTTCAACCAGAAAATCTGTGGTAATGGTGGAGGAGACGGATTTGATGTCATCTTTAATCTGCTTGACCCACTGCTCCAAGCCTTGTCTGTGGCCATCTTGTTCCCTTTCCATCCTTATCTTCCTGAACTTATCCCAGTCTGTGAAGTGGAATTCTCTCTGCTTTTTACGCTCCACGGAGAAGGTAGTGGCAAGAATGCAGTGGTCACTCCCTAGGTCTACAGCAAGGTTCATCCACTGGGCCTTCTTGATGTTCCTTACAAATGTAAGGTCCGGGGTGGAATCCCTGCAGCAAGATGTACCAAGCCTTGTTGGTAGGCTGGGGTCTGTGATTACGGTGAGATCAAGTTCACTGGCACTTTGCCAAAGTCGATTTCCTTTCCCAGTGTTGTACTTGTAACCCCATGTATGATGAGGGGCGTTGAAATCACCTGCTATGACGAGTGGACATTCCCCGGCAATATTAACAGCTTTCTTTAGAACAGTCTTGAATCCTTGCTTTTGTTCCGTTGGACTGCTGTATATATTAAGAATGAAAATGCTCTGACGGTTGCTGGTACCCGGCACGATCTCTACCAAGACGTGTTCCAACCGGCCTGCTTCTATCTTGAGGTCGTGGGTTACGTGCGTTAGTTTGTTGCATACGAAGGTGCAGACTCCCCACCCTTCAGTATCCCCTATTACAGGCCGGAATCCAGGCAACGTTGCTTGCGGTGAAAGGGTCTCTTGTAATAATATAATATGAGGCTTTTCTTGGCTGCTCCTGATATACTGCTGCAAGGTTGCCTTCTTTTTAAGGTAACCTCTACAGTTCCATTGCCAGATACGAAATGCTTCACGTAGCGCTGCCATCATGGTTATTACATGGGCGGCCAGAGCCTGATGCTGCACCTGTCGACAGGTTTGGAACTACTAGTATTGGTGGCCGAAGGGGTGAGCTTGGTGCATGAGGAGGCCTTGCTGTGTTGTGCAGATATGCTTCGAACTTTGTAATGCGCAAAGTCATATGCTCTTCCAGTGCCACCACGCTTGATTGTAGCCTACCCATCTGCTCGCTAAGATTGGCTACTACTTTGCTGAGCGTGTCAAACACCTCTTTCATATCTGACATGGTCGTTTGGTTGGCTTCTACGTGTTCTGCCATGACTGCCCTCTTTTTCGTGGTTCTCGAGTCCCCCACGTTTTCAGCCACAGGGACATCAACTGGCTGAGGCATTGGCTGTGAAGATTGCGCGCTGGTTAGCTTAGTGAGAAGAATTTTTATTTCCTTTAACTCAGCTGATAGCCTCTCATTCGATCTTGTAAGTCTCGCGTTTTCTTGCTCTAGCTGTGCAATTCTATCATGCTCTGGCAGCTTACCTGTCATCACCTCTGCCCCGCCGTTGCGCACTCGCTCAGCCCAGCTGCCTTTCGAAGTAACTGCAGGCGTCCTCCACGGGTGTGAAGCCGTGATCTCGAACTTAACGCCAGGCAGCTGGCCATTCGGGTGCCGCCCAGGCTGATCCCGACCCTGATGTTGACCTTGAGAACTCGAGCGCCCCCGTGATTGGGAGCGGGCCTTGGGTCTAGAACCTCTTCTGGAACGCGACCTCCCCCTGGAGTGGGGCCGCCTTTCCTGTTCTTGTGTAGTCTGGATGCTCTGGGTCCCGTAGGCTGGAATAAGCTGCTTGTCGTTGATGTCTGGACTCAATGTGATTGATGCGTCCCGGGCTTCTGCGGCTGCTCACGATCTTTCCCAACGTCTGCGTCTGACGACGTATGGCACTAAGAACCTGTTCTTGCATTCCTTGTCTGCCGTGGGATGGTGACCGTCGCACAGCCTGCATCTTGGATTGCACTGGTGCAGGCTATCTGGGTTCTTGATCTCGCCGCCTCTGCAGATTGTTTCAGCTGGGTTCGGACAGACGTCAGACCGATGTCCCAGCTTTCCACAGACGTAACAAATATCGATGTTCTTGCGGTAAAGGTAGTGGTAGGTGGTGGTAAAAAACATTTATTTCAGAAAAAGTCTACTAGAGAGTGCCGACGTGGCCCATCGGCGTGCTAGAGTGGCAAGACCCTATTCCGGGACGCCAGTGGAGCTGGAAGCTGCCCGCGCGCGCTCCACCAAGGAGCGTTGTGCAGCCAAGGTAGAGCAGCCGAGCAGGTGCTCCTCCCAAGCCTCTCTAGTTGGGATAGGAAAAGGGGATGAGAAAGGGACGGGATTAACTGGGCACGATGCTACGACGTGATATGTGTCGGCGAGGACATGACAGGTCGAGCAGGTGCCATTGATTTCCGGCAAAAAGTGCCTGGCGACCGCCGGACTGATAAAGGTGTTCGTCTGCAGGCGGCGTAGCAGTCGTTCGTCCGCTTTCTCCAAACCGCGCGCGGGGTCCGGGTAGAGGCGGCGCGAAGCCCAGTAATAAGCCAAAATTTCGCGAAAGCGCGTCAGGTTGGTATTGCCAGATTCCGTCTCGGGACATGGAGGGGCAACAGCCCGGACAGGAGAAGCGCGGGCAGCGGCATTTGCCGCCTCGTTGCCGGGCAGGCCCGAGTGGCCTGGGGTCCAGACTATACGAATGGGATGAGGGTTAAAGCGCCAAGAGGCTGCCTGTAGTAGGCTAGCCGCCAGCGGGGCAATGGAACCCTGAAGGTACTGAGAACAGGCCGAGCGCGAGTCCGTCAGGATGGTGCGTGAAGCAGGGTGAGAGGCGGCCAAAGCTATGGCAACCTCTTCAGCATGCGTTACTGTGTCTGCTCGAAAGGAGAGGCCATCTACGTGTTTGCCCTCTGTAATCACGGCAGCCGTGAAGTGACCCGAGGGGGAGGGACCCGAGACGTCCACGTAGAAAACACCAGGACGATCGGAGTGTCGCGTATGAAGCGCCGCGGCGCGTGCTAGTCTACGGCCAGGATGGAGGTCGGGGTTCATATTACGGGGTAGAGGTTCCACCCATAGCTTTTGACGCCAGAGCTCTGGTACCGGCTCCAGAGGGTCTTGGTCAGATATCGCGTTAAGGCCAAGTCTGTGTAGAAGACGGCGCCCTGAAGGCGTCTGCGACAGTCGATTGATTTGGTTAACGCGATGAGCTTCGCGCATCTCTGCAAAGGTGTTGTGTACCCCCAGAGCCGTGAATCGGCTGTTGGAAGTTGCAATAGGTAGGTCCAGAGCGCGTTTGTATACTGAACGAAGAAGGACGTCCAGCTGGTGCTCGTGTCGACGACGCAGGCGAAGGTAAGGCAAGGCGTAGAGGACGCGACTGGTTACAAACGCGTGGGCCAATCGGAGGGACTGAGACCCGCGGAGGCCGCCGCGCTTGGTAGACACTCGCCGTATCATGCGGCTCACCTGTTCGCTGGTGCGTCTGAGGCCTGCTATTGTGCCCTTTGGATCCAAAGACGATGTGAGGTGAAGGCCAAGAACCCGAATACTTTGCACTGACGGGACGGGCCCGGACGGAAGAAAAATTTGAGGCGGCGGTAGCGGAGAGACTGAAAGAAGAGCCGATTTAGCTGGAGAGCACTCCAGGCCGCATGAACCTGCGTAGGTGTCCACCAGAAGGGCAGCCTTTTGCAGGCGTTCTTCTATTTGCGCAAAGGAGCCGGTGTTGGTCCAGATTGTGATATCGTCCGCATATAGTGCGTGTTGTATTCCCTCGTCCTCGCTTAGAAGAGAGGGGAGGTTCATCATCGCCAGGTTAAAAAGCAGAGGAGACAGGACTGCCCCTTGAGGTGTACCCCGCGTGCCTAATAAGTAAGGGCCGTGTTCGGTAGAATTAAGGCGAATGAAGGCGGTGCGATGTGATAGAAAGGCGCGAATGTAGTTGAAAGTCTTCTGCCCGCAGTTTGTGGTAGACAGGTTAGTGAGTATAGTGCTGTGTTTGACGTTGTCGAACGCCCCGCGGAGATCAAGAGCGAGCACGGCTTTATCGTTATGGCGCATAGTAGTCGGCTCGATTATATCGTGTTGAAGCTGGAGCAGGACGTCCTGCGCCGACAGATGTGGGCGAAAGCCAAACATCGTGTCGGCAAAGGTCCTCCTGGCCTCCAAGTAGGCGGAAAGGCGTTCGCGAACCATGGTTTCCATGAGTTTGCCTGCGCAAGACGTAAGTGAGATGGGTCTCAGTGCCTCAATACTAATGGACTTTGCCGATTTGGGAATGAATGTCACGACCGATGTAGTCCATTCCGTTGGAAGCGGAGAACCGTCCCATATCGAATTTATAAGGTGGAGTAGCGAGAGGTGTGCTTGGTCGGGAAGATTTGCCAGGAGCGATACTGTGATTCCGTCGCGTCCAGGGGCCGTGCCCCGTCGCATTTTCGTGAGTGCAAATCGTAAATCAGAAAGTGTGTATGGGGCGTCGAGGTCGGTGTTCGGGGCGCCGGAATACGTATATGCTGGGCCTGCGGGATCAATTGTGCGGCAGATGTAGCGGTCACAAAGTTCTCGCGCGAGTTCATCCGTAGTGCCCTGAAAGGCATGCAGAACACGGTGGAGCTGGCGTTGCGTTTCTCCCCTGGTGGTGGAGGGATCGAGAAGGCTTCTAAAGAGTCGCCACGCACTCTTAGAGCTCATCTTCTTTGCAGCCTTCGAACAGGTGTCTGCCCAGTTAGCATCGGAAAGTTGTGCGGAGTATGCGGCCGCCTCTGCAGTGAGCGCCTCAATGCGAGCGCGAAGTTTCCGATTAAGTTTGTTGCGTTTCCAGCGCCTTATGAGCCCGCGGCGAGCGTGCCAAAGATGTAGGAGGTGTGGATCGAGTGCAGGAGTCAAATTAGAGGTTGCAAGGGTGCGAGTGTTCGCTTGTTTCATATGAAGAGCGTATGATGCCCACGCTGCATATTCGGTCGAGGAGAGGCCGGCGGGGAATGGTTGCATTCTGAACCGAGTCCAATCGGTGAGACGGGCTTGGCCCCAGTGTTGGCGCATTTTCTGCCGCGGTGTGAACGAAATGCGGAGTAAAAAGTGATCGCTGCCTAGGGTTTCGCCTAAATTCTCCCATGTAGCATCGCGGATGTGACGGGTGAGGGAGAGGTCGGGGCATGTGTCTCGCGTGACCGAGTTGCCGGAACGTGTGGGTTGTGCCGGATCGGTAAGAAGCGTCAGGCTCAGCGAGGAAATGAGCTCCTTGAGCTCTCTGCCCCGGGCCTTCTCGTAGTGGTAACCCCAGTGAGGGCTGGGGGCATTAAAGTCCCCGACAATCACCAGTGGTTGTCGGGCCGCTATACGCAGCGCCCGGTGGAAGAGATGCGCAAACGAAGCCCTTGCAAGGCGAGGGGGACAGTACACGTTTAATATATGTATTGATGGTTGGCCCCTCCGCTGAGATAGCACTGATATCATGCAGTAGTCGTAAGGAAGATCCAGATCGAGGTCAATCTGTACCGCCGTGTAAGCTTTATGCACGAGGAGGCATGTGGTGGTGCCGCCTACATAGGAGCAGTATCCAGAAAGGGATGGAGCAGGGCCAGATTCTTGGAGCGCCAAGACGGCCGGCTGAGAGCCAAGTGAGCTGAGGAAAAGGGAAAGATGTGAACGCTTTCGCCTGTTCCCGAAGCCTCCAGGGTTCCACTGTATGATCTCGAATTTAGACGCAATGTTTGAACGGGACGTACGATTGGTAGCCATCGTGACTGTCCTGGGTTTTATATTTGGTCCTCCATGTCCCGCTCGGAATCCTCAGAGGCAGGGAGGGGCACGGAGGCCGGATTGTCCGACGGCGGGGTGGTGGTAGCCACCTTACGACGACGCCGTGGAGCTGTACCCTCACTGCTCACCGAGCAGGAGCGGGAACGCGATGCCTTGGGTTGAAACTGGGTGATTGCCCAGGCTTGAATAGCCTGGGTAACCTCTACTACTATGCGTTGGACCGAGAAGCTTGTGAGGAGGTGATTAATCGAAGCTTCGACGCGCGTGAGGCGTTCCTCTACGCGCGGGGTGCGCTCTTCGCTAGGGAGAGTTTGGTTAGCGGGCAAGATAACCTGAGGTGCCCCAGGAGCCTCAAGAGCTTCTGGAGTAGATGTGGCACCGGTTCCGAGTGCTGGAGTACAAATGGTTGCTTGAACCGGCGGTTTAATGGAAGTGGGCTTAGCGCCAGGACTAAGCTTGGATGTAGCTGGCGTAGCCGCCTGGATAGAGGAGGCAATACCGGATGGCCTTGCAGTGCACTGTTGCTGGGGTTGAAGTCGCTTATTTAAGAGTTCGAGTTGTTTAGTTAAAAGAGAATTTTGCTTTTGAAGTGCCGCAACTTGCTGGCGAAGGGCCGCAAGTTCGGGAGAAGGAGGATCGACAGAAGGGGGTGAGAGAGGCTTAGAAGCAGCTTTCCCTGCCCAACTGCTCACCTGAGGTACCACCGCTGGTGCTTCGAGCGGTGGGAATGCCTGAGTGTCGGCGTGGAGTGGTGGAGCCGACTGATGCAGGTTGGTGCCGCTGTCTGGCTGTGACGAACATGAGGTGGTCCCTCGAGCAGATGTTGAGGGCTGCTTGCGTTTCCGATATTTTCGATATTTTGCCGTGCAGCCACTGGTCCCAGTCTCATGGGCGCCGTGGCAGAGGAGGCACTTGGGGTGGCAGTCATGGGCATTGAGGCCTGCAGGTGCGGGGGTTCCACATTTGGCACACTGCGTTGGAGCGGGGTGAGGACACTGAGGTGGTCGATGGCCGATGGTACCGCACTTGGTGCAAACCGGGACCGTTTTCTTGTAGGCGCGGATGTACGTCGCCACGCAGTGGTAGAAGAGGAAGCGGGGTAACTTCGTGCCCTCGAAAGTCACTACCGCCGCCGCGGAATCTCCGAGTTTGCGGACCGCAAGGATAGTACCTCGAGGCCAATACAGTTCAGACTTTATCTTTTCCGGGCTTTCAGCAGGGTTTACGTTGATGACGCCTCTGCATGTATCCCCTGGTGCCTTGGCGTGCCCTCGAACGGGCAGCTGCTGATCCCCCACTTGCAGCTGGAAGTCCCCGAGGAGTCGCTGTGCCATAGGCAAAATGGTGGTGCTACAGACCAAGATGTTCTGTTCCCAGATTGGCCACACTTGAATTTGCGTGGTAGTCCGGTCGCCGAGGTAGCTGCGGATGGCGTCGCCCGCGCGATCGGCCGGGACAAATGTGCGTAGCTCGCAGGGAACGCGAGGTTTAACTACTACGATGTAGTCGTCGCGAGAGAGGCGAGGAGTTTGACGCGGACGCCACTTGCGTTGCTTCGCTGGCTGCGAGGACGGAGCAGAGGTAGGCACACCACCGGAGGGATGGCGCGCCGGCGTTCCTTGCAAGGCTGAAGAATGGTGACCCGCCGTGGCGTCTCGTTGTTGTTGAGACGCAGGCTTCGATTTCGCTTGCTTGCGTTGCCACAGTCTCACCATGTCGTCGAGGTATTCATATTCTGATGGCATGGTGTTTTCGGAGGATGAAATCTCCATAGACAGCATTTGGCTCGAGGTAGGATCATAGCCCGTAACCACGTTAGCGGCCGCCATCGCCGGGCTGAGAGCCCTTAGCGAGGCGGCGTTGTAGCCGGGAGTGAAGGACGTCCCTCAAGTTGTCAAAACTGGACCCACCTGGACGAAGGTGTTGTCTAGGCGAAGCGGAGAACTTGGCGGTGACGATAAATCCAAGTTTCAGGGGTACCAAGGTGGATGTCCGCAGAAATAGCATAAAATCTACGGAGGCGATGCGGAGTGCGTCCGTCACCATCGAGCGCTCGCAGCGCCCCCCTTGCGGTAAAGGGAGCACTGCAAAAGTGAAGGCCCATATCTCACGAATCTGGGCACCTTGTGTCCTTCGAACGCTATGATGATTGTCCCGGTGTCCTTGATTCTCTTGGCCTGCAGCGCGAGCGGGTTGTTCGCGTTCACAATCTTTCGGGTCAAAATGTCCTGAGTATCGCTTACGGGGATCCCGCGAATCACTCCTTTACAAGTATCGTGGGGTGCCGCGGCGTACGCGCTAACCTTGAAAACTTTGCCTCCAATGTCAATTTGCTTGACCTTGAGGTATCTTGAAGCTCTGTCTTGGTCCGGAGTGCTTGCCACCATAATGTTCTGCTGCAAGTTGGAACAGATGATGTCCCGCATGGCCTCTTCCTCTTTGACGCCGGCCGCCAGTACTATCGCGTCTGCCACGGCTCCAGTGCCAATTCTCGAGATATTTAATCCTCCACGTGGTCGTAGCACAATTTTGCTGAAGTCCTTAGGTAGTGGCGGCATGCGTCCAGCTCGCACGATTGTATGCTTGGTGTCATACCTACTACGACTGGCTCGAGCGCCTCCTGCAACGCCAGCCTTGGTCGAACCCTTGGCAGCAGGAACGCTAACCGCGGCTTGCTTATTCCTTAAGCGTCTCGTTTCGGCTTCCTTCCAACCCATGTCTTCCGTGCAATCCTCTGGAGAGATGTCCTCTCCATCTACTTGGTATTCCATTCTCAGTTGCAGATCCTGGAACGCGCAGAACGTTGAGTCGCGTTGGCGCCGGGCCGGCGCATCGGCGACAATCGCCTCCTTGGTTAGGCTTAAATCCCCCGGTGGCGTTGCCGTGTAAAAATGTCCCAAAAACGGTTTAAAAGTCCACTCACCAGCACAAAGGTGGTATCTGCTGATTTCTTGAGAACTTAGGCACACGATGGGACTAAAAACTCGGCGACAAATTCGTGAATACCACAGGAAAGCATTCTTGAAAGCAGGAGCCGATCTTCGCGCGTCCGCACTGGTCGGCACCTAGAGCGTCTCCCTTGCAATCAGAGTGACCCCATCCTGGACCTTGCACGTCAGCTCACGTGTCTAATACACAATTAAAATCTCCAGTGAGTATGACATGACGGCCATCTAGAAAATACACGTCCAGGTCATGGGAAAAATCGTTAGACATCGCTGCTAGAGCTGGCCCATAAATACACAAAACTCGCAGCTTGAAGGATGATGGGACGCAGTCAAAATCCAATACCCGTCAAATCCCGTCATAGAAAACATGGTGATTGCGTAGAAGAGTGCGGTTAAAAATGATAACTCCAACTCCACTGAAGCGAGATGTCGCGAAAGAAAAGTAACAGTCTTAATTAAATGCACGTTTGAATGCAGGAACGTGGCCAATGCTAAAAAAAATTGGTTTCTTGTGAACACAGAATATCACAATGTTCTGCGCGGGCTATGCTGATAACTTCGGCTTGCTTTACTGGGTTACGGAATCCTTGAACATTTAAAGAAATGATTTCCAGGGTGTCAGCCACATTGAAATGTCTGTGAGTGACTGACCTGGTCGTGTTTTTTCGAGTCGGTACCCCGGGGATCTGTCCGGGGACACTGGAGTGCACAAACTACACGCACACTTCGACCCTCTCGAAGAGGGTAGAGGTTTCTTTGGTTGCTGGGATTCGGAGCGGCTCTCCTGGGTGCCGTCCGAGCTATAGTTCCAGACTTGTGAGCACGCTTGACATCTGGCGGGGCTTGACTTTGCACGTCACATTTGTCTAGGCTAGAAGAGAGTCCGATGCTACTGTCGACTCCGAGGCTGAAGCTGCTTTCTGACAAATCAGATCGTGGTATGGTTGCAGCGTCAACGTTGTCGCCGCCTACAACGACCTTGATCACGGATTGCTTGTCGGCACGCATCAGTAAAGAGCTCCCATGGCGTCTTGCTACTTGTTCAAAGAAGTCACGAGCCTGGCTTTTGGAATGAGCCAATGGGCTTTGCTTATTCGGTTTCAATTCTGTTTCTGGGGAAACACCAGCGCCCGTAGACCTCACAACGTCAGCGTCTACTGAGCACTCAGCTGCTAGATTTAACAATGAGTCCGATGCGTCGGTGCCTACAAGCGTTTCTTTCTCGGCTTGGGCCGACGTAGAACATGGCAGGGCATGTTTGCCTAGGACAGACACGAAGTCAACCGCGGTGGCTCTTCTTGTCGGTGAGATTGGCAAACATGGCGCACTCGGGTCGGCCAAGCCGCACACGTCTTCTTCGCCGTTTAATGCAGCTCTCAGAATCGAATTCTGGTACTCTTCTAGTACAGCTACGATTCTCGCATGACTCGCATCTCATGATTATCATGTTCGCACCAGTCACATACCTTCGCCATACATTGGCGTCACGTAATACTAAATTTAGCATATGTGAAGCTAGTGAAACAGCCGCAAGCGCATAATCAGTGTGGCGCGTAGTCATGTTGTTACATGACACGCATGTCATGATTATCATGTTTGGATGTGCCATTTACCTATATCATCCGTTCGCATCGCGTAATACCAAGTTTGGTACATGTGAAGCTAGCGAAACAGCCGCGAAGGCATCATGAGCGTAGCATGTAGTCATGTCAAACATGACACGCATCTCATGTTTTTCATGTTTGCACCAGTACCATACCTTCGTCATCCATTCACGTCCCGTAATACCAAATTTGGTATAAGTGAAGCTAGCTAAATCACCGCCAGCGCATCATGAGCATGGCATGTAGTCATCTTGTTACATGACATGCATCTCATGATTGTCATGTTTGTATGTGTCATTTACCTATATCGTCCATTCGCGTCGCGTAATGTCCAGTTTGGTACATGTGAAGCTAGCAAAACGGCAGCGAACGCATCACGAGCGTAGCATGTAGTCATGTCGTTACATGACACGCGTCTCATGTTTTTCATGTTTGCACATGTACCATACCTTCGTCATCCATTCACGTCCCGTAATACCAAATTTGGTATAAGTGAAGCTAGCTAAATCGCCGCCAGCGCATCATGAGCGTGGCATGTAGTCATCTTGTTACATGACATGCATCTCATGATTGTCATGTTTGTGCCTCATGAGCTTGGCATGTAGGGATGTTGTTACATGACCCGCATGTCAGGATTTTCATGTTAGGGTCTGTCGCTTGTGTTCGCCATGTAATCGTGTCATACCATACCAGTTTTGCAACATGCCATTTGAGCGAAACCACCGCAAGAATTGCAGGACCATGAAATGTAAATCATGAAATTCATGACATCCACGTCATGACTTGCATGTTATGAGTGTGATATGTTCTTCATACAGTCATGTTATGCCATACCAAGTTTGGTATTGATACCATAATCGAAACGGCCAGGAGATTTGAAAGTCGTAGGCGGATAGATAGATAGATAGATAGATAGATAGATAGATAGATAGATAGATAGATAGATAGATAGATAGATAGATAGATAGATAGATAGATAGATAGATTAGATAGATAGATAGATAGATAGATAGATAGATAGATAGATAGATAGATAGATAGATAGATAGATAGATAGATAGATAGATAGATAGATAGATAGATAGATAGATAGATAGATACGCTCAAGGTTGCCGAAGTTCACAAATAAATGCTTCGCATTTAAAAAAATAAGAAAAGAGAACATGGCATAGTCAATGCAATTCAGAACTTACATGGTGTCATCCGATTTTTTTTTTTTTTCGTCCGACCGCACGTGCGTGCGTTCGTTCGTTCAACGAGGAGGCGCTGGCTCGTTCATTGCTGTGGCTAACGCCGCCTCTTTTGGTTGAACCGGCCGTTCGCTAGGTGGAAATTTCGTAGCAGATAGTCAGAACGCTGGATTTCGCTCCATTTCCGTCATATTTTGCCCGCTTGTTTAAAGGATGTAACCACAACGTGGTTTACTTGTTAGCAATATCTTTTTATTGCGTCGGTTAAGGTAAAGCTTCTTGGACCAGCTGCCAAATATTGAAGCAAAACCAGATCAATCAATTAGGTTATTCAGGATGACTGAGCTTAGCAGTGCTTGCGTACATTCGATTTGATCTGCTGGTCGCAGTATCTTGTCTTTTCTCACTACCAAGGCAGCCACATCGGCTGCTTGTTACTGCGGGACGGCTTAAAGCTCTCCCATAGTAGAGTACCCTGTACTCTAAATCGTTACCCACTTTTACTACCCCTCCCCTTTCTGGTCTAGAGGTGTCAGCAAGGGACGGCCTACTGCTTTCCCATACTTGAGTACCAAGTACTCAAAAGCGTGAACATTTATTCTAAACACAAAAGTCATTTTCCTGCAAAGGCACACGGGACGGCTTTCTGCTCCCCCACAGTAGAGAATACATCGTACTCAAAATTGTCAACAACTTTTACTAGACACAAATGGGACACTTTAGGCTCTCCCATAGTTGACAAACTGTTAACCGATTTTTTTAAACAGTATGCCGTACATGACTTCCATGTCATAATTATTATGTTTGGACGTGTCATTTACCTTCATCGTTTATTTCCGCCACATGATACCAAATTTGGTATAGGTGGAACTAGTGAAACGGCCACGAGCGTGCTATGAGCGTAGCATGTAGTCCAGTTTTACATGACACGCGTGCCATGATTAACATGTTTGGACGTGTTCTTTACATTCGTCATTCATTCACTTCACGTAATACCAAATTTGGAATATGGTGAAGCGGCCGTGAGCACGCTATGAGCGTAGCGTGTAGTCATGTTTTGCATGACACGCATATCATGATTATTATGTTCGGACATGTCATTTAACTTCGTCGTCTACTGACGTGATGCAATACCAAATTTGGTATATGTGAAGCTAGAGCAAATTTGCAGATCCCTCGTGCAGTGGGAATCGATGATATGCAAAGCACGAATGAGGAAGGTTGATATGCCACTTTCAAATCAGCTCAACGTTTGGAGGTGGAGGTAAATTATGCCGTACACGACTTCCGTGTCAATATTATCATGTTTGGATGCGTCGTTTACCTTCGTCATCAGTTCACGTCACGTGATACCAAATTTAGCATATGTGGAGATAGCGGAACGTCCGCGAGAACGCTATGAGCGTGGTATGTTGTTATGACCTTACACGACACGCGTCTCATGATTATCATGTTTGCACCAGTCATATACCTTCGTCATCTATTGACGTCAAGTAACACCAAATTTGGTATATGTGGAGCTGGCGAAACGGCCTCGAGTGCATCATGATGGGCCCAATATACTCCAACGTAAGGTTGAAGTACGCGCACACTGGACACAGCAACTCTACGTTAGCGAAACGCGAACACTCTATAGTCTGACGCTAAGCGCGACCGGTGTGACCAGCGTCAATCATCGCAGCCCGACGACAACCGGCGCGAAAGGCGACATGCTACATTTGGCGCCAATGTGTGCGTTGCCCAGGCAGCACTGCATCTCCCTCTTTTCGAGACGAAGGGACGCCGGACGCGGTGAAACGCGCATGCGTCAAAGCAACGCAGCCTGCACCTGCGAGTATATGGCAGGACGGGCGCCTGGCGTGGCAACGCCGGCGTGCAGGCGTGCCGGGTCACGCCGAAGTGTATTGGCGCCTTGCTTGTGGCATGTAGTCATGTTCTCACATGACACGCATCTCAAGATTATCATGTTTGCACCAGTCACATACTTTCGTCATCCAGCGACATCACGTAATACCAAATTTCGCATATGTGAAGCTAGCGAAACGGCCGCGAGCGCATCATGAGTGTGGCATGTAGTGATGTTGTTACATGACACGCATGTCATGATTATCATGTTTGGATGTGTCATTTACCTATGTCGTCCGTTCGCGTCGCGTAATACCGAGTTTGGTACATGTGAAGCTAGCGTAACGGCCGCGAGCGCTTCATGAGCGTAGCATGTAGTCATGTCGTTACATGACACGCATATCATGTTTATCATGTTTGCAACAGTATACCTTTGTCATCCATTAAGGTCCCGTAATAACAAATTTGGTATAAGTGAAGCTAGCGAAACGGCCGCCAGCGCATCATGAGCGTGGCATGTAGTCATGTTGTTACATGACACGCATTTCATGATTATCATGTTTGCACCTTCATCATTCATTCACGTACTGTAAAATACCGAATTTAGTATATGTGACGCTACGAAACGGCCGCGAGCGCATCATGAGCGTGGCATGTAGTCATGTTGTTACATGACACGCATGTCATCATTTTCATGTTAGAGTCTGTCGCTTGTGTTCGCCATGCCATACCATGCCATACCATACCATACCAGTTTTGCAACATGCCATGTGAAGAAAACCACTGCAAGAGCTGCAGGACCATGACATGTAACTCATGACATTCATCACATACATGTCATGATTTTCATGTTATGACTCTTCAAATATGTTCTTCACACAGTCATGTTATGCTATAGCAAGTTTGGTACCTATACTATTAACGAAACGGTCAGGAGAGCTAAATGTCGTAGGCGGATAGATAGATAGATAGATAGATAGATAGATAGATAGATAGATAGATAGATAGATAGATAGATAGATAGATAGATAGATAGATAGATAGATAGATAGATAGATAGATAGATAGATAGATAGATAGATAGATAGATAGATAGATAGATAGATAGATAGATAGATAGATAGATAGATAGATAGATAGATAGATAGATAGATAGATAGATAGATAGATAGATAGATAGATAGATAGATAGATAGATAGATAGATAGATAGATAGATAGATAGATAGATAGATAGATAGATAGATAGATAGATAGATAGATAGATAGATAGATAGATAGATAGATAGATAGATAGATAGATAGATTCAACATTCAATTCTCTTACCCAACGTGTTGCAAACACATAGCCGTCACAGCAGCTCCATCTGTGTGTCAGTAATGGAGAGGCACCACATATTAGAAGTCTCAGTGCTCTACGTATAAGAGTGAATTCAGATACTGTAGAATACCGTGTCCAAAATAGTTACTCCTATCTGCTAAAACAGCCTTTCTTCACCAAATGCGGTCACGTTTACTCGCGTTTGAAGCATATTTCCGCTTTTCCGTTCCGATTTCTAGATTTCTCAACTTATCAGCGCATTCTCGAAAAGCTCCGATTTGTACCACAAATATTGTCGCTAAAAACAAAATAATGCAACATGTTTTTTGATATTACTGTATGATGGCCTTCGGTTGTCTATTTACGAGATTTGAAGAAAAATCGAAGACGGGATTTTTTTATTATTCAAATTTCAGTGGAGTACACTTTTGCCAATATGAGAATTTTGAGGCAATATATAAAAATTTATATTTGCCCTACGGCAGCAATAATTTATGTACCTAATGAACACACCATATCTTTAAAACGTGTCAAGTTTGAAAACGCTCTTTGCATTACTTTCGGAGAAAAAAAATGGGGAATACGAAACTTATTTTAAACTGTCGCAAAATTTGACACTTTTAAAAGCTATTTTCTTAAGGTCTACAAACTTGAAACCGTACGAATTCATTCATCATTAGACATGAATTTCAGGTAAAAAATATCCTCCTTGAAACAAAAATATTTGTCTTTTTATAGCATCTGCAATTTTCGAAAATGACAGGTGACGAAAACGGTGCCTCCGTGTTGGTGAAGTTTGATATTTTTTTTTTCTCGTAAGCTATGCCGTTAATAATAAAACGAAGTTGACTTTCGGGCTACCTGGTGAGAGGTGCACGAAATATAAGATACTCTATGAAATCTAAAATATCAACTTTTGGGCCCGTGTCGATCTCTCGTGGAATCACCCACGTGTTATGACGAAGCGCAAAATTGTTACTCCAACATCAACAGCTGGCGCTTGACGTCACGCCCGCACTTGTGAGCGTACTGTCACTCCAGGATGGTGGATTTGATGACCAACTAGCTGCGGTTATATACTTGAGAAAATCGCTTCTTGGCATAGCTGGTACTGCTTACTGTATGACGTTCTGCCACCACACGAACATGCCCTCCTGTTGGTGCCTCTCTTGGTGCTGGAAATGTTTGTAGTAGCGCCATAATGTCCTATAGTTGCGGTAAACCGGCTTCAATGGGGTTAACTACGTGGCGAGAATGGCTTTGCACGTGTACGACGAGAGGGCTCACGTGTAATATTTTGATAAAGTTTACACGACGTCGCAAATGATTTGTCTCATGATGGTGGTGCTGCAACACTGCGGTTTCAGCAACGTCAAGACACCTTTAGAATGACAGCCATCATAAATTTTCCAAACAAGTGTCGCAATAACAGCAAAACATGCTACGGCCAGTAAATGAGCTAACATTCATGAACACGTATTTACCAACCGTGAACGGCTGCAGTTATGAGAATATATCATCAGCCTCACTACACCCGCAGCACCCCAAAGCCCTCTGCCTTGTTTCTTCTATAATTCCGGCAATATGCTTACTGTGGCCACGTTGTCCCTTCAAAATCCTTAATCTCACCTGCCTTCCAACCCCCCCCCTAACTGCTGCCTTCCCATCATCCACTTGCCTTCTCTGATTGATTGATTAATATGTGGGATTTAACTTCCTAAAACCACCATATGATTAAGAGAAACGCCGCAGTGGAGGGCTCCAGGAATTCCGACTACTTGGTGTTCTTTAACGTGCACCCAAATTAGAGCACACGGGCCTACAGCATTTTTGCCTCCATCGAAAATAACAGCCGCCGCCGGGATTCGATACCGCGACCTGCGGGTAAGCAGCCGAGTACTTTGGCCACTAGACCACCGCGGCGGGGCTGCCTTCTCTCGGAATCTAGTATATTACATTCAATGACCAGCTTTTTATCTTGATTTCTCGCTCCATGCTCTACCCATTCCAATTTTTAAATGCGAAGCATTCCTTACCGAACTTCGGCGACTTTGAGCGTATCTATCTAGCTATCTATATCTATCCATCTATCCATCTATCCGTCCATCCGTCCGTCCGTCCGTCCGTCCGTCCGTCCGTCTTTCCGTCCGTCCGTCTGTCCGTCTGTCTGTCTGTCTGTCTGTCTGTCTGTCTGTCTGTCTGTCTGTCCGTCCGCCTACGACTTTTAGCTCTCCTGGCTGTTTGGATAATGGTATCAATACCAAACTTGGTAGGGTACCTTAAAAGGTGGAGGTAAATGATGACGTACATAACTTCCGCGTGATGATTATCATGTATGGATGTGTTGTTTACCTTTGTCATCTATTCCCGTCACGTGATAGTAAATTTAGTGTATGTGGAGCCAGCGAAATGGCCTCGCGCACTCTGGGAGCGTAGTATGTTGTCATGTTCTTACATGACACGCGTGTCAGGATTGTCATGTTTGCACCAGTCATATTTTCGTCATCTGTTGCCGTTGGTAACACAGACGGTTGGGCAGGAAAGGTTCTCGCAGCAGAATCTGAATATGAACGACGCACAGGGTAGACGGTGGTAGAGTGGTTATCTCCACAACGTCGGCAGGGGCGGTCGCAACCATCGCTTTCGTATCCGTGCACACCACAGCGACTACAGAATGGTGCAGTGCACTGTGCTCGATGATTATAGAGCCACACCGACGACAAACACGTTGCAGACCACGGTAGTCGAAGGTGACTCGATGACCAGAAACGCTAAGATATGGGGACGGGATTTGTGGGACTCAGTTTCATCCGGCCAAAGCGTGTGCCTTTGAGAACCCCGCGTCTTGCGCTCATGAAGCCAACGGTCACAGTAAATACATTGCCGTATGGGGACAAAGCCTGGACGAGTACTTCGTTGGAGACGAAGGCTGGTAAAAACAGGCAAGCAACGTTAGTTAACTGCGGGCCGACAGGAAGGACAGGAATACGCTCGCCACCAACGGTCAGGTAGCCAGCGTCGACGATGAGAGTCATAGAAGCCATGCTCTTGACAGTTACTTGCAAGTTCATGCCTCCCATGTTCTGAACGCAGTGTACCTCTAAAAGGCCAACTATTGAGGCCGTCGCGTCGACGACGGTCTCCAGTCTGTCTGTCTGTCCAGACTAGTCCTTGCATGGACATCGTCGAAGGCCTGCGCCTTCGAAGTCGTCCATGATGTTGAAGGCGCCATGGCTAGATGAGGTGGACGTCCTTGACGTTTAACACGCAGGGACGTCTTGTCTGGTCTTGTCGCCTAGATCTTGCCTCATACAGGGACGTCAACGGGATAACCTTGTCTTCGTCACGGATGCCTAGGTAATCTAACTACTAATGCACCACATTTACAAGTGCCTTCTAGCAAACGCCCCAGTTTTGTTTGTTTAGAAAAAAAGTGGTTAACAAATTTGCAACTATAGGAGAGCTTAAAGGTGTCCCGTTTGTGCCTAGAAAAAAAATTGCCCGCAGCTTCCCTCGGGGGAACACTGAGGAGGATGCGGAGCATATAATTGGTTAACGGGGTGTTAAAGTGCGACTTACTTGGGTCGATGGCTAAATTGGTTAACGTGGTTGTGAAATGGGGTGTTAAATTGCGACTTACTTGGGTCGATGGCTAAATTGGTTAACGTGGTTGTAGGAGGGGGTGTTGAATGAGTGAACACGTACACACGTATGCGAAAGGGCGGCGCTGGTCAAAGGGACGTCGATCATTGTGTTTGTGGATTCGTTGGAATTCATTTCACCGCGACCTTGGACGTCGACGCGCCGTACAAACCAACCGACGAGCGGCAACTGAGCGAGCGAGCGCCGACCTTGAGTATATATACAGCGCGACGGCGCATGCACTGTCAGCTGTCGAATGTTCGAGAAGGGGGAGAAGCGCAACGGCGCATGCGCGCGCGTCAGCTGCCGATGTTCTCGAAGCGCGACGGCGCATGCGCGCGCGTCAGCTGCCGATGATCTCGAAGCGTGACGGCGCATGCGCGCTACATTATACAGCTAGCGAATGTTCGTGAAGAGGAGAAGCGCACGCGGTGTGTAGAGGAGGATGGGTGCACAGATGGTGGAGGAGTGAAGCGCGCGCGGTGTGTAGAGTAGGAAGGGATGCACAGATGATGGAAGAAGGAGGAGGAAGCTTGCGGACGGCGCCGCACTACAAGCCTCGAGTATTAGATGCTCCGCATCTAAAAGTTGTTGACGGTTTAGAGTACGATTTATTCTCTACTATGGGAGCGCAGAAAGCCGTCCCGTGTGCCTTTGAAGGAATATGACTTCTGTGTTTAGAAAAAATGTTTAACAATTTTGAGTACTTGGTACTCAACTATGGGAGAGCAGTACGCCGTCCCTTGCTGACAACTTTGCACCAGAAAAGACAACAATATTGTGACCAGCAAATCAAATCAAATATACGCAAGCACTGCTAACCTAAGTCATCCTGAATAACCTAATTGATTGATCTGGTTTCGCTTCAATATTTGGCAGCTGGTCCAAGAAGCTATACCTTAGCCGACGCAATAAAAAATTGTTGCTAACAAATAAACCACGTTGTGGTTACATCCTTTAAACAAGCGGACAAAATATGACGGAAATGACGCGAAATCTGCCGTTTCACTATCTGCTACGAAATTCTCACCTAGCGAACGGCTGGTTCAACCAAAAAAGGCGGCGTTAGCCACAGCAATGAACGAGTCAGCGCCTCCTCGTTGAACGAACGAACGCACGCGCGGACGGACGAAAAAAAAAAATGAATGACACCTTGTAAATTCTGAATTGCATTAACTATGCCATGTTCTCTTTTTTTATTTTTTAAATGATTTCTTAGCGAACTTCGGCGACGTTGAGCGTATCTATCTATCTATCTATCTATCCTATCTATCTATCTATCTATCTATCTATCTATCTATATATCTATCTATATATCTATCTATCCATCTATCCATCTATCTATCTATCTATCTATCTGTCTATCTATCTGTCTATCTATCTGTCTATCTGTCTATCTATCTATCTATCTATGTATATATCTAGTCACCTACGACTTTTAGATCTCCTGGCCGTTTCGATTATGGTATCGATACCAAACTTGGTATGGCATAACATGACTGTATGAAAAACATATCTCACTAGTCATAACATGCAAGTCAAGACGTGGATGTCATGAATGTCATCATTTACATTTCATGGTCCTGCAACTTTTGCGGTGGTTTCGCTCAAATGGCATGGTGCAAAACTGGCGTGGTATGACATAATTGCATGGCGAACACAAGCGACAGACCCTCACATGAAAATCATGACATGCGTCATGTAACAATATGACTACATGCCACGCTCATGATGCGCTCGCGGCCATTTCGCTAGCGTCACATATACCAAATTTGGTATTACGGTGCGCGAATGGATGACTAAAGTATCTCACTGGAGCAAATATCATAAAGATGAGATGCGAATTTTATGTAACAACATAACTACATGCTACGCTCACGATGCCCTCGCGGCCATTTTGCTAGCTTCACATATACCAAATTTATTATTACGTGACGCGAACAGACGACACAGATACATGATACATCCAAACATGATAATCACGACATGCGTGTCATATAACATGACTACATGCTACACTCCTGCTGCGCTCGCGGCCATTTGGCTAGCTACACATATGCCAGATTTGGTATTACGTGACGTCAATGGCTGACGAAGGTATGTGACTGGTGCAAACATGATGATCTTGAGATGCGTGTCATGTGAGAACATGACTACATGCCACAAGCAAGGCGCCAATACACTTCGGCGTGACCCGGCACGCCTGCACGCCGGCGTTGCCACGCCAGGCGCCGGTCCTGCCATATACTCGCAGGTGCAGGCCGCGTTGCTTTGACTCATGCGCGTTTCAGCGCGTATGGCATCCCTTCGTCTCGAAAAGAGGCAGATGCAGTGCTGCCTGGGCAACGCACGCATTGGCGCCAAATGTAGCATGTCGCATTTCGCGCCGGTTGTCGTCGGGCTGCGATGATTGACGCTGGTCACGCCGGTCGCGCTTGGCGTCAGACTATAGAGTGCTCGCGTTTCGCTAACGTAGAGTTGCTGTGTCCAGCGTGCGCGTACTTCAACCTTACGTTGGAGTATATTGGGCCCATCATGATGCACTCGAGGCCGTTTCGCCAGCTCTACATATACCAAATTTGGTGTTACTTGACGTCAATAGATGACAAAGGTATATGACTGGTGCAAACATGATAGTCATGACACGCGTGTCATGTAAGAACCTAACAACATACCACGCTCATAGCGTTCTCGCGGCCGTTTCGCTCACTCCACGTATAGTAAATTTGGCATCACGTGACGTGAATAGATGACGAAGATAAACGACACATCAAACATGATGTCCATGACACGGAAGTTGTGTACGGCATAATTTACCTCCACCTATTAACGTTGTGGTGATTTGAAAGTGGCATATCAAGCTTCCTCATTCGTGCTTCGCATATCATCGATTGTTAATGTACGTGGGATCTGCCCATTTTTTTTCTTGATTTCGACTAAAACGTCTTTGCACGTGTTCGTTCCCTGACCCACTGTACTCTAGATCTTATCTGTTGTCACACGATTTTTAGAAACACTATAAGAGACATTTTTACTTTTCATCACGTGCACTATGAACAATCTCCACCCAAGGGAGGCAGACAACACGCACCAAATACCTTACTATGATTTTAAACTTTCCAGCATCCGCACTTTCCCACCGCCAATGGACATTATCACAAGACAGCACAATTCACCGGGTTTGCGGTATCTGCGTCATACGTGCAGCCTAGGTCTCAGAAATCGCTGTCAGTCTCTCTGAACGACAGTTCACGCGTCGTTGCTTACGTGAACCACGAACGACTCACCGCAAACTGACAGCCATGGCCAGACGCAAGTCGCATTCTTCCCGTTACGTCAGACCTGTGTTCACACGGCCGTTGGTACCAACACCGAAATGGCTGTTTTAAGGCAGCTGTATTAAATATTGTGGGGTGTCGAAGTGGTGAGCGCCACGCTCTTGGAGTGAACGGACACAGCAGACACGGTCGGAATGAACCATAACAACCCACATTTATTCAACTACTTTTAGAACGACAATGTACTTAGGACATGTAATAACCGCGGAGCCGAACCACGAGATTGAAGTTACTAGAAGAATACGAATGCGTTGGAGCACAGTTGGCAAGCACTCTCAAATCTTGACAGGTACATTGCCATTATCCCCCAAGAAGAAGGTATCTAACAGTTGCGTCTTGTCGGTACTTAGCTACGGAGCAGAGACCTGGAGACTTACAAAGGGGATTCAGCTTATATTGAAGACCACGCAGCGAGCAATGGAAAGGAAAATGGTAGGTGAAACCTTAAGAGACAAAAAGAGAGCAGAGTGGATTAGGGGACAAACGGAGGTTAAGGATATCATAGTTGAAATAAAGAAGAGGAAATGGACATGGGCCGGGCATGTAGCGCGTAGAAATTATAACCGCTGGTCATTAAGGGTAACTAACTGGATTCCCAGAGAAGGCAAGCGGGTTAAGGGGAGACAGAAAGCTATATAGGTGGGCAGATGAGATTAAGCAGTTTGCGGTTATAGAATGGCAGTATCAATGACAGGACCGAGTTGACGGGCGGATCATGGGAGAAGCTTTTGTCTTGTCTTGTTGCCTAGAAGATCTTAGCTCAAACCCACAAGGGGGATTGGCCACACTGTTCCTTGTAATTGAATTTTTTACACAATTTTTTTCACACAACACTTGCTAAAAAAGAGAGAAATTAGATAAGAACAATAATAGTGTTCCTTCCTGCAGTGGACGTAGTCAGGCTGCTGATGATGATAATGATGATGAGAACGACAATATCGTAAGCCAAATTATTATACATATTGTGATAAACAGCGCTAAATAACCTTACACAAAACTACACAACATTCCAAAAAAAAAAAAAACACAGGAGCACACTTAAGCTGGCTTCGCCAAAGCTTGACTTACCACGAGGGCCCACGGGAGGGCTCGCGGTGCCACCTACCGCAGGCCTACCGCAACAAACAACCGTTCACCCCACTTCTTTCTCGTGTGCCACACTGCCGCCACCCGGTCTTGCTGCTAGGCGTCACTGCCGGCGCAACCGATCTAACCATGATGATGATGGTGGTAATAAACCGTTATAGTTTACCGCTAGCGTGATAGCGGATGTTAAGGGAACGGCGTTACCATGCAGCAAACGTTCGTTGTGGACAGCGTCTTACAGTTTAGCAGGATAGCGTTTACGTGGTTTACGTGCCCCAGCTTAGAGTCACTGTATCTAAAGATTGCATTTACCAGGTCGCGGGATCAAATCCCGGCCGCGGCGGCTGCGTTTCCCATGGAGGCGGGAATGTTGCAGGCCCATGTGCTCAGATTTGGGTGCACGCTAAAGAACCCCAGATGGTCAAAAGTTCCGAAGCCCTCCACTACGGCGTCTCTCATAATCAGATCATGGTTTTGGGACGTTAAACACTACAAATCAATCAAAGATAGCATATACAGTGACTCTACCCCAGCTTAAAGCCTACCCTAGCTGGGACGATGGCACCACCTATCAGATGGTTAATAAGTTAAATACAGTGAAAAGGAAAGGAAAACGAGAATGTTTGCCTATGCCACCGCGCGAAGCATTGTTGCAAGTTTATTTTAGTAATAATAAAAGTAAATAAATATGTACTGCATACCAAACAGGAAAACATTTATGTTGCCGATTTGTTTACATCGATCTTGTAGTTAGGCCTAGACGCGTTCAAAATGGGAAGCTATATCTCAAAAGCTACGCCAACTTATCCGTAATACTCGGTCATCGAAGCTAACTAAAGGCAAGCGAAGCCGTTTTAAAAAGCCGTTTGCTGCGAACAAAGTGAATCGTTCAATAACTACGCCAAAATCACTTCGAAGCGGGTGTCCGAGAGCACCGCCATGTCGTACGTACACCTACGCTACCACGGTAACGTTAAATCTGGAAAATAGCGCGCGTACGCTAAGTGGTACGGGTAACGTACGTATCTGCGCACGCGCGCTTCAATCCCGCTATCACGGTATGCCCGGTATCCCGGTAAGTCCGGTATACTACTGTCTAATAACCGCTGGCGAGCACACCGCCCCCTACCGCTCGATAGTTGTCACCCCTGAAAGCGGCTTATGCGCGGGACGGGTGCGCCATGTAGAGGAAAGTACTTTACAGGGGGTGTCAGCAATCCCACAATATATATTTGATTCTTAAATACTACGACACTCTCTTTAGGGTTCTCTGCACTGATTTTTATTTAGGGCAACTCGCAAATATTTATAAATCGTCAGTACTCCTTTAAGCTGACAATACTTTCATATATATCAATAGTACTGAAACGTTAGCGACGCGTAGTAAAATTCACACAAGGGTAACGAATTGGGTAGCTGCCAACTGTTTAAGAGGAAAAATAAACTTTATTGTTCAGAGTTTGATTGATTGATATGTGGAGTTTAACGTCCCAAACCCACTATATGATTATGAGAGACGCCGTAGTGGAGGGCTCCGGAAATTTAGACCACCTGGGGTTCTTTAACGTGCACCCAAATCTGAGAACACGGGCCTACAACATTTCCGCCTCCATAGGAAATGCAGCCGCCACAGCCGGGATTCGAACCCGCGCCCTGCGGGTCAGCAGCCGAGTACCTTAGCCACTAGACCACCGCGGCGGGGCTTTACTGTTCAGAGTGGGCCAGCAGTTCAGAACGCTTTTTGTAAAGCATGGGTGGACCTACTCACATGGTGCGTATCTTGGGCACCGCCCCGGAGGTGGGCATCCATTTATTCTTCGGAGACTTGCTCATGGCGACCGACCATCAAAGTCATCCGTCACGCCGCCGCGCCTCATGACGTCACACTTCGCGGAAGAAAAGAGGTCGCCTCGCTTCCAGTCGTGCACTCGCACCACCTGCAAGAGCGTCGCTGATTAGTGTGTGACAACATCGTTCATCATCATCATCATCATTTGTCAAGCTACAACACGCTGAATTTCTTGCCGAGACCAAAACGGACCAGTGTGGCATCGCACATTCGAATACTCTTTTTGTTAACACAAGACTGCTTCATGCCGCGGCCTCCCAAGAATTGACGCACGTCATTTCCTTGACGGAAATGAAGTCAATAAATAGACACACGGGAAGCTCTCAAAGAACTCCAGGAAAAAAAGACGGCAGATCTCATGCATTGTCCGAATCACTTTCATGCGAAGCAGTCAACAAGCAGCTATACCATATTATTATTATTTTTATTAATTATTATTATTATTATTATTAGCCAACAATATCTTTCATGAGCCGACAAATATTCGACGGCGTAAAAGTAATTGTCTCAGACAATGAATCTGCCTTCCAAAGTCGTTGTCTACAGAAATGGGCTGAAAAGCGTAACATCAAGTTGCGTTCCATTGCGTCCTATCATACTGCTGCAAACGGGTTAGCTGAGCGGGTGATCGAGACGTCAAACAATACATTAGTATATATCCAGCGTTTAAGGGTCGTTGGAAATGTCTAGAAGCTGCAGTATCGCTCACCACAACCGTTCATACACAACCGGACTGGGATGCGCTCCTCTCTTTGCTGCAACCGGGGTAACAACCAGTCTGGCTGCGGACATAAGCTTTGGCATTGACGAACATAGCTCCAACAAGCGGCAAGACCAAAAGACAGTGTATTCAGGTACCGTGAAAGAATGAAATTTCGGTAAGCGACAAAATGCAACATTATACCATAATCCGACGTCGGTGACTTAGTGCCGGTAAAAAGAGGATCGACTCTCAACGCGGCCTACAAAGGGTCATTTCGCGTTATAAAGATGGAAAGTCAGCAAGGACACTTGAAGACCGTACGGTACATTGGCTCTAATGACACCGCAGAATCCGCCGCCAATGGAAATATATCCAAGTATTATCCCAGGAGGAATGTAAACCATGCTGAGGGTAATGAAGCAAGCCGAGCGGCCTACACACAGAATAAGAAGAAACAAGACTAGAAGACAAAGGGCGGGTGGGGGGGAAGTGAAGAGAATAAAGAATAAATTCGACAGAACAAGATGGACTATACTGTGTTCCATGCTAGTGAATAAATGAAGTTTATTAGAAAAGTTGGTAACCGCTGCAGTAACTAGCTGCTTGTTTGCACTTACTATACTTGATTTTCATTACCTTTTTTGAGAGGGTAGACCGAAATTAGTATGAAATCGAAAGAGGTTATGACTACATGTCTTGTCAAAGACATGAACAATTGAAAATCCCATCACGTGCGTCGTCAAAGCCATTCTTCCATTCATACTCGCACACCACGAGCCGCTGTATGTGCCAGATATATTTGACAGTTCATATCTGTCGAGGGACCGCGAGAACAAGCAATAGTAATTTAAATGCGAGAGCGTCGAGAAAAGCTGACGTTGGCAGCGTTGGGCCGACGAATGCGAAGAATAAATATCAGGGCCCCAGCGGAAAGTGTTTATGTTACAAGAGGGAAAAAGAAAAGAAAAGTGAGCCCCGTAACTGTCCGCTTCAGGGAGCGACACCTCAACAGTAGCTCACAAAGGATGGCGGTGAGGAGGGATTAAGAGGATAGGAACAAGGGTAGAGAGCGAGAGAAAGAGAGATGCGCTAAGCCAGCGAGCGAGGAAATATCGAGATGATAGGAGACATAGGAAAGATGGAAACACGGTCACAGGAGTCCGAGGAAGGACCACTTGCGAGAGCTCTTTTCGGTGTCAGGAGATGGCGTAGGGCAAGTCCAGTAGGTCAGAGCTACGCTGTCGTCGGAGATTGGCGTCAGGAGATAGCGTAGGGCAAGTCCAGTAGGTCAGAGCTACGCTGACGTCGGAGATCGCGAGGGCACAACCGGTCGGCACGGAATCCAGCGAGCGAGACCCAGCGGAAATCAAACCCCCGCACTATGCGTGGCAATGAAGTATTATACCACCAAGCCATGAACGCCAGGTCTCAGAACTGCTTCGGAAAAATAGGTGTGATGTCGGTGAAACGTCAATTGTGGTTGCACCGCTGTCCGTGTAATTGTATAAACATTCCATATACACACGCTCTAACGATAGAGGCGTCACGTCGGGTTTGCGTCGATTGTATACATTTAAGCGTCATCCACTGAAGTTGGTCAACATAGCACTATCCAGGGCTACCACGCTTGCAAGCACAAACAGTACATTCCAGGTTATCACTTCGGGTGTTTGTAATGCCCATGTTGGACTAGCCATCATTACGCAACTGTAAAGAACAAGTTACATAAAATATATGCGGCCGTTCAACATGCATGTCAGTGCGTATAGATGACTTGTACTGACGTCGCCAAAACCACCCTGTTGGCGCCCTGCGTGGCACCTGCAAGGTTTCTGTCGTCACGCACTGATATTATCGTTATATCATGTTTAATATCTTCTATTATTGGCGAACTTAGGCCGATAGCATTCTGGCTCAATCCTTATCACATTATTTCAGCAGGTTAAGCGCGGTGTGGTTATGTTGCCTTTACGTCATCAAGGCCGCCATGTCGGTGAGCCAGTACGTCATGAAACTGCGAGAATAACGTCACGTGAAGGCTACCTATAATATATGTGCGTATGTTTAACTTCATTTGGTAACGTATCACTCAATGAAAAATTGCCCCCACCCCCAGTCACCGTCCCTCCACATGCTTCGCATGATATTGATTCCCATGGCACGCGGAATATATCTGCAGAATTTTTTTTATTACAGACTGGAACACGCTGCCTTAACAGGTATACGCACCACAGAACATCTATACGCCATAGCAACGTAATATGGGGCGCCTTTTTTTCGTTCGTTGTCACAGATTCTGGAATTGCTTTTCATTCATTTCGAACTTTGACCTATTTACAGCCGTACTGTACCTGGTGTAATGTCCCACGTATTCGCTGAACTGGAAAGCCCCGCCGCGGTGGTCTAGCGGCTAAGGTACTCGTCTGCTGACCTGCAGGTCGCGGGATCGAATCCCGGCGTCGGCGGCTGCATTTTCGATGGAGGCGAAAGTGTTGTATAGCCCTGTATGCTCAAATTTGGGTGCTCGTTAAAAAAAACACAGGTGGGCGAAATTTCCGGAGCCTTTTACTACGGCGTCTCTCATAACCATATAGTGGTTTTGGGATGTTAAACCCCACATATCATCATCGCCTAACTGGAAAGATGCGCGTGGTACTGTGCGAAGCAGTGCGCCTATTCGCTTCTGAATGACAAAAAATTATCTTAAGGATCATGGTAAAGAAACAAGAAAAACTAAATGCTGTCTAAATTATTCACAATATCTGTCCTTTCAACGCCTATTCTATAAATGCAGTGTAACATGTACGTGAGAATATATATATATATATATATATATATATATATATATATATATATATATATATATATATATATATATATATATATATATATATGTATATATATGAGATATAACAGACAGTAATGCCAAGGAATGTACAGGGGAAGTTATTAGAACCAATTGAATGTAAATAAGAAGAAAGAAGAAAGAAAAGTGGATGAAAAAATTACCAGCTGTGTGGTTAGAGCATCGAACGCGTTATTCGAAGGTCGTAGGTTCGTTTCCTGCTCACAGCTGGTAATTTTTTCATCCACTTTTTTTCTTTCTTCTTATTTACATTCCATTGGTTCTAATAACTTCCCCTGTACATTCCTTGGCATTACTGTCTGTTATATCTCATTAATATTGTGTTAAAACACGGAAATACGAGCCCTTAAGTATACCCTTCTCTCCCTTATATATATATATATATATATATATATATATATATATATATATATATATATATATATATATATATATATATATATATATATATATATATATATATATATATATATACGCTTGTTGATAATACAACGCACCCGTGACACTCATGTGTGACAACAAAAGTTTTTTTCTAATGGCTTCGCAATCTCGCCTAACGCTGCCTTTTGGTACACAGTTCTGTAAATATATTACTCAGTCTACCAGTTCACCATGAATGAAATTTCGCGACAGTCAAATTAGTGAATATACCGTGCGCCAGACCAACGAACGTGCCTTCTCTTTCATTATACATGGCGTCCCAATCATCAAGCAGCGCGATTAAAAAAAATAGAAACGGCGTTATGCGAAGCAAGGCTAGTGCACATTGTTCCCAGTGTACCGTAGTAACCACTACTAATTTTTTTCGTTAATAGCCAACAATCAATGAGTCATAATAATTGTAACTCAAAGAGTACGCGCCTATTTATCAAAATGTCACTCAGGCAGATGTGCGAATGTTGAAACATCTGTCTGAGCTACTTCCAGCGACGTACTAATCGCTTGCTCATTTTTTTCCCCTGCTGATAAAGAAAGCCCACAAAATAAGAAAAAATAACACGTGACTGGACCGCTGCGGATGGATGAATGGATTGATGTGGGTGTACCTTTAGATCGGGCGGTGGCTAGCGCCACCAAGCCGCAATACTTACCCCCGTATTCACAAACGCTCCTTCACTCAAGGGTTCTCCTCGACTTGAAAAAGTCGATGGGAGCGCCGTCTCTTGGCAGATAAAATCACTACATATTGGCGAAATTTTGCAGCAATTCTTGAGACGCGCAGCGTCAATTTCAGTCGAGCAGTGGCGCAGTGCTCAACTCATTCAAGTGAAGGATGGAATGCGAGTCGAGGAGCATTTTTGAATACGGGGGTTAGTGTACCAAAAACTAGATTTATCATTTCTTTTTCTTTAAATAGTGAGGAAAGAAGCGCCCTCGATCAAGCTCACTTTGAGATAGCCAATAGCACTGAAGGAAATGTAGAAATAATAAAATACGGATCGTGCTATCCAAATCCTCCTTGGCGCTATCTGCCACTCCCCGGCCGAAGAAACGCACCGACTTGATCTTACACAGTCAAGCTGTAATGGCTCTTATAGCAAAAGTGATCTGGCCGCGAACAGTTGACCGTGAGATATGAATCGTGATAGCGACGTACTACCAAGCGGAAGCAATCCCTGCATAACTGCGACAGACGTTGTAGACACGCGACCTGTACCCTTGGTTGATATGTGGGGTTTAACGTCCCAAAACCACTATACGATTATGAGAGATGCCGTAGTGGAGGGCTCCGGAAATTTAGACCACCTGGGGTTCTTTAACGTGCACCCAAATGACCTGTACCCTTGCTAACGGAAAAAGGCAAAGTGGTTGCTTCCAGTAAGGTTATTTGAGGGCGCTGCTGCTTTCTTCTGCGGATGCGAGCGCAACGCGTTATTTTTCATATATCGCAGGTTTTCTTTATCCAAAAAAAAACAAACAAACAAATGCGTTATTGGAAGAAGCACAGACAGGTAGTCATGTCATGCCATACCAGTTTTGCAACATGTCACGTGAACGAAACCACCGCAAGAGCAGCAAGACTATGAAATGTAATAACGACATTCATGACATTCAACGTGAGAATCATGACATGTATACATGTCATGATTTGCATGTTACGACTAGTCAATTATGCTCGTAATACAGTCATGTTATGCCATATTAATTTTGCTATCGATACCATTATCGAAACGGTTAGGAGAGCTAAATGTTGTAGGCGGCTAGATAGATGGATAGATACGCTCAAAGTCACAAACAAAACTGGCGTATCTTTGCGGTAGAGTGCTGGGCTGCCACGCAGCGGTCCCGGGTTTGAAGCCCTGTGTGTGTTTGGTGCTTTTTATATACTTAGTTTTTTTCTTATTTCTAGCGACAGTGGTTATACGGACACCAGCGACAAAAAAATACGGCGCACGCGACACAAATTTGGATCTCATAATATCTTTAGCTGTACTATAAATATCAGACAAAGTATACGTCCATCTTGAACGAATATTAGCGCGACGTAAACAGGGACAGCAAAGAAAAGACAAACTACAGCGCCGACTCGCAACTAAAGTTTGTTCCTAAAAGTATATGTCAAATGTCTGCAGGTACAGCGAATGCCTATAAGGGGCAAATGAAAATGTCACCCCCAACAGGATCTTTACCCGCTTCTACAGCACGCGCCACTTTCTCAAAAAAACTTACACGCAAGTTCGATCACGCATGAGCGCACACAGCGAGTTTTGCGCACCAATTCCAGTCTTCGCAATCGAACCCTTTCGCACGCTCGCGCGTAAACAGCAGCGATTCACAAACATAAACTGCAACCCCGGCCGTCTAACACGAACGCGGCACTGCGTTAGCTGACGCGACACCGCACTTTTACGCATACGCATTGAAATGCAAATTAAAACAGTTTTCGAGATAACTCAGATCAATCGAGGAACTGCCCTGTATGCGTTCCCAAAAGGCAGGAAAGTTAATCGACGCGATACGACGAGTAACGACCGAACCGAACGTGCGACCACTCTTCTTTTTTTCCCTTCCTCGAGGCGCGGAACGTCGTAACAACACGCCGGCAATGTCCCACGAAAACAAAACTGCCCCAAGAAGCCACGCGTAACCCGAAAAAAACGTAAACTGCGAGACGGGACACCGCGGAATGCGACAGAGCGTTGGAGCACCTAATGATATTCAAGCGCGGGCACCTGTCAATCGCGTCGGGGGCGCTGAAAAGGGTCGCGCTCCAGCGCGCGCGTACGAACTACGCACGGTTTTTTGAAAAATACACTTTTCCACGAAAGCGTGCAAACGCTCCGTCCAGCACGTGGTCAATTTCGGCCAACACGCGTTGCGTAGGGAAACGTTTTGCGCTCACCTTAGAATCAGCGAACTCCGTTTTGTAGAGAAGAATCGTGGCTACAACTCCTGGCAGACGACGCGGCTGCGGGTAGCGTTGGTTAGGCCTAGCGAATGCGGAATGACGTTTCGCTCTCGTTGTTTTGTTTCTACTCTCCCTCGCTTTCCTCGGCCCGGAAACTTTAGCGAAGTATTTCTTTTGCCGTTCGGATGCGGGCGAGAGAAGGCGAGGCGTGAGCGGCGGAGAGACGGAGCAACAACTCGGCCTCGCCAAACCACCTCGGAAATGCGAAACAAAAACAGAAACGGCCGGCACCGCGTTCCGCCCACCCGGCAGCCTCCTTGCAAAGAGCCGCCGGCCGGCTACTGTGCGCAGTTGTCGCACGTGGTGCACGTGTTAATGACAAGATACATCACAGCGTCGACAATGCCACTTCGCTGCATCACAATCAAAGTTTTGAGAGTAATACGCAGCATCTTATCGATTCTGCAAGCTTGGTTTCGCAAAACGAGTTCCCGCCTTCAAAAAGCGTCGTCTGCTACAAGCAAGCGTCTCAAGGTTGCCGGATTTAACAACTACTCCGATGCCGTTTTTACGTAAACATGAATCTATAACATCCAAAACACATCTAAGACAGCGTCTTATTACTGTTTGCTACATGTAAGGCGCAGCTAAAGCATGCCAAAACGTTGCATTAAGATCTAGAAAACAGCGCCACTTGAACCAACGAACATCAACAACAACTATTATTTTCCGGGCGTGTTGGCGCTTGCAGGAGTTGGACGTCACAATTTGCGCGCCTTCTTCAGTTGAGGCGGCTGTTCTTCCCGCCCACCTTCCTCCGTGTTCCCGCCTAAATTCGCTGCTGATGCTGGTCGTTCTTGGAGTCTTTCACCTTTCGCTTTCGGATCGGCCCGCTTTTGTAACCTGTGCGTTGTATTTTTAAAACAGCCTCCGCAATGCTTGTCATAGGATCCTGCGATCTTCCGGTCAGCCACGAGCCGAGGGGTCAAATTCAGGTAACGCTTAATACTGCAAGCATGCATCCTCGATTCGCGCCGGAAACGGGTTGAAAATACGCCTCCCATTTTCCCTCCCCAGCTCATCATTGGCCCCATGTTCTCGGGCAAAACGTAAGTACCACCGCGGAGTTTCCCATTATGTGCAGCTGTTTCGCATTCAAAAACATTTCCGCTGTTCAGTTATGCAACGCTCGCGAGTTATCACCAGTTTAGTGTACCTTTTTCCCGCCAATCGAAGCTTACGTGGCGTTGTTTAATTCTTTGTTTCGCTTCTTAGGACCGAACTCATGCGGAGATTGAAGCGCTACGAGGTTGCAAACCACAAGTGCTTGATAGTCAAGTATGCGGGAGATACCCGGTACGATGAGGAGAATATAAGCACCCACGATAGGTAAGAATGACGACATGCACATAAGCGCGCTTTCGCGCAATATGGACGTATTTATACGACCACAGGCTGGTGTTTGCGTGCTAATGCGCAATGTTGTGTGTGTTTGCTTTCTGACCTATACTGTGTCTTAGACACGGTTGTACGGTCACTTTTGATTGTGATTGAGCGCCTGATCCGAGCCGGATTGCTTGATCGTCATTGGCTACTTTGCGCAAGTGGCAGAAGGGAGCCAATGAGCTTTGAGAAGTTTGGTGCCGATAGGACTCAACTACCATCCGCGCAGTGTACCGTGTGACTCCTTACACCAGTCACTTGAATGCGAGCATCAGTGCGTCCGATCCAAAATTCGAAAACTGGCGAATGTGACGGCACAAAGGAAAAAAAAAATAAGAATTCTGTCGTGCACGCATACATATTATTCACGTTTTGTAACGCCACGGTTGGATGCCCAGATATACCACAATGAAACCTACAGCTATGGTAGACTTGGCGCAAACGCCAAGATTACTTGTTATTTGCCCTAAGTCTACCGTAAGAATGAACCAACTCGCCCAACAAGTCACGAGACTTGCATATTAGGCTGCTTGCAGGTGATCTAAAACATGAGCACCCAGAAAACAGTCGCTGGGTTTTGCACTCCGCACCAGCCAGCCTTTTTCAAGTTTCAATGCAATCGTGACATTACAAATGTACACAAGTAAACATTTCTGCATTTGTGTATTGCATTCAGTGTTATCCAACCTTTGTAAAGAGTGCATACCGTTTACTACACGTGAACTTTTCAGGCAAGCCATGGCTGCTGTGAAAGCAACCTCGCTGTCAAACCTGAAATCCGCGTCGTCCGACTTCAGGGTCATTGGTATTGACGAAGGACAGTTTGTAAGAATGTTGATTATTTTTTCGTTCTTGGAATGAATGTAGCGCCACTTGGGGAGAGCTCATGAGCAACATGAACCTCATCCTTGGGGAAAATTCCAAAAGAAAACTAGTCATTTATTGACAGCAGACAGCCTGTGGCAGCCTTACAATTCATTTTGGCAAATATCAGAGACGAAATCTAAATGAAGATAGTCGTTTCCAATGACTATTTTGTTCTTTTAGGGGCATAAGACATCAAGTAACTTCTAGCATTGATTCAACTCTCTCATCAGAATGTGCCATGTTAAGTCATGATTATTGATGCTCTGTAAATGATTATCTCTGTTGCCTATTAAAATAATCAAGAGGCAAGTAAAAAGATGTCTAAAATTAAGTTTACATGAGTGTTAAAAAAACAGGCAGACAAGATGGCACTCATTGTAACACTATACAGGTAAATAGGGCCTTCAAAGTCAGTTGAACTATCTTGAAGGTTTTGTGTCTTATGTGCAGGCAAGACTAATTAATCACTGCTACTAAAGCAGCCACAACGAACCTCCGCGCTCTTTTGCTCTGCTGATCTGTGTGAAGCGTTTCCCTGCTTCCATCGCTGGGTGCTTTGCTCGCAGTTTCCCGACATAGTGGAGTTTGCCGAATACATGGCAGACACTGGGAAGGTGGTAGTCATTGCGGCCCTGGACGGGACGTATCAGCGTCAGGTAAATGTACACATCTTGTGTTACATAAAAAGCTGCAGTTCTAGCTCGCCATTGTTGCTTTTGAGTGGTGCTTTTATGTACTATTAGCGAGGTGCTTCTTTGTGTGTGTGCGTGTGTGCTACTTGATGCTTTGAGGACCAGTTTGTCATGGTACTGCGTAAACTCTTTCTCTTTACCTCCGGTAGATGAGCTCAGCATTTCAGCACATTTAGCACGGTTAGCTACTGCGAACTAGCTGAGGTCATCCATGAGAGAAATGTTTAATTAATCTTGCAAAAATAATCCAAGCAGTACCATGTGTCTCTCTAGTTCCCCTCCAGTGGTTCCTGCAATGCTATGTCATTGACAACTGCAATACCACACAAGCAGCAAGTCTTGTAGTGAAGCCAACCTTCGATACATAATGCACTTTCCTCTATATTTTCTTAGAAAAAAAATGTAAGTAAACTTGTTTGTTTACTTAATGCATAGGTTCAAAAAAAGCACTGAAGAAAAACACTGCAATATAAAAATATCCTTTTTTTCTTTTCAAGAATCTTTGTGAAGACTAAAATGAGCTTAGTTAACTTTTGCTTTGAGGAAGTGTTGGCAGCTTGTGGTGCCATCACACACTAGAAATTTTCCACAATTTCATTGCATGGATATATGAATTGTGCCAAAGAATAAATGTCCGGCCAACCTCACCTTACTCTTTAAACGCACTTATTAATAAAAAAAAATCTTGCGCAGACTTTCTGCTATTCTTATTCAATAATCATCGGCCACTTCGTGGGCTGTCTCATGCCATCCGGTATGCGACGATTCCCGATGTATTATTTACCAGCTGTCCCCATCAGCTTCTTTGATCATTCTTTTTGCTAGAATTCCTTCATCGGAAATGTGACGTAATATGTTGCTTTGCTCAACTGTGATGGTGTCATAAATTTTGGGGGTTTTCTTACTGGTCAACAAAGTGAAAAAAGTGCACGGGACAGTGAAAGAGACAGATTTCGTCCGTCTCTTTCGCTGTCTAGTGTTTTGCGCTGTTGTTTTGCTTTGTTGATCATGTACCAACTGGCCCAATTAAATGCTTTCTTTCTGGTGCCATTCATATCTTAATATTCAGTTCTAATTGCATAGTAACAACTTTTGAAACGGGCACTTATAATGCAAGGTAAAACTTTTTTTTTTTATTTCAAAAAGGTAACACTCTTTTGAATGTTTACTTTTTCGCATGAAAGCATGTTACTTTATCATTTGTCTTGCATATTTTTGATCGAATTGTTCAGTGCACTATACTGCTCAGCCATATTAATTAGTACTCATTTTAAATTTATGAAGTACTGGATCAAAGTATTACAAATTCAGGCTACATGAACAGGCCTGGGCAGTTAAGGAAAAAATTCTTAACTTAAATAATTGTTATCAAAAACGGCTAAAAAATTCCGTTGTACACAGCGATTGCTCAGGTCACTGACTGCAGCATTGCAGTCGTTCGTTGGATATTTAAGCACAGACATCCTTAAGTTGCCTGTTTTGTCATATTTTCTGCAGGGTTTTCCTAGCATTCTCACACTTGTGCCACTGTCGGAGAGTGTCATAAAACTTTCTGCGGTGTGCATGGTATGCTATGCGGAGGCAGCCTATACAAAACGTCGAGGTCAGGAGAAAGAGGTTGGTATGATTTTTAAAGACGATAGTCTTTCTTGGGTTACTTCTGCTGCTGTCACCCGATTCAGTAGAATGGAGAAAAGTTACCCCTCTTCCAAGGTGACTAGCTGTCTTGATCTGGTTTTCTCGTTCGTACATGCTGAAAGAGAGAAAAAAAAAACAATTCTTGCATATTGGTGTGAAGCCACCTTTCTTGCATTACTGTGAAACCATGCCGTGAGGCCAATTTTAGACCCTGACATTTCCATATAATCCACACCCCGACTCTAGCTTCAAGTAGTCTTCTACTCCGTGCGGGTTAAACGCTAGAAAATCTGGCAACTATGAGTTTTCATGGGAACTGTAAAGTTTCTGAAAACGGGCTTGGCTATATATATATCTTGGTATTTCTTGATTCGTTAGTATTATAGGTGCTCAAGTGAAAAAAATATGCTTTATGGGCTACGTTGCGGCCAGGGATCAACCTTCGCAATGGCATGCCCTGGCAAAGGTCGTTCCTTGGACGCTACGTACGCAATAAAGCATCATTTCTCGCTTGCTCGTCCACCTCACTTAAGCACCTATATATCTATACATATACGTAGCTGACAAGTGCACCAGGGGATACTATATTGTCACGTAATAGAGTATTATGCTTTCAAGCATGCGCGGGCATTGTAATGGTACTGAAATAAATTTTTTTATTGAGCAAGCTTGTGCCCACAAGAAAAATAATGAGGGAAGTGCACCGCCCTCGATAGCTAGCCGAGAGGAAACACCGCCCAGCAACAACTGCCTGGTCCAATGTTGCACGAAACAAGAAATGGCTCGCAAAAACTTTTCGCCCGCTTGGCGCCTTCACAGTACTTATTCGCGTGTGCCTCATTTATCTCAAAAAGAAGCGTTGCCTAAAAGAAGCATTTGTTACCAATACAAGCAAGCATGTCGCAAAAAAAGTCTGTTTGTATTAGCATGCGTGGCACTGCCAAAGAACTGAAAATTCAAATGCATATACGGAAAACTTGGGATAGTAACTCTCATATTTCGTTGCATGCCATGTGAACAGTTGTTGCATCCTGCACTAAAGTTATCAAAGGTTGTATTTAATCATTCCATTCTGCCTGCCATCCAATTTCAGGTGGAGGTCATCGGAGGCACTGACAAGTACATGGCCGTCTGCCGGACTTGCTACTCTCAGGCCGACGACGTGCCTCCGAAAGAATGCTAATGCTTGCACGTGGCGCGTTTATCACGACGCGCGTGGCCTCGCGTGATGTCTTGCCCAGTGACAAGCGAATGCTTCTCAAGCATCGCTAAAGATCTCCATTTTATACCGACGATGAGCGTCCTTTACGCACATCTTCTGTTATGCATTGTGGCGCGCGTTTGCCGACCCGAATGTGGGTGTGCAGGACAAGAAGCAAGGCCCACCTGCTTGAGTCTTGACAACCTCATCTCGTTGCGCAGCATGCTGTGGCATTCACGACTCTCTTTGCATAATTATTTCTACTGCATTTATATATATCATTATATCACTGCATTTAAATATCAGTATCGCCTTGCACTGGGTATATTTGAGCACAACTGTACCATGTTTGGAGATGTTCATTATATCAGCGGCATGTCCTCATGTATCACAATATCACTTCTCAACGTGCATACAGACTTTAGTTAATTTTACTTTTGACTGCAGGCCCCAGCCAGTATCCATACATTTCTGTGGGACCAAAAAGTTAGCTTTTTGTCGTGTAATTTGAACTTTGCCAGGTGGCTTACATGTGGCCAGCCGCAGTGGTGATTGCAGTAATGACTCGGCGGTGGCAGTGCCCAAATTTGCAGCACTTTGGGGTGTGCTAAATGTGATGGCATTGTCGATTGACGACACGCCCCAGGAATGTATTGAACCTGAAACTGCCAGCTTGAATTGAATACAGCAATTACATAATTCCAACATTTACCTTTTTCTGTGAGAATTGCTTGGGTAGTGCAATGTGATATGAAACCAGACCTAAAACCGAATGTAATTGGAGCTAGACTGGCAAGCATCACTGCAATTGCAAAACGACTAGCTTTTGCAAACATCTCAAAACAGTCTGCCTGCCTTGGCTGTTAAGAACCAGCATTGCTTCACTATCAGCCACCCTAATTTCCTTGAGTGCTCTGTAGACTCTGATATATTCACAGTGGCGCTACAGCACTATAGGCACTCTCAAAAAAGGGAGTAAAAGCAGGAGTGTAAGTTACATCTTTGCCCAGCTGAATGACACACTCTTCATTCCATATCTTAGTAATATCGCAAATGGGTATGTACAAAAAGTTGACACCATTGCACTGTTTCATACATGACTTGTTTTTGATAATTGTGAACATGGCATTTTACATTGTAATGGGAGATTGCACAATGCATGGTGAAAATTATGTGCAGTTTTATAATTACCATATCTTGTGTGCAACCCTGATCTATAAACAAATTTTCATGTAGTGTGGGTAACATTCAAACATTACATTAATGTTTGGCTTCACAGAAATTCTGTAGCTAAGACCAGCCCTTGCATTTGTTGCAGCGTTCACATTATTTGACGGAGCGAGGCAGGAATGGCTAATGCATTTGTGATTTTAACATGTCTTTGTCGGAGCCGAAAGGCAATAGTTAGTAAAATCAACCAGTGTAGTATAAACACGATCACTCTGTCAATATTAACATTAGTGTATATATTGCACAACTCAAGGATTATGTAATGGTTTGTATGTCTTATGTATGTAACAATTTTATGCAGATTTCAACCAATATTTTTGTACTGAAGAAATAATTTCTGAAACCATTGTTAACTTTAAAATGCTCCAACTGAACTGCTTTACAACAAATAGCTTCTTTGTAAGTGTATATCTGTTTCTATTACAGCAACAAAATAAAATACCAGTGCTTGTGTATCAATACTCCCTTGCAGGTTTTCTCATGGATACCTGGTAATGTAAATTATGCTAAAACTTTGACCATTGATTTTGTGAGAAGTTTGATGAATGCATTAATATAAAGGGCTTTTAACTATAGCTGTGCGAAAGGCAAATTTTTGGTTGAGAAGCAAATTAAGTGCAAGTATGAATTGAACAGAATATTTTTCAAATATTATAGAATTTCTCGCATAGTTCAAAGCGAAGTTGCAGAAAAAGAAAAAGTTAAGAGTTCCTAAGCATATTCTTCCAAGGTAGCAACATAACTTCTTTTTGCTAGGTTGATGAAGTAATGGCGGAGTGGTGGTTCAATATGTTTTACCGAAAATGAAGCAATGCAACCACAGTGTAGTATGCTAAAACTACCATTTTGGATGCTAATTTGAAGTCGGATTTTTCAGACATTCCAGCTTAAATTTCAGACCCAAAATAGCATTCAGCCCCCACGTCTGCCCAATCTGTCCTCTCCATTTTGGAACCCGCGCTTCTGCTCTTCAAGTCAATAAATTTGCAGCCGCAGTTAAGCCTAAAGGGCAGCTTTGCTGCAATACCAGTGTACCGAGGTGAAGCATACTGAAAATCTGAAGGCGCAACATTCCATTTGAAGTTAGCTATTTGTTTTGGGGAAGTTCGAATAATAATATTCAAGTGCAAATAGATTAGCAAATACTATTAGGAAAATATTCTAAATTTTTAATACCTGCACACCCTACTTTTAACAAGGGAGGTTTTCATATGTGCATGTCTTTACTGCTTGGCGTTCATTGTTGCACTAGCTATACGAAAAAGGGAATTCATTTCTAGTAACATTCTACAATCGACAGAAAGAAAAATGCAGTTCTCGCCAAAGTGTAATGCCACGATTAGCGAAACTTGCCTAGTAACACAACTCTGTGGAGTGCATCGTTGCAGTGTAGTCTAATTTTGTGAATGCCATTTTGCATGTTTTCTTTTTATTCCCAGCCAGCATCTTTAGCTAATAATGCATTTACGTGCACCTAATGTGATCTTTTTTGGCCCAAAATGAGATGACTGCAAAATTGAATGTGGACCTGTTTGTTCTCAGGTATATTAGCTTGATCTGCATTCTAACAAGCCTTGATGTACACCTTGCAGAGCTGCCAAGGCTGCATCAGCATTCGTTTTCCAGTGAAAAGATTGCTGCCAGGTGCAGCTGCTGTGTATAATGATGTGTGAAGCGATGTACCACACTATCTAGCAAAGTATAATTGAGGGAAAAGGTGAAGTTGCTGACAGAGCACACATATTTGCCAAATTTTTTTTTTCAACCTTTCACTATTGTTTTTTGCATAGTACATTGCATTTTTTAGTTACCATCGAAAACATATCGATGAAATTCCTAAGTATTGTGCTTAAGGGTCTCCCATCAAGTTTCAGAATCGCATAAAAAAAGAGCGCAGAATATGATTTACTCGGTGACGAAATTGTCTGCAAAGCATGACGCGGACGCGTAGTGCAAAAACCCTTCATGTTTAAAAAAAAACTGCACAGTTTCGGTCAAAGGAGCGGTGTTTTGGGAAACTGCAAGAGCCTCGTGCAAGCCCTGCAACACAGGCACTGCTTTGAATGTGGGCAGTGGTCTAGTTTGAAATGCTGCCAATGAAGATGCAGCATGAACAAACACACTAAAATATAGCACATAGCCCGTACTTGCCAACACTAATTGCTAATCAACACAAGATGTCGCTTAACAGATAAAGCCAATGGTAGTTCGCACTTGTTGAAATTGAAACACGAGGAAGCATCAGCTGCCAGCCGACATTAGCCACTAGTTGGCTGCTAGCAAAAATTAGCAGACAAATGTTGAACTAGCATTTGATGCGGGTAAGTGAGGTCCAGTACTCGAGGACTGAATGAAAGTTTGCATTCTGTTTTAAAGTAATCACTGCTAATGATAACAGCATCGGGTCACTCGAAATCTTACTATGAAAAGTAATGCGACTGATGCAAGTGTTTTAAGTCCAAATTATGCCAGCACGACATGACCTGTATGCACTGGGAATGAAAATGTGCATTACACGGCCCTTCCCACATTTAATTCCATGGGTGCCGACACATCATGCCATTATGTCGCACATACTCCACCATCTCTACTGAAGAGATGACTAAAATCCAGTCATGGTCATGCGTGTAATAACTTAATGTGTTTAATTGATTTAAATGAATTAAACTTAAACATTAATTATAAATGTTCAGTTAATTTTAATTAACACATGCTATATGTGAATAAATCATTTAAATGAATGTATCACATCATTTGTCATTATTACAACATTTAATTCCTTGCTTTCATAATACCTAAAAGAGTACGAATAGTGAAATTTAGAACTACATACGAGTCAAAAAGTGAACATACCTAATCAAATACAAATCTAACACTATTCCAATAGTTTTTTAATTGCAAGGCAACCATATTGAAGAGAGGCCTAGAATTAAACTTTTTTTATTTCAAACATTCAGAAGGTAATGTTGCCATTACATTTAAGGGATAAATTTATGCCAACCGGGTAATTTCGCATGCTATAGCAACTATTAGAGCATTCTAGGCATTTTTCAACTGCAGGATGGTATAATACAGTAGTTCCTTCAGTATTCGAGGCGATACATTTGTCAGTACTGCTTATCGGTTGGACTTAAGCCTAAAAATTTGAGACCGATTGAACATGGATCTCGTGATAATGGATTGAGGACATTTCTTTTGGCGACTCGGGAATTTAAAGCGAAAATTCTTTCATCACGTGAAAAGTCATGCTTAGATAGACCCTTAAAAGCTTGCTCTAAATGCACCTTGGAAATCCACTGAAATAAGAAAACAGTACGATTCGCTCTTCTGACCTGCTCTTTGTTTGAGGTTTTTCAGTTGTTGCCAATTAATCCGAAAAATATTCGGACAACAAATATGCGCCATTCGATTCGAGCACCGAAATCAAGTACAATGCTATTCGATTTGTTATTTGAAAGTTTTCAAGTATTCACAAACCCCTCACAACACCTGAAATCTAAAGAAACACCCAAAGAGGCTTCTTGTCAACTCAAAATTTAGGTAAATTCTTTATTGTAACTTTTCAATAAACTTACTTCAGTATAACGTGAACATGGATATGAACAAACTACACACTTCATTCGTACATTGAAATAAAACGGCACCGGAATGTTCGTTGAGGGAGGTAAAAACAAACCAACACTTGACGAGTCTACAGCGGTCATTTTAACTAGCATGCTTCATGGCATTTTCCTGCTCCACTGTTTCATAAAACGAACAGCAATCCCAGTACTTCGATAAATAACTATTACTTCCTTGCACATCAATTCGTTTTCACCTCTGCAGCTGTTTAGGAAACTTAACAAAATTCAGTTGTGTCGGCACATAGGGCCTTTGCGACGTTGTCCTGAAAGAAAAGTAAAACGGGCACAAATTGCACATTATGAGGCAGTTTCTCAAGTTCCATTGTTACTGTTAGTGTTTCAAGAAACCTTTGCAACACACAAACTTCACAAAGGTAAATTCTAGAAAGCTCCAGAAGTCAATACGATTTGTGATTAATTAAGAGATTTCAACAAAGCTCTGCAATTGCGGACATTTGACAAATTTTATAGCTAAACAAATGCACTATTTATTACAGGAGCGTTCCATGTGGTGCTTACAGATCCAGCACAGTAAAGGAATGCATACGCCATAACAGCAGCCAACAAATCAGTACGGCTGCACCCACCACCTGAAATGAAGGATGCGCGCAAAATAGCAGTAGCGTCAGTTACCTGCACGTCCACTTAAAACTCGCCGCAAAGGCACCACGTGATTACACTATACTTACCGTGTTTACTCGCGTAATAAACGCACTCGCATAATAAACACACCCCTAACTTCAGTCATCAAAATTTGGATTTTTTTCCCCTGCATAATAAACGCATCCCCAACATTCCTCTTCTGCAGTCCCGCTAACCGACACCTGGCGCCTCATCACCAATTAGCTCTCTTCTGTTTATGACTTTGCCGACACCCCTCAACCACCTCAGCTCACTCTCCCCATTCGCACGTTGTCGCGTGCCTATTGCTTTTCTTTCTATCTCTGCATGGCACATTCCCCCCCCCCCCCCCCCCCCCGCCCCCGTTTTATCTGTGCACCACAACTGGGTTCACGAGTGGTGGGGCGTAGACATCCCAGCTGATAAGCGCACAGTGAGCATTGGTCACCAAACTGCCCACGCCAACCGATGTCGATCGCTTCCTGCGACCCCCCCCCCCCCTTCATTTTTAAAGACGGTTGTCTTTTTTGGGGACCTTCGACGCAAAAATTTTGCTCTGTCTGTCCATTTGTTTGTTGGTTCACCCTTGTAGAGTTACTGTGCCTGCTGTGTTTAGAAACAGTCGTTAACGATTCAGAGTGCTTGGTACTCTACTATGGGCTACCTTGCATATACAGTAACCCTACACCACAGCGCCACTCGATACACCAAACGGCCGATCCCATCCACAGCGCCCACCAATGTTGCTCAGGGTTCAGCGTTCATACTTGTGCGATTGTCAATTAAAAAGCAACTATTGCGCATATCTGAGGCACCATAACACGTCGATGTTTTGCATGTGTGCCTTTAACTAGAGAAGGCACACACAAGTAATTCTAAAGACCGTAGCATTTATCACGCTGCACTGACCATGCAACGCTTGCACGAAAAGGCGAGTGTTTCCAAAGCTTTGCTAAGACGACTTGGTGGTGACCCATCACCTTGCATTCTACACCTTATCACCTCTGAGACGGGCGCGCACCCCCGTCTTCGAGCCACGAGCTTTATTTTTTAAGAAAGCTGCCAGATAGCGCTCATATCTCGCGTGTGACGCGACTTGATGCGCTCGTTCGCCTCTGCTGCATGCTCGAGGCACTCTAACGCAGCGCCTCCAGAATACCATTCACTGATTTTCTTGCCAGAACATCAAATAAATGTTTTGTTCATTCTCTCCACACGCAAGACTATCTTCTTTTGATGACATTTGCAGATTAACATGCAGATACAAAGCCAACATTTTAGCATACTTTCTTTTTCTTCACTCTGTCCCTTTATTCCCCGTTCCCCAGTGAGTGCACGCTTTTGGGCGCCCCTCGAGATCACAAGCAGATACCACTGTTGAGGTTAACCAATTGCGAAAAAAGATCGTCGCGAAACGTATTTATGGCATGGGGGGCAGCCGCCTGGAGACAGCTTGCAGAAGATAGCACCATGAACCACCGAAGATGAGTAAAGTGCAACAAAGAAGCCGATTGCGAACTGTGTACGCGTATGTAAATTGCGAAAGGCTAAGCAACCTAACTTTTTTTTTGCATTACTGCATTTTTTCCTTCCCACGAAAAAGTTTTCCCCGGGTAATAAAGGCACCTCCCAGCTGTGCCTCGACTTTTTAAGAAAAAAAGTGTGTTCATTACGCGAGTAAATCTGGTATTATCACAAGGCGATAGTCAGTCACACAGTTTGCTATACATTTCTCTATTGTATACTACTTTCATATCACTTTAGTGAAGAAAACCATTTCTATAAGGATACGCTTAATACAAACAATGAAAATTACTAGAGAATTTGTATTGATGATAATCCTTTAGAAAGTCTGCTTGTATGTGACTATACACATACAAGCAGAGCTATACAGTACAAATTTTCACGCTTGGATTGCACATGAAACATCAACGTGACATTGCAAAATTTTTCGCAGTACATCAGTTTGTCATACTTTGTGCATATAAAAAATTGGGCAAGTTGCTAATCGGGCCATGACATCACTCCCGATCAAACACAATCTGAGCCTACTCACTGAACGACCTGACACACTGAAGTTTCTTAAAACGAAAGCTTTACGCTGAAATTATTGGCACGCATTTCACTTTAAAACATTCTCACCATTTCAGCAGGGGCGACCAATTGAATGCCACTCCGAAATGTAACCTAACGGCATAGTGCAATTTGATATTGCTCTCTGCTGTTTCTTCACAATATAACTTTCAACATGCCCTGAAATCGCCTAACAATATTGCATACATTCCCAGTTGGCCTACCTATGTACATCATACAGTTTGGAAAAGTTTGCACACCTAGTTGAGGTTTAAGCCTATATTGACGTCACGGCTGTCCAAGAAACTCCATTCCTTGCACTACGTGTTGAGCAGTGTGAACCCTTGAAACTGTTCTACTCCCACTAATGTTTTGACCCGGCTTTGTGCAAAGTGGAAACACCAATGCCATCCTCAATTTCAAAATTTCAAAGCTACGAAAAGTGCAATGCCAATAGTTTGAGACCCTAAACAATGCATTATCAAGGACAGAAGCAGCATTACCCCTGAGGCATGTAGTGGCAGTGCCTCAAAGCCGGACACATTGGCAAAAGCACGTAGCTACTCGAATATTGCTAAAATAATTGGCATGTGCTACCATATTTCAAACTATGCAAGTCGCAAGTAACTGCACAACGCCAGCGCAAGTGCTTGCAGGATGACTACACCATGCTTACATGCTTGTAGTTCCACACGGGCATTCAAACAGTTCAAAAAACAATCAAATGCAATGCTTATGTGCTTCTGTACTATATAACTCTCAAGTAAGCATGGCCAACTTTTGCTTTTTTTCTTTGTGGGGTAACAAAAACTAAGACTAAGTGCTTACTTTTTAAATCTCAACTATTTAATGCAGTGAATTTAACAGCAGTATAAAACGTGTGGCAAACAAGGAAATGAGAACCCCGAAAAATGTAAAGTACCATCGGCAAGCTCGGCTCATTCGTTGTCAAGTATATTAAGCAAAAAATGTAGTAAATCAGCTTGTTCGTTCATGAGAAGTGGCTAAGTGAGTGTCCAAATTAAATACAATTGAATTCGGCCCAGGCGGATCATGCCTCGGAAGCTGGCAATAAAAAAGAGCACACACCAGTTGCTGTTGTCACTCTCGACTGTGCTGCTTTGACATCTTTGCTCCCTTCTCATTTTCTGACAATTTGCTCTTACATATACAGGCCTTTTATCAAACCGTATTTAATTATGTTACATGTAAGATCTCTAACAAAAGAACTGCATACAACAACTAAAATTTTTTTCATTGTCAGTAAACAAGAAAGGCACTCCAGCGAGTAAGCACTGCAGGCACGAACGATTCAACCGGCTTTATGTTCAGACTCCAACATCATTGTTGCCAGCTGTCAAAAAATAATTGAACTTCAGCAAAGAGTCTTCAGCTCTGAAAATTCGTTTCCGCATCACTCAAAACTGCTACAAACCATGGGGTAGGAAAGAGCGCAGAAGGACAAACGAAAATGTAGTGCTTATTTTTCTGCCAGCTGAATCCCGACGTGTCACTAAAATCAACTTGCTTGACAAACGTATATACAGCAATGTGAACTGGAGCTCGCTAGACGTAGGAATGTAGAACCAAGTGCACACTTGAACTTTGATTCTAGATGAGCATTTGAGGCTTGAACAAAATACTGTGTACAGAAAAAAAAACGAGTTCTACGAGTAGTGTTCAAGTTTGTTTCAGTGATAAAAAATTTAATATAGATCAAGGCACAGTCTTCACTAGGTGGAATTAACCCTAAATGCCATCCCACTTTGAACTTGAACAAAGGCACATTCATATTTGTTCTATGCTGGTGCAACATATGTATAACAGTATTCTTTCGCACTGTTGAAAATGGGAGTGTTACACGCATCACCATAACATGTTTGAAGTCATAAAAAGAAAAAACTTGAAGTGCAATGCAAATGTCTACATATGGAGTGAAAAATGTAGAAACTGCAAACTTAACAAAAACGGCAATGTATTCTCTCTAAAACGTAAACAAAGGCGCCTTGGTAATGTATGCGTCACAACTCCTTCCTAACAAGAAACTAAATATCTGAGAAACCTAACAAAGGTCATTGCACTACTGAGCTTGAAGAGTTTTAGGAAACTGTGCCACATCATTGTACAAAGAAAAAAAAGAAAAGATAAAGAAATACACTGCTACATACATCTACATCTAATCTCTCTAGAGTCTTTGGGCCTTGAGGTGCATTCACAGACGACGTAGAATTCGCTACCTTTTCACAGAATTACTGCATCCTCGGGCACATAACCAGCAGCACCATGGACAATTTAGGCTTGTTACGTGTGAAAATTGGGTGCTAAACAACAATACTTTCGTTACAAAACTGCATTCATATGAACAGTGTTCAGTAAATTGAGGTACAACTGTAGGATACTGGGAAAAGAACAAATAGCACACAATTTGCACATTATTACAAGAGCAAAGACCTGCTTCAGGGGTGTGAAACAGTGCCAGAATTGTACTTGTGTCTGACGTTAGAGGTTTCCTAAAAATGTGGTCTCGTTTCACGGCAATGGTAGACTGTATAGCCGTGATGTCGCAACACGGAAAAGCCTCATGTGACCTCCATGGACATACTTTGCTTTTGAAACTACTCAAAGGAGTGGTACTTGCATAGGTCGAGCTGCGATGTTAGGCAAAAGTTATTACAACTGCGTAGTACCATTGACATTCTTAACAAGGCTGAGGAAGACTGGTACCATGACGATTGTGAATAGTGTGATTGGTAATGGAGCAGTTTTCTTTTTTGTCATAAGTTTCCAAATAGCATGTAAGTTGGTGAATCACCTACCTGGCTGCTGTCACAAAACATCTTACAAACACATTAGCAGCAAATAATTATGGAAGCATTAACGGAAAATTAATTGGAGAATTATGGAGACACACTGTTTCTGTAACGCCTCAGAGCCCTCGTTTGGCAAGGTTTGTGAAGTAGCCATGCCTTTAAGCTCACTGCTATTAAGAAGTAATGGATGCATTTTTTTTTTCTCTTAGTCTTGGCACTGAAATATGACAACATTTCAAGACCTTGTGAAGCTTATATCTGTAGTATTTTATTGCCCCAGCTTTCACTGGAGGATGTATCTACGCCGTCTAAGCAAAGTCTCATTTGTGATCAAGCAAAGTCTCCTATGTTCCAGTTGTCCTCTAACATGTACGAAAATGCAGTAACTCTGATCAGTGTACCCCGAACCTCAAATAATCCGGTTTGCAATTGCACACATGCCTTGTCCTAACGGCTTCACAAGAACAAGCGAGAAAGTATTGTGGACAGTGCCTGCAAGGTCTTTCCTGCCCAAGCCGCTTGGCAACAGTCCACAGAACTGCATTATGTGACTTGTGCGCCTTTCGGCCTTTCGTACGTACGGCTACCACCCCTGAAGCCGTTGAAACAATGGAGAGGGAGAGGGGGTAGCAGCAGATTCGCTGGTCTTATGGGCCAATCCTCATTGTGGCACTTGTGTTCCTGCGTTCGGGACCATGGTTGCCACAGCGGGTGCCATGCTGCTCCACAGGGCTCCCAGCTGAAATGTGCAAAAGAGGAAGAAGAAGAAAAAGACCTTAAATCACGGACCTTAACCAAAGACCTTAACAATTTTCCCCTGCAAACCACGGCTTCCTATTGCTACCTTGGTGTTTACATGTCCAACAACTTGTCATGGAAATATCACGTTCATTACGTATCAGCTAAAACAAACCAAACCTTAAGTTACTTGAAAAAGAAAGTTTTATCTTGCCCCACCGTCACTGAAACTGTTGCTTTATAGTACATACGTTCACCCCCAACTAGAATATGCCTCATTTGTCTGGGATCCGCATTGCTCTACATTAATACAAAGCATTGATGCAGTGCAAAATCGCTCTACTCGCTTGATCTAGTGTATAGTGGCGAATATAGGTCGAGATTTTTTCCAAAAAATGTCAATGAAAAGTCACCCCTCGACCTATATACCGGCCCTTGGCATAAACCAAGTGATCGTCTGGCAACAAGAAGTGTCACATGCTTTTTGGGCATCAGCATCGACATCGCCTCTTTGAGCCGGCGTTCTCTGCTGACGCCATTTTTCTTTTCTTGTCCATTTAGTGTTCGTAGCGAGTATCGACGTCACTTTGCGACTAGCCATGAATACGGGGACGCGGCGCCAGTTCACTGCCGCGTTTCAAAGAAAAGTTATCGAATTCGCGGAGGCGAATGACAACATGGGGGCACAGCGGCAGTTTAGAGTGTGAGAAAAACGTCGGGTACTGGCGCAACCAAAAATCCAAACTGCCGGTGTGTAACGCGAGGAAGACGTTTCGCAGTCACCGAGCTGTGCACCCGGAACTTGAAGACAAAATGGCGGATTTCGTCCGCGAGTACCGTGCCAGATCCCTGCCGGTGAATGTGGAGCTCATTCGATCAAAAGTCGTCGAGCTCGCCCGTGAAGCCGGTTTATCAAAGAAAGACTTCAAGGGATCCATTTATTGGGCCCGTTGCTTTATGCGACGCAAGGGATTTGCCCTTCGACGGTGCACGTCGATATGCCAGAAGCTGCCGGAGATGTACGAGGACAAATTGATAGAGTTTCAACTCTACGTGAACAGCCTCCGGCGGCAGCATGGCTACATGCTAGCCCAGATCGGCAACGCCGATGAAACGCCGGTGTGGTTCGACATGCCGTCGTCCACGACTGTTTGCGAACGCGGGGCAAAAGAGGTGAGGCTTTTGTTGACCTGAAGAGAACATTCACGCTTCACTGTTATGCTTTCCTGCACGGCCGACGGCAAAAAGTTGCCCCCCTTCATCATCTTCAAGCGGAAGACAAAGCCGAAGGAGGCCTTCCCACGGGATGTTGTCGCCCGCGTCAACGAGAAGGGGTATATGGACGAGGCCCTAATGCGGGAGTGGATCTGGACAGTGTGGAACCGGCGGCCCGGAGCACTCCTGCAGCACCGGAACATGCTCGTGTTAGACGCGTTTCGCGGGCACTTGACCACATCGGTGAAGGAGAGCCTTCGCGACGGAAAGACTGATCTTGGAATGACATCCAACACTCTAACCGCTGGACGTTGTCGTTAATAAACCTTTCAAGGACAGTGTGCGTGCGCTGTACACCGAATGGATGGCTGGCGACAACCCGTGGACACCGACAGGCCGGCTGCGCAGGCCACCTCTTGCGACAGTTTCTGGTTGGGTCTCCGAGGCATGGAGGTCTCTACCTGAAGAGATGGCGGTGCACGCATTTAAGAAGTGCTGCATCAGCAACGCTCTCGACGGCACTGAGGACGACATGCTATGGGAGGCGGCTAGCGATAAGCAGTCGTCGGAGGAGAGCTCCGACAGCTCGAAGGACTGAATGCGTGAACTATTCCGCATTTTTCGTTTTTTTTTTTTCTCTTTTTGCTGGTCAAATTAAGGGGGTTGACCTATATTCCGCCTCGACCTATATTCCGCATTATACGGCAACTACGATCGCAATACCAGTATCACAAACATGAAAGCTGCTGTTAATCTCCCTTCCCTAGCAACCTGTAGAAAGCAATCACGCATTTGTATTTTTCACAAATTTTACTACCACAACCCTACTCTTCGTTCCTTGTTGATATGCCCACCTCCATTCCGCTCACATCGACTTGATCATCATCATAAGGCTACCATACCATATTTTTCAAGTACTGCAAGCTCGCAATCATTTATTCCCAGAACACCAGTTGATTGGAATCACTTACCAGCCTTCGTAACTGTCATAACTGACAACTGTATTTAAAAATGTCTTATCAAGCCTTCTGTAGTGCAACATATTTGTTTCTTCTGCATATTGTACTTTACTGGATATTTTTTGTATATTTTGCATTTTTTGTAATTATTCTGTATAATGCTTTTAGTTTCACTTTCGTACTATTATTGTTTATGCTTTCGTTTACTGTGTACACCCCCACCCCCTTTATAATGTATTCATATTCTGAGGGCACTACAAATAAATGAATAAATAAATAAATAAATGGAGAACTAGAGGATTTAACAAGTAGCTGACTGAACTAGTTGGTAGTGCATACTTAATAGCTGATGTGTTAACGGCCCGAATAAAAAAAAACACATTGACACGGACAGGAAACAGATGGGACAAGCATTGACTTCCAATCTAAATTTCATCCCCAAGAAACTTCTTATAAGTAGCCAAGTTAACAGTAAAAACAGCAAAAAAAAAGATCATGAAAACCGATGCAAACTACTCAAAACATCAACAATTACTGTAGCCTGTTGGGCCAACCCTCCCATCCCAAGAAGCAGAGCTCTCTGTACAACAGTGCAACTGATGGCTTGCTTATGCACGTGTTTCTTTCACGCGCCATCAGAGCAGCCTCACAGATTACGCGCACGTGCTCTCCTTTAATCTTATTCAGCACTGTGGCACTTTCATACTGGGGAGTGCGCCCAGACGAGCCCACGTGTTACGCCAGAAAACCGTCTTTGCCATTTCAATAGTTATACTTTCCTTGACATAATAGTCTGTTGGATCTGTTTGGTTTTGCGAAGGCACGTGGCACCCTGTGAGAGCTGGCCTACCTTGGCATGTCCGTTAGCCTGTATGCGGACCAAGGCTCGAGTGATGCCGCCGAGCGCCTCCATGTGGGCGTACACCATCTGGCTCTCCAGGTGGACGCAGTGCAGCGAGAACTGCGTCCTGTGTTCGAGCTCCTGTGCCTGCTTCATTGGATCCACCTGGTGTAGTAGCACCAAAAGAAGACTGGAGTCGTGCAGCTTTCAACAATGCACTCAAGGCGTAATACACTCAAACCTCGATATAACGAAATATCTGTAATAACGAAGTAAATGAAGAATAGTCTTGCAATAGATATGTTAAAAATATACCTTTATAACGAATTTTTGGATCTAACGAATTTATGCCAAAGCTTGTTCTTGGTAGTTTTTTAGGGTCTACAAGGATAAGCATCACAGACAGAACATACTGTACTTTATACCCTTCAGACACTGCACAGAGAACTTGTGCTTCACATGCTGTGTCAAGCATTGCCAGAGGAAAAGCAAAAAGCAGGTACGGGTCAGTTCAGACCCCTACGATCTATATGTATCCGTTTGACACAGAATCACAAGCACCCTTTTCTCCGAAAAGTTGACATATACTTTGATGACTGAGCAAGCACCCCTCCTGTGCTACCACCATTTTTTTCTGTACCCTGTTCTTGGCTACAAAATCCTGCAGCTCTGGTTCTTAAGCACGGAAGTCTGAGAGGCTTTATATATGTGCATGATTTATCGGTAATTTTAAAATATCGTGCTTCGGGCTTGCATTCCCAGTTGCCATAAATTGTCGGTAGATTTGAATAACTTCTTTTGCCCTTGTGATAGCCCACAAGGATTCCCTTCACTTCAGTAAAAACAGTAAGTGAACGCATATTCAACAAAGTATTTTGTTGAGAAGCACAGATTCGCATTCCTAGAGGCTCCTCTGCCACCGTCATGAATTTTGATTTGTGAACAAGCAAGGGCCTTTCCCTTATCTTGTTAGATTATCTTTCAACATAAACTAAACGGTTGGGGGGGGGGGGGGGGCTTGCTTAGCATTTTAGAGTATCTTGCAATATACTTCATAATGTTCAATATGATCTCTTCAATATACTGTCAGGTCGAAAGAGATGTTTGAAGTCGTGCTCATGACAGCCATGCTGAGAGAACTTTCACTTCACATAACGCTTATATGACCGACTACATAATTAACAAATATTCAAATTGCCGCCCAATTATCACAGATTGCTAGAATACGCCTAAGATGACATCCTAACATGGCACCTTCACAACGACGAAATACCCAGCACCTTGTAATAAATTATTTGTGGTGCAGTTATCAGCAGTTCTTAACTAATGCCAGAAAGCCAAGAGCTCATGAAGGAACTTGCAGTTTCAATGCATAGAACAGTAACAAAACTGCTTCTACTTACAGCTCCGAATGAGTTGGAGGACTTCTTCACCATTCTGTTGATGGCCTTGTGGTGGCCAAGTACAACACCACTTTCGTGACGATCACATAACGCCTGTGGACAAAGTATGGGTTAGAGAGGTCAGAACAGGGTCTTGAAGCAAATCTGCTTAACGTGCACGTGAGCTGTATGATACCTTCCCATTTGTAGCGCACACTTACCAATTCACATACAATATACACCACTTCAGAAAGAGAAATTTTTCCAATATATGCGAATGAACACGCTCAAAACTTCATGATATGTTTAATTTACCATTTTATATGTACAGTGTACTCTCAGTAAACGAAAATCTGTTAAACGAAACCACTGCTTCAATGTGTCTTTAGCACGATTGGATTCTCCACCCTTGTTCATTTCACTGCAAATGGAACTCCTGTTGAACAACACACATTTTTCTGGCCCCTTAAGGTTTTGTTTAATGAGTTCACTGTAGTTGCATTTGCTTTATATATTTTGTAGTGCAAATTGCCTATGTAGAAAGCGCAAGGTAGATGTCAATAGGTACTTATTTATAATGTATTGCTTGGTTGAATTGATGAACATTCTTGGAATATAGTGCTCACGTGCTACGACCTTAGTAGAGACTGGCAGTATTCATCACACAAAATTTCTCGAGTGTAGTAATGCTTCAAAAGATCCTGCTAGAGCTTTCATGCTTGCCTTAGCAAGATGATTTTAATGTTATGCTTGAGTGTGCCCGACACTCAACAACATCAGTGTTTGCAATGGTCTAAGACTACAACTATAATTTTGCAAACGACAAAATTGTCAATTTCATAATTGACAAAGCGCAACTGACCTTGTAAGCAACTAGAAGGTCCAGGAATAAGTTAAGCTCTTCTAGAACTTCCTCCTCTTCATGGAGAGACTGAAACAGGGTTTGGTAAAAGTAATATACAAACAATGCAGCTTGATAAATACAGGCTCTACTATAAGTTGTTAAAAAAGAAGAACAGTGATTGAATAGCAAGACAGGCTTCACTAGTAAAGCGTCCTCCATTACTAAACTGCACCTTGCTATAGCAAAGTTCTGTCAGACCGTAAAAGTGTTACCTTTCAATTACATGTTGAACAGCATTAACCATAATAAGAAAAAATTTCGGTTGGGGCATATGCAAAAAAAAAAAACGTGTTTCTGTTAGATCAGCAATGGGTCTTCTGCCAATTTTTGGTGGCAGCATAGAGGCTTGACATGTTGATGCAGGTCATGTCGATTCATGTCGGTGTATGTCATGTGAACAGTGTTAAATCACAAATGTGTGCTTTGCACCATCGCTAACCCTCAACTGTGACGGTACCATCATACAAGACCAGCTCAACGACTCAAAGATGCACGCGGATCTACAGTGCACTGTTGTAAGTTACATTAAAAGATGTAGTTCGAGGTGCCGGCAAACAAATGCAGTTATTCTGCAATTTAACACTTTTTACTGTCACAAACAGCATTTTCAAATGCAGCAAATTAAGCAGGTTTTTTTAATAAAGCAGCAGAGAATCTGTTGACGTAAAGCATGGAAAAACAAATTTTAAACTCATTTTTATACCTGACAATTCATTTCATGCTACCTACCTTCATGCGATAAAGGTTCGACTGCATCCGCAAATCTTTCGCACGCAATGCGAATTTTCTCATGAGCTTCCCACGGAATCAGGAATACGAATGCCCAATCACTTTACAAATATAAACGAAATGTCCCTGCATTATGATTCGCTACTAACCTGTTCAGAATGAGCCTCATGAATTGGCACAAGAAGGCTCTGCAAGGATCGCAATGCCTTCTGCACAATGTTCCAGGCGTCGTTTCCACCCGTTGCCCAGTCGGACTCCAGCTTGGATATGTTGCTCAACGTCCTGCAGATTGCGAGAACACGTTGTCGTGGAAGTCGTCAATCTCGGGAGAAGCCACAAGAGCATGTCATCCCACAGAACGCAAGAATAGGTGGGGATTCAAGGCTGCAAAGGAATCAGCTGATACTTTAGCAAAATTGCTTCCGTGCAAAACGCGATTGTAACTGCACTAGCACTAAAGTAAAAAAAAGACTATAATCCCCAAATTCTCAAACAGGCCTAGACTCACAATTTGCCCTTCACTCAACTGAGCTGAGCACAGCCCTGCCGCTAAACTGACAATGAAAAAGCTGTTCGCAAGCGTCACCGCTGATTATAGCTCATACGCTGTGAGCATCTATGCCGTGGAGTAGATCTGCCATAAATTTTCTTGAGGCAAGGTAGAGCGCAGAGTGGAGAAATGTTCTAGAATATGGTGGCAACATCATTTCACAGTTGCAGCCAGTCGAACTTACAACAAGCTGTAAATTGTGCCTGAAATGTACCTAACAAAATATTCAAGGCTTTTCCTCTACTAACACCAAGCACACCAAATAGATCAAATAGCATCGGGTTTAACCCCGGCACGGCTGGTCACACGTCTGCAACTATCAGCTACTTGTAAGCAAGACTGTAGGCATGTGCGAATATTTGGGCAATTCGAATATTCGAACAAGTATTACAGTATTGGAAGTCGCTTAGAGATGCATTTAGATAACTCAAAATTTCAAAGTATTTCGAAATAAGCCATAAGCCTATATATTAGACCGCATGTAACGGCCCTGTGTAAGAAGTTTCATTGCGGTGTAGGAGTGCTAAGACTATGAACACTTATCCAAAAACATTTGCGCTGCCGCTTATATAGGCAAAGTAAAGTCAATTTTAAACTCTAATGAATTTTACCAGTTATATCTCACATGCTAATGAAATTCGTGTCCTGTTACTTTTCAAAGTAGCGCACACTTCACTACGAAACAACAAAGAAGCCACACTTACCTGCCTTGTTGCAATCTTTATAAAATATTGTGCAGATTAGTGGGATCATGACAAATATGCCAATTTTTCTTTATACTAATATGCGACATATAATATTAAAGCTATACAATTCAAGGTTATTCAACCAAATCACGATTCTCTTCAAATTTGCTTCGAACCTAAAGGTTACTATCCGCACATTTCTACGAGACTGCTGTGCACACGATGCAATTGAGAACTTGTACGCCATTAAAATGTCAGACCATCGAAATGAGCCGTGTTCATAGCAGCAAAAGAGACAAAAATTGAGGTGGATTGAAACAGAAGCCACAAAGGAGCGCACCAGAGAGCAATAAGAGAAACACTGCAACTAGTGCTCTACTAAAAAACCAGTGATGGCACATAATGGTAATTATTAGGGTTTTACATCTTAACATTGTGATATGATTATGAGGGGAACAACAAGCAGCCGAGAACTGTAAGCACTATAACAACGAGGCAGACTAAAGTGACAACACTGGTTGTTTGAAAATTCCATCAGCATTCTCCGACGGTCATTTAAAGCAAAAGAGTTTGCTAGCGCGAACATTACATCTTGGTTCGAAGTGAAGTAGAAGAAAATCGTAATCAGTACTGAATATTTTTTAAGCGATTGCGAACAGCACGATTTGAATAGTAGTAAATTGAAGTTAGGGGCGGTAAACTATGTTCCAGTCTAACATTTCTCACAGTTATCTCACATAGGCTGTACAATATGCTTTTAAACTTCAAAGTACAAAAAAAAAAAGGTTGATCAGGGCGCTGGTAACATGTACAATGAGGATGGAAAAAAATCCAAACAATGTGATGTCTACACTCTCTGCTACATCGCATTTCTTTTCAAGCGTTTGTAACTTAGATGGTAATGAAACGCCGCTAGAGTCATCCGGGATAAAATCAACAACCATTCTAGCATCTCTCTATAGCCACCAAGGTTGGAGAGTGAGGAAAACGGCCCACTACACTGTTTGTTTGCGTTTCTTCTCATCCCCGCTGTGCACTTGCATTACGAAGTGCGGCCTTTCAACAGAGCCGATCTCCTATAAATGAACGGTTTTCATTGCACAGCAGGCCCATGCTGCAGTAAAACCACCCTTTAAAGCATGTGACATGCGGTGAAGTACCAACATCTAGTCATTGGTTTCAACTAGCACTAAAATATTTAGGAAAATTCGAATTTGTGTCGAAACATTAAAATATTCATGCCAGCTTACAAGAATGCTGCACCTTACAAAGGACTTCTATTAGCACAAAGGGTGCATGTTTTCTTTGTGCCAGTTGATGTTTTGTAGGATTGTGCAAACTGTAAATTTTAGGTTTGAAGCCAAATTGTGAGTGAATAGTGATCTGGTTGAATAATTTTGAACCTAACAAAAATAGTATATATCACACATTACAAAGGAAAACAAGCATATTAGCCATGGGCCAATTAACCAGCACAATACTTTTTTAATTGATACAAGTTACGTATAAATGTCATTTATTTTTATTCAAAGGAAGGGGAATCAAGTTTGAACAGTAGCAGGATTTGAATGATCGTAGAATGCAAGTGATAACCTGTAAAATGCATTATGTTTCAAAAGGTTACGCTACAATGAGCACATAAGCTGGTGTAACAAGCTTTTAAACTTGAAATATTGTGAATAGATCAGAGGGTAATGTTTTCCTAAAGTAAGGCTTCGCAGCAGTGCGGAGTTTTTTTTCAAAAGGTGTATTCATGGTGTAGCAGTTCTCCATTGCAGTGAAACTACCTTTACAAAGAAAGGGGTCACATGCGGATTAGTATGCTACACCTGTTCATTCATGACGAATAAAATTCAAGATACCACTCATTTAAATTTGAATCAAGGCATATTGGAATACTGTAATGTTTAAATACTTCGAATGTTCGAAGTTCGTGAATATCCGCTCAGGCGTATTTAAACGACAAAGAAAGCTCCGGTGAAGCGCCTGGAAACAACCAGTCGGATGCGCCTCGTCTTCAAGCCTCTGGGCCAAAGAATGCAAAATGGTTTGCGTAAACAGTTTGCCATAATTTTTGTGTAGTAGGGAGCCATTTACTATGCCATCCTTCATGATTCTTCAAAGAAGGGTGGTACCTGACAGGCACTTGCAAGAAATTTTGTGCAATTTTTTGAGGCTGTGGCTGACGACGATGATGAATTACGCCTGAAGTTCTTGTAATGAATTCGAGCATTCGATGACCCATTCGTTACACGATTCGCATTGTGTGATGCCTGGTTGTTCCTTTGCTGTAGTGAAATACTTTGTTACTCACATTAACGAGATTCCTATTCTGACATCAAGTCAGCTGACAGCCACTTTGCACCGAAGCTAAGCACCGGCGTGGCTCAGTGGTAGAATACTCGGCTGGCACACAAAGGACCCAGGTTAGAATCCCACTGTTTTTTACTTTGCGCGATAGTGGTTACGGTTGCCGGCGGCGGCGGATAACTTTGGCGCATGCGAGCGTTGTTGTAATCTCATCACAGCTTTCCCTGTGGAACACAAGAGACGCCAAGGGGCAAGCGAGGAAGTACTCACGCGAACTCCTTGCTGACAACGAGGATGTCCACAGCGGCCATCTTGGATCGGTCGACCATGCGCTGGGTAGCCTCGCGCAGCTGGCTGAGGCAGATGTACACCTGACGCAGCTGCTCTCGCGCCATGGCAAACTGCACCGTCGTGTCGCTGGACACCAGCTCCTACGCTTTCAGACCAAGAGAGCACAAAAGTTGGGCCTCCGACAGCTCCTGCTTGCTGTCAGTACGGCATGTAAACAGTCTAAAGCTTTGAGTACGAAATTCAATACAGTAAAACTAGGCTTGCACGAATAGTGAACTTTAGGTTCTAAGCGAACAGAGATTCGGTTCAAATATTTTCAAATCATAATTGAATAGTATATACCCTGTAATATACCAAAAAATGAGCATATTTGTCACAATCTTACTAACCAGTACAATGTATATATTTTTTAATTAAAACAAGGCATGCGCAAATATAATTTTTTATGGTTCGAAGAATGCGGAAACAACTTTGAGTAGTAGCATGATTTGACTTTCGGTAGAACGCTAGTGATAACCTGTAAAATGTGTTACGTTTTAAGATTTACTATACTTGGAGCATATAAGCCGGTATACCAAGCTGTTATGCTTTTAGGCATAAAAGACAAAGTAAAATGCAAAAAAAAAACTGAGTGTTTCGTGGAACAGTACTCACGTCCGACCGACGTGCGACGTCACTGGTAAGGAACTCGTCTGGCACATTTTTGCAGTACTCCTTGAGCCGTGCTTGAACATCCTGTAGGTCACAATCGGGCAAGTTTCACAGACATTTCGTACAGAGAACAATACATCAGTACACTGCAACGGATGGATGCAGGGTGAAGGGGGGATGCCGGAACGTCCCCACCTCAGCTCCTCCTAGCTTGAATTTTTGAATATACAAGCCAAAAATGGGTGTTGAGGCCCCCTACTTTTGGTATTAGATGCCTTAAACTGACCCCTCCCCCCTGTTCTCCCAAGAAAAAATCCCCTACCAAACGCCCTACGTCGTGTGGTATGGGGATGCCCACAAGCATCTGGCACCATAGGCAATTAAGCAATATTAGAAGGGCAGTGGGAAGCCAAGCCATCAGACCTCGACTACGAACGATCAGCGCAGCCTTATGAAATGGGCTGGAGAGGCGGTCATGGCCCACAACTACCTTAAATGACGTGTAAGTGCCCGCACGGGTGGTAAGACAGCGGCCTCTCTGATCAGTAGCGCCACCTGTGGCACCATTACGGTGGCTCACCCACAGGCCCAAGTAAGGGCCGAGACGCTTGCCCTTGCTCGTGCCCCTGGCAAGGTCAGTCGCATTTTACGATGTTGAAAGAAAACGCATTTTTCTGCTCATACAGGGCTCAACCCTCACACCTAGACCTCACAAAGGAGGCCGCCCTGCTAGGGCACACAATGCGCTGGCTCAGGATAAATGATCATTCCCTCTTCCTAAGCCCCTGCGTGGAGCCTCTAGCTTATATCCCCTTTATCTTGCCCAATAAATTTTCCTCGACCAGAGACTGCCTTTTTTTTCTTGATACACAAAATTTTCAAAATCTTGCCTAAAATAATGGGCAACAAAAATTTGGCATTCAAGTATCCACATACAAAAAGCAGAGACAAATTGGAACCGTTTCATGAATAATCAAAGAAGTTTATTGATTAATTAAATTTTTAATTATTGAATACAGGCATCTAGCCCAAATGTAGTTTGGGGCTCGCTCTCGAAATGATCGAGACCTAAATTTTTCCATTATGGACACTCTTGAAAGAGCATCACCAACAGATGCTTTTTTAAATCATCACTGGCAACAAAATGCAGCCTATAGTCGAGCTTTGCCTGGATGTGAGAGCAATATTTTCTTGACTAACAATTAAAATTAACCTATCAAAATGCTTTAGTGGAAAAAATAGAGCCTCAAAACTCACCGTGCCACTAAACGTCAGGAATATGTTGACTGCTTTGTCGAAGCCCAGGACGGGATGCCTTGCAACAAGGGTGAGAAATCGCCTGAGCGCCCGCCTCCGCTCTTCAATAAAATGCGAGTCAGCTGCATTGGGATAAAAAAAAGGGAGCCGTGAATGCTGTCGCCGAGATTTAGTTTAAATATTTATAGGCTTTATGGTCCCGGATAATAAATCATGACTAGTCATTGTATTAGTGAGAAAACACTTAAGAAGGCAGTGTGCCCTGTGACCACTACAGTTATACCTCGATATAATGAACCTCGATGCAACGAAATATAGGTTATAACGAAGTACATTAAAAATAGTTTTTCAATAAATATAGTGTTAGGAATATACCTCTATGACGAATTTTCGGATACAACGAACTTATTTTCGTGTAAGATGCAACTTTTTTATATTGAGTTTTGAGTGCAATGGTGCTGGAATGCCGGGTCATAGTTGCTGGGGTTTAACATCCCAAAACCACCAGATGATTATGAAAGATGCCGTAGTGGAGGTACCCCGAAATTTCAACCACCTGGGGTTTTTTAACCTGCACCCAAATCTGAGCACAAGGGCCTACAGCATATTTGAATCTATCGAAAATGCAGCCGCCACAGCCGACAATCGTTCCCGCGACCTGCGAGTCAGCAGACGAGTACCTCAGCCACTTGACCACCGCGGCGGGGCTGACAGGATCAGCAAACCATAGTAAAACTGTATTGGCCTAATTGATCTTATTAACCGATATATATTTGCTGTCAGTTTTTCCGAGTAGCATTGTAAATTTTGTAAATAATTTTCGTTGTTCCATTCCGTTTCTTTTGATCCTTGCACTCTATTTCTGACCCATCTACATGAAAGACTTGCCACTACAGGTACATAATTTAATGTTAAGTGGGGTTTTGTGTACCAAAACCATAAGATTACGAGGAACACTGAAGTGGAAGGCTTCGGAAATTTTGACCACCTGTTGTTCTTTAACACGCACTGACATCACACAGTACATGGCCCTCAATCACTCCGCCTCCATCGAAAGGTGACCGACGCAGCCCGTATCGAACCTGCGCCCTTAGAGTCAGCAGCCGAGCACCCTAACCACTGATCCAACAAGGCGGACTGTCATTACACGTACGGTCATCTATGTAACACGTCAATGTTACATAGAATAACAAAGTGCATTGAACTGACATCTAGTGATGCGCAACTGTCAATTTTCCCTCCCTGACAGAGCAGAAGCTGTAAGTGATGCGTACCCATCGCTCGCTTTGGTGGCAACTGCGGCACAGCTCGGTAGGGGAACCGTTGCACCAGGATGTCAAACAGCGTCACGAAGTCGTTGTACCGCCGCTCGACACGAGACTGGTACCTCTGCAAGACACGCACACCAAATGTGAATGTTGTTAAGTAAGCCTGTGCGAGTAGTGAATTTTAGGTTCGAAGTGAATAGTGATTTTTTTTTTTCGAATAATTTTGAATAGAATTGGAATAGTTGGTGTGTGGGTGTGTGTATGTCATGATATAAAAAAATTAACACATTTATCACGACGCAATCAACCTGTACAATATTTTTTAAAACTGAAACAAAGCCTGTGCGAATGCCGTTCTTTTATGTCCAAAGAATGCGGTAACAACTTTGAATAATAGCAGTTTTTTTACTTTCTAGAATGCAAGTAATAACCAGCAATATATATTATGTTTCAGAAATTACTATTGACTTACACATAACCGGAATAACCTGGTATAACATATAACACACCATATAAGCCATTTTAAAAAGCTTTTAAGCGTAAATGATGAATCGATGTGAGAATAAACCTTGAAGTAAAGTAAGTTATTGAAGTAAACCTTGAAGTAAAGTTCTTGGCAGTGCACAATTCTCCTGAACAAATGTTTTCACGGCTTCACGCTTCTTCATTGCAGTAAAACCACATTTACAGGAAGTTACATGCGGACTAATATGCACTCATTCATTTAGAATACTTCAATATTTCCAACAACTTTAATTCAAATCAAAGCGAATGTGAATATCGTAATATTCATTCAAATATTCGAATATTTGCACAAGCCTATTATAAAGCGTGACACATAACTATTGCTTCTCTTGCATGCACGAGTCAATTTTTCTATAGCTAATTATCGAAAGCCAGGTGCGCATACATATTTCTTCCTGAAGAATCTAAACAAAAAGAACATGGAGGTTAATTTCTAAAGAAATATCATTGCGTGACATTCAAAGTGTAACTATAGTAGGACATATCCTTAGTGGCATCTGCAGGTATCACTACAGATAGCTTGACATTTGTATTACTTCCTCACAACACTATTAATAGTGTTTATTACTATCTTGACTAAAGTTATTTGCTCTCTAAGAACATCAACCGCTATTACAAGGCCAAGTCATTGAACAGCTATCAATGAAAAGGATGAGTGACATAGAAGTACAAGCTAACCTGACTAGAAACCTCGTAGACTACATGCTTGAGAATGATGCCTTTCTTTTCGGGAACCAAAGCGACGCGAATGGTGTCCTGCGCCACCATCTGCGCGTAGCTGGTGTTGAGGATGCGTGGATCTGCGCCACCAGACTTCAGGTCCAGGCTCATCATCTTGCGCCCAGTCAACCCGAGCTTCTCTCGAAGCTCGGCCGGACTTGGCAGCAATGGATTTGGCAACACTAAAGAAAACAAGGATAGGCAACACAATAAAACCTCCACTTTCTAGCAAAATCAAATAATTCGGTGCTGAAATTAGTAAACACGAGCTTCGTTTCAGGCAGAAGCCGGCAGAAAATAACAAACTCAACGCATTTTTTCCAAGAACTGCCAAGTCCAGTGGCCACACCGTGAACTAGAGAAGGTGGCAGTTATTTTCTGCAACAAGTGCGCCCGCCATGTCAGCTGTCACACAAATCTTTTGACGTGCACTGCTAGCACTACATAGTGGAATTTAGAGCGCGTAAACAGACAAGAAATGAAAGACAGAGGAATACAGACAAGCACTCACTTCGAACTATAGTTTATTTACAGAAAGGGCCAGGTTTTATCCTACACCCAACACGGTATCTGGAGGACAGCCATCACCTCAGAGTTAAAAAAAAAATGCAAAGAAACCCACGCATCTCCTACGCATGAAGATACCATACAGAAAAATCAAACTGAGGTGAAAGACCACACATGTAATGGCAAGCAAGCAAGTGGCTGTCGCTGGCCTGCTCTCAGTGTCAAAAACTCATCTAGGTAAGCCACTACACTGGTTAGTAGGTTAATGGATATCTGGATGACGCACGTGGAAACACTACAGTTCCTAGAATCAGTACAAACAAATCGGCAGTAGACCATACTCCCGGGTGGGGCATGTCTCAGCACTTCCAGGCAAAAGGGAAAGTGGGATGTAAAGGAGAGGTGAAGAAAACCAGGACAGATAAGCATGCAGCCCTCCTTTTGTTGCGAAGACACTTGACATTACGGCATCGATACGCAGCTCAAAGAGCACACTGATGCTGCAGTTCCCACCACGCATCATACTTTAAATGGCTCGCTGTATTTTTGAAGACATGGGAGCAATTCAGTTAAAGATACAACAAACCGTTCGAAAATAGGTGAAATGAACTGTCTATCAGAACAGTATCACTTTCAGAAAAAAATTTCCACATTTTTACATTTTTTCTCTATTTTCGTTCAGTGTTCTTTGAACACGTCCACTGCCTTTTTTTTGGCACTTCTGAACATTTTGTGCAGTGTTTTGTTTTTTTTACCAGTGAAAGCTGTTACGAGTCCCAAGAATGACAGCTTTCATCGCCATAGTTGTGTGCTGTCACCACGGTTGGTGTGCTAAGCCACTATCATGGAAAATAAGAACAAGATAATGAAATAAGAAAAAAATGTCCAGGATGAAATGGGCTCAAACCTGGGCCCTTTCAGTGGCTGCCCCGTATTTTACCACAGAGCCATGCTGATACTCAAAACTCCTTTGCAAAAAGGTGTAACAGGTTTTATTTCTGGAAGGAACAGTGTTAACATGTGCAATATTGTGCAGTAAAAGAGTAAATTAACAACCAGAAATCACACGAGAAATCGCATAATGAGCAGGTTGTTGAATGCTTCCAACCCGTTACAAAAGCCTCAGCCACGGCTCTTCATCGTCTTCAGGCTAGCATCAACAAGGTGCACGTAAAGCATTACTGGTGCGTTGCATGTGCACGAAACGAAGAATTATAGCACATTGGAAGCTTCCCTGATTCACAAAACTCATGATTTATAGCGCAGTGGGCACCTAGCGAGCGTACATGAAACGGTTACCAAGCAAGCCCATAAGGCTTCCTGGTAACTCATACACGTACACTTGCTGTAAACGGTACTTATAAACGGCGTGAAAACGCCCGCTTAATTTTTAATTAAAATTTTTTTACAAGGGTTCTCGTGCGAGTGGCACGTAGTGGTTTAAAGAGGCCAAACGAGTATACTCGGGATTGGCAGGGCTGCTGCGTCTGTCATCACCCGAACTATCTCGTGATCAGCAGTGAAAGCATTGGGAACAGCCGGTACGGCACACTTGAGGAATCTCAATAAAACAATTCACAAAGAAAAAGATGCCAGCTATCGTGCACCCAATGCATACCTTCGAGGTTGAGCAGTGTCTTTTCATCAAGCTGCCTGCCTTGCTGCGCTATAGCCACGAGTGCAAGGCTTCTGTACAGGCTTGTAGGGGTCACAGGCCCCTGCTTGGCACCGGCATACTCCCACACCTGAAAAATAACGTTCCAGGGTGAACCAAGGAAGGAAGTGTAAATGTAAAAGCTCGTTTTCTTTGTTATGCACAACATTATTAAGAACTAACAGACAATGATGTCAAGGAAAGTATGGGGATATTATTACACTCAAACCTCATTAAAACAAAGTTGCAAATAAGTTTGTCATATCTGGAAATTCATTATAAAGGTACATTCCTAACGGTATATTGCGAGACTATTCCTAATTTGCTACATTAAAACATATTTTGCTATATCCGGGTTCATGAAATTGCTGTTTGAGTGTAGTGGTAACTGTAATGTAAATTGAAAGAAGGAAAGGTGGACCAGAAAATAGCTTGCCACTAGCAGGGACCGTCCAACAGACTAAAAACACAAAAGGTTTCTCTTTATCTCCAAAATAGCACAACAATGCGATGAGAATGAAGAAAAGAATGAGGCTCATCCATTTTCGTGTTGTCAGGCTATTTGTTTGTAGAATCACATTGCACTGCATGCCGAAAAAGAGAAAACTGTTCCCAATGATTCTTGCAGGAATTTGCACACTACAGTAGCAGCCTAAACAAGAAAGTAACTCAAATTTGCGATGTGACCAGAAGAATACCAGCACTGAAGTCTGAGCGTAAAATTCAGACAAATAATTTCATCTTCCCTCTATGCTCCAGCCCTCTTTCGCTACACAAATGCAAAAAGTGCTTTAAAGAAATACCGCACTGCCGTAAAGTTTAATGCTCAGCTTTCGTGCACCTGTAAATTGATGTAGCAGTGCTTAATGCTACATCAATTACCATTATATTATAAAGTTAACTTACATCCGGTTAACTTAACATTACTTTTACAAATCCCAAGCAAAAGCTCTCCTCCATTTTCTTTTTGAGTTTTTTTTTTTAGCTTTTGAGCAATATGCCCTAATGACAGAGCAAGCACCCCCCCCCCCCCCTCCATCATCCACTACCACCATTTTCAACGTTTGATTTGCTATTTTGGAAACAGTGAATGCACGTGCGTTCAATAAAGCATTTCACTAGAAACACGAGGGTGCGTTCTATATTCTTTGGGGCTCATACTTCATTATCTTGGATCTTACTCCATGACCGAAAGAGCACCCCCTTCAAATTTTATTGGATTATATTTCACCACAGGTGAAATTCACTTGCCTGGAATTTTCTTAGAAGAAAAGCTGATTGAGCACGTTGGCCAAAGTTCATAGGTCGAAGCAGCAAACAAGAAAACAGACAAGAAACACTGCACATATAATACACATGCCTGAATATTTCTCACTTCAACGCTGTCCCTTGTGCTGTATATAATCATTGACATCTCTTATATCCTTCATTCACTACTCTATCTCTTTCCCAGCCAAGAGGCATAGTTCTATTGCTGGTGGCAATTGCCAACTAAATTTACACTTTTTTAACTGTTTTGATGCACTTAAATCTATAAGTACCATGCTTCAGACGATGTTCAACCTTGCATCTAATAATTAAAATGGTGAGGTATTGTTTCTAAGTACCAGATTCAAGTTGCGTTTACTGTACCTTCAAGCAGGCTCGACAGCTATTTAAATGCATCTAGGCTGTTCTATCGCTTCGAATCATCGCAATGGTTCATAATAAAACACTTGTCACTCGACCGCACCTGACACAACGCCGCTTCATGCTGGTGACATGCACAACAGCTTGTCTGGTGCAAGCCAGGTGAGCTTTTTTTATCTGCAGTTTATCACAAACAACATTCGCTGCAGCAGCCGTTACACTCGCCTGCTAGACGCACCTAATGGGAAAACACAAAAGTCCGTATCTATTCTTCGCTCATATCAGAGCAGCAGGGTTCAAGCCTGACTGTCCTACAAAAACAAGATAACTAACAACAGTTACAATGGTGTACAGTCGCACTCAAAATGGCTTGCTACACGGGACGGGAACGCGTGGCCTCACACGTTCAAAGATGGCGTAAGGCTTCTCACTAGCCATTGTTTAAATTACTAAACGCATTTCTGTCGCTTGAGTATTACCTTAAACAAAAGAAATAATATTTAGTTGCTAAAATAAATGCCATTTGAAGTCATTCCTAACATTCGAGCTCATGAGGCCACGCGCTCCTGTGTTGAAACTCATATTGAGTGCACCGATACGTTCCCGGTAAAAAAAACTTTGCATGCATTTCTGTAATAAAGCTGCGTCCAATCGGCTGATTCTATTAACTTATATGTTTCATTTCGCTCGGACACCAGAAAAAGTTCGCTATTCAACTGCTCAAATGGACAGCTAGCCTTATAGTAAACTTGACTATAAAATCACAACAGGTTGTTAATTTAGCTCCATTGGTACAAAAATGGCAGTCTATGCTGTGCCAGTCACAAGGTGTCATAAATCACCAGTAGAAACAGCAAAGGCTGTATTGTTCAAAGTCTAACAAAATAGTAAACTTTGTCTAAAAAGTTCATAACTTCTATGAGGAACACAATTGAATCATCTTCTGAAATGATGGTGAGGTGTAACGAAGATGTGTGCCAGTGGTACATTGTAAAGCAATATTTGTGTTCTTACATTTTGATACGTGGGCATGCGATTAAAATGTGTAGTAAGCTTACAATTGTGAAAAGAGTACATGCTGCAGAATCATTCAGCAGAAATATTTCATTATTTCTGCCTATTAACTCTTCCCACAACTGTGAAATAATAATAAATTGTGACCAATGAACCCTGCCAGTTGCCAAGAGGAGAAATACCGAAATGAATTTGTGAGTAAGATCAACGGCAGTTTCTATTAATTATTGCATGTACAGCATAACGTGCACAAAATTTCATTAGTAAGTAACATGTACACAAAGTGAACCCTAATAATAACGAAGTTATTAAAACAGAAAAATGACTTGGTTACAGGTGCCAGAGTTACGAAGGACAGCCATATGCTGGATGGACAATTCACCTTTATGGAAATTCATCAAACATTTACCATAGTCAATGAAGTCATATTGTTTCTCTAAAAAGCAGCATGTGAGTAAACACGATGCATTGACTAAATAATTCATTTTTCCCATCAAGAGCTTCCGCTTTTTACTGAAAGCGCTAAGACTGTACACTGCACCTGGGAAAACGAAGAGTATAAAAGTGCTGCCCACGCCCATGAAAACAGTTCACTATTGCTTTGGCCCTTATGCAACACCGCTGCTCCCAAGAGTGCCACGGTACCTCCTTACAAATTTTTGGCCCAGCACGTTTATTCAGAGAATCACTAGACAGGTTACGCCAAGGGCCTTGTGGGAAGATTTGCAGCTTTGATATTCACACCAATCAGAGCTTGGTGGTATGGCACTCCGAAAAAAATGACGTCTACTCTGCATACACCATGACGACACTTCAAAAATGTCATAATAGAAAGGTTTCGAATAAGGGCCACAAAGCCTTTTGCGTATGGACGCTTTGGGTCCAGCAAGAGCGATAAGTTTTCGAAAAGGGTCTGCAAAGCTTTGGACACTCGCTATTCTATGCCACTCTAGTCTTGGCCGAGAGCCGTCAGGTTTGTCCGACACAAATCTTTTGGGGCAGGCTTCGGGGCTCCCGCTAAATTTGAAAAATAGCGTCCCCAATCCAAACCCCTAATGTGGTTTTGCGCATGCAAGGTGGCCTTGACGTAAAAGTGGCCCCAATCGAAAGCTCTCTAATATTATCTAGGGTTCAATGTCCCAAACCTGTGATATGATTATGAGAGACGCCGTAGTGGAGAGGTCCAGAAATTTTGACCCCCTGGAGTTCTTTGAGGTGCACCTAAATCTAAATACATGGGCCCAAAACATGGGCGAAAATGTGGCAACCACAGCCGGGATTCAATCCTAGCGACCTTCTGGTCAGCAGATGAGCAGTAGACCACCACGGTGGGTCAAAAAATGTCACGTAATTTAAAATGTTACACTAAAGTTGCCCCATATATTCTAGTAAGACCTTATTGAAATATTTGTGTTTGTAGAAAGGTTCCCTGATAATAGCTGCCAGGGGTTTTAAGTCACAGAACCATGATATCATTGAGAGACACCATAGTGAAAGGCTCTGAAAATTTTGACCAATTGGGTCTCTTTATTGTATGCCTGTATCTAGCAGTAAAATGTAGCTGCCTTGGCTGGAATTCGATCCAGCAACCAATGGGTTGGCAGTCAAACATGATAAGCACCAGATCACCACAATGAGTAAATAGTTGATTCAACTTGCCATTTATTAGTGGTCTGGGCGAAATGCGACCGCCACACCTAAAGAGCTTTTCAAGTTGAGATACAAATTGTAAACATGATTAAGGGCTGAAACATTAGGTTTCAGCTAACCAACATTCTGCGCAGCACGACAGACTTACCTCTCAGCCCCAGAAACTCCGGCATGCCTCTGTCAACTAGCCATCAAAACCACGCCATCGAAAAAGACAATGCGAAAGAAATATGCTTCCACTGCATTAACCGGTTTCAAGCAACCTCATCGTTATCTCCGTTAAACCCTCAGATAAGCAGGGCTGACACAAAATAGCCACATCCGGAGGCGTATATACATGTATAAAAACGGGATGGAGGAAGGGGAGGGCGGGGATAACCCAGCTGGTGCAATTCGCCTTATCTTTGTAAGGCGACGCGGTGTATCTCGACACTTCTATCCTAGATGCAGCCCACGCGAGATTGATACATCCTCTCCCACTTCTTTTCTCCTCTGGATAGTACTTTAGCTTTTTTTCCTTAATCCTACGTCTGTAAAAGAACCGCGCAGGCACAGAGACAAGAGCGCGCCTAAACGGGCTTACATACTACGCAAATACAATTGAGGCCTATGGGTATTCCGTGACGCGCGTCATGTAGTACGCGCGTTTCTGCGAAGCCACGCGTCCACCTTGCGGGACATCGATAATTGGCCGTACGACATTCGTGTCGTACAGCACATGCGTCTGTTTTGCCGCCGTTAACTCAAGCGTAAAACGCGCGCGGAATCGCCGATACAGCTGCGTTCACAAATTCCGTCACTGTACCGGATACGCAAGGAAGTGCGCGAATCGGCGTTCATACATCGCGCCAGCGGATATAAACTTGGCAGTAATTCGTAGATATCGCTACGCGACCCCTCCTAAGCTCATAGACAGGCGGCGCAGCTCTTTGATCGGAGCGATCCGAAAGTACAAGAATCGCGGGCGAAACGCTAGTGAACTTTCGCGTCCCTCTGGACAGTTCGCCGAAAAGCTCTGCCAGCACGCGAAAGCCAGCGGTGAACCTACGGAGAACGTGCACACATTTGCATACGCCACAAGTGCCTTCAGATCAGCCGCCACACTGTGCTACCCTTTCGGCGCAGCGGGCAAACTTGCCGAACGGGTTTTCCAGCTGAGCTCGCCGCAAATGACTTTCGCTCGGAGCCCGTGAGAGCCATCGACGAAAAGAAAACGCGGTCAGTTGAGGAGAGGAACACAATGGTAATAAAGAAAAAAAGAAAGGTCATCTTTTTTTATCCAGGTTTCCTAACCACCAGGTCTTGCGCGCGACAACGGGAGGCGTTTCCGCGTCAAGTGGTGCCCTCGTTTCAATCTCGTCACCCACCCACCTGATCTAACGTCGTCTTCGGAAGGTTCGTCGACGCCAACAGCCGGCCGAAAAGTTCGCGGTCGATTTCGTTGCGGTCGTTCGGGTTCAGCAGGCCGTGGACTTCCTTGTAGAGTACCGGCACCGCGTCTGCGAAGCCGCCACGTAAAATGTAGCAGGACGTGACACAAACCCGCGCATTCGGCTCGTGCGTCGTCGATCGACACATGTGTACTACGACAACACGACCCCGAAAACAAACGCTCCTGCGTCGATTTTGTTCACTCACCGACGCTCAGGTCGACCGACATCCTGCGTCAGAACTTTCAGGACCAGGAGGCTCACCGATAACGCGTCGCTTCCATTACTTCACGCTTATTTCTGGACACACACTACAAGTTTACCACGCGCACCGAAGGCATCGCACGCCGGACGCATCGCCGAAGCGCCGGATCCGAAAACAACTTTCTCCACCCCCCTTTTGTGGGGTGCGCTAAATGTGCGGTGCGAATAAAAAAGGTCATCAAAAACTTTTAAAAACGCCTTTAAGTACGTACAAGTATTATATTAAAACTTATTGTTATTGAAAGTTATTATTACTTACAGTTGACATTATGTTTTTAAAAACATCAACTGAAATTTTGCCAGAATGCGTAAGTTTGTTACGTGCCGGGTTTTTTTTGCACCCCCTGCGCTCCTCGCTTGGCAATGGCGGCTGTTGCGGTCCGTTGCCATGGTGAGCGACGTGCGCTTAGACGCTAGAAACTTGACAGCTCGTCGTCGCAGCCTGGCAAAACAATTATCCGCGGACCTCCCGTTGCTCGAAAGAGACGTACACAGCTCCCCGCAGCCTGTTCTGTAGCTCGTTAAAAGTTCCGACTCCTCTCTTCGCCCCTCACACTCGTACGTGTAACTTGACGCGCGACGCCAGCAGTTTTGTCGGCGGCGCATAGCTTCTCCACTTTGTCCTGGACCGTCACTGCGACGCGTCTCTCTCTTTCTTGTGTTTTCTCGTCGAGACTGTTTGACTGAGAAAGCGCTTTCCGTTTCGCAGGCGTCACGTCGCTTCCTCAGGGCTGGCACCCGATGAACGGCCCGGTCCAGAATGACCTCCCGAAACAGCCCGTTGCCGCGCCCCGGACGCCCAAGTCGCCGGCGGCGAGGACGACCAATTCGAGTACGGCTAAGAGTCCGGTCTTGAACGGAAACCAGGCGCCCAAAGAGCCCCGTACGTTTTTTAAGCGACCGAAAGGAAACTTCTCCCTGTGGGATGAAAACTTTGCTTGACACGTATCGCGATGTGCTCGCCGCATGACCTCGGAAATTTTGAGTGTAACTCGGTCAAAGCGCTACACCAATTAGGTAACATTTTTTTACCTAATACGGCACGGGTCTTACTGTCCCTAGCTTTAGCTTACAAACAGTTATATTTTACATGATTTAACTGCTTTAAATATTACGTAGTTAAAGTAACACAATAAACCGTGGTGTTAAAATGAGCTCGCATTTGAACTACATCTGTAGACAGGTGGAAAGGATGTCATATATGTTTACCTCCTAAACACTAGCATGAGCTTTTTTTTTCTTTTTTTTTTCGTTATGTTGCAAGACCTTATACACGACAAGCTCAAACTGAAAGTCGATGTTAAGCTAGTTCTCAACATGCGCTTTCGCTTAGATCGTGTGCCATTTGCATTTGTATTGTATTTTCCCAAATATATCAAAAGGTACAAGAATGCGTATGTGTTTTCCATGTAGCCAGTCGCCGGATATTTACTTATCAGCATCTGCGCAGGTGGGAGATCGCCAAACGCTTCGGCACGAGTGGCAACAGAAAAACTTCGCCAAGAAGCGGCAGCATTACAGAAAGTGAGAATGCACTCCATGTTGTTCCTGCTGTGCTCTTCCACTGTGTGCTACGTGTTAATGTGTGTACTCATGGGAAACGGTCTTTATCAGAGTAAACGTATCAACTTGGCACTTTCTCTTCCACACGGTTCTGGTCTTCGACATTCTCAGTACCAACTTAATTGTCACAGTTGACAGGGCAACGGAGGAGGGTCTGCCCCTCGCATTTTCAAAGCAAAGTACCCAACGGAAGGGCCACTTTCACAGCTTTCAACATCATGGCCATTTTATGGTTGGTGGGGCATTTGGTTTCCATCTACACCTTTAAATCTGTGTTGAGTCTGTCTTTCTTTTCGTCTCGGAAGCCATGCTTCACTTGTCATATGTATAGTCAAACACTTGTGGCACCTGAATCGAGTATTCGTAGCATAGAGTCAACAGCTATAGCCCAAAATACAAAAAAGAAGTGCTGCACAAAACTTTCACGTGAGCACACAGCACCGGTGTGCTGCCGTAGTGTGATAAAATTTGGAGTACGTCACACCAGGGTCAAAAGTCATGTCCTGCATTTACTTTAGAGACCTCCTAGAACAATTATTTGTCTATGTAGTCTAGCTTGCTATTTGCCTGCAAGGGTTCCTTTAAGCTGCTCTAATAACTATGATTATGGCTGTGCTTAGACGTGATTGGGTTGCACTTAGTAGTACGCTTATAGAATAAAAATAACATCAAAAAGTAGATGTACATGGTGCAAAAAAATTGCACTACATGCCACTGCATTTTGTTGCTTCATTGCATTTTTGTTTTGTCAGCGTTACACCAAGTGCAATAGAACACATTCGTGGACATCCACAAACTAGTTCTGTTCATTGCTTCGTTAAGTCTTGCATGCTTAAAACAAATTGTTAATAGGCGAGCGTTGTGTGTTTAACTAGCATGCGGCATCACTAAGGACAGCGGTGCAATTTTCAGAGGGTGGCGCAGTTCCGTTCGGAGAACCAGGGACTCAAGTCGAAGGTGAAGCGACTCGAGGAGGACTGTGCACGCAAGTCCAGGCAACTGGACAAACTTGCGCAGACAGCCAAGGTAAGGCTATAACACAGGATCCTGTCAGCATGCAGTGAGTAACTTGCTTAGTTAGGTGCACTGCTTATTCTTAATCTGGTGCCTTGAGTGTGTGAGACAAACATTGTCAATAAGATATCAGGTTTACTAGTAAAATGCCCATGAATAATTCGGCACGTCTTTATCGCCGTTCTCGTGCTGTTTGTTTGCATAAACGGCTTCTCAGTCCAGTTTTTTCTTCTAGGAATATTTAGTGGCAGTGTGCTTCTTCCTATGATATTATTATTATTATTTATTTATCTACACCTACTGCTGCTGTTGGTTAGAGACACTGCAGGAGTGGTTACATAAAATAAGATAAAAAAATGCAGTGCCGACAATGTGGTCAGTCTGTGCTGTGTGGGGTAGCACAGTTATCGCTCAAATGCAATCCAAGCACTGTGTCTACTAAATGCCAGGAAAATTTTCAAGAAAGTAGGGAAGCTGAAAGGTGTTGATGATTTTTCTGCTGTTGGTTTTGAGGCTCAATAGTTCACACCTGTAAAGTTAATCTTGGCTTAAGAAAAGCACTGTAAATTCGCAGCTATTGTTCTCCTGTGTTGTAGCGCATCTACCGCATCTGCAGAATTTAAAAAATTCATGGAGTTCTTTTACTTAAGTTTAGATTTTCTGCTGCCATATAACACTTGCATTGAAAAGCCAGTGTTGCAATTTAAGTTTGAAGGAAACTCACGAAAGCCCACATTGTGAACAGTGTTTGAGGTAAGTTGCATTAATCTAATAGACTTATTCCTCAAAAGTTTTTTTGGCTGGTCAACAGTAATGTGTAAAAGCTCTCCATTCCTATGCTTCTATCTCAGAATGAAGCTCTGTATAGCTAATGAGAAATTTTATTACTAAGCACCCGAGTACATTGAAAAATTGTTTCATCAACCTAAGCAGGAAACGTTGAACATTCTAAGTACGCATACTGTGCTTCCCTGAAGGGAATCGTGATAGGCACATTACCAGCGAATTCTCTAATTACAGTGTTGAGTGACATTCGGCTTCTTTATGACCCGAAAATGCGGGATGTGAAGAAAAGATGCGACATACTTAGGACCTACGCTCTTCCGAGAATGCAATAACTGAAATTCAGGCATCGCGCCGAGTGCAGAGAACCTTGTATGTGATGCCGGACTCTTATCAAAAAAACCTTTTGTCTCTTCACAATGCAAGGACAAGGCGGCAGCTGCTCAGGAACAAAAGAAAGGAGATGTGAGTGCCCTTCTTATCATTATTATCTGGCTCTCTTTTCATTAGTCTCGCGTTATCTCTCCCGAAGTGTGTGCCACCAGAGACGTATAAAATTCCAGAGCTCCCGATCGGCTTTGTTACACTAGTGCGTCTGCTACGTTTGCTACATTCATGAATCACGGGTATTTTAACTTCTTGATAACTTCTTTAAGAATCGAACGAGATAAGCGAGCAGACAGAAGCTGATACAGGTGTTCGTAGGAGAGATCGGCCCTTGCTTGCTGTTTGTCCTCCAATGATAAACGAATGCAACAGTATCTTCCTGGTGCCCAGTTCTTTGTTGAACTGGGCCGGTATTTTGTAGCCTTGTGGCATGTCTCATTCTGTGCTGTTCTTATCATCCACCACTCATGGCCGACCGATCCCGTTGATAACTGTGACGGATCGTTGCTGTGACCGCTGGCCAAGCATGAAAAGCATACAAAAGTATTACCATTGGAAATGGCGTTGTTGTAAAATACTAACCATAACCAGTTGCAGAGGAATTAATGTTTAATTAGTCTAATATACTGGCCCTAAACAGTTGCGAAGGTAATGTCTGATTAATATATTTGACTAGGCAAGCAAACATGCTGAAGTATGTGTATTGTTAACAATTCACAGCTCTTATTCATGTTGAGAGCAACAGCCGCTGCATTCTTTCTTTTATTTTTATCTCTCACAGCTGTCTTGCTCAGGTTTTAGTAAAACAAAAAAGTGCAACATCTCCCCAAAATTTTTTTCTCTTTTTCATTTGTACAGGACGGCTTGAAGCAAAAGTGTGCCAGGCTTGAAATGCAGCTCAAAGAAAAAGAAGACAAACTGAAGTAGGTTCTAGAAAATCACACCTATATTCGTGTTTTCTGCAAACTCTAAACTGGCAGTCATCATTCTATCTTGGGATACCGCCTCTCCAGCGATAATGATCACTTTTTATTGCCACTGTTGCTACGTGTAATGGTAGGACGATAACGTTCACAAACTACATCCAAACGTCATTATAATAAAATTGCATCTTACAAAAAATAAGTTGGTGGTATCTGAAAATTTGTTATATATGTACATTCCTTACACTGTATCTATCGCAAGACTATTTTTTTTTTTTTTTCATTGTTATAACTGATATTTCATTATACCCAGGTTCGTTTTATGAAGGTGTGAGTGTACTACTTTCAAACTAGCTTGTAGGCTTGTGCAAATATTTGAATGCTTCGAATATTCGAACAGATAGTAGAGTATCGAATTGGTTTCGATTCGAATTTAAAGTATCGAATATTTCGAAGTATTCAACATGAACGAATAAATGTATACTAGACTGCATGTAACTGCCTGTAAAGGTGGTTTCAGTGCGTTATAGTGGTGCTAAGCTGTGAAAGAAAGCACTTATTCAAAAAAAGTTTGCTTTGTTGCGAACCCCACTTCAAATTTAAAGGAGCCCTGCAACACTTTTTGAGCATAGTCAGCAAATGCTGCCGATCGGTAGACGAGGCTACCGAGAACACGCGAGCTAAATATTATAGTGCAGCACGTGACCTGGAATTCACAATAAATTCTCAAAGTCAGATAAATGTTGCTCTCCTCTCTCAGCAAATGACGGCACAATGTCAAAAATCACTTGTCACAGTCATTGTACCAGCGATTGGCTGATTGGAGCATGCGGCACTTTGTCGTTACTGGGGCCGGTCACGCTATGACCCCGCGTACATGCGCAATCGCACTGAAGAGCCGCGTATTCAAAGAAAAAAGAAAGAAAGAGTGCTCATGGTCACGATACTCACGTGACATATTTTCTTTCCCTATGCCATTTCTCCTGGCTTTACTTCAAGCACTTTCGTCGGGACGAGAAGAGAGAATGCAATTGCAGCATGCAGCAAATCTTTGCGACTTCGCTTATACTGGACAGATTCTAAAAATTTTTGCGGCCGTTAATCCACAGGGCACTAAGCTTATTTAGTAAATCCGTCTCTTGAAAAACTGTTGCAGGGTCCCTTTAAATGAGCATATTATCCTCAAATCGATTGATCATATTTTAAGCTTAAAAGCTTGTTTTGCCGACTTATACACTCTAGCTGTAATGGATAATGTTACGTATTTTATAGGTTATCAATTACATCCTGGTACTTTTGAAAGTTGTTTCGACTTCCTTTGAATGGAAAAAAATAAACAAGAAAGCTCTTGCGCAGAGGCCTTGTTAAAAAAAATATTTTGCAGGTTAGTAAATCATGATAAATATGCCCATTTTTTTTTATACGTCATACATTCCATTCGATTTGAAATTATTAGAGCAAAATCACTTTTTGCTTCGAGCCTGAAATTCACTATTCGCACAAGCCTACTCGCTGGTAATCATTTCGTGCATTGCCAGATTTGCACTGGTTTCACGGCGATGCGAAGGTTACATTTAGGTGCGGCTTCTTTACATTGCTATGCTTATTGCTGTGAAGCGGCATCTAAGGACAGTCTCAGTAGGGTTTGACTTTGCACTGTGGACCTTAACGCCCACGAAGGAAATTGGATGCAGATAGTGCGAGTGAGAATGCGATAGCATTGTACTTTGTTGTTTTTGTGACTTTTAGTGTCTGCATTTGTTATCAGACTACAAGCTTCTACTATGCTTATTTGAATAGTGATTAAGCGTGTTGATGACTCATCATGCTCGGTTTTTCGAAGAAGCGAAACCTAATGGCTGAGCCTTATTTCCACTGTTTCGTTGACGTCTGAAATGACAGAAAACTTCAGGCCATCCAGAGACGTTCGTCGGAGACGGCCACGCCTGAGAAACTGCACCCTGCCAGATCTCGGCTGACAAGCAGTCAGCCGCGAGGTTAGTGTTGAGAATTGTGAACCATGCGCCACTCCTCTATGCTTGCCAGCGAAAATTCTGCAGCTAAAGCCTTTTGAGTTGTACAGAAGGTTGCAATGTGGTCCTACATTACTACCTTCTCGGATGACAACTGGGCCGTCATTTTTTAATGAGGGAAAATGACATGTCAAGTAATATAAAAAAAATTTCTGCTTGGTTGATAGCGTACAGACAGATAAAATGAAATCTTGGCTACGAAGCCATATTAATCTAGTATTGTTAACGCGTGTGACCTCGTTCGCTTTTGCAGTTGCTGACGTTCAAGCTCATGACGCATCTGCCCTAAAGTGGCCCGCCAGCAATGAGTGACCTAAAGTGTTTCTTGACTGCTTCTCCCTTACTACATCCTTATTTTCAAGCAGTTATTATTTCTAGTGCTTGGTTTTTGTATATGATGAGTATCATGTACATCTCGCAATGCTGCCGCAACGTTGCCTCTTCACCTGTTGAATGTTTGCATCAGCATTTGAGACACTCAAACCTCATTATAACAAAGTCACATCTGTCACGAAGATACTTCGTTATATCCGGAAATTCGTTATAAACCTATATTCGTAACACTGTAATTATGACAAAGCTATTCTTCACTTACTTTGTTAAAATCAGTAGTTCGTTATATCCGTATTTATGTTATCGAGGATTCAGTGTAACGTAACTCACTGTCTGAACAACGTGATGCAGAACTCAGCGTTTCGGGTTCAGTCACAGCTGTGGCTTATTTGGCAAAAACCCTTGTTCAGATTTGTACAAATCCTTGCTGAAAATGTCCAGCGCACCTCGTTCTCATATTTTAGTAATGGAACGTAAAACCAGTCAGCCCAGTTTTGAAATCTGCGTTTGTTTTCCCTTTTGCAGGGTCGAGTGCCGAGCTCGTGAAACTTCGCGAGCAGATGGATCGTATCAGTCAAGAGAATCGCCGACTCACTTTCCAGCTAAAGGAAAAAGAGTGAGGGGATGGTTTTCAAATAACACAATGCTCGCATGTTGGTACAACACGGAGTCGCTCGTGGCTTTTTTTTTTATCTTTCCACTCAAAACTCGATATAACGAAATATTGGTTGTAATGCAGTAAATGAAGATTCTTGCAATAGATAGTTTCGGGAGTGTATGTTGATAACTAATTTCTGGATATAACAAATTATTTTCGTGCAAGATGTAGTTTCGTTATAATGAGGTTTGGGTGTATGCTCAGAGGATTAGGACAGTGTAAGATGCTCAAATGCCTCTAAACAACTTATTGTAATATGGCAGGTACTGTGCATACATAAGTACAGTTGCACCCAATTTCAGCATAGTCACATTCAGAGTGAAAATATGTATTCCCTATTCTTTATTAATTCAGCATTTCAATAATTAAGCACTAAGTTCATTTAATGCTTTTTTGCTTCATTGTTTCCTGGCTCTATAGAGGTCTGGTAATTATTGCACAATTTTTGACGGTGCGTATTTTCTCGCACATAACCCACACCCTGGACGAGGAATCGTAGAGAATATTCCAAAAAGGATCCCCACGTATTGCAGAGAAGCGAGCTTCTTGACATGGTTGTGAAGCACTTTCGCGAAACCACCCTTGAAAACTCGAACGGTCGGGTTTTTTTTTTTTGATCGACTGTAGATCACATTAATTTTTTTGTGAATTACACACTTGAGACTATGATATATCGTGCAGAAGTGGAAGCATGTACAGTAAAAGCTTGTTAATTCGAACTCCGAGGGGACTATACAATTGTTCGAATTAAGCAAAGTTTAAATTAGTGGGCGGGCGCTAGAGTGAATGGGAATCGTGACACACTGTGTGGACAGAGCGCAGAAGAGTCATCTATTGACTCATTATCACGAATTCGGCCTACTAAATGTTTGTGGCAGGTGATTTTGTAGATTAGGTATGTGGGGCTCCAACAAGCAAACATGAATCGGTCAGTGGTACACCAGAAACAAGCACCGAACATGCACTAATGTGAGCATTGAGCGTTAATTGTGAAGTATATGTTGCTATTTATGCCTCATAGCACACTTTTATTTACAGAGCCGAGAGAAAGTAAGCATAATTAAAAGCACCGAGTAATTTGCCTTTGCTTGAGTTTTATCTGTTGCGACTCTGTGAACATCGTTTGCCGCTTGCCCAAGAGCTCTAGCGCAGCATGAGAGTTGTTACGTGCTAACGAGTGCTGCTGTTTCGCTGTTTTTGCATCTATAGTAAATTTGGTTTGGTTTTGCTACACATTGTAATAACCCGGGGCCAGCTTCTGCAAGGAGCTGTTAAAATTGCCCCCCCCCCCTCGGTTCGAATGAGATGTTGGGGATGGCGATGCATTTGCATTGTCGGGAGTTTCTACCTATAAAAATACACGGGGCTGTGCCGGGATCAGGTCGCTGGTTTAGATAAACTGTAAATTCACATTAATCGAGTTCTATCGTCCTTCTATACAAGTATTTCTGGGAGTGATTGATTTGTAGTGTGATCGTGGCATTTATAAACAACCTTGTAACGAAATCGGAATTAATGTGAAAATGGTTTCATTATATTCGAGACTTTGTTGTAAAGGAATATTGGCAACACTCTATTAATGGTGAGAGTATTTTCCATTGGCTTCTTTATAACCGGTATAATCTGTATATTGAGGTTTCACTCTATGTATCGGCTCTCGTCTTTCAGACAAGAAATTCGCCGGCTGAAATCTCAGCTGCAGCCAGCGGCACCGGCGAAAACGCCCGTGAAGACACCGACGAGAACACCGACAAAGACGCCACCAAAAACACCACCAGTGCCGAGCCGTGGCAGTGGCCAGAAGCCAGCCAGCTCGAAGCGAGCCGGGTCGGCTGCCACCGAGCCGCGCAAGAACGTCGCCACGGCCAAGCGCTCAAACACCTTCAGCGTCACCCGAGGTCCCCCGCAGCCGGACGACAAAACAGAGACATCGGAAATCACGGTTGAGTCGAGATCTACGCCCGCGAACTACGTAAGTGGCAGCCATTTTGGGCAAATCATTTCTCAAATTGAATCAATTCTGTTAAATTGAACAAGTTGGCAGAAAGGAGAGAGGTAAAAAAATTGACAATTACCCATTAGTAGCACAAATCCATGAAGAAATTCATGCGGATTTTTCAGCAAGAAACCTTCTTATACTCGGCAACAACTTTTTTTTTACAGCACTGGGTAAGTTATAGAACTGAATTACATGCCTTCTACCATGCCAAAAGATAGTATGTGCTTAATTTAAATGTAATTTCTTAATCTTTCCTTGCTGGAATAACTGCTGATTTATTTATCACAAGACTCAAACACTTCTGGAAAGTCAAAGACTAGATACAGTCACTGTTTGCTTTGCAAGAGCGCCTTCCTTTTCTTTTCAGTTCTTTGACAACACCGCCTTTTCAGCACGCCGGTTTTCCAAAGCAAACATGGTGTTCATGATGTAGTGGGTCAATGTGTGGTCGCAAACGCGCCATTTAGTTCTGCAATATATATATATATTACTCATAATATGGCACTAAAAGGTACACTGAACCATTGAAATGCTTCATTCACGTTTTCGCCTATATAAATTTCTGAATTCCTCTATGATGCGAGTGAGCGAAACTGTAATCAGCCGTGAACTGCTGTACTACCTTCAAAGCAACACGAGTGTGCAGAAGCTCCGCCTCCATAGGCTTGGCTCCGATGTCGACATAAGTTGTGGCCTAGTATAGCAGCTGAAAAATTCATCGTGGTTCAAGAATTGAACCCAGCACCGAGGCCTGTTTGGGGCAGTCGCTCTCCCACTTGAGAAAATCAGGAAGATAGTAATTGGCAGCGTGAGGACAAATTGATCGACAACTCAAAGCGCATGGACGCAGAATACAACAAACTGGTTCTTCTGGAGGCCGAATGCAAAATTTTGCTACAGGTTTCACTTGCACGAGCCGAAATTCGTATGGATTTCCTGGTGGTTTTGTGCTACAAAATGGTGTGGTGATAAATTACCGTTTCTTGTGTGACATTCTGTAACAATTGGCTGCGAGGGAACTTGCAAATGACGCGACAGAGTTGCATCGGCTGCAGTGTATATTCTTGCCGACCTAATTAGCAGTGCTGTTGCTGAACCCACTGGGGAGGGGGGGGGATCATAGGCCATGCGTTAAGTACAAGATTGCGTATTAACGTCTTTTCTTCTATCTCCCTAAATTGTCCACAGCTCTGCTTTGTGCTACATATCTTATTCCTGCTACATATCTTACTTTCACTGTCGTTGAAACTGTCCATAAAAAAAAGAGATAGTGACAATTTTTAATCTCTGTTGTCTATTCGTTTAACAGGCACGCAATTGAGCTGTGGCCTGTAAAAAAGTAGATGAAAAATATGCTTCTCATCTTCGGGTAACGGTCAACAGTATTTTTAAAACATGTTTCTTACATCTTCAGTCTCAATGGCTGTTTAATATTTCTTACACCATTCGCACTGTAATTTCTAGTATAAATCGACACCCTTGCGATCCTATTCTACCTGCCTGACTTGTGGCCACAGCCACATAGTGGGCAGGTGCCAATCATTCTTGGAGAATTATCGTCATTGTTTTCATTTAGTATGTGCCATTTCGTAGGCAAGAAGTAGAAGAAAGTGGTGGTCTGGAGTGCATGAACACAGCTGCAATGTCGCAGAAGGTAACTTGCAACATAACGCCATCTTTCTTACTTGTCATCTTATGCCTTGCGTGAGCCAGTGCATAGCATACATCACATCGAGGGCTCCGTATAATTTTCTATTCGTGTGATAGACGGTGCAGCTCTTCATGTCACGGGTATGCTTGCTGTGCATGTTCAATACATTGTAGTTTATTATGGCCACGATTCTTTGCTTGTGTTGGTCACTGTTAGTACCTTGAAGCTCGATACAAAATTTGCATGTTAACAACTTCAGTCTCATGTTTTTACTGTGTTAAACCTGTCCTATTCCTTGCACCCATAACACATGCTTCTAGCAAGTTGTCACCGAGCGTAATTTTTGGGAACACATGTCTAGTATGGGATGCATGGATATTAAAAAAACAACAAAGAAACATGGCATTCAGAGAATCTGGAAAAGAAGTTTGGACGGGCCAGAAGGCATTCTTGCAATTCTAAATTCTACAGCATTCAACAGCCTAATTCTACAGCCTTGCTCCTTCCAAACTACAATTGTAATTTGGCTATTGTCATTTAGCCTATGTGACATGTGGACTTTTGTGATAGCGTGTACCGCAACAGTTACACAGTGGTACAACCCTGTGCATGTGGGTAACCGAGCTAGAAAAAAAAAAGCTACATATGAATATATTGATATAGCTAACCAAACGTTTCACTGTCTCTAATTTCATGCCCATAGAACATCATATATTCTTCACCTCGATATAGTGAAGCGTGTTAATTCATTATTTCAATACAACGATGTTTCCCTGCTACCGCAGAGAGAAACCGAGGTGACAAACTGGGATTTATGCGGGTGCTGTGGTCATACGTGGCTGAGTTGCGCGCAATGTTCCAAATTCCATGCCGCACTACGAAGAGGATGCGGCGAACACAACAATACTGGGTGTCTCTGGGCAAGACCGAACGAGGTGGCACAACAAACAAGAGGCATTGGAATTGTATTTTAGCCCTGTGTGTAACGTATGGTCACTGTGAAGAAAACTTCGCCAGAACGGCATCAAGTCATGCTTGCCAGATGTCGAAGTCAACAGAAAACTCACTTTTTGTTATTTTGAAGTTAGGTGTTTGGTAGCACCATATTACTCGAACAGTCTTCCTGTGCTTGCAGTGCTAGAAAGAAATGATGATTTGATGATATGTGGGGTTTAGCGTCCCAAAACCACAGAGAGGTGGCGTAGTGGAGGGCTCCAGAAGTTTCTACCACCTGAAGTTCTTTATCGTGCACCCTGATCTGAGCACGCGGGCCTACAGCATTTCCGCCTCCATTTAAATGCAGCCGGAATTCGATCCCTCGACCTGCGGATCAGCAGCCAAATACCTTAGCCACTAGACCACCGCGGCGAGGCTGCTAGAAAGAAACATTTGGTGACTACACTTAGAATGAAAAGGTGAATTTCAATTAAACCAGGTTAACGAACTATATTGCTGTAACGAACTATAACGAACTATATTGCTGATTTTACTGACATGCTATACTGAGGTTTCACTTTGCATATAACAGATCTACTGCCCCTTCCCCGCTACTGTGCTTATCAAAGCTCAGCTACTGCTTTGCGACATCAAACAGTAGCTAAACTAAGTTATACAGTATAACAAAAGGCAATGTGTGTGTCAGCACTTGTCTGCAGTGCCAATTTGCTGAACCTTTTCAGAAGCTGCAGCAGTCGTCGGCAAGCAGCAACAGCAAGGAAACGTCGGCACCAGCAGCAGCAGTAGGGAGTTCCAAACCGACTGCCACGGTTAAACCAGCCGGATCTAATCCGCTGCCGGATGCAAAGGCCGAAGCGATCCGGCGCCAGCACGCCGCAAGGAAGATTCAGCGGGTGTGGCGGCAGCACAGACGGGTGTGTGGTGGCACTTTGCAAACTTTACTCATAGGAGCAACAGTACTGCAATTAGCCCTTTGCAACACTGCATGTAGCTTAGCACGCACAAGTTACTTTTGCCATTTTTATGCATTATTGACAATAAAGAGACAATAGGCTCTGAGCTAACGGTAAACTATATTGTTACCTAAAATTTTAGATACTCTCTGTGCAATAGTTTTCTACAGTTCGTCACACAGGTGACGGCAGTGCCATATTTAGCTAAGTGCTTGGCAGGAATTTCAAAATATCCTGACTTTTTCTGAGAACGCTTGCCATGAGCCGATAACGATCAGATTCAATTTGAATGAATAACTGAATTTTTTTTCGAAGAAATAAGGCACGACTAACAGTTCATTAATCAAATAACTGATGGCATAATTGCAATGATCGCTGCAGTAGTTTAGTAAAAACATTTCCACTCGCTCTGTAACCGTGGCATCAAATTGTAAATGTTTGATGCTTTTATGAATGCTGAATCATAACCAGTGCTGCGAAGGGTTAGAACTACGAGCAAGAGCATTGAACAAGTGTTTCTAGTTCCTTGAAATGATTCTTAACAAATGAAAACATCATTCCATCTACAAAGTTATGGTATAGTTTTAAAAATCTTGATCATGTTATACGCATTACTAGGCAAGTGTTAGGTTCGGCCACAACACTTTGCAGAGTGCCATTACATATCAAAAATTTTGGTCCATCTAATATGAAACATGTGTTTCGTGATATTCACAGGCAACACATCAAGATATACAGCTTAGTTGGTTAGATCTTTTTGTTGAAATTTATTACACCCGTTTGTAAAATGTCAGCGATAGATCTCCTGTGGCAAGCATAAGCATTCCGAAGGACACCTAGATAACAACCCATATCAACCTTGAATTGCTTTGAACTGTCCTTTCATTGCCATTCATGCTGGTGCCCTTCTTTGTGGCTTGTCTATTTATTAAGCTAATATGGTCAAACATGGCTCTACCGAATCATTGTTTATATTGAACAGTTATAACTTCCTTTTAGAAATACCCTGCCACAGTACAGCATTACACCATATCTTCGTATAAAAATATTCGCTGCCACCACTGATTGCACTAGTTGTATGTAACAGCACTATGATCACTTCTTGTATTGCTGAAAATATATTTAACTGACAAAACGATGCTGTGAAAGAAGGCAATGAATTCAAAGGGAATGGCTCGTCGTGGAGGAAAAAATGAGGTAGGCATGTTTCAAGCAATATAAAAGGCCCTCTCAGCAAATTTCTTAATCGTGCCGTGATGGCGAATTCGCTTCATTATCAGTGACGCAGAATTGGTGTATTTATTGAGAGCAGAGTGAACTTCCTGGGGCCCCCATCTTTTATGTCAAACTACGAGTGATACGATTTATATTGTTTCATGTGCCAGAAGCGTATCTAGTTGAACTCCACTATTTCTAACGCGCATGCATCTGGCAGCAATTTCTGTCTGTTATATGACATGTCTCTCATAAGCAGAGTGCCACGTATTCATTGCCTTATCAACACCTATATCAATGTAGGTGCACTGATATTTCATATACCCGTTTGCCTCTTACATATGTGTCTCTTATGTTCAGTTGTATAATATGATTATGATGCATGCTGTAGTGGAGGGCCTCGGCTTATTGTGGTCACCCGGGTTTTGCAAAGTGCACTAAAATCACAGTACACGGCCCTCTAGTGTTCTGGCTTCATCGAAATGTAACCGCCGCGGCTAAGATAGTACCGTGTCTTTTCTGGGTCAGCAGCCGATCACCGTGAGGACTGCATACCCGCGGCGGCAGTTGTCGAATGACCAATCTAACCACTTTCGTGCGGGGCATATCTGTGTAGAACTGCATGTTCTTTGTAAACAAACATTATGTTCAGGGAGCTTTTTTTAAGAATCGGTTCCAAATTCTTTTCTACCCAGCGAGCGAGTGCAGCATCTCTGACAGCCTCGAAGTCCTCCAAGCTCTCGGAGAACTCCAACCTATCGCAAGACTCCCAGATGTCATCGAAGGCAAAGCCAATGGAGCACAACTAAAAGGCCTCGAGCTTTAAAACAGCCAACCAGGAAAGAAGCGGATACAGTTTTTTTTTCTTTCGTTATTCCTTCCTGTAGTTTCGTACAGTAGAGCATATGAGTTCTGTTCCATCGTGTCAATGAAGGTCACAACTTTGATGTAGTAAACTTTGCTGCAACTGTTTTTCCAAGTGCATTTGTCTCGTGTACACAGGTGTGTGTGCGCGCGCGAAGTGTTATCGGCAGCACGTTATTTTGAAATGCGGACAGACATTTCTTGATCTCTACTGTGTTGGAACTTGAGGTAACTGTATTGAGGAACTGTTGGCGATGATTCCTTAATGTATTTTGTTTCGTCATGTGCTCCAGTAACTTACTCGTCAGCGAGACTTGTGGGATAAGCACGAGTCCCGCCCTTATGACAACACATTCCACATTGCCGTGAAGCTGTGACGAGCTAGAATGAGTTAGAAAAACACTGTGCATTGCCGTGAAGTTTCTTCAACGCTTCAAGAACAGCAATGACAGTGCTGAGGATGGTATATGTGCTTGAGCAAATCGTGAGAAACGTTTGGTCGAGTTTTGCTTCTGTGAACAGTGATACCGGTAATTACGATGCCGTACCGAATTGTTGTGGCATGGGTTTGAAAATTTGCTGATTCCTTTTGTAAGAACAGTGATGAATGTAAAATTATCACACAGTATGTGCGAAAAGTGTGGCATTACAAAAAAAAATAGAAGCTGTGTTCGAAATGACAACACTATTATGTGCCCTATGTTCATTGCTTGAGAGTTATACTGTTAAATGCCAATGCAGCTTGTACAAAAAAGCTACCTTGCAACATTTCATCAAAGGGCTGTATTAATCATTTTTCTTTTTCATATTGAGATTTGCTATGTGGTGCTCTGTTGATACTCCTTACGTGGTTATTAATATGACATTGAAGTCACATTTCGTTCAGTGTGCACTCTGTGTGAGCAAAGCAGTTCTAATGCTTTCAATATGAGTAGAAAGGTCACAGAACTGTGAAGGTGATGCAAGCTTGTTTCTTGTTGATGCAATGCACACAACTAGTATCGCTGATGTAAAGTGAAGTTGGGATGTACCATCGTGTATTATTTACATCACAATTCAGAATACTCAATTCTTTGTAGGTGGTATGTAGGGTAGCATAACGTTTCCATAGAAACTTGCATTTAAATGAATTTCATTTCGTTTTTTATGCAAGCATAAATTTATTGCTTGTATGTAATTAAGTTTGTTGAAGTACATGTGCTCATGCATGTTTTGTAGTAAGCAATGCAATACTCACTTGCACCATTGTTCACAATTAAACAAAAGAGCGCAACACGCATTATAGATCTTTTGGGGACTAAGGGCATCTGGCAAACTCTGGACTGCGTCTTCAATGCCAATTCTTCTAAAAGATATCCTCGATGTGATTTTCGCTTCTAAATATGCTAGTGAAAAGAACTCCAACAATACTTAAGAGCAGAATGTTTCCAATGCCAGCGAGTGTGACGTTACAGGCGTCTTTCAGTGTTATTTATGTGCGTAACGCAAGCGACGAGTGCAGTTCCCGACAATCAAATACTGCTTTTGGCAACACATCCACCCCCTTCACTATGTTTGAAGTGGTAAAATGCAACAGGATCACCCTGTTGAACTACAGCATTGGCGTGGCCTTCAAGAGTGCTTCCGTAATATCGATGTTCACCATCAGAAGGTGCCATAACCTTGTGTTTTAATCATTACCTCAAGCTCACAAGGCTGAAGTGAACGCCTGCCTAGTCTGCAGAAGGGTGCGACATTGTGGAATGCTTGCAAATACAAAAACACCGCCCCCCTCAGTAGAATTCTTGAAACTCTGTTGGTGTTCTTAAAAGCCAATTAAAGACAGCTATCAAATGTTCCCTTGCATTATGATTACATTAGTGCCTGGTGTAGTCGCGTGAAGTGGCACGCCGGCAACACTGTCTGGTGCTGTGAACATCCGATACAATCTTATTTCAATACGAGGGCATTACTTGGCTGATTGCCCGGCCTCGCTGTCAGTGGAAAATGGTGGCGGAAAAGCGGCACACAATTTAGTCATCTGTGAAAGACTGCACGTGGTTATACAGAAAATGTTAAAAGGGAATGTTGGTCGGTAGACGATTGAATAGGTGGCCTCCTAGGATGCTACAGGGAAGTGACGGGAGTTCCATTTCATCAAACCACCAGAAACTGTCAAACATGCAAGAAACAGGAAGATTTGGATTAGCTACACGATGTCACTCTACTGTAAAACACCATCCACGAGCTCTGCAACATTTAGCCACATCACTCAGCTCAACGACATGACCAAGCGAGAAGAGATTGTCTCGTATTCACAAATCTTAAAAGGTACCAACACAAAATTTCACGACTGAGATAGCCTGCAGGAACGATTCCCGCGAAGATGCATATATCATCTGCAAAATGTCAATGAATATAACTTCGAAGGTATTTTAAATACATCATTGACGTGCAGCATAGCTTGGAAATTTTGAACTTTGTGTGAGTGATAGACTCCATCACGCTATTGCTGCAGCAAGTTATGATGACGTTATAGCCCCCATTTTTCTTTTTGGTCGCATTTGCTCCAGCAGACTATTACTCGGTAGCTGCTTGCGAGTCCGTGGCCGTGGTGCTAGAGTCGAAGATTTTGGGTTTGATGACATTGCTGTCCCATTTCCTGTTTGAAAAATCTTTTTGATGTGAACCGCGTGGAAGTGCGTCACATTTCTGCGTGCTGACATGGTCGAGCGTTGTGCCTGCTAAGTGGCGATAGTTGCACCTGGTGGCTTGTCGTATTTGAAACAGAAAGTGAAACTGTTCAGTAATAACGAGCCTGCAATTGAAACTTTCGAAACATTGTATATCACTTTTGTTGCCAACATGGAAGAATGCCAGGCATTCCACATACTACTCTTCCAGTACAGATGAGCCTAGCCTGTCCTGGCCAGTTCAATGTTGGCCAAAAGATTTTGATGTGGCGTTGAAATGACAAGTTATGTGTGATTATTTGAATCTAATCGTACAAAAATATCAGTTTTGCAAGTCTACCAAACACCTATGTACTACTGTACCTCATTTTTTTTCACTCAAACAACTGTGTACCGAGTGTCAGCAACAGAACTTCAGTGCCATGTATTCGTCCGTGTAATGACAATAAAGCCTGTTGCACTGTGCTGCTTGCATTTTCGCTATTGAAGCACTAAGGTGTCTAGTGTTAAGTAGAGCAAGAGTTGTGTGCAGTGTCATGACCTATGCCCCCTTTATCTCTTTCATGAACTAGCACACACTCCTAGAATACTCACTACGTCCTAGTAGCTACATGTGCTAAATGGTGATATGAGACGGTCACATTTTAATGGAGATGAACAGCAGTCCTGAATCGCACGATCAAACTACTTCATACAATATCCAATCGATTGATGGAACAATAAATCTCGGAATGCCTTACAGCAGCCGAAGGGACTTGCTGTTGCACGAGAATCCGTTTTTAAAGGTGTTGTGAAATATAAATGAAGCTGGCCCATTGCGATTTTGCCTGCTTCAACAAGTTTTAGACATGCAGATTCAGCAATATTTAGGCATAACATCCGCTCCATCATTAAAGACACCCTTTTGAAATCTCAGTTATGTCGGCTCCTAAACGACCATGTAGCCCTACCGGCTGCCCTAGGCACTAACATGAAACGTCAGTGAAACATCATGGTAACAGAACTAGTAAAAAATGCATCAGTTTTCTTTTGCTCCAAAATGATAATTTATAGGTACCTAGGAAAGAAAAAAAATGGCAATCTTTGTTTTCGGAGCTGCGTATACCGTGAAAGTACAGCAAGTGATCTGCTTGGTTCCACTTTAAAGAACATTCGGGCCCCGACATGCGTTGCCTTCGCTCGCTCGCATTTTGGGTGGCTTAGTCCTCCTCGCTATTCCTACCGTGTGCATCATCAAACAGTTCTGCACAGCTTATCACAGTCGAAACAACATTCCTGATGGCTTTATGGCACCACAGTCGAGACTGTATAATGCTACGAACCTCGCACAAACATCGTTGCGTCACCAGGTTTTGTCAACTACAGAACTTTTCATTGTCAGACAGCAAAATCGACTACAGTTGAGGGGAACATAAGTGGAGAAATGAAATTGTGCTTTCATAGCTACTAAATGAATCCAGACGATGAGGCATACTCTCAAATATCAATATAATGAATTATCAGTGATAACAAAGTAATTCAAGAATAGCTCTGTCATAAATACAGTGCTACAAATATATGCTTATTAACAATTTTCCGATATAACGAAGCATCTTCATGGCCGGTGTGACTGTTATAATATGGTTTGAGTGTAAACTCAAAGCTTGATATAAGAAACACAGATATAATGAAATACTGGCATAGGCCTATCAACTGGAAGAGGTGGGGCAAGGGGCACCAGCCCCCCCTGATAAAAGTTGGGGGGGGGGGGCTGAGCCCCCCCTCACTTTCGACAGTGGTCACTCTTGGCTGCAGGCTGTGGAAACCAACAAGTAAGGCGTAGTTTCCTATCACAACAGTAACCACTCAATTATGTTCTTACAGGAAAATAAAATTGTTACGAAGCTATGTTACAATATATGGAAATTTTTCCAACATTGCCACTGTGATAATTTTCCTTGTAGGTTCTTATTATAGATCCCGGCTAACGAGTGAGGTAGGTTTGCCCCCGCACTCGCGAAAGAGTTAGTACGCCACTGAATACTGGTTATAAGGAAATAAACAAAAATAGTTGTGCAATAAATGTAGTGTTAGCAAGAAATCTTTATCTTTATAACAAATTTATATATAACGAAGCTAATTTCGTGTAACATGCAACTTTGAAATGAGGTTTGAGTGTAGTATGAAATGTTTGATGTGTCACATACACACTCTAGTCAAATACAACTTAAGAAGCCAGGGGAGGCCCCGCCCAGATGACCGAAGCGCAGCAGCCGATCACCTCAGTGACTAAGGAAATACTAGAACTGCTCTTGCTCTAGGCAACGCTCTCTGCCCTCCCATTGGTAAAGCTATTTAATTCATGTGCCAAACATTTAATTCAAGCGCCAACATGTTTAATCCGAGCGCCAACTCAATGACGCCGCGTGCCAGTGAGTTTAATCTAAGTGCCACCGTGTTTAATCCAATTGCCAATGACTTTAATTCAGGTGCCACTCAGTTTAATCCATGCACTAGCAACACATAGTTTGCCACTTTATATAGTATTGCCACGTTCCATTTCCCAAGTTTTCGTTATCGTCCCAAAACACCACACGATCCTCAGCGCGAACCGCGCCTGCAGTTTTCCAGAAGGTTCCGGACTGTAGTAGGTCATTTCGATAAGATCACGCCCACTGTGCGAACGGTACAGATTGTTCTGGAACCTACGCCACCGCCAGCGATAACGCTAGAACATTCGATGGCAAGAGTATAAATGCCGACGCGCTTCGCCGCTTGCCAGTTGTTGTTGATCGAAGGCCGACGCTCCGTTCGCCGCTATCAGTCCGAGACTGCTATCTGTGCAAGACTGCTGCTGTAATTGGACTTTCCGTTTACCGGGCACAGGTTCGCCCAAATAAACAGTTAAATCCCGACACGAAGTCTCCTGTCTTCGGCACGTCACGACCCCGTGACATCTGGTGGAGGTGCTGCTTCGTTCATGTACCGGACACCCCCGTCAAGCCGTGAACCCAGCCCACGTCGCGAAGACACCGACGCCAACCCAGAGCAGCGAACAAGCCGCCGACAGCAAGGTCTCCCACCGGAGTACGGGCTTCTGCAAGACAAGGCGCGGAAAGCCAAGGCCATGACCTCTACTGCAGCGACTATGACAACCGGAGCGTCCCAGCCCGCGATCGTCATTCATCAACCCAGGGAACCACCAACGTTTCATGGGTCATCGTTTGAAGACCCGGAAACCTGGCTAGAAACATACGACCATGTGGCCGCCCTCAACCACTGGGACAACGAAGAAAAGCTCCGTCGTGTGTACTTCTACCTGGAAGACACCGCAAGGACCTGGCTAGAGAATTGGGAGTCCACGCTCCGAACGTGGGATGTCTTCTGCGGCGCATTTCAGCAAACGTTCGCGAGCGTCGCACGCAAAGAGAGGGCCGCTGCTCTACTAGAGACCCGGGTTCAGCTACCAAATGAAAAGGTTGGAATTTTTACAGAGGAGATGACCCGCCTATTTCGTCACGCTGACCCAGACATGCCTGAGGAGAAGAAAGTTCGTTTCCTCATGCGAGGGGTCAAACAGGAGCTCTTCGCGGGACTAATGAGGAATCCACCGAACACCGTCCAAGAATTTGTATCCGAGGCGACCACCATCGAAAAAACCCTGGACATGCGCACCAGACAGTATAATCGTCGCCTGACTCCAGAATGCGCTGCTGCTCAAGCCAGTGACTCCGACAACCTGCGTGAAACGATCCGAGCGATCGTGCGGGAAGAGCTGCGCAAACTGTTGCCTTCGGCGCAACCTCAAGTAGATTCGATCGCCGACATTGTGCGAGAAGAAGTTCGGCAATCGCTTCAAGTTCCCCAAACACCGCTGCCCGAGCCAGAAACTATGAGCTACGCCGCTGCAGTGCGCCACAACGCTCCTCCCCGTCCACGCCGAAACGCCGCCCCGTCACACTTCCGTTGCCAGACACCACCGCCGCCACCACCCCCACCGACGACCTACCGTTCACCAGCGGGCCAGCGCAGTGCGCCGAGGAAAACCGACGTTTGGCGCACCCCTGACCACCGCCCACTGTGCTACCACTGCGGCGAGGCCGGGCACACTTACCGCCGTTGCCAGTACCGACAGATGGGACTGCGTGGCTTCGCCGTCGATGCACCACGTCCGCAGCCTGGGGAACGGCCACGTGACATCGCCGACTACCTGACAGGAACTCAATGGACACACCGAAGTCCTTCCCGTTCGCCGTCGCCCAGCCGCCGCATGTCACCGCACCCCCGGCAGTACTCCGGCCCAACGCGGGGCCGGTCTCCTAGCCCGTATCCGGGAAACTAAGGGCAGCAACCGGTGGAGGTGCGGTTGCTGTGCGACGAACTACCGAAGATCCTCCGACGACGACGCCGCCGCGACGGAGCTTTCCGAACACAACGCCAACCAGGCAAAGCCCTGACGGCGAAAGCTCACTTACCGAAGGTGGCCTGACGACGCAACATGGAAGCAGCGGAACAAGCCGACGCAGCTGTGACCCGACGCCACGCCCTAACTGTAATGCGAAACGGCGAACTAGCGACCTCGACGTTCTTATCGACGGCCACAGTGTGACTGCTCTCGTCGATACTGGAGCTGACTATTCTGTCATCAGTGGGTCGTTCGCCGCGAAGTTAAAGAAAGTGAGGACAGCTTTGAAAGGCCCTGAAATCCGCACAGCTGGAGGTCATCTCGTAACGCCTGCAGGAATCTGCACAGCGAGAGTCGCCATTAACGGCCGTATTTATCCTACAGACTTCGTAGTCCTACAGCGTTGCTCGAGAGATGTCATCCTTGGCATGGACTTCTTATGCCTCCATGGTGCTGTCATCAACCTAAAAACAAAGTCGATAACGTTATCCACAGAAGAAGCACTACCGCCGCGCACGCCGTCAGGACACCATGCCTTAAATGTGCTAGAAGAACAAGTCACCATTCCGCCTCGCTCAAGCGTCATTATTTCAGTCGGCGCTCCTAAATCACCTGACTTGGAAGGCGCCATTGAAGGCAGTCAGCATCTGCTGGTCACCCGAAATATTTGCGTCGCAAGAGGAATTGCAGAGCTGCGGGGAGGCAAAGCAATGGTTATGCTCACAAATTTCAGCAATGAGTACAAACATGTGAACAAAGGAACAACGGTCGCATACATTGAAGAAATTGTCGAAGCCACCAGTGCTTTCGCCCTCGCCGATTCAGCGGAACCTGCTCAGAGGAACCAAGCCCCTCCCATAGCTTTCGACGTCAATCCCAGACTTCCGAACGATAAGCAAGAACAGCTCAAGGCCCTGCTCCTGCAATACGAAGATTGCTTTTCGTCGTCATCGAAAATTCGGCAGACCCCAATCACGAAACATCGCATCATAACCGAAGAAAATGCCAGACCACTCCGTCAGAGTCCGTACAGGGTTTCGACGCGAGAACGTGAGGCCATGAAGAGACAAGTTGATGAAATGCTACGGGATGACATTATCCAGCCGTCCAAGAGCCCATGGGCATCCCCCGTGGTGTTAGTGAAGAAAAAGGATGGGACCCTACGTTTCTGCGTCGATTATCGCCGCCTGAACAAAATCACAAGAAAGGACGTGTATCCTCTCCCACGAATAGACGACGCACTTGATCGGCTCCATAACGCCAAGTACTTTTCGTCAATGGACCTCAAGACTGGCTATTGGCAAATCGAAGTCGACGAAACAGACCGAGAGAAGACGGCTTTTATAACACCGGACGGCCTCTTCGAGTTTAAGGTGATGCCCTTCGGCCTTTGCTCAGCGCCTGCAACTTTTCAACGCGTTATGGATACAGTACTGGCAGGAATAAAGGGGCAGACTTGCCTTGTGTACTTGGACGACGTCGTCGTGTTTTCCTCGAGTTTCGACGAGCATCTTCGGCGCCTTGAAGCTGTAGTTCAAGCCATCAAGACGTCCGGACTCACACTGAAGCCAGAAAAGTGCAGATTTGCGTATGAGGAGCTCTTGTTTCTGGGGCACGTTATCAGTAAGTCTGGAGTTCGTCCCGATCCGCGGAAAACAGCCGCCATCGCCAACTTCCCGCCGCCCACTGACAAGAAAGCCGTGCGCCGATTTCCGGGCCTGTGCGCCTATTATAGGCGGTTCGTGAAAAACTTCGCCCGCATCGCCGATCCTCTCACTAACCTTACCAAGGCCGACGTGGAATTCAAGTGGGAAACGCCACAGGAACACGCTTTCCAGGAGCTTAAACATCGCCTCCAGACGCCTCCGTTACTTGCCCATTTCGACGAATTCGCCGAGACAGAAATACATACTGACGCAAGCAGCGTAGGTCTTGGCGCCGTTCTTGTGCAGAGGGCTGACGGACTTGAAAGGGTTATTAGTTACGCCAGCCGATCACTATTCAAAGCAGAAGCAAATTATTCCACAACAGAAAAGGAGTGCCTCGCCATCATCTGGGCTACGTCGAAATTTCGCCCCTACCTCTACGGCAGGCCCTTCAAAGTTGTGAGCGACCACCACGCCTTGTGTTGGCTAGCCACCTTGAAGGACCCTTCAGGTCGCCTCGCACGATGGAGCCTGAGACTTCAAGAATATGACATAACTGTCATTTACAAGTCCGGCAAAAAAACACTCCGACGCCGACTGTCTCTCTCGTGCGCCTGTCGACCAACCGCTACCCAACGACTCGGATGACGACTACTTCTTGGGAACGATAACTACAGACGACTTCGCTGAACGACAGCGGGCCGACCCGGAACTTAAGGCCCTAATAGAATACCTCGAAGGCAGGACCGCCGAAGTCCCGAAGGTATTCAAGCGCGCACTTGCGTCGTTCTTCCTACGAAACGGTCTTCTACAAAAGAAAAACTTTTCACCGCTTCGAGCTAAGTACCTCCTTGTGGTGCCTTCAGCTCTGCGACCAGAACTCCTGCAGGCCCTGCACGACGATCCGACGGCAGGGCACCTCCGTGTTTCTCGCACGCTCGCGAGGATACAAGAAAAGTACTACTGGCCACGTCTTACCACCGACGTCACTCGTTATGTGAGGACATGCCGGGACTGTCAGCGACGCAAGACACCACCGACAAGGCCAGCAGGACTTCTGCAGCCAATTGATCCACCTTGCCGACCTTTCCAGCAGATTGGTATGGACCTACTAGGGCCGTTCCCGATGTCGGCTTTCGGAAACAAGTGGATCGCGGTAGCTACCGACTACCTCACCCGCTACGCCGAGACAAAAGCCCTGCCAAAAGGCAGTGCATCTGAGGTAGCTAAGTTCTTCGTCGAAAATATCGTCCTACGTCACAGCGCTCCGGAGGTCCTTATCACCGACAGAGGAACGGCATTCACTGCCGACTTAACTCAAGCGATCTTGGCATACAGCCAAACAAACCACCGCCGGACGACAGCGTACCACCCACAGACAGACCAACGGCCTCACCGAGCGGCTTAACAAGACGATCGCCGACATGCTGTCAATGTACGTCGATGTCGAACACAAGACGTGGGACGCCATTCTTCCGTATTTGACCTTCGCATACAACACGGCGGTGCAGGAGACGACGCAGATATCTCCATACGAATTGGTCTATGGAAGGAGCCCGGCAACGACGCTCGATGCCATGTTACCCAACGTCACCGACGAAGAAAGCCTCGATGTGAGCGAGTACCTTCAACGTGCCGAAGAAGCCCGACAACTTGCGCGTATCCGTATCAAGAATCAACAAACGACAGACAGCCACCGTTACAACCTTCGACGACGTTTCGTTGAATACCAGCCCGGTGAACATGTTTGGGTGTGGACGCCGATACGCCGACGTGGACTAAGTGAAAAGCTTCTCCGACGCTACTTCGGACCGTACAGGGTGGTTCGACCTCTCGGCCCACTTGATTATGAGGCCCGACGGCATCACGAACTCTCAACGACGCCGATCGCGACCTGAAGTCGTGCATGTCGCGCGCCTCAAGCCGTTTTATGCGCGTTAACAAACTGAAACAGTGTTTTTTTTTTGTATTATTGTTTCATCGTAATTTATTCATTGTACTTTCTTGCATTATTATTGTACCTTCATCTTTAGTTAAAGCATCGGGACGATGCCTTTTTTTCAGAGGGAGGCAATGCCACGTTCCATTTCCCAAGTTTTCGTTATCCTCCCAAAACACCACACGATTCTCAGCGCAAACCGCGCCTGCAGTTTTCCAGAAGGTTCCGGACTGTAGTAGGTCATTTCGATAAGATCACGCCCACTGTGCGAACGGTACAGATTGTTCTGGAACCTACGCCACCGCCAGCGATAACGCTAGAACATTTGATGGCAAGAGTATAAATGCCGACGCGCTTCGCCGCTTGCCAGTTGTTGTTGATCGAAGGCCGACGCTCCGTTCGCCGCTATCAGTCCGAGACTGCTATCTGTGCAAGACTGCTGCTGTAATTGGACTTTCCGTTTACCGGGCACAGGTTCGCCCAAATAAACAGTTAAATCCCGACACGGTCGTGACGTGGCACGTCACGACTCCGTGACAGTATAAATGTCAAAATAACGTGAACATGACGTCACAGGAAGAACTTTTCTCTCGCCTATACATGCTAGCGCTTATGAAATGAAGTGCGCTGTGCTACTTCTCCTTATTGTTTTGGTGTCATAGCTTCAAAATAAAAAAAAACAGTGAGTAGTAATTGCATTTATGGGTACTAAATGTATTTGCTCATAGGGTCTATGTTAGTCTATATTTCATCGCTACTGCATTATTCCGGCTAACCATGTACACCATCGCATATGCATAGATTCGCCTCGTATGCTCAGCAGACAGCATTTGGCTGCTTATTCGCTGAGGCTTTTGCAGTCGTGTGCTCAGCCCAGTGAGAACAGTGACCGACAGATGACATTCATTCGTTCTCAAAATCGGAAATAACCACGTAAAAATACTAAACTTGCATTTATTCGGATTTAGGTGGAATTATGTTGTTATAAAGCATCAAAGGAGATACTCCGGTTTTCATGTAACAGACGACACTTAGTGTTGCTGAATCTCGTTTGCTTGAAACACGTGCGTTTTCATACAGGCACATTTGCAGACGAGAAGAGAGCTTTGCTTGAAGTCACGGCTGGACGCAAACGAGGACCACACTTTGAAACACCAACAAACCTCGTCAAAAAAAAAAAAAAAAAAACAGCCGAGTATCGCTGGTCGAGAGGGCTAGGATTGTGGACGTCTACAGGCGTGGCGGTGACCTAAAGCAACTGGCCGACGCGCTAGGCATCAACATTAGAACAGCAAGATCGATTACTGCTACCTACCGACAGAGAAACATCAAAGCATGGTGGGGGTTCAAAAAGGAAGTTTGGACATGACGTCGTGAGTACTTTGAGACGAATTGTCGACAAAAACTGCACATTTACAATAAAGCAAATAAAGGAGGCCCTAGAGGAAGAAATGCCAGGAGTAAAAATCAGTGCAAGCACAGTCGATCGGTTGCTGGATGCCCACTGCTACTCGATGAAGCTAGTGACGCAGAGGCCTACAGATCGCAAACGTGACAATATCAAGCACAGCCTGCAGGCGTTCTTTGCTGCTGGATGCGGCTCGCCACTCCATGCAAAAACACAGCACGTGGACAGCGCGGTCTTCCATCAGCACAATTTATCTTTCGTGGCTGCCGCTTCGCGTGAAGATGACTTGTGAACGTTCGTCTCCGAGTCTTTAAGACAGTTCTGTTTTAATAAATACACTCACCTGTGGCTATGTTGCATTTCTTGAATAATTATAGTTAGTAGTAAGCACTCTTGCTTTTCCTATATATACACACACACACACACACACACACACACACACACACACACACACACACACACACACACACACACATATATATATATATATATATATATATATATATATATATATATATATGTGACGTATGAAGTGATGGTTGGTAGAAGCTGAGGAGAAAGAAGTGCAGAACAAAATAAACATGGCGTATGAGCCAGGCCACGTTACCCAGTCATCATAGCGTCACACGAGTCGACAGGATGAAGACCTGGCGGCCACTTCATCAACCAGCCACCATCTCCGAACGTCTCAGCAAGACGCAGTGACCGAACGTGGACCACGAAAGTACATCCCAACACTACACCAAGACCAGCATTATGACAGCCCCATCAGACGACCTTCCCATCCCCAAGTACACCGGAGCAGCGGACGATGGACCTGTACAGGACTGGTTCGACCTGTTCGAGCACCACGCAACCGCTGCATCATGGTCGGAACGGGAAATGATCCCCAACTTCACTGACTACATCTCCGGTGAGGCATTCAAGTTTTACCTGACACACATATTCCAAAACGACGAATCATGGCAAAAGATCAGGGAAGAGATGATTGCCCGTTTTAACGACTACGACAAGGACTTCCTCATTACCGACCATCTGCACACAACCACACTCGGCCGTCACAGTCCACGCTTATTTCTCAAGAAACGTGGCGTTCCACCAGGTTTCTCTTCACGAAAGTCGGCATTTTCAAAGTCGTCGCACCAACATACGACACGAGACGTCGCTCACCCTACTGATGCCTTTCATGCTTCGTCTCGCATACATGGTCCACCACCTGGTTTTCTACAACGCAGCTCTTCAAAGGCTCCTAACAGTCACTATTCGTGTCATAAGGACGCCTTGTTCATGGTAGACCAGCTGACACATGGGGAAAATACCAAACAACGCCAAGATGACTCAAAGAGTGAAAATCAGTCTTCACGCATTGGAGCAGCTTACTCCCCATCTCGCAGACTTGGCCCGCCTCCTGGTTTTCCATCGCTTGGCTCTTTCGTGACTCACAATGTCCATCTCACATCTAGCACGCTCACAATGGTCGGGATAGAGCTGCGGAGCTCGGACGATGCTACGCCAAGCCCTGGACTTACCACCCAGATTCATGCGCCTGAACAGCTCGCATCGTTAGTTGCACAGAAAGAAGGCCATTCACAACTCAAACTTTACCGAACTACCCCTGTTGCAATGTTGCCGTCCAGTGCGCAGCCACCAGAAACTCCAAACACAGAAAACTCAGACGCATCGAACGTCGCATGCTACCAGGCGCAAGAACCACTCATAGTGAGCCGCGAAGAAGAAGCCCCTGATGAACTATCTGTCAACTCTGAATGTTTTTTGTCGCAAGAGTTCATTTCCACGGCACCGCAGACTTGCCAAAATTTGCATTTTCAATCTGGTGATGCGACGTCACATGTGGTACCCTCATGCAGTGGTCACCAATCCAAGAATCAAACCAATTCAGAAGCAAATCATACATCAAACCTCGTACACAGTTATCTTTCAGAAGCGTCCGTAATCAACCACGTCACAGAAGCCTCTGAAGAGCAGGCTAGCAATGATGGCGCACCACCAACCATGCCCGATAAGCGAGAAACCTGTTCACCATGCATCAGCTGTCTACAGGACGCGTCAAACCTCAAAGTAAATGAATGTCCCATTCCGGAAGGCTTGCCACTACAGCCATTTCCTGAGCAGCATCAGCAAAGCAAGCATAGCCCAGCGCGCAACCTCATGCGACAACAAAATAGACTGCAACGAAGGCATCGACGAACGCGAAATTCAACGGAAGCACACTCACCAATTGAAGAACAGCAGAAAATAAGATCTCTAACCCAAAAAGTATTCCAAGACATCAAATTTTCTCGCACAGAGGAAAGTCGCCAGAGACGCTCCCTGCGCCTGCAGTTACACAGACCACAACACCACGGAAAACGCCAAGAAAGATGCGGAAGCGCTTCTTGCATACCGCCAGCCCGCAGGCATAACGCCGTCATAATCCGTCAAGAAGCACGCATTTTAGAAGCAAAGCGTCTGTCGCAGCCACGACTCAGAATCCAACGCATGAGACATCCGACCTTCCAACGCTACAAGGACTCCCAACCTTGTTCGTTCCTCAATACTAACCAGGTTGTGCCATCATCATTTTTAACGCTGAAGGCATGGTTATGCTCCCCAGAACGCAACAGCCAACCTCGCCCACCTGAGGTCTCCTAGATATCACCGGACTGCCTTTCCTGTGAACATTTTGTGCAAGTGCATGGAACTGCCGTGTGGCATGGAACTACTGCATTTTCTGGCATTATTTATTTATTATAAGACTCCATTTGTTCATGCTTTCTAGATTGCAGCTCGCGCATTCTTTCGGGAGGAGGGGGAATCGTGTGACGGATGAAGTGATGGTTGGTAGAAGCTGAGGAGGAAGAAGTGCAGAACAGAATAAACATGGCGTATGAGCCAGGCCACATTACCCAGTCATCATAGCGTCACATATATAAATATATATATATTGAAGAAGTGAGTTTTTCCAATGGGCCAAACGTACTTGGGAAGAGAAGAAACACAACTTGGTGGTTGTCTTAATTTTATTACCAATGGTATCGACCGGTGGACCGGTCTTCGTCAGGGTTTGTGCAATCTTCCAATGTGCGATGAGAGGCATAATGAGATGCTGATGAGAGGCGTAAAAAAAAGAAACCCGTACAGAAAAAAAACTAGGCCCAAGGACAAATGCGCGTTATCATTTTGTTTCCTCAGTGTTCGTTTCATCGCGTTGGTCAAGTACCTCACAATACTACCAAGCTAAATGAACAATCAGTACCGTTCGTATTATTGGAGACATTAATTTTGTTTGAATAACAAGAGCAAACAATAATGTAAGATATAACTTCCATTGCCACAGAAGGATGATCGTTTTATGTGCACTTCAGGACAAAGACATATTGGAATTATCTCTTATTCACTCTGCCCCACGACAGCCTCCTAATTTCTTAATTATGTAGCTGCCTTTGGCCCATCACTGCCCACGGCTAGGTTTTCGATACCTTGATATGTATTCTGGCATTCCTATAAACAAAGCTTGTCCTTCGCATTACATGACCTGTCCCGGTCATGTAATGTTGTAGTGTGTGCCGAAGCCAATTATGAGCTTTAGTGACGGACACGGAATTTCATTGCGCTGTAAAATATTCGTAATATGTTCCTGCGTTTTCTTTCATTTTCATTAAAATTATTTCACTTGTGGCAAGCACTCATTATACAAACTTGCACATAGCAAAGTATAAGCACTCCGAACACAGCTCAAGCGAACCACGGCAGTATTTTTTTTTTCACGAATACCATCGGTGAATACCAATAATAATGATTTATTCTACCTTCCGACTATTGTCTTTTATACGGTAGAAACTGCATTTCAATTGCACTGCTGTTTTTCAGCTTTTTGTATATGGATTAAACTGACTGGCACCTGAATTAATGTCATTGGCAATTGGATTAAACACGGTGGCACTTGGATTAAACTCACTGGCACGCGGCCTCATTGTGTTGGCGCTTGGATTAAATGTTTGGCACATAGATTAAATAGTTCGGCACTCATATTATTTTAATGGCGTGCAGATTATTTAAGCTGGCACTTGGATTAAAGTGAGCGGGAAAACCTGTAGATGTCAAAATGGTCATTTCTTTGGTCACATAATTTTTAAACTTGGAAGGTGTAAATGCCCTTCCAGTTATTAGCTGGTATTTGTCACGTAATTACAATTCTACCAAGGCTGAGAGAAAAATAAAAGCTTTAGTCTGCAGTTCAAGTGCTGCAGAAAAGAATGGTACCAAGTTTGTTTCGATATCTTCACAGAACTTGCTCAAAACTTCCGTAAGGCACATTCACTTCGCAAAAAAAAAGAATGCCAAGAAAAATTGTTTTCAGCTTTAAAAGCATTTGTAATTTCATATATTAAGCTTTTAACAAAAAGAAATGGTTTTTTGCCACATTATAAATTTTTCCACAACATACTTTGGACTATAAGTACCTCTAATTGCAAGTTTTGAACGTCTGCCCTTTTCACAATTTTGTGCTATTTTGAGACCCTCGTGCCCCCTAACGTGACCCAAACCTAAAGCACACAGGCCTCGGGCACATCGTCTCCATCAAAATGCAGCCATCGTAGCCGAGATTTGGTTCCACAACTTTTAGGTGTGTAGCTGAGCACTGTAACCACTTGACCCCGGAGGCAGTTTCCAAATACACAGCACACAGGCAGCTATTCTCCCAAATGTTTATTTGCATTCATTGAACATGTGTCGAGTGCGATACACTTTACAGAAATGATGAAAAGAAACGATGAGGGAGAGACACAGCAGCGCAACGAACGGTGCTTGAAGGTCAGCAATGAAACGGAAATGAAAAACTCAATTTGACGTATTTCCGTGAACTAGCTTTCACGGTTAAAGAGACCGGCAGTCAGATGCAACGCCGCTTGTATTTACAAATCGTTCGAGAAAGTCCTGCTGCAATGCGTTGGAACGAGTGCTCTTCTTCTGTCCTTGCAGCATTGCACTTCATATATCCTGCAAAAGAAACGGGGGCATGAAATCAATGAGGAGAAATTACACTGACATCCATTCGTTACTCAGGCTAGCTTTGATTTATGAAGCAGAGGTTGAAATAGTACCTACCATATGGAAATTATTAGTATCATTCAAGAGCTTTAGAACTATACATGTAGCATTCCAATAATTCACATTTGCTATACAGGGCGCACACAGAACTTTTTGCTTATGCATACTTGCTGTTTGTGCACAATGCCGTTACATCGATACAACACAGTACTAAATCACACTATTTTGAGCGACTGCACTTTAGCAGATGTAATCACAATCAGTAAGTACAGTTAAATCCCTTTATAAGAGGCATGCTTTGGGCAGCAGTTCTTATATCTTATATATGTCTTTTACATCAGTGTCTCTTATAGAGGGGTTCGACTGTAAGTGCATTAAGGGGGGACGTGGCAAGTAAAACTAATTTTTTTATTAATGTACTGTTTGTGATGAAATTTGGTGTGTGTATGTGGATGATTGTGAGGATTCCATATATGAAAACCGTTTTCAAATACCTCTTGTACTTTTTGAGTTACAAGCATAATTATACTAATTAATGCTCTTCACACTTAAAGAGATAATTATTGCAAAATGAAATTATTTTTTCATATTATTATGTTCCCAAAGCATCAACTTGTGCAAAGAAGCTATTAGTTGATTTTTCTAGTTCTTGTAACCATAAATAAAATTTCCAAAACATGGATGTTGTTTTGCGCACACATCGCAGTAATTATAAAATGTGTTCTAAAAATTTTAAATGATGAGTAAGAAGAGAGATAAAGCTTTATTGCACTGCTAAAGGCCTCCTGAGCCTAGTGCAAAAAACGGAACGACTCTATCAGTCTTTGTTAGAAAATGACTGATGTTCTAGCGAAGGCACATAGGCGAAAATCAAGAGTTGAGAAAACTGACTTTGAAAGTTCACTCTTGTTTGGAAGTTCACAACATGCCTAAAACACTCAGAATCCTCCTGGGCAGTAATCCTGAGATGCTGTGGCCTTGGCCTCCGTAGAGCGCAACCCAGTTTTGCGCTTCTTTGTCGTGGAACAATGCGCCTTTTGAGCCCTCTTTACCCTTTTGGCATCCTTTTCGGCTGCTCGCCGCAAAGAGCAGTCTCCTGGATTGAAGCCCAGTTGAGCAGTGATCTCTTGCAGCGCACTCTTGCAGCCACCATTGAAACGGCAGACTGCATCTGCAACTGCACTTTCCACACTTCGAAGGGACGCGAACTGGCTCTTGGACTGGAGTGACCAAATGAGGCTGTTCATACTCTCCACAGCGTTCTGGGTTTTTCCCTGCGCACACCTTTCAAGGAGCTCTTTGTTCGAGAGGCGCTTGTAGATTGGCAGCAGTGCCACTCGCACGTGAGGGGGCAGTTTATGTTTGTGAGGCGGCAGCGGCTCTCCCTTGGCCAATGCCCGATTGTGCGGGCACCAGGAGTCAGTCCCACTTGGGCACAGGTCGTGGTGTGGATCCTGGTCTGTGGATGTTACATGGTAATAAGTGGCCATGATGGCCCTCTCCATGCCAGGAACATCGTTGGGGTGGCTCTTAATGGCCCAGCCATAATAATTCGTCAACTTCTTTATCAGGCCCTGCGTCAGCCGGCCTTTGCCACCCATGCTCAGTCCTCGGCCTTTGGATTTGTGCTCATCAAGAAGGTTGCGCAAGGAAGTGCCCATTCTTTTTTTCACATGGTTCACACACTCCTGTTTCTTAATCACCATGTAGCCATACACCTTGTCTTGCGTGAGGGCAAGGTACGTACGGCTGTCACCGTCGCAGAGCACATTGATGTATCGAAGCTTGTACTTGGTAAACGATCTTTCAAACATGATCCTAGCTGCTTCTACTTCCATTTGGCCTGCATTAGCATCGGTGTTCTTTTGGCACTGTGGCTTGTGTTTCTCAAGCCACTCCTCATAGTTGTCGTCACCAGGCTTGGGGCCAACAGCACAGCCTTGGCAGTAGTTGGACAGGACACAGTGGTCCAAGACCAAGCCTGTGTACAGCTCGATTACACAGCCCACGCCAATATGACTTCTGTGCCCCCTCGTCATCCACGTGCCGTCGTAAATGACGTCAATGTTGCCTGGCACTCCTCCTAGGTCCTTGTAGATGTCATGCACCTTCTGTGCACTTTCTGCTTCAATGCGGGTGGCAGCTGATGTGGTGGCAGGGTGGCTGTACTTCCTTTGCAGTCTCTGGTAGGACTTGTGGTGCAGTGCTCGATGCGAAATGTCCATCGCAGAAAAAATGTCATTTATGGCAGATTGTTTTCTGCCAACTGACTGCACAGCCCTCAAAGCACGCACGTTTACCTCAAAGGGGTTCGTTTTTTGTTGCCCGGAGCACCTCGGGGACGACCACGCACTGTTTACTATGCCACAATTGTCACAAAAAAGTCCCATCCTCGCCGCGAGTCCAAGGCAGTGCGTAGTCTCGAGGCGTATCGACCCTTCGTCGCACTTGTTGCACTTTACTGACGAAAGCAGACCGTTCAGCATCTTCTTATTTACAATGAAGAATGTGGAGTCCTTACCGCCGTCATTTTCGTCGCAGCCTTCGTTCAGAAGCTCGAGCTTCCGCTTTGAAGCGGACTTCGATGCTACGGCATCCAAAACATCCCGCCTTGTCTGCGCCCGCTGCGCGATTTCTTCACTGCTCGGAATCTGGGCCGAAACTCGCGATAGAATGTTCGACGCGCGCACGCCCGGAGTTGCAACGGCTGCCGACGCGGTGCCACCGCAATCGGGTTCGCGAGAGCGTCCGTCACGGTCGACGGCATCCGGCGGTCTGACATACGACGATGTGGCACCTTCCACACTCTCGGCCTCACAACAATCAGCGAAGGGTCTGAGTAGAGGCTCCGTGACGCTTGAAGAGCATGCTCCGTCCGGAACTGCGACTGGGACGGCAGCCGCAGTCGTCTGCCCTTTGTTCCAAGCTTTCCGACGCTTGCCGTACTTGTGGACGCTCCGGAACTTTTTTTGCGACAACATAGCACCGCAGTATGAGCAAGCACTCAGAAGAGACCACCGATGTAAACAAAGCTTGGTAAAAAAAGCACGCGAACTATCACAAAAACAGCAAACTGGCAAAAAACGAAGCGCACGCCGGATGATTCTCGACACGGCGGCCACAGATGCGCTCGCGCTTCCAAGGTTGCCAAGGTGCGCGGCGCAGCTTTGACCAGTAAGAGGTCGCGCCTGCTACCACGTGACCCGCGCAGCCAATTGCCGTTCTTCGTTTTCGTTTTTTTACTTGCTCTTCGCGCTTTTATTTTCACTCGGCGAAATACGAGACCGCGACCATCGGGAAGCCGGCTTTCTCCTCTTTCCAAAGCTACCAAAATGGCGGCCCACAGTCAACAACTTGGCGCGTTTGTGCGGCGTGAACAACACCGTTTCAGGGGCTTTTTTTTCGCACTTTTCGGCGACTGGCCTCGGCAAAAACACTATTTGCGGGATTTGCAGCGCACGTTTCGCTGTAATATTTTAGAACAAGGAAGTTGAAGGTCTGAAGATAACGAAAAAAAATAAATCAGAAAATCGCATATTTTGACCAAAATCGGCACTTTACTTGCCGCGCCCCCCCTTAACATTAACACGGTCAATCACGACGAGTTGTGATGCCAATCATGAGAGATGGTGAGCTACAAAAAATGCAGCCATTACAGAGCCAGTTTCTACCAGTTCTAGCTCTGCATATAACGTATGGTCATTCTCAGCACTTGTGTGAAACGCTTTAGTTTTTACTGTGCCTATCACAGATTTGACATCGTAATTAATACATAATGAATCTTGTGGTAGTGCCGAGCCTTGTTCATTGATGAAAGGGCTGCTGTTCCAATCAGGAGTGGCCCTCTTGACAACTGGTGGCGATTTGTTCTGGGAGTGCTTTTAGTTCATAAAAAGCCCTTCCCTTTGGCTCTTTGACATAATTCTAGAACGAGCATCAACATGGAAAAAAAACGGAGAACCAGCAAAACGAGACGCACACGTGCAGATCAGCGGACAGAGATGGGGTGTGTTGCGTCACGCTACAGTAACTAATGACCAACTTGCCCACGCAGCAACCTTTCTCCATCATGTTTAACAGCAAAAGCTGTTATGAGATCACAACAAGGGTCACAAGCGCCGTAGTTGTCCATTGCCGCTATCGGTGTCCATAGCCACTATTACGGCCCCTGACTACCTGCCAACCTGGCAGGTAGTCTCAAAAGCAAGCGCAAACATCGGCATTGCAGTTTCGATGGCCGAACACACGAGGGTACGGTTTTCAACAAAGGTGAGTCTCAAGAGGGGGAGCGCAAATGCTCTTGAAATTTTGCATAAAAACAATGAATTTCCGTCAAAACAACTCGCATAGTTTTCACACATGAACGGACAAGACAGCGCAGCTAGCTGCCGTGAAAGCGCGGGTCAAAGCTTTGGCTTTGTTCGCTACTAGATTCTTTGGACAGGAACACAAAAATGCTTCTAGCCTATTGTACGTCTTTACCGCCTTTAATCTACCACTGCATCAGCCAAGTGCCCTCGGCCTCGTAGATCGCTATCGCATCGCTGTGACCGCGAGTTTGTGCACGGCAGTTACGACAAACAGTAGTTTTGTTTTCAATCCACGTGCCTTCAGAGCTAAGTCGTTTTATGCTATCTATGATCGCAACTTACATAACTTTGTCCACAGAGTTTGCGAAAAGCAGCATTGCTATGACTGGTCAAGCATTAGCCACGCACAAACTTTCGGAGTTCTGTCAATAATGTTGTCGCCATACAAGATTGTGTCGAACGACCGTGGTTTTGTCCAGAACGGTTGTTCGACAACCACACGCACTGTCAAAGACAGTGCTTGCGCTGATTGCACGCACTGTCCGAAGCTTCAAGCACGCTGCTCTCAATTGGCCTTCATTCGATGGTTTCTGTACTACGGTTCATGTCACACGCCACGATTAGGAAAAGTGTTCGGAACATTTGAATTTTAGCACTATGTATACATAAATTTGGCTGGGGAAAATGGCAAATTCGTATCTGCCGCAGTTTTGCATCACCGAGACTCTACTGTACATTTAGATGAATGCCTCTCAAATTCGTTTATAATAAAATGCGGTGAGCTCGCAAAAAGCCTGGAACAGACTGACCTGCATTTTTGTCAATGCGGCCAGATCTTGCACACGAATTTCGATTTTCGGGAGATTTTCATGGCAACCGTACAAATGGAAGAAACGGTCAAAATCTGGGAGTCTTCCGGACAAAGCGGGAGACTTGGCAGGTATGTGATGATGATAACACTACCGTATTTACTCGCATAATCCTCGCACTCGCATAATTCTCGCCCCCCCCCCCCATCGCCCAACAAAAATATGATTTCTTTTTTTCCTCGAGTAATTATCGCACCCCGGAAAACTGCTGCAATAATGTCATCACTGATGATGATAGCGCACACCATCTGGCGCCATCTCTTAAGCATCAAGCGTACTATTGCACAGAGATTCAATCCAATTCAAGCCAAGCCGAAGTGGTCAGTGCGCGTTGCGGCGTGTTTTGTATGTTGCGTCGGTAACCTTGTCAAGTTATGAGGCGATACTGAAGCTACATTGCCCAACAATAATATGATTGCTTTTTTTTTCCTCGAGTAATTATCGCACCCCCGAAAATTGCCGCAATAATGTCGTATGCTTGTTCCAGCCACTGATGATAGCATGCGCCATCTTTCAAGGATCAAGCGTACAATTATTGCACGGAGACTCAATCCAAGCCAAGCCAAAGTGGCAAGTGCACATTGTGGCATGTTTTGTATGTTGTGTCGGTGATCTCGTCACATTATGGGGTGATAATGAAGCTACACGGCTTCTTTTAAGTTGCAAGTGATAGATCATGCACTAAAGAACGGCAACAGGGCCGCCGGTACGCCCTTCGGAGTCTACGAGTTTTGTGTTCGTTACTGGTGATGGCTGCTGAAAGCCACCAAGACGCATTGGGCCTGCCGTGTGCCTAAAACTGGGATTGATGGTAAACTTTATTTCTTCAGAAGGAAACTGCGGACAATTCTCTTAAGGGGAGATGCGAGTCAAAAAATCGCGTTTTTAGCGAAATTTCTCGTATTTCTGATTTTTATTGCATTGTAATCTTAAAACCTTCTTTCACCTGTGAAAATTTCAAAACTAAATTCGAACCGCAAAATGCAAAAAAATGTGTATGAAGGCATCGCGGTGGCTCAAAATTTCGTGAATTTGCGCCGATATGGGCCATCTTTGACTGCGCGCTGCTCCCCGTCGCAGTGCCGCCCGCCATCGCGATCGGTTGGGAAAGTTGCGTCCGACCTTCTTCTTACAGCTCCGACGACCGCCAGTTTCGTACGTGGGCAAAAAAAAAAAAAAGAAAAACGAGGCCTTTTTATCACGTGGTTTGAGCGGTTTGAAACGTGCGGCACCCTAAGCCGCATCGCCATTGGCTACCGAGTCATTGTCAGCTGTGTTGGTGGCGGCCATCGGCATTTGGTCCGTCTGCTTTTCTGCGTGTCTACGCATATTTCCGCGATGACAAGCCCGAAAAAGTGCAACGTGAGACCGCAGAAGTTTCGAACGAAGCACAAGTTCAAGGGAAGGCGGCGTAAAGCGCCCCGAACGACGGCGACGAACGAGAACGCGCTTACGTGTGCTAGGCCCGACGGCGGCATCGACGAGTGCGTGAGCGACAGTGGCTGCGATGAAGGGATTGACGCTGCGCTTTCTTTCGTCAGTGCTTCGGAAAAGAAGCTCGGCTTCTTCGAAAAAGACGAAAGACAGCGCGATGAGGTTTGTGCAACGACAGTTTTGTGCGACACCCTCTTGCTGACGGCACTTGTGGCATGTGCGGCATGCCCTGCTTGCGGTATTTAAAAATTTGCCGTTCGGGAGCCGGCAGAAAAGCGCAAGGGACTTTCGTCGCTCCTCGAACTTCATTGCGAAAACAGCGAATGCTCAGCGACTGTTCTTTCGTGCTCCTATACGTCACTGCGTGTTACGGCGGACGGCAGCAGCCGAGTGAGCCAACGGTACGACAGTGGGAGCTCACGAGATAGTTTCGCTGTAAATGTGAAGGCGGTGGTGGCTGCACGCGCTGTCGGCATTGGGCATGAGCAATTGTCGAGATTTTGCTCCATTATTGGACTTCCAAAGCCAATGCACCGCCGAGGATTTTTTTCGATAGCAAAGAAGGTGCACACCGCTGCCATGGCAGCTGTGAGTGAAAACTTGCGCCGCTCCAGAGAGTTGACGAAAGAAGTAGCAGGCGAAACTGATGTGGCTGTTATGTTCGACGGCACTTGGCAGAAGAGGGGCCACAAAAGCCACAACGGGATTGGCGCAGTTATCTCCTTAGATACTGGCTTCTGCTTAGACTTCGAGGTCATATCAAATTACTGCCTGACATGCAGTAGGCACAAGAATATGGGCCCAGACGAGGAAGTGTGGCAGGCATTCCATGGCCCAGTCTGTGAAAAAAATGCAGACTGTTCCTCCCATGCCATGGAAACGGAGGCTGCAATGCGCATTTGGCAGAGAACATTGACTTATGACACCCCACTGCATTTCATGACATTCTTGAGTGACGGTGACAGCAAAGCATATAGTGCAGTTGCAGAGTCAAAAGTCTATGGTGCTGTCAATATAGAAAAAGAAGACTGCACTAATCATGTGGCCAAGAGACTTGGCACCGCGCTACGGAAGCTGCATGTGCCATTACCACAAGGGCAGAAAATGAAAGAGCCAGCCATTCAGAAGCTCCAAACATACTATCAGATTGCCATAACAAGCAACAGGGGGAGTGTACAAGATATGTACACTGCAGTATGGGCTTCGTACTTCCATTCATGCTCTACTGACAATGCTAGCAGCCACAAGTTTTGCCCTGCAGGAACAGAGTCGTGGTGCAAACATCAACGCGCTGAAGCACTTGGTGAACCTGCACCACGCCACACACCTCTCCTGACAAAAGCACAGGGATTGGCTGTTTTTCCCATTTATAAGCGGCTAACGGATGAGAAGCTCCTTGCTCGATGCATCAAAGGGAAAACCCAGAACGCATCGGAATCCCTGAACGGCAAAATTTGGCTACTTTGCCCCAAGACTAAGTTTGTCCCCCGAACGGTTGTCGAGACTGCCGTAGCTATGGCAATCCTGTGGTTCAACAAGGGTCATGCTACTTTCGAGCACATCCTGGAAGAGCTCAACATACTGCCATCTAGAGATCTAGTTACTTTCAGTGATTCCCCCGATGCGAGGCGCATCAAGAGAATGTCCGAGCGTCTGACAGCAGAAGCAAGGGCCCACCGTCGTCGTGGAGTGAAAAGGGCACAGCTAGAAGAGAGTGCTCGCAAGGACCGTGAGGGCACAACCTATGCTGCAGGACAGTTCTAGTAACTTGCAGTGCTTTTCAAAGTTCTGTTGAACATTATGGCCAAAGATTATGCATTTCTAACAACTCTGTGATAAAAAAAAAAGGTTTCAAACTTTCAAATGCGTTTTTCTCCTTTTGCAGTTTTGTGTGATCTGTGCTTCTTATACACGCTAGTTCGTATACTTAGAATTGTCATACCTCTATGAAATTTTGCACATAGCATGATGAAGGCCCATAGAGTGCAAGTATCTATTCAGATTGTCAGTGCTGCTTGATTATGTTTTTCAAAAATTACATAACATTGAAAGCCCTTGGCAACTAGAGCCATAGTAAGTTTTTCTATTTTATTATTGTATTTCACCTTTTTACACACAAAATTTATATAGTTTTTTGCACTCTACAGTTCCAAAGGATCATAGTCAGCTCTATCTGCATGCTTTATCTCAAATTTTTATAGGTCAGAATTGTTGCATAACAATGGCCATAATTTTGCAGTATCTTACCTGCAGAAAGAAAACCAAGTAATCTACATGAAAATAAATGACATATTTGAAAAGAGGAGAAAAAACTCTATTAGCATGCCAATTTGTGTTAAATTCAGACTCTTATTAAAGAAAATCGTTTTTCGAGTAGCATCTCCCCTTAAATAGCCATCAGCCCAATACTGGCGTTCCACGCTTACCTTTTGAGGGCTCCTGTTCCGAACCCTACCGCTACGCCCGCAACGTCCGCAAGCTTTGCGTATGGTATTCTAATTCTCTACTATTTGCTTCCAATTTTGTGCCTCAAATAAATCTTGTCTTGTGTTGAACCTCTGATTTTATTGTTGAGGTAAGTTTTATTTAGTACTTCTTAAAGCTTGCTGTTAGTTGCTGGTGTGAGAATCCCGATTTGCGGCCACTTTTCTCTTTCGCTCTGTACGTTTTCGTAGAAAGTTTTCCCTGCGTAATTCTCGCACCTCCCAACTTTTCATTGGTTTTCCAGCAAAAAAAGTGCGAGGATTATGCGAGTAAATACGGTAAATACATACTGTTCTCTCTTGGTGGCGCAATATAGCACACAGTTTCTGTGGTCTCCGCGACTAGCTACAGTAATGCCCCGCAGCCAATCGCAGAGGCCATGGTATTTTACTAATTATTTTTTTTATTAGTAATGAAATAGTTTTCGTAAAATTTCAGACAAGATGCGTAAAATCGTAAGTGTGGTCAAAATTTGTACGTTTCACAGGAAAATCAGAAGATTTGGCAGGTATGCACATACTACTGTCGAGCTTGATACTTTGTGGTCATGGACACTCCGGCCCCAAGAAACTTTCAGTGCTCACTATGCAGTCTTGCAGAGGGCCCGTATCCTCAGCGAGAAATAAACTGGTAACTGCATGGTGGGACGTTTAAGGGGGGACACTGTACTTGGTAAGGAATGCCACATATTTTCATGTGTTTATAAAAAAAATCACAGTGTAAGTTTTTGATGCTGATTTCGAAAATGTATTTACTTTTCCTCTAAACCAATTAGTTTTTGAGATATCCTAAAACTAATTACCTATTGTTTCCTGGTATGATGACACAAGAAATTTGTATTGCAGAGCTATTATTGACACATGCCTGTTTACTAATGAACATAAGGCACACAACGGTAGGAGTGCTTTTCTGATTTCATAATTTTAGCAAGGTTTGTCGCACCTCGCATTTCAGTGTTGCAGACACACCCACGCTCCGATTTCTGGCAAAAATAAAATTTTTGAAGGTCTCAATAGAAAATTCACACCTACCATTGTGTAAAATAAAGATACGGCTACATGTCACAACAAAAATGACAGTCCTAGCTGCTCTGAAGGCAGAGATATCTTTAGACAAGTTTGCAACTGCAGCAAAATTTGAATCCTGAAAAATCATGCAAAAACACAAGTCCATTTTGGGCAGACAGTAGCATGGAAAAGCTGTTTATTTACAATGATTTGCAAATTCAGCTTTCTCAGTAGGCACCAGGCATGTAGTCGTGTTTTGCATCACCTAAATGACGTTTTTTCAACGCCCACAGCATGTTTTCAATAGAGGCACACTTGCGAGCTGATGCGATCGGCATGGGCTCAGCTGCCAACTAGGCCACTATCAGTTCGGTGACGCCTATGTGCGACGAATGTGCGTGCGTCATCCGCGATCCATCGTATAATAAAACGATGGTTTCCGGCTTGTCCAGATTGAGTTGTTGACGTCGCAGACCAACTCGCGCATCGCTCAACAATTTCAAGGCTGCAAGAGCAGCGAGGTGTTAATTCCTTTTTCACCTAAATTGCCACATTTTGAAGTGGAGGCCACAGCGCAATATGTTCGTTGCGGACGCGTCGTTACACAGCAAACGAACAATCGCCACACTCGCTTCACAAATTAGTGTTTCGCGGAACATCTTTACTGCGGCAGGCAGTCGACAGCACCAAGACAAAATGGCGCATGTCCGTGCGTGTCACGATAAAGAAGCAGACACCGGAAAGGCCACTTGGCCAACCGGGTGCCTAGGTTTTATCACGTGCCCCAAGCAGCCAATAGATCGCGCGCTGGTGCTTCTCGATGGTACGTTTTTGCTGAAAAACCAATGAGCAAGGCGAGCCACTGGTGGCGGGAAATTGAAGATGAACGACCCTTCCAAACGAGACCAAGATGACCACGATAGCTCTGTGTAACAGCAACGGTACGGCGTGGAAAAAGCGCGACTTAAGCATCTATTTTTGCTCAGACTCATCGCACAGGGGTGTTATAAATTGATTTTGTGCCAGAAATAATGACGCAAGAGGCTAGAAACTTCTCAGACAAATGCAAAAATAGTTGCAGATTCCAAAAATGTCAACTTAAAGTCGATTTTTTTCCCCATTTTCGACCTTCTTAAGACCCGTGTCCCCCCTTAAAGGTCTCTGAATGGGTGCTGCAACAGTTGTGACAACGACGTGACCAGATTTTTGTGCGTCACGCCAGGAGCTGAGGCTTTCGCGGGCCAAGTCCAAATGCCTTCTGACACTTGCAGCATATATGCCTAAACTACGCAATAAGTCTTCACCAATGACAATTGGAATGGCCACGCAAAAAGTCGATGTCGTCCCCTCCAAAACTGGAACACCAAGAATGCACTCCAAGTGGCTTGACAATGGACAGTGAGGACAAGGACACTCAAACATCGACATAACGAACCCAGATATACTTAAATATCGATATAACGAAGTCAAAAGAATACTTTTGCAACATATGTAGGGTTAAGAATATACTTATACAATGAACTTATCTTCATGTAAAATGCGACTTCATTATTATGAAGTTTGAGTGTGGTCAGTCCCAACAACAACGTAATAAATTTCAATAGCTGAATGCACACATGTGTACATTTTTTGTTTAAAGTTTATTTGTGCGGGCAGACTTACAATCGTGTAAATATGGCAAACACTTTGATGTAGCGAGGTGACTTCCCCAAACACCCTTACTCAATAAGAGTGCTGGGCCCCTCAGGCTGCAAAAGAATGCATTTTACAGCGCGTGCCACGGAACATTCCTGGAGAGAATTCAATCCTAACAGATTTTTGGAGATAAGCCGACGGTTTGCTGCAAATGAGGGTGTAAATCAAGCACGCTTGTCCTACAATTGAAGCTCCACTCTCTTTTACGATCCCCACTACCACGACTCGCAGCAACAACAACACAATGCAATACATATAACTGGTTGTTTGATATGTGGGGTTTAACGTCCCAAAACCACCATATGATTATGAGAGACGCTTTAGTGGAGGGCTTCGGAAGTTTAGACCACCTGGGGTTCTTTAACATGCACCCAAATCTGAGCATATAACCCGTCAAATGCACAAGATTCAACAGCACTCACAGTGATGGGGTGCTTCACTTTTCCAGTCTGTGGTTTTCCTCGCTATCAGCCCGCTCTTGTCTTCTCTCACGCGAACCTCTGCACAATGAACATGTGGGAAGGCTTTTTTTCAGGATATAAAAGTGAAACAGCAAATCAACGTACACGGACAAATTATTGTTTTTGGAAGTCTACGGTTGAAGTGAATTGATTTCTTATCCAAGTGCAAAAAAGTTACACTTCGGAAGGAGAGGACTAAAGGCATTCAAGCCCGTTGAGGTCCTCCCACCTGAAACGACAGTTCGCACACAAGCGCTGACAACAAAAATGGAAACGACTGAAAAACTTATATCAAAGATGTAGTAGTTCACGTAGAACTTGAATACATATATTATGATAAAATGACATTTTACAAGTAAATATGAGCAGTTACTTCTGCAATCGCAGGTTCATGAACAGAAGAGAAAATCAACGTCAAAGGAGCTTTACTAAACAGTGGCAATGAAAACCCAACAATGGTATGTCAGAGCGACTTCATGCATGGGAAGGGCAATTTACTCATACAAGACAAACTAATTGCTTCTCTTCAGTGTACCTCATATATAATTTAGAGCTGCACCCATCAGAGGGATCAATTGGGATAAATTGGCGCACAGCGTACTAAGGTCTTGCATTTTGGGGCCCCGACTAGCGTAACTGCTAGAAGCTTCCACTGGTGCTCCAAGCAGTTGCTGTGCGACAAGTAGAGCGACAAGCTTGGTTGGCAAGTCTGCTGCTGCTGATGCGTGAAATACTAGTACACCGTTCGAAGGTGTCAGCGGGTGTCCCCACCTGCTGCTTGCAATGAAGCACTTTTTGGCTTCTTCGCTTTTGCATGTCTGCTAGTGTGATGACCTTGCCCACAGTTCCGCATGCTGGAGCCCCAAAACACACGACTAAATTTGCTGGATGCCGATTTTCCATTACCATTGCTATTACTTAGAAGTTCAAATAGCAAAATACCAGTGCTAATTGAATCAAACAGCAAACAGTATAAGAAAAATATTCTCCAAAATTTAAATGTTCACACGCCCGTGTTCAACCATTGTGAACACCAGCAGGCAAAGACTTTATGTACCTGCGCTCGCGAGGCGACCGCCGATGCCGACTGTCTCGCCGCTTCTCGCGACTACGGTCGCGCTTCCGGTCTCTTGGAGAGCCTCTAGAACGATGGCGCGCAGAGGGATCCCGCGATCCCGAGCGACTCCGGTGACGCCGTTCACGTGACCGTGACCTGCAACACGAGACAGCCACTTCAACAAAAAGGGCAAAACTTGGGGCCTTCATGCTTAAAGAGACACTAAAGAGAAAAACGATATTTTGCGTATTAACGTATTTCGCGTATTTTGCAATCCCGAAAACACCACTTTTACTGCGACACGACGCTTGGTAAGCGAGAAAATGCGTAGAAAAGTGTAGATGGACACGCCACCTTGAGATTCTCACACCAAACATACCGTAATTACTCAAATCTAACGCGCACCTTTTTTCCGGTTAAGCGAGTTCATAAATCCCATGCGCGTTAGAATCGAGTACGAACAAAAAAATTACGGTCAATCTATTGCAATCGGCAAATCCAAAATGGTCGCCCCCTACGTGCGTCGGCATGGCGCGTCGGCCATTTCTGCCTATGTGTTTCCCATGTGCGGCACTTCGTACGTGTGCTGAGGAGTTCGTCATCTAGTAGTGAATTAGCATCGACGGTGTGGAAGGGCCGACTCCAAAAACTTGAGTGCACCACGATGCCGCTTTTAAAAGAAAAGTCATCGCGTGTGCAGAAACGGACGGAAATCGGGCCGCATCGCGGTCGTTCGGAGTTCCCGAAACGTGCGTGCGGGACCGGCGGAAACAAAAGCAGAAGATTGTCGACAGCAAAGCTTCACGCAAAGGCTTCAGTGGACCACAGCAGGGTCGGTTTCCGCAAATTGAAGAGCTGCTCGGCGAGTATGTGCTTGAGCAGCGAGTGGCACAGCGGCCCGTGACGACAGAACTGCTCCAAGTGCGGGCTATGCAATTAGTCTTAGAAAACGGTCTAATGCGGAGCCAGTTTAAAGCAAGCAGGTGCTGGCTAACTAACTTTATGAAGAGGAAAGGCTTTTCCCTCCGAAGGGGAACATGCATATGCGAAAAGTTTTGCGGAGGAGTACGATGAAAAGCTTCACAGTTTTCACAGGTTCGTCCTAAACTTGCGGCGCAACAACGGCTACTTGCTTGGGCAAATCGGGAATGCCGATCAGACGCCTCTTTACTTCGACATGCCTGGCACCACAACCGTCGAGAAGAAGGGGGTGAAGGAAGTTCGCGTGCTGACATCGGTCCACGGTAATACTACAGTGACGGCAATGCTCTGTTACACGTCAGATGGGCACAAGCTTCGCCCGTACCTTATATTTAAATAGAAGACGCTCCCGAAAGGAGTCGTTTTTTCGAGTGGTGTGATCGTGCGGGCCAGCGAGAAAAATGAGTGCGCGTTGCAATCAATGTCTTACGTTTTTTTTTTTTTTTTCGCGGTGGAAATCGGGTGCGCGTTACAATCGAGGGCGCGGTAGAATTGAGTAAATACGGTAGTCTTATGTAGCTTTTAATGACTGAAAATGATTGCCATCTGTTGGTGCCATCAAAATAGCATATGAAGTTTCAGAAAGCCTCACCAGGCCAATGTTGCGAGAATAGAAAAAATACGGTTAGAAATTTTTGACGTTACGAGCAAATTGTGCAGTGCGAAATTTAAAAATGAAACTTCACCTTGGATTTTCTTCGATAAAAATGAATGTATGATAGTGAAACGCATGGCATTACTCAAGTGCAGCTTGTCAATCTAAATCAAGCCATTCTTTCTTTCTAGTGTTCATTTAGGCAACAGAAACTGGATGATGCCGACTGACGATAGCAACTGGCATGGTAGAGGGTCATCATAGGTACTTCTGAAATGACCGTACAAGAGTAGGAGCTCAGGCAAACTTGTGCTGGATCGTGACAGCGTGCAGCTCAGTGCAAGAACACAGGAAAAAAGGACAGCAGAAAAATGAACAGCAACCACCAAGTGATCTTTTTTATTTTGCAGGAGATCAAAATATACAAGCATGTATGAGCATAATCAGAACATCAGGCCAAATCTCCTGGAGCACATGCACACGATTGCACTTAAAGGGAGACACTGGTCTGAAAAGTTTTTTTTTTTCAGTATTTCCAGCTGAAATTTTAATACAATATGTATTCTTCACAGCTGAAAACAAATATGCAATTAGTTTTTTGCTATCACTTTTAGATTCTGCCCAGCCTTTTAACATCTTCCTCATAAAATATTGCTACAAATTTGATATGACAGCATTCCATGAAGGCCAGGGAGTGCAACAAAACCATAATTTTATTTTTAGCTTCATTGGTACCAGAGTTATGGCCTTAACAAGTAAACTCATTAGAAATCTGAAACTGTTGCTTAAGCTTGTTGCTAATTAAATCACTATTGTAAATAAAAATATTACATATTTTTGGTTTTCTTGCACTAATCAATGTATAAGCTTTCAAATGCTGCAAGAATTATCAAAATCCAACTGCTACATCAAAAAATACTGTGGGCAATGGCTTAGTGTGTGATGAAAAATTTTGTTTTGAGAAAACAAAATTTATGTTTTGAGAAAACAAAAGAAGTTTAGGAACATGCTGAGCACTTATATTTAACAAGAAAAGGTGTGGAATCGGTGTATTAACCATGTTAGAAGCCATCAGGAATGTAGTCATCATCATTCTCCTTGGTGCGCTTTCTTTTCATGGCATGCTTGAAGTTTTCAGCATGCTCATGCTTCTTCTCCGATGCCACTAGTCGGCGACTGTCCTTTTCTGAGCATCTTTCAGCGGCCACAACACTGCTGCAGGTGCAGCTCCTTCAATATGGCCGCATCTGCTCTCCCTTTGCCAGCGCTGAACCTTGCGACACCTTCGGCCACAGCAGCTTCAACGGTGAAAAGCGACGCGCGTTTGTTTTTGGACACGAGCGACCAGATGACGGAGTGCAGGCTCTCGTTTGGGTTCTGTGTTTTGCCTCGCTGACGACGCTCCAGCAATTTCTTATCAGAGAGGCGCATGTAAATAGGCCGCAAGGCATCAACCACATACTCCGGCAGGTTGTAGCGATGATTCGGAGGAGTCTCCTGCTTGGCAACAGCCTTGTTGTACTTGCACCATGACTCTTCACCAGTTGGGCAGTGAGAGTGCTGAGGGCTTGCATCAGTAGATGCTACGTGATAAAAGGTTGCCCAGACAGCATTATTCATGGCCTCAATGCTTCCTTGGTTGCTTTGTAAAGCCCATCCATAATATGACGTGAGCCTTGTGACCAGCTCGCCTGTCAGTTTGCCCTTGCCACCAAGGCTTGGCTTTCCTTCGGCTCTTTGTTTTTGCAGGAGGTTTCGAAGTGCTGTGCCCATGCGCTTATGCACATGGTTGACACAGTCCTCTTTTTCTATTGGCATGAAGCCATATACCTGTGCCTCCTGCAGACTGTTGAAGGCCCGGCTGTCTCCATCACACAACATGGTTGTGTAGCGGAGCCCATGTCTCTCCAATGAGCGGCCAAATAAAATTTGTGCTGCTTCCACCTCCATTTGTCCTGGCTTACTGGAGGTATTCTTTTGGCAAGTGTGACCAGCTAGCCACTCGGCATACCTTGGGTTGTCCTCCTTCGGCCCTAGCTGGCAGCCCAAACAAAAGTTCGATAGTACGACGAAGTCGAGCACATAACCCGTGAATAGTTCAATCACGGTCCCTACACAAATATGGGATGAGTGGCCCCTGGTCAGCCAAGTCCCATCAAAGGAAACGGCGATATTTCCAGGATTTCCATAGTTGAGTTCGGAATACACCGTTTTCACGGTGCTCACGCAGTCGTCAATAACGCGCGCGGCAGCCTTCTGCACGGCAGGGTTCATTTTCAATTTCACATAATCCTGGTATGTCTTGGTGTGCAGGCCTCTCCGTGAAATATTTAGGGCGGAAAAAATATCGTTGAGCGCAGTTTGCCCGTTTCCTGTGCTCATTGCTGCGCGAACCGCAAGCACGTGAATTTCGAAGGGGCCGTGCGCTGCGTCCCCCCCCTGCTCTCGGCGAGCTCCATACGGTCCTCAGTTTACCGCACTCGTCACATGTGAGAACAAGTTTCGTGGCTATGCCATATTCGCGGTCTTCCTTGGAGATTCTGCCAGGCCCGCCACACACACCGCACTTCATACACTGAAGAAGTTCGTTGACCAACTCTAAGCTAACGACGGTGAACAGCGTACCAGGCGTTGCGACTCCATCTGAGTCTCGAAAAAAAAAAGACCGCTTGCGTTTTGTGGCAGACTTCGATGAAAGATCTTGCAGAACATCGCTCGCACGACACTCGATGGCCACTTTTTCAGCGTCGGAAACCAGGGGAGTGTCGACGCGCACAGCTCTCGTGTGATCTTGGGACGCGGCTATCGCATCCGCGATCGCGGGTGCCGCGGCGGTGATAGCGCTGGCACAGCCCGCTTCTTCAGAGTTCTCGGCGGCAGAAGGTCTCGCTGGTGATAAGGTGCGGGCTCTCTGACGCCGTTTTCGCCTTTTTCCGAACGCATGAGCACTCCGGAACTTCCGATGACCGCCTGCTATTGCACGCCGCTGTCTAGCAGACGAATCCCTTCGCGTCCAATAGGAAACCGGGAACTGCCCCACGTGACAAAAACGCACCAATGATGTGCGAGTATTCAGTTTTCTTTATGCGGGATAGCTGCGCTGTTGCTAGACGAAAAACGTTCTACCGCTGGGAACAGATAATAGAAAAATGCGTCTTTAAAATGAGACCAAAATGGCCGCGCTACTTGGTGCGGTTTTCGCGTGCTGCGGCGTTGAATACGACCGTTTTTGAGGTGGTTTCGGAAGCGAAAATGGTCATGAAACTGACTTTGCGACCCAATAACTTGACAAATACGCATTACTGGGCTATATTATTTTAGGAACAGCTTCCTTAGACCTTAATGATTATGAAAAAAAAAAACTTCAAAAAATCGGTGTCTACCCTTAACGACCCAGTCGGGTAATCACCGTCAAGTCGAATGGTGTAAAGTGATGATGTGCCGGCATATCACTGTTTTGAATCTGGCAGCAGTGGAAGCTGATATGAGATCACAACATGGTTGTCTTTGGTGTCGGTGTCGTCTGCCGCTACCCCTGGTGCCTGTAAACCCTATTGCATAAAATATGAGGGAGAAAAAAAAAAGCGCCCTGCATAGGGTCAGTTTGCAACGGGACTGACTCTATGCAGTCTCCATTTCGGGGAAGGAGTTGCATTAACATGAGTAATAGAGCGATATTGGAGAGTAAAATAACAACTAGGCATCACACCATGTGAATTGCATAACGAGTATGTCATTGAAAGCTTCCTAATCATTAGAAAAAGCTCAACCACAATTATCGTAATCAGCCACAGGATCAACAATGCGCACATGCCTTCTACAGTAAAACCTCGTTATTTCGAACTCAGTTATATAAAAATCCAGCCTATGTGCGACTTCAAAGGATTTCCACAGTCCTGTATTTTTTAAATGCAAGTTTGAAGCAGCGGCCAGCACCAGTCTGGTTAATTCGAAAACATTGGGTGCCGTGTGCCAGTTCCAGATCCCGATTTCGCCGCGAATCCGCGGAAACAATGGCCATTATGGGGGCACACGGGTCTTTGGGGCCGAAAAATTGCCCAAAAACGCATTTTTTTTAGATGTCATTTTTGAAATCTACAGGTATTTTTCTATTAGTTTGCTCAGTTTTTCCTCCGAAAAGTTGGTACTTGAACAGTAACAGCTACTTATAAAAGCCGTACGGGCCCGATTTGGCGAGATTCTGACGCCAAAATGGCAATTTTTCAATAATTCCCCGCGGCTGCGCCACGGGCAGTATCGCAGTGATCTAGGTCTCATTTGAAAGCGCGGTCTTCGGTCTTCAATTTCCCGCCACTCTGGCTCCTGTCCGCTCATTGGTAGAGTAGAAAACACGCGCCAAAAAAGCAAAAATACGCGTTCCTATTCGCCGGCGAGCGCACGTGACTAAACAGCGCAATGCGATTGGCCGCAAGCGGCGTGTGTCGTCTGCTTCGCGCCGTCGGCGGCGCAGTCAGGCGCCATATTGCTCGGACTGAGAACGACGGATTAGCCAAGGATCGCGCGCGATGTGGAAAGCCGGAAGGAAATTCCACACAAGGAATCAGTACGGCAAAAAAAGAAAGAAGTCGCTCCTCGAGAACTTCAAAGGCCGTTCCGCGTCAGCGAGGAGCGCTGAACGAGCAAGCGACCCACCTTCTGTGGCCAGCGGCGAGGCCCCTGATAACATAGGCCTAGCACCTCCGCCGCCGCCCGCTCAAGATAACGCATCCGGCAGCGGCCGCGTTCGTCTTGACACAGCAGTGCTGCACCCGTTAGAAGTGGCAGAGGTGCGTCGCAACGCCGAAAACAAGCTGCAAGAGCTCGCTTCAACTGGAGCAACACAACGCAAGTGCGGCCTGTTAGCCAATATCGACGATGCCGCAGCCACGCCGCTGGACGAAACACGGTTTTTGATCGTGAGTTTGGACCAGGTGAACGAACTGATGCGTGCAGTGAAGTGCAAATTGTGCTCCGGTGATGTAAACATCGGCAAAGAGGACAGGGAGTACAGCCCTGCCGTAAAGCTAGTGCTTACGTGCGCGACCTGCGGCGATGTGTCGGTGGCATGGAGCTCGCCGCGCGTTGACGGCGAGAGCAAGGCAAAGCCGTTTGCCATCAATGTTTTGGGCGCGCGCGCTATGCAGTCTACTGGCAATCGGCAAACGGCATTCAACGACGTTTTTTCATCGATGAACATTTCTTCGCGCGGCCTGCACAACAAAACGTGGCAGAGCTACGTGAAGACGAAACTGACGCCCGCAGCTGTTCGTGCGTCGGAAAAGCTGACCGCGGAGTGCGCGCGATCGGTTCGGGAACTGTACGCGGAACTGGACCTCGGCAACCCGGGCAACATCGCTGTGTCGTACGAAGGTTCCTGGATGACGAGGGGACACTCGTCGCACATCGGAGTCGGCACAGTTATCGAGTTGTTTACGGGGCTTGTGCTCGATTATGTCGTGCTCTGCAATTTTTGTGCCGGCTGCGAGCGGGCGCCTAAAGAAAGTGACCCGTCCTACGACGAGTGGAAAGCGAACCACCACTGCCAGAAAAACAGCACAAAAAAAGCTGGAGAGATAGAAGTGGAAGCTGCCCTCATTCTGTTTCAGAGGTCGTGGGAGCGTCATAAGCTGAGATACACTACAGTTCTTTCTGATGGCGACTGCCGCACCTACCCTGCTTTGAAGGAAGCAGATGTGTATGGTTTTATAAAGGTAACCAAAGAGGAATGTGTGAACCACGTCCAGAAGAGAATGGGCACGCAACTGCGCAATCTCCCCAAGCAGAGGCCAGCTGGCTCTGAGAGCCTCAGTGGTAGGGGGCAGCTGACTGGTGACCTGGTTAACAAATTGACCTCTTACTATGGCTGGGCCATCAAATCTCACAAAGGGGACGTGCCAGCCATGCACAATGCTGTGATGGCCACATACCACCATGTGACGTCCAACGATGCCGTGTCCAACCACAGCCTGTGCCCTACAGGTCCTGACTCGTGGTGCCGCCAGAACGCTGCCAAGGCCAGGGGTGAGCCGGCCCCCAAACACCGCTACAACCTGCCGCCGCATGTCTGTGAGGCCTTGCTTCCAGTGTACGAACGCTTGGCGGACAAGAAGCTGCTGGAGCGCTGCCAGCGAGGCAAGACTCAGAACAGTAATGAAAGTCTCCACTCTGTGATTTGGTCGCTGGCTCCGAAGGAGCGCCATGCATCACTGCACAGTGTAGAAGCTGCGGTCGCCGAGGCAGTGATGAGGTTTAATGCCGGAAGTCAAGTAACATCATCCAAGATCCTCAAAGAGCTGTGCTTGAACCCCGCCCTACTGAGTAGCAAACGCATGGCTGAAAAAGACCGCCGCCGAACCAGGGACTCTACCCTCAGGCGTGCGTCTGCAGAAAATGTGCAGCGGACGCTCAAGAAACGGCACCTGGATGCCAGCAGTCAAGGGGACTATGCTTCTGGGGCCTACTAGTCATTTCGCTCCAAAAATGTACAGAATGTTTTACCGTTTACATTAAACATGGCACCGTTATGTTTTTTGCCATTTTCTCAAAATGCATATTTTTGACGTTTAGGAAATTCTGGAGAGGTACATCTCGGCATGCGGTGCAGCTAGAAAGATAATTTCTTTTGCATTGTCAAGCTGAATGTTTAAACCTTGAAGTAAGGGAAAAAGATTTTGCATTTCACGTTTAAATAATTGTTTAAATAACTGGTTAGCAGGCATACTTTAAACCGAGAAATTAGAACTGATGTAAACTTGCATGTGTGATTGCCAGACAAAAAAACTGCTTCCGTCATTTCATTCTCCACAACTTCTAGAATCTATTCATGCCATGCTGGTAATTTTTTGTTGACTAGTTTTTTTTCTATTGTTCTCAAGAACAATCACGAAAGATTTTTAATTATCTCGGGAACTAATTAGTTTACATCAAAACTAATTGGATATTTGAAATCAGCTAAAAAAACTGAACAAGCCCATGGAGTTTCATTAAAATTGGTTGGAAAGCAAAAAAAAAGTTTCTAAGACCAGTGTGCCCCCTTAATTGCCACAAGGCAATGCAACATGTCGATACTAATGAGTGGCAGCTTAAGCATCCCAGTCTCGCTGCTTCCAGCACAGAAAAAAAAAGAAATAAAAATAAAATGGTCTCGCGATCAACCAAAATGTGCGCCTGCGGAAAATGAGCTGTGCTTCACTGCAATACAGTAGTGACACGCGGGCAGCTTATCCCACGTTTCTCGCAACGTCAGCGGGTCATGGTTTACCCATGCTTTCTGGGATTGTAAAGAAATTGATAAAGGACAGTTTAGCGGAAATCGCGATGTGTGCAATTACCGCTAATTTGCCGCCAGCAGTTTGCGTCTTTGCACTGCTAGCGGAGTTCTTGCCAGCAAAACCTACTTCGAAAACCAAGTTTGAAAGTTTCAAAGATAATTTTTTCCAGCAGAAACACATCGTGACCTTCGTCATACTGGTCATTATTAAATTCATCATTATAATAGAAAGAATGTGCAAATGGACGCATCATAACATGCTGACACAGAGAGGAGCAAGCGACATGCTGTCCGCGTGTTACTACTGTGTTGCAGTGAAGATTTCAAGTTTTCTGCAGGCGCATATTTCAGTCACAACCACGTTTTTTGTTTTTTTTTCGGTGGCAGCAGCGAAGCCCACCATTCCTCCATGTCCCCGGAAAAATAAAGACCACGTATTGCTGAGAAACATAACCTTTTGGAGCCGCAAGCTAGCCGAGCACCGACGAGTACCGATTATTTTGGATAGTTCTAAGATCCTTGCATCCCCCTTTTTGTATGTTCTGTTAATTAAAAAAACCCGCTTTATTCAAGGCGTTCCCACGGCCTCAGTGACTTCGAATTAACGAGGTTTTACTGTAGTTGAGCTGCGTGTGCCATGCTTCTCCAAAGAATCTGCAATGGTAATGTGGGTGCTTCCCCACATCACCAAAATTATGATTTATGGCGTGGTGGGTGCCGTGCAAGTGTAGCTGTAGTGCCCCAGTAGTAGTTGTCCCGAGGGTGTTCAAAAAAGGGCTCGAGAAGGGACGCACTTCCAGCTTTCGCTGTGACCCTAGTTCACATTACACACAGGCCTGATGGTTTTTTTTTTTTCATCAGAGTGCTGTAATGGCAAGACACAGGTTACAGTTAACATTGATATGAGATAACCGAAGCTAAAAAGATACACAAGCTAGGAGACTGCTGTGAAAGCGCACCATTCGTTGCATCTTCATGGGTTGAGCATAACTAGGTCGGGTTTTCGGGTGATCCGCCTTTTTCGAAATTTTCTTGTGCTGCCCTCTGGCGTTTTGGTAAGGTTTGGTAGCGGCCGGCAGAACTGGCATTGCTAGAATGAAGGCCGCCGCGACCAGTAGTCGTTTCACGACTTTCCCGCTAGGGAAGGGCGCATGCGCAGCGGCGTCGTGGAAAAGGCGGATTGTGGGAAACATACTCGAAGTAATATGACCTGATGTTCTAATTAGGCACACCACTCATCACTTTGTGCGCATTTATACTTTGCCTGTTGATACACTATCGCCATGACAAAGCATTCTTGATAGGTTTTCAAGAAAGGAAACTCGACCAAGTCAGACGACGATTACAGTGTGGCGGGAATAGTCAATATTTAATTATTAAAGCACAAAACTTGCTAAAGTTGGCACAATTGGATCTCATCTAAACGAAGTTGAGAGGAGAGCCTTCCTTGCTTCATTATATCCACCGTTTTGCTGTTCCCATTACTGTTCGAGCCGCTCACCTGCGACGCACAAGGCGATCGTCAATGCCACGACGGCCAGCAGGACTCCGGCTGCGGCTCCGGTTGTCCGGCCCGCCTCGCCACGGGGCTGATCCGCCACGGGAGGAGGCCCGCTCGGCGAGCTGTTCAGCGCGCGCCTTCTCGCGCTTGTCGGTGACGGTCTGCTTGAGCTGGGCCAGCTTCTCACGGATGGCAATGAAGCCCAGGTGCAGCTTGCCACCAAAGTGGTCGGCCAGCCGGCGGTCGTTGTCGTGGATGCCCAGGTAGGCGGAGCACACGTCGCACACCCGCAACTGCACACAGCACCAGTCCGACGTTGATATATTAGAAGACTCAATTATCCAAGTTCTAACTCATTCTGCCACATACACTAATGAGAGCTTCTGTGTGACAATCTACCAACACAGTCTAACACCTTGATAACAGACATTGATACAGTCGCCGACCGATTTTTCGGACCTGGCGGGGACCGAAAAAAAAGTACGAAAAATCGAACAGTCCGAAAAATTCGTTTTCGCCAAAAATCCGAAGTTTATTGCATCAGGCAGGTTTAAAAAAGTCCTTGATGCTGCCTTGCCTCAAACTACGCTTGGAGGCAATTTTTCCATCGTCAGGGTCGATACTTCACCCGCTTCTTCACACCACCTGGCTCCCGCGATGGCACAGATGGCGGAGCCATGGCACCGAGAACACAAAATTCGATGCCGCAGATAGCCGCTGCGAAGCACACAACGTCTCGACGCTACGCGACACAACACGTGCAGAATGGCGACTGAAAAAAGCTGCAATGACAATAAAAGAATCCTTCTTTCGCCTCCTCCCCGTGCGATGTGATGACGATAGTGCTGACCGAAGACGAAAAAACGGCATCCATCACCGCGTCTTTTAAAAAGCAAACACGGCCTCCGAAACTTTAAATATGGCGTGCGCATTCCAATCTCGGAGGCAGGAAAGGCATCTGAAGACCAAGCTTAGCCAAGCCGACGGAAAATCAAACATGGCGGCGTTCACAATGGCTTGGGGCGTGGCACAAAACGAGCGATTTAGTCCGAAAAATCGAACTTTCAGGGGCAAATTCGCCCGAAAAATCGGTCGAAACAATGCATTAGCTCTATGGGATCCCTGACGGTGCATTTATGAAGTCCGGAATATCCAACAAGTCCGAATTTTTGGAGTCCGGAAAATCGGTCGGCGACTGTAGTATAAGAGACACAAGAGGGCCTACATAGAAACAGTGGTTGATAAGAAAATCATGGCACCCTGTTTATAAGAGACACTTCGTATGGAAGACAAGGATCATTGCCCTAAGCTACAGATTAACGAAACTTTTTTTTTTTCCGAATTGTATCTCCCTTTAAGCAGCAGTTCTGTATAAGAGATTTTCAATTTACTGTACTGGAGAGGATAGTAATACAATGGTACACCTTCACCTTGAATTACACTACCCCATGATGAATTTCAACAGCAGCCCATCCTGTTCGCACGCAACACAACGCCACAAATATGAGTGATCGCCATTGGTTGCTGCGCCACTAAATTTCCTTTTGTACTTTTATTACAATACATTATAAGGTGGTTTGTAACGAGATGAAACAACTTAAAACTGAAATAAACTGCACAGGGAACAAAACCACACTAGAAGATGTGCAGACTAACAACTGGTTTGCACACAAGGTCTTACAATATGCGCACAAGGTCTTACAATAGTATCACGCCTAAGCTCAGTCGACATGACACAGGCACTTTTGAATACGAGCCACAAATGTCACCTTTTGCTGTTGGTATGACGAGGCAGGCATGGAGTTGCGGTAGTCCTGTTCTGCCTCCGCCTTCTTCCGCCGAATCTCTTCCACCTCTTCGAGGAGCTTGAGCGACTCTTCGACATTGCCATCGGCACCTTTCGCCTCTGCCGCAGCCAGCTTTTTGCCCATATTTTCCGCCAGCTCGTGCACACGGTTCAGCTGCAACATGGGAAGGCAAGCCTAACTGTGAAATCTTTCAAATTTAAATCACGAAACACCCCTGCTTGCCCTCATTATGCTAGTGCCATTAGCATCGTGGCCAGCTGTTATAAGCAGGAGGCCACCATCATCAGTTTTGCACAGCGATTTAAATGTTACTACAAATCCTCTGCACACGCAATAATGCACTTTTGAGAAACTAGCACTCTCAGATGGCAACCAATGTTAATGTATGATTAAACAAAACTCGCTTTCAATTTGTAATTCAAAGCAGTTTTTTAACAGAAACTTTTATTACACATTTTGTTTTAACCTTTTTCCTTCGTTACGCTAGTCTGAGACAGCACTATACTTGAAATTTTACTACAGTGAGGTTTCGGTATGCTGAAGCAAGGAAACCTATTTTACAGAATGAGATTGAGGTTATAAGTACAATAAGGTGGACTGACAATGCACACATTGTTAAAAGAAAGCAAGCCCTTACTGTACTTACTCCTGTAATGAACCCACTGCTCACCTTGGCCTTTGAAAAAAAAAATAAAGTGAACAAGTTTTCTTATGTATGTGTGGATTTTATTTCTGTGTGGTAGCCAGTGCTGATTGTTGGCTATTGAAACAATGTTTAAAGGGCCACTCACCAGGCCCCATACCAAATTTTAGTTAGACAGTGGAAGTTGTTGGGTGTCCGATGAGGAACATTTTGCCACAAAAATTTTTTGAATTGGTTCACCACGAGCGGAGAAAACGGGTTGTTTGAAGCGGCACGAAACGAGGATGAGAGGAGGCGAGCTCGAAACCCTTGCCGCTCCTCCGCGTAGCTTCGCACGCCAAATCTCTTCCCCATCCTCTCATGGCCTCCGACCAAGAGGTCACGTGCGCATGACGTGCCCAAACAAGTCCAATCCCCGAGCACGCGAGCAGCGTTGCTTTGTTGACCAGCGTTATTTTGTGGTATTCTGCCCGTTTCTGCGGAATGGTTTGGAAGCGCTGCCTTATACGTGGTAGAATAGATGAGCACAATGAGTGCGCCAACACGTAGGAGCGTTCCACGTCGGTCGTCTGCTCCATGGGCTGACCGCGGGTACACGAACACATGCGAAACGCCGACACATTAGCCCCGCATCTCGTTGCAATCCACGGGAAAAAAATGAAAAAAAAAAAAAAGACGCCCACATTCCCTTGTTGTGTCTCATTTATCCAGAGCTTTATTAATCTCTTTAAGTGTACCGAAGCATAGTGGCGCCAGCTCTGTACCAGCGTGAAAGAAGACGTTGACGTCCGTGTGTGGCTCGTGCTTGCCGGGTTCCTGCCTGTACCAGCTTGTTGCGGCTAACGTTTCTGAAATAATAACCTGTGTTTTTACGCAACCTTGCTCGTTGCATTTGGTGGAAATGTGCTGGGTAACGTCCTGGAGCTCCGCAGCTGTAAGCTACCATCTCAGTCCGCGATGACCGAGCGCGTCGATCCCCCACAAGGTTCTTCCACGCTGCCACCTGTCATGTGTTCTGGTGTACTTCGTCTGCGTGACCCACCAGTATACAACGGCACTGAAGATCAAGATGTCGAGGACTGGCTGGCAGAGTACGAGCATGCCAGCGCGATTAACAAGTGGGATGACCCTGCGAAGCTGATTCACGTCATCTTCTACTTGACGGATTTGGCCAACCTATGGTTCACCAACCACCAAGCCGACATCCCCACCTGGTCGGTTTTCAAAGAGGCCGTCACCTCGTTTTTCGGTCGTCCAGCCATGCGTAAGCTTCGCGCTGAACTGGGACTGCGGGGACGATTTCAGCGAAATGGTGAGAGCTTCACGAGCTACATTGAGGATGTGATCAGCCTCTGTAGGCGAGTTGATGCCAGGATGACGGAGGCTGACAGAATAAAGAATATAATGAAAGGTATTGATGACGACGCTTTTCATATGCTTGTGGCCAAAGACCCACAGACCGTCACGGCCGTGATTCAGTTATGTCAAAGTTTCGATGAGCTGCGCAAGCAACGAGTTTCTACACGTCGCGCTAATACACAGACAGCTGATATTTCGGCCTTGGAGTGCAAAAGCAGTGGCTCCGACTACAGCGTGTTAATGCCTCAAATTCAACAGTACATCCGGGAGGAAGTTGCTCGACAGCTCTCTCTTGTCGCCACCATCAACGAGACCCCCACAACACTGGACCACTCACTTCGCCGTGCTATTCAGACGCAAGTTGCCGAGGCTCTCCCTTCGCCCACATCCCCAATATCAGTGGCTGCACCGCTGACTTATGCAGAAGCCGTACGCCGACCTCCGGCCCAACCGCCGCTCCCTTCATACAGTCCTGCCACCAACTACTACAGGTCACCAGTTTCAGTTTATCCGGTAAATCGGCCCATTCCACCACCTCGAGCACCTGTAAACTCTTGGCGTACTCCGGATAGCCGGCCCGTCTGCTACAACTGTGGTATTCCAGGACATGTCGCGCGCTGCTGTCGTCGCCGTGGATTCTATTTTAATGATGTGCAGCATTCCGGCAACATACCACGGCCATCAGAATCGCATGTGACACCTGATTCACATGACCCCCGCCCACGTCGACCAGACTTCAGCCGACGTCGATCTCCTTCACCCCGTCTTCGGTCTCCTTCCCCCATGCTTCGCCGTTCCAACCACGCCCAGGAGGAAAACTAACAGTCGCAGTTCCTGAGGCAAGAGCTGCGCCGCCGACGAAATTTCCAAGGCCTCATCTATCGCCCCCTAACGAGATTGCCGTGTTTGTGGACGGTTTCGCCACAACTGCTCTTGTCGACACAGGTGCCGCTATTTGTATAATCAGTGAAGTGTTATGCCGCAAACTGAACAAAGTGACGACTCCACTGGTTGAAATTTCTTTACGCACGGCAAGTTCGCAACACGTCCAACCTTCTGCCACATGCACTGCTCGTGTTGTGATTCAAGGAGTGCTTTACATCGTTGAATTTGTCGTCCTTCCGCATGCGTCTCATGAAATCATCCTGGGATGGAACTTTCTTTCCGCTAATCATGCGGTTGTCGACTGCGCTCGTGCTCAACTCGTTTTGTTTCCATTCAGCACGACATTCATAGATCTCCCTCGCTCACCCAAAAAGGTGATCGTCGCCGCTGACGTCGTCATTTCTGCTTTTTCGGTCACCGCGGTATCTCTTTTGTGCAACTCCGTTTCCGATTCAACTGCCCTATTTATGCCGTCGCAAGAATGCGCTCGTCGCCGGAACCTTGTCGTCCCGTTTGCCGTCATAACACTTGCCGATGGCTGCAGTGCCGTGTACGTGTGCAATCCGTTCCCTTGTCCCGCTACCTTATTGCATGGCGAATGCATTGGGAGTCTTGACACTTATGATGACATCTTTCCTTTCGATGCCCGTTCTGATACGACACCGATGTCCGTGGATGCTGTCACAGCTGGCACCGCGCCCTCACTACCTGACGAAGACGTTCTGTTGCGCAGCGTAGACACCGGCCTTACGCAAGACCAGCGCAATCAGCTCCTTCAACTACTTGACCGTTTCCGCGCCTCCTTCGACCACGGACAACCTCCCTTGGGACGCACGTCAGTTGTCGCTCACCATATCGACACCGGTCATCATACTCCACTTCGTCACCGCCCCTACCGCGTCTCGCAGGCCGAGCGTGATGTCATCACTCAACACGTCGACGAGATGCTGCAACGTGGTGTTATTCAGCACTCACACAGTCCTTGGGCTTCGCCAGTGGTCCTCGTGCGAAAAAAGGATGGCTCCATCAGGTTTTGCGTGGATTATCGTCGACTAAACAACACCACACGCAAGCATGTTTATCCCCTGCCACGCATTGATGACGCCTTGGATTGCCTTCAAGGTGCGGAGTTTTTCTCTTCACTGGATCTGCGCTCTGGATATTGGCAAGTACCAATGGCTGAACCAGACCGTCCAAAAACGGCGTTTGTGACCCCTGACGGCTTATATGAATTTAATGTAATGCCCTTCGGTCTTTGCAATGCGCCTGCGACTTTTGAAAGAATGATGGACAGTGTCCTCAGGGGACTTAAATGGCACATCTGTCTTTGCTATTTAGACGACATAGTTGTATTCTCGGCGAATTTCGAAACTCATCTTTCCCGTCTGGAACAAGTTCTCCAGTGCCTTACGGCAGCCGGGTTGCAACTTAACTTCAAGAAATGTCGTTTTGGCGCCCGCAAACTCACAATTCTCGGCCACGTCGTTTCAAAAGAAGGAATATCGCCAGATCCTGCCAAACTGCGTGCCGTTGCCGAGTACCCCAAGCCTACTACCCTAAAAGAGCTTCGTAGTTTCATAGGCTTGTGTTCCTATTTTCGGCGTTTCATTCGCAACTTTGCCTCTATAATTGCCCCTCTGACTCAGCTTCTCTCCCGTAGCGCGGACCTCTCAGGCTGGAATTCCCACTGCGATGAGGCATTCACGGCGCTACGCCGGCTACTCATCTCTCCGCCAGTTCTCCGCCACTTCGATCCAAATGCACCCACTGAAATTCACACAGATGCAAGCGGTGTCGGCCTCGGTGGCATTCTCGCTCAACGCAAGGATGGCTGCGACGAGTACGTTGTCGCCTATGCCAGCCGTACACTAACGAAGGCAGAGTCCAACTATTCCGTCACGGAAAAGGAGTGCTTGGCTATCATTTGGGCTATAGGAAAATTTCGCACCTACCTTTACGGACGCCAGTTTGATGTTGTCACAGATCACCATGCCTTATGCTGGTTAGCGTCCATGAAAGATCCTACTGGCCGCCTCGCTCGTTGGGCTTTACGCCTTCAGGAATACGATATCCGTGTTGTTTATCGCTCAGGACGCAGACATTCAGACGCCGATGCACTATCCCGTTCTCCACTGCCTCCTGACCTTGCCTGCTTATCAACTGCCATTTGCGATTCGTCATCGTTGAGCATCACTGACATGCCATCCGAACAGCGCAAGGATCCCTGGATCAATTCCTTGCTCAACGTCCTCTCTCACAGTTCGTCAGAAACGACTTCACGCTCCCTCTCTCGTCAAGCAAGACACTTTGCTGTCCGTGAAGGCTTGTTGTATCGCCGCAATTACGTGACGGATGGCCGTAGGTGGCTCCTTGTCATCCCTCGTCATTTGCGTTCGGACATCTGCGCTGCCTTTCACGATGACCCCCAGTGTGGCCACGCCGGAGTATTTAAGACTTACTCTCGCCTTCGTCTAAGATACTACTGGCGCGGCATGTATCGGCACGTTCGCCAGTACGTTCGGTCATGCACCACGTGTCAACGACGCAAGACGCCTTCTCACAGCACTGCTGGCCCTTTGCAACCCTTAACCTGCCCAGCGAGACCATTCGACCGCGTCGGAATTGATATTTATGGTCCTCTACCCAACTCTCTTCGAGGCAACCGGTGGATTATCGTCGCCGTGGATCATTTAACACGCTACGCTGAAACATCTGCGCTGCCTGCTACCACTGCGAAAGACGTTGCGTCCTTTCTTCTTCACCATCTCATTTTGCGACACGGTGCACCTCGTGAATTACTCAGTGACCGTGGACGCGTGTTTCTCTCGAACGTCGTCGACGAGCTACTCAAGGCATGTCGCACCGTCCATAGGAAATCCTCAGCATACCATCCCCAAACCAATGGCATGACAGAACGCTTTAATCGTACCCTTGGAGATATGCTGGCCATGTACGCCTCTGACGACCACACTAATTGGGACCAAGTGCTCCCTTTTGTCACGTACGCGTACAACTCTGCGCCACAAACAACCACTGGCTTTTCTCCTTTCTTCCTTCTGTACGGACGTGAGCCATCATGCTCCATGGACACCATTCTCCCTTACAGGCCTGATGTTTCCGAAGCGACGCCTGTTTCCGAAGCAGCTGCTTATGCCGAAGAGTGTCGTCAACTCGCTCGCTCATTTACCGCACAAGACCAATGGCGCCAGAAAACTGACCACGATTCCTCTGCGTCTACTGTAGACTATAACCCAGGAATGCTGGTTTGGCTCTGGGTCCCGTCTACCCCTCCCGGTCTTTCCCCGAAGCTTTCGTCGAAATACCATGGCCCCTACCGTGTGGTGCGGCAAACATCTCCTGTCAACTATGAAGTTGAGCCCATTGATCCACCCTCGGACCAACGCTGCCGTGGGCGTGAAACAGTACACGTATCACGCCTCAAACCGTGCTATGACCCCCTTGTCGTGTCCTTTCCCTAGGTCGCCAGGTTGGCTCCTTTCTGCGCGGGGAGTAATTGTACCGAAGCATAGTGGCGCCAGCTCTGTGCCAGCGTGAAAGAAGACGTTGACGTCCGTGTGTGGCTCGTGCTTGCCGGGTTCCTGCCTGTACCAGCTTGTTGCAGCTAACGTTTCTGAAATAATAACCTGTGTTTTTACGCAACCTTGCTCGTTGCATAAGCAACAAATTACATAAACTACGCATGCCGTGCTAAATAATTTTCGCCATGTCACATGCCACTGTTCGCAACGTCAGAGCAGAGTCGTCTACGTAGAAGACCAACGTCACTGCATTGCCGTGTACGTAAGGCCATTCACATTCGCACGTCATGCCCTCATTCTCTAGGCACACGCCGGCAGAGGGGAGGGAGAGCAGCATTTATCTTGAAATTTGATCCATTTCTGCGGCACGTGGCGTTGCAAATTTTGGCAAACGTGATCATGAACGCCTCGTCTACGCATTGCGCTTCTCAGCTCAAAATTGTCAAACCTGGTGAGTGGCCCTTTAATCATGCATATATAACACAAAATAACGATGCAATAAATGTAAAAAAATAGTTTAACAACTGTGCTAAACAGTTGCAAGCAACGCAAGCTCAGACAACGTCGATTGAAATTTAAAAGTAGCGCCTTTTGTGACAGAGCGCCATCTGCCGAGCGCAGAAGAAACCTTCAGCTTGTAGCTCCACGCAAGCACAGCGGTGCGAAAACAAAGCAAAAAACACAACCTATGCAGCAACCGCGCCGTACGACATGCAATACAACCGCACCAACGCCGCAATATGCGTGTGCAAATGTTGAAGGTGCACGTTGCGTCGTTCGACGCTGCATTTCACAGCGAGAGCTGTTATGAGATCAGACCACGGGTCAGGTGCGGTGCCGTAGTTGTCCACCGCCACGCGTGTCTGTAACCAGCGTCGCAAGAAATATAAAAAACATTAAGGACACAATGGGATTAGAACCCGGGTCCACTGCGTACCAGCCCAGTATTCTACCATTGAGCTACGCCAGTGCTTGGTACTCGTTTCCAAAGTCGCCTTGGGCAGGCTTGATGTCGAGAAAGGAATCGTGTTGAATTAACGCGAATAAAACATTTTAGAACATAAAAGAAACAACCAGGCATCACACAATGCGAATAGCTTAACAAACGGGTCATCCATTTTTTCAACCCATTACAAAAGTTTTTTCTTGTGCTTCAACCCATTACAAAAGCTTCCTCTTATCACCTATTAACTGTGATGCATAACCACTTCAGGCATAATTCTTCGTGGTCAGCCACTGCATAAAAAAACTGGACAAAAATCCTAGCAAGTGTGTTGCGAATACCACGCTTCTCTGAAAAATGACGAACTATAGCATAGTGAAAGCCAGCCTACTATACAAAACCTAATATTTATGGTGTAGTGGGTACCTAGGAACTCTGCTTGTGGCAGTTACCCGAAGAGTGTTTAGAAAAAACTCGGAAAGTGCGCTCTTTCAGTTTAAGGGGAGACGCGGGTCGAAAAGTCGCGGTTTTCCGGAAAATTTTCGCTTTTTTTTTTCCGGCTGTATTGGCATCCTTGGACTATAATCAATTACTTCTGAAAATATCAAGCTGAAATTCGCACGAGAAATTATCAAAAAATGCTTCCAAGTGGGCAGCGGTGACGCGAGAAATGCGCGAAGGTTGTGAAAAACGGCGAAGTTCGCGTCGTGTCGCGAAAACGACGCGTTGGCCGCCATTTGCAATCGTGCACGCATGCTGCGAAGGCCGTATCCTTAATAATCCACTAGTAGCCAGTCTCGTGTCTTCACGCAGAATAAAGAAAAAACGAGAAAAACAACGCGTACGTCACGCGTTTTGAATATCGCGGCACACAGCGCGAGGCCGCCATTGGACGGCGGTGCGCTCCACGCTCCTCCCCCTCCTATCTCTCCGGCAAAAGAGCGAAGCCTCGGACGTCGCGATCGAGTTTTTCTGCGTTTCTCTGCATTTTTGCGTCATGGCAAGCCCGAAGAAGTGCAGTTCAGATAATCGAAAGTTCAGAACTCGCCACAAGTATCGAGGGAAACAGCGTCGGACGCTTCGCAAAGCGACAGCGAACGACGATGTCGCCCCCGACCAACGCCCCGACGCTCCGACTTCGGATAGGCCTAACACCGTCACCGAACCCTGCGACAGTGGTTGTGAAATAGCCGCTGCCGTGGAATTCGTCAGTGCATCCCAAAGGAAGATTGGATTCTTCGAGAGTGAACGTAGACCGGTAGATGCTGCCACTGCGAACATGCTGCTTTGCGAAATCGATGCGCTGACGGCACTTGTGGCGGGTGCGCAATGCCCAACCTGCCGCGAACGGAAGCTCGGCGTGTGAGAGGCAGCTGGAAAGCGCAAAGGACTTTCGGCATTCCTCGAACTGTGCTGTCAAAATTCTGATTGCCCTGAATCTGCACTTTCGTTCACGCACACGTCGAGACGTACTGCTTCGGCCGGGGACCAAGGAACGAGCGCTCGTTTTGACAGCGGCAGCTCGCGTGACAGCTTTGCTGTAAACGTGAAGGCAGTTCTGGCAGCACGCGCTATAGGCGCAGGCCACGACCAACTTTCACGATTTTGTGCGATTCTCGGTCTTCCGAGCCCGATGCATCACAAGACATTCAACGGCATTTGCAAGAAGCTCCATGGTGCGGCGATGACGGCAGTGAGCAAAAACTTGCACTAGGCACGAAACATCACGAAGGACGCAGTCGGCGGCAGAGATGTGCCAGTCATGTTTGATGGCACCTGGCAGAAAAGAGGTCATAAGAGCCACAATGGAGTGGGCACAGTCGTGTCCCTGGACACGGGGCTCTGCCTCGATTTTGAAGTTCTTTCGAACTACTGCCATCCTTGCAGTATACACAGGGACCTTGGGGAGGATGAAGAGATATGGCGAGCTTTTCATCTTCCAGTTTGCTAAAAAAACACTGACTGCTCATCCCATGCAATGGAATCTGCGGCAGCTGTCAATATATGGCAGAGGACCTTGTCTTATGAAACTCCACTGCGATTCACCAGCTTCCTAAGTGATGGTGACAGCAAGGCCTACACTGCAGTCTGCGAGGCAAATGTATACTGTGACACCCCCATTGACAAAGAAGAGTGCACGAACCACGTTGCAAAGCGCTTGGGAACTGCCCTACGGAAATTGGCAACGCCACTGCCACGAGGCGAAAAACTGAAAGATGCGACAATAATAAAACTACAAACATATTACAAGATCGCCATCACGAGCAACAAGGACAGTGTCCGAAATATGTACACTGCCATATGGGCATCGTATTTTTATTGCTGCTCCAGTGATGGTGCCAGTAGCCACAACTTTTGCCCCGCGGGACCAAATTCGTGGTGCAAGCACAAGCGTGCGGAAGCACTGGGGGAGCCTGCACCACGCCACACCCCACTGTTGACGAAGGCTCAAGGATTGGCAATTATGCCTATCTACAAGCGCCTTACAGAGGAGAAACTCCTTATTCGGTGCCTTCATGGCAAGACACAGAATGCAGCCGAATCGCTGAACAGCAAGATATGGCTGCTATGTCCAAAAACAAAGTTCGCCTCCAGAACAACTGTGGAGACAGCCACCGCTCTTGCTGTACTCTGGTACAACAAAGGCCACAGGGGCTTTGAAGAAGTGCTCGAAGGCATTGGAATTCTCCCCTCATAAGATCTGGCCACACATGGTGACCACTGTGACGTCATGCGCATCAGGAAGATGAACCTGAAGCAAACTGCAGAAGCGAGGGCACACCGTCGCAATACAGCGAAGAGAGCTCGTGTTGAGGACACTGACCGCAAGAGCCGTGAAGGACCAAGCTATGGTGCAGGGGACTTCTAGACACTTGCAGTGCATTCAAGGCAAGGTACTTTTCATTGTGCCCCAATTTGATGCAAAAGAATGATTTCCTAATAAATGCCAACTTTGCAAACTTTCAAACTTGTTTTTCTCATTTTCATTTTTTCCGACAGTTTCACGTTTTCCGGGCAGCCTTTTAGAAACTTATATTCATTGTATAGTAACGAAACTTGGCACACATATTCTTCAACACATGCAGAATGCAAATATCTACTCTAAATTGCAATGCCTACCAGCATTAGTTGTGAAAATATTAGCTTATTGTTTCAAGGGAGATTGAAAATAATAAGTCATTCAATACAATTTTTTTTTCTTGGTTCCAATATTTCTGTGACATATCTATATAGATATTTGCACTTTTCAATCTACCAAGAGTCAAATAAGATCAGACACAGTGCTTTTACTGAAAGTTTAGTACATAAAAGAGTGCCCGCAAAAAATGTAACTTTTTGCTATTGTTTATGGCATAACTCAATAATTATAGCAGCTACACAAAAAATGATTGCATATTTGAAATCTGCATGAAAAACTATACTAATAACAAACTTTTCAAGTCTCTATTACTAGAAATAAAAAAAAAACCTTCATTGCGCTTCTCAGCTCAAAATTGTCAAACCTGGTGAGTGGCCCTTTAATCATGCATATATAACACAAAATAACGATGCAATAAATGTAAAAAAATAGTTTAACAACTGTGCTAAACAGTTGCAAGCAACGCAAGCTCAGACAACGTCGATTGAAATTTAAAAGTAGCGCCTTATGTGACAGTGCGCCATCTGCCGAGCGCAGAAGAAACCTTCAGCTTGTAGCACCACGCAAGCACAGCGGCGCGAAAACAAAGCAAAAAACACAACCTATGCAGCAACCGCGCCGTGCGACATGCAATGCAACCGCGCCAACGCCGCAATATGCGTGTGCAGATGTTGAAGGTGCACGTTGCGTCGTTCGATGCTGCATTTCACAGCGAGAGCTGTTATGAGATCAGACCACGGGTCACGTGCGGTGCCGTAGTTGTCCGCTGCCACGCGTGTCTGTAACCAGCGTCGCAAGAAGTATAAAAAACATTAAGGACACAATGGGATTAGAACCCGGGTCCACTGCGTGCCAGCCCAGTATTTTACCATTGAGCTACGCCAGTGCTTGGCACTCGTTTCCAAAGTCGCCTTGGGCAGGCTTGATGTCGAGAAAGGAATCGCGTTGAATTAACGCGAATAAAACCTTTTAGAACATAAAAGAAACAACCAGGCATCACACAATGCGAATAGCTTAACAAGCTGGTCATTCATTTCTTCAACCCATTACAAAAGCTTGTTCTTGTGCTTCAACCCATTACAAAAGCTTCCTCTCATCACCTATTAACTGTGATGCATAACCACTTCAGGCATAATTCTTCGTGGTCAGCCACTGCATAAAAAAACTGGACAAAAATCCTAGCATGTGTGTTGCGGATACCACGCTTCTCTGAAAAATGACAAACTATAGCATAGTGAAAGCCAGCCTACTATACAAAACCTAATATTTATGGTGTAGTGGGTACCTAGGAACTCTGCTTGTGGCAGTTACCCGAAGAGTGTTAAGAAAAAACTCGGAAAGTGCGCTCTTTCAGCCTAAGCTGCGACTGTGCTGCGCGTTTCGCGTAGGCCTGGCGGTTTATATTCGTTAACGATCGGTCAGTACGCTAGCAACAATTTCGACTACGTTGGCTCAATTAAATTTTCTGAAACTCCTTCCGCTAGGTCTATGGCACCCACAGATGATGATGTACTTCATTCTTATAGAGTAGAAGTTGGTGCTTTCAAAATTTACCATGTCACTGTGTTTGGCGCGGGAATCTCATAGTACAGTCTCTACCCACATTTTCTCGCTGACCAAGCGTCGTGTCGCGGTAAGAGTGGCGTTTACAGGATTGTAAAATTGTACTTAACTATTACGGGAAAAATCGTTTTGTGCTTCACTGCCCCTTTAAGCCTTTTATTTTTTGGCAGCTATTCCCAACACTAGAAGTTGGCAACCTCTTGAAGGTGGCGGGCCGAGTTTCATGAATCCAACACTGTCCCGGGAGCCGGATGGCAAACCAAAGCGGGGAGGAGAGGGGGGGTGCAAGCAATGGTGGAAAGTTCGGCATATCGACAATAAAGTACGAAACTAGAATGGAAATCATATTTGATTTCAGGTTTAAATTAGGTTTAAATTACAGTTTACAAAGGTTTAAATTACAAAGTTTACAAGGTTAATTACAAGGTATTAATTACCCCGTGGTCCCGCACATGGCCTCAGGGTAGTATTTTGCCCACCTCTGCCTCAGACCAAGACAGTGATTGACTAAAAACACGGTCCAGGCGTACCTTGAGCGTGACTTCTGCGCTCAACTCCTCCTGCGTCTCAGCCAGCCGCCGCTTGGCCTGTTCCGTTCGACGGTCACACTCGCCAATGAAGTTTTGCAGATGCTCCATTGCCTGCATTAGAAAATACATACTTGTACACAACAATGCTCGGCAGGTGTGTTGAAGTACACTATGTGCGGAACTATGCTGCAGTGAAAATGATAGGACAATCTAACCAGCAGCAAGTTCTGAATGATAAAATATTGGTGAGAACCAACAGATAATCATTGTCTGTTATCATTATTATTGTATCTAACACATAAAAACAAGCTCTTAAATTTACATGTCTTTCCTTCGGGTTTTGAATAAGTGTACTGCCTTTACCAACATACATGCGTCAGCTTATTTCGCTCTGCGTAATAACATCGACAGTAACGGACCGAACATTTAGCAACCAATTTTAGCATAAGATTAAATGGAGTTGAAGCTCATATAACACATGCAGAGCAGAAATCTGAGTAAGCTCAGAGACATTCACATTACATTCATAGTGGAATAAAGTAAGGCATACGCATTCCTTTGATTACCTTTCATAAATATATTACGAAAATGTAATGTGTTGCAGACAGCCAAGCGGTGCTTTCATTACATGCAGAGAAGTGTTGCCTAGAGCCTCTTTTCACACAGAGTGACCCTTCAGTTGATAGGGCCCACTTCTAAGTTTCTTTTCTCTTTGACTAACCTATGTTGTGAAATTATGTACCGGACATAACAAAGTGATAGAAAGATTGCCTTTGTGTCATTACAGGAACAGATATGCCTATAAATTGAACATTTGACTACAATGAAGCTACTCTTGTGTCAAAAGCAGCACGTTATAAAGAGACACGCTTTTTCGCAGATTAGTTGGTTATACTGAAATGTAGACTAGCTGTGCAAGCAGAAAGAAGGGAGAAGAGATAGAGCGAAGCATATCTTTGCTCCATGTTTTTCTCCCTTTTCCTTCTTTTTGCTTGTGCAGCATACGTCTAAGATTGTATTAAGATGAGGTTCAACTGCATTATCTGCAAGCTTTCAGAGCCACATTAACAGCCAAACTTCAGAGTATGAAAAGCATATGGCCGCATTTCCCTCCCAAAATTCTAACATTATTGGCACTGTTCCTGTGGCTATCCTTCAGCTAACAAAATGGCACCTTTTTCAAAGATGTTCGCAATTCTCGACGCCCGCGATGGAACGAAACCAAAAAACGTGTGACTTCTCGCTTCGAAATTATGGTTCACCCTCTCTACCCACACGCATGTCGCACCAGCGTACACCACCCACAAGTGACCTCAGTACGTTCGCTCGTTCTTTTCCAACTAACACCACCACTCACGTCCACGTCGTAAAAGTAGTCCTTCTTCGCGGAGGCGTTCTCATAATCAGCCCGCAGGGCCAGGTCGTGGATTTTGGGGCAGTCGCCCAAGTCCATCCTCTGAAAAAAAAAAGCAGCAAAAAAATAAAGATATGTAAGCAGCACATCTAGACCTCACAAGGCGCAAACAAATAACCACTGCAAAAGAGCTGCCGTCCCTTCTTACCTTATGTTGAAGTTAATTTGATTCTCTTAGGTTAATGGTTATCAGTCGAGCAAGAAGAAGAAACGTTTGTTGTCGACATCAAGATGTCATAATTGCTGGAGGGAGACCATTCTGCAAGGCTCTGGAACTCCAGGATACCTAGGGTACTTTCATGAGCACTTAAATCTAAGTAAACATGCCACAGCATTTTTGCCTCTATCAAAAAATGCGGCCACCACGGGTGGGATTCGATCCTCAGGAGTCAAGCGCTGTATCCGCTAAACCACCGTGATGGATTCGTATACTCAAAGCAAAAATCAGACAAGAAAAGGAAATTGACGCCCGCCTGTTTTAGCACTGACAACTTGCACACTCCTGTCACCAAAATCCTGATATTATTTGAATTCACTTTGAGATTATCCAAGACCAATTACCATTTGCTTTTAACCCAAAAAAGTGAGTGCCAACTAGTTTACTACTACGTTTGCCTGACTTGATTTAAAAAGCACCGACACAAAAATTCTCACCTTTTCTTTTTTTTTTGCTATTGTAATAGGCAGCTTATGATCCACTTATCACAGCTAAAAACCTTGTTTACACAAGCTGGCAGCAGTAATTTATTTAGAGACGTTTTTAGAGCACCCAGTCTCGGTTCCGGCTTCAAAGAGCACTTGAGCTAGGCAGGAGCAGTTATGGAGGCATGGTAAACACTGCTGGCCCTTGTCGCAGCACAACCATCACATGTGAAGCCGCAGGCACAGAGGAAGAAATCAAAAGTGGGGTAAGCGCGAGGAACGTGCTCGTAACTACCCAACACGAACTCGTGACTTAGGTTTCTTTACACTCCCACCGCGTTGATGTTGGCATCGCAAGGGGCTCCGCATCTCGCTCAGTAGCGCAGCCAGAACTTAATTTAGATGTGTTTTAGGCTAGGTTTGCACTCGATATCTCATAGACGTCGCACATGTCTCCCCATAAATCTATCTCGCCTCCTAAATTTTACATCAGCAGCTCCTTTTACGCTTTCCTTTATTTGTCTTTCAATTTGAATCAACTTTTCGTGCATGCCCAAGAGAACTTACCGTGGACGCCAGGATGTCGTGCGGGCAGCAGGCCAGCAGGAAGCTCTTGCACACCCGGGGGATCCGTGAAGTGCACCTTGTACCGGTTGTTCTCGCCTACAACAACATGGGAGCCAGCTTAGAGAGGCGCGCTCAATTACATGCTGAATCACCCCCAATCAAGCAGCTAAAGCCCCGGCTCCCAACTACGCTAACAAGAAAGAAAATCTGAAACTGCCCACTAACCACACTCGACAAGCCTTGCCGAAGAAACAAACAAACTTGATGAGTGAGAACCTATCTCTGCACCTGTGCCTGTAGTGAATTGCTGCATGCATTACAAAATGAGTCAATAGAAGTGCCAGCCTGGGTGTGAAACAAACGAGGAAAATTTAACGAGAGCATATTTGTCTAATCTTCGAAGTTTCTTGTGTTCACGTAAATGACCACTCTATGAATGTCTTGGGATACAAATGGACATCAAATACTAAGACAACAAAGGCTCACCAGCAAATTGACAAAAAAGAAATCTTCATCAATATCGGAATCTTTCTGTCGGACCCTTGCGAGATTTCGAGATTTGGTTTTTTAGGTGGCATGAATATAAAATAAATTTTTTACAAAATGAGCAAACTAATGCTGTTATGCCATGAGCTAAGACAGAGCGATGAGATTTCATCGGTCACTGATGGAATGAGCTCGGTGATAATCCTGAACCCTGCTACCAGTTCAATGAAAGAAAAGGAACGACTGAAATAAAAAACAACCTTTTCTGATGCATAAAAAAGAACACAATGAAGACTTCACATTACACCACCTCTTAGTCCAGCAATATTAACAATGGATTACACGCTTACTCCAGAAAAAAAATGAAAACCTTGCAGACACTTCCTTGCAAAGCACCAGAAACTGGTACAGAATGCAAAGCCAAAAGCTAGTCCTCCAAATGGAAAGCAGTGACAACCCAGTCCAATGTGACAAATTTGTTTTGGACGACCATACAAGTTCTATCATGCTTATGTAAGATACAGTCTGTTTCACACTTGGGGAAAAATATCCCTGAATGCATGGCATCGCGATGCAGCCAGCGCTGCATTCACGTTCCAGCAGTAGCTCGTGCATACGCAGATGCTTGATAGGTATATTGTTGAACCACATTGTCGTGTACGGCAGCATGCGCTGGCTTCATTAAAGGGCAACGAGAGGATTTCATCATTACGTCGACATCTGTGCTCATCGAGCGACATTACGCCACACTGCCATCCAAGATGAGCATCGTCATCGCTGCCGCTGGGGACATGACGAGGTATTAAGTGAAGTTGGAAGCTTCACGCATGCATTTCGGCACCAGCGAGCAAGCGCTGCCTCATGTGTCATCAAGCCAAAGAACATTCAGGTCTTTATCGTAACCTATAGCATTCCTGAATTCATTTGAATTTGTTCTATTGTGTTAAACCCACATAGTTACACATCAATCGCTGTAGAATGCTTTGTTTTTCTTTAGCCTGAAATGAACACCACGCATGGTGCGTGCTCATTATGGTCTTTCGCATCGCAGCGTATTGCGGCGCACACACAAAAGAGAAATATACCCGAATGCACTCGGTACCACAGCGTTTCGAGAGAGCAAAGTATGCTGTCCACTACTGTTTCTAGAACACCATCATCGCCAATATAAGCGTAGAAATTGGAATCAACCAATGTTTGGTATAGTATGTGTATAAGTTCCCACAGTAACGATGCAATCGGGAGGCCAGCGCGTGCCACCATAGCAGACAGCGCAATTCAGCACTATGCCTCTGAAGCGTCCGTGGGCGTGAGACTGCAGCACTGGCCGCATCACGATGCCATGCACTTCGAGGTATCTCCCGCAATTGTGAAACAGACAACACACAATCTTAAGACAAACTTCATTCCCTCAAACACTACACTTACGAAGCTCCAATTATTGTTGCGCATGCATTCTGGAGTCACCCGCCTCAAATACAGTAGAGCTCTCGGCCTTTTACAAATGGAGAAAGAAACAAAAGTGAAGACAACGAAGCATATTTTCTGTCATAAGAAGAAATTAAAGAACCCTGTAAGAACTGCACTGTGTGAAAAACTAGCATAAGAAAACCACTGGTACACCTCATATTGTAGAGTACAAGTAAGGATATTGAAAAAAGCAAATTTTCACAGAGAATTACAACTTCTTGCCTAACTCAAAGTTGTGCAACTACAGTTGGCATGGGTATCATTCCAATACTTGACACTAGGACTGTATTAGGAGCCAATTTTTTATACCTCAAAGACCCAGTTGCTACTCCTAAAAAACTAACATACTAAGCAACACCTCCCCCTGTCACTTTCCAATCTCACAAGCGTTTCCACAGCACCCCTCCCAGTGAGAACACACAACACAGCCTCTCAACGGGCAGTCAAACTACAAAATAGCAGGCGTTAAAATTTTTTTTCTTTTTTTCACTCGTGACCAAGCACTGCGATTCACATGTTGGCTCACCACTTGGCTGAACACAGAAGAAGATATGTGCTGTCTCCTCCCACGTCGATGGTGCCGCCTTTGTCGACCATTTCGTTTAACAGGCAAAACGTGTTAAAGACACAGAGCTTTCAGATTTAAAAAAATAAATAAATAGCGGCGATGGTGATCATGCTCCGCTCTCGACGACGTCACGCACACTCGGTAATCACTTACAAGAAATCACAGGAAGAGAAGCACCCCTCCGGACAGTCAAGCAAAGGCTTTAAGAAAAACGATAAGGTTTGTCCGGTGGAGTGAAAGGACGTACCCAGATTCGCAGTCTCCGTCTCCTCACACAAAAACATACCCAAAACTGCGGGAGTGCCCCAAACCGGCCAGAGCGCCGCTTGAACGACAATTCCACCTCCTGTGCGAGTGTCCGCCGCCTCTCTCTCTCACTCTCTCTCCCTTATGCCCTTTCGCAGAGAAAAGTGCGGCAACACAGTAACATCCATCCACTGGTGATGATGACGTTTGCACAAATGATATATATATATATAAAATTAAGAGAAGAGCGGGCACGCCTCCCCGGCCCCACGTACAAGAGGCGGGGAGCGCGGCAAGCCAAAAAGTAACGAGCAGAACAAAGAGGAGAGTTTTAGAGAGAGGGGAATCTACGTACGAAGTGTGCAGCCAGCTCTCTCTCCCCGACAGCAGCGATGACGACGCGGCACCTTCGAATAAAAACACTTACGGCTCGCTCGGCGAAAGGGGGGGGCACACCAAAGGCTCATTGAGAGTGGGGCGGGCAGTGGCGTGGCTTGAGAGCGGCAAGGAATTCCGCTTCTTGCCGAAAAAAAGCAGACAACATGCGGAGCATACCTTGGCCCAGAACACCCCCCTCCCCCGAATGCGTAACGTCTGAGCAGTCAACTAATCTGTAGGAATCGCAGGATACACGGTTACGTGCCTCTAGCACTTTTAAGGCTCCTTTTGTTTTGTGTTGTAGTAAATATGAAACTTACGCGTACAAGTACGGTTAAAGAGTAAACGAGTACTAAACCTTACTTTTATGCAGATGTACTAGATGAATGATAACTGCGATGCAGGTTCTAAGTGCACGTTTAAGAAACATTAAGCTGCAATTTTGTCTACCGGCCAAGCACGAGAGAAACTCTTGGAATAAAATGTACATGGCTCTCATGAGCATGCTCACAAGTCTACAGTTTTATTCTTACAAGTAGATGGGGCTGCAGTTACAATACATTGCAAAGCAACTAATTGAAGTGTAGATATTTATAAAATTCAAAGAGCCCAACGGGAACTTGGGCCAGTTCAGGTGAGATGCATGCATCGATTACTTAAGCTTTAATAGCCTACAGCGGCATCTAAACTGCAAGACTCCTTAGCGATGGCAAGCTGAGAAGACTGATAACAGCTTTACTGAGCACTACCTAACATTTGTGATGCTGCATGCAGAATTTGTGTGAGATTTCAGCGCTTTCAGCCATTTCTTTTTGTGAAAACGCACTACCCTGAACCGGAACAGGACTTCGCACGTAAAGGGCAAGCTAAACAAGGACTGATTGCCGTTTGCGCTGAGTGCACATAGGAATGAACGTGGGAGGTAACAATGCCTCGTCTACTTTACATAAAATATGTAGTGGCAACCTAGGGGAAAGTATAAAGGACACTGCAAAAGAAGCCCTACTATGCAATAGCCCTGGCAACATCTGCAATGCGGTGCGAGATGGCACGTCACACAAGGGGGCAAGGGCCCCCAGAACAAGTACATACAGGTATGTTGATATATACATATACTAGACATACATAGATATATATATCGGCAAGCCAAAAACTCACAGCACTGAACAAATACACTCTCCCGGTTCCAGGTCAAGAGACGGGTGTCTCTCTAGTGCTTCGCCTGGAAAAACACGGGAACACACCTGTGTACAGCCCGACACAGCGCACGCGCACGCTTGCACAGCCCCCGCCCACCCATGGTCCATGCTTTCGTAACGCTGTCTGGCTCGCAAAAGCAGAGCCATCAATAGAGAAGTCCACAGCTTCGTACAAACGCTTCCATTCCCGAACTCCAGGCAGTGCAGCAAGAGTACAGGCCATGTCAGCCAACTAATATAGATTCTGGAAAATGCCTTCTCTAACATAAAATCACTGGTTGTCTTTCATAGCAACCAGTAGCAAAAGCTTCAGAAAGAGATAGGCAGTGCACCATATGCAAGCACATTTCTGAACTATCGCATGTTGCAACTTGTTGGCTGATACAAAGCCAGTCCTTTGGTGCACTGCGAAGAATTCGTGAGACAGAGTATAGATCCACTACCATATATTGCACGCAGCTAATGGTAACGAGCACAGAGTATACAAAAATTAACTAGAGGGGACTCATGTGCTGTAATCATTCAGCCACCATGGGAGAGATGGGTAGTTTTATGCTTGCGGGCTTCAACCCCGCTTGCAGCATTGCTTATTGCTGTGTTTCAGTTTTGAAAAAAAAAAAAAACGGACCATTGTGAACTTCGTGACCCGATTGGAATTGGCCTACCTACAAAGATTAACGTGATGAAGTGCAACTGCTGAACATTTCCCGATTGTCGTCTCTTTGCAAAGCAGTTTCGGGCCACGCGAAGCCAAACGAAGCTGAAAGAACGAAGATTAGACAAATTTCTGTACTATTCATCATTCTCATGCTGGCTGAAAGCACCGTGCATTGCAGCTCTCATGGCACTAGTGCCGGAGTTTTATCTAGTGTGTTTACAGCAAACTCTATTTTACCAAGAACCACCGCGACAGACACCCCTCGCAAAACCTGCTCGGACGATCTGGTCTGTTGCGACAAGGTTCCCATCGAGAACTGTGCTTTGAAACTGGCCTGTGGCTGAAGGACCTCCAAGTACAAATTAAGAAACTAGGGATTCACTGTCTGAATGTGAGAGAGTGTCTTCACACTGTCTACTTTGACTTTTTTTCCCTCCTTTTCGAGAAGGCCCTGCAACACTTGACCAGACTTTTTCTCTACCACGCCGAAAGCACGAGGTCACGGCCATTCACTGATTCAAGAATTGAGAACACTGCCTCCAAAATTTTGTGAGCTGCATAGTCAGAACGGCAAGCATGCAGTGTGAAAAAGATAAATGTTCAGGGTTACATGCTGAGATACAGATGTAGCTTTTTGCTCCCCCCGCCCGCCTTATTACCCCTTCCCCTTCATAGCTTTCAGTGCACTCACTGGTACGACAAGCGAAAATACACACTAGAAGTGTACGACAAATCCATGTAACTCCACTGGTACTTGACGGGCTATACTACGAAGAGCGCTGCAGGACCCCTCAGCACAGGCTCTCCTGTCAGCTGATGTGCTTAACTGGCAAAGCACCAGAACAAGGAGCTAACCCCCGCATTTACAAACGCTTTTAGACTTAAACTTGACTTGCCACCGCCTTCAATGCCACACAAACGTGTTTCAAACGCGGTGTTTTTAGGCAGTGCCAAGGCAGCACAAATGCACAAACGCGTTTCAAACGTGCTGCGTTGAAGGCAGCGGCAAGTCATGTCGAGAAGCGTTTCTGAATATGGGAAAAAGAGAAGACCGAAAGGCAGCCAATATCACCGAAGCGATTCCGAGTGCCATGCACATGCTGAGAGTTGCAAATTGTTCACTTGGGAAGTTGGAGCATGGTGTAAAAAAAAAATGGGGGGGGGGGGGGGGGGTACACCCACTACGCAACTCACTAGCACTTTTACAAAAAGGGACCTTCATTTGAAGTGTGTTGATAGGGTGCTTTCTGAATAAAAGTGGTGTCGGAGGCCAAGACTAAATACCGAATGTATATCACCATCATCATCATCATCAGCCTGACTACGTCCACTGCAGGACAAAGGCCTCTCCCATGTTCCGCCAGTTAACCCGGTCCTGTGCTTGCTGCTGCCAATTTATACCCGCAAACTTCTTAATCTCATCTGCCCACCTAACCTTCTGTCTCCCCCTAACCCGCTTGCCTTCTCTGGGAATCCAGTTAGTTACCCTTAACGACCAGCGGTTATCCTGTGTACGCGCTACATGCCCGGCCCATGTCCATTTCTTCTTCTTGATTTCAGCTATGATATCCTTAACCCCCGTTTGTTCCCTAATCCACTCTGCTCTCTTCTTGTCTCTTAAGGTTACACCTACCATTTTTCTTTCCATTGCTCGCTGCGTCGTCCTCAATTTAAGCTGAACCCTCTTTGTAAGTCTCCAGGTTTCTGCTCCATAGCTAAGTACCGGCAAGATACAGCTGTTATTTACCTTTCTCTTGAGGGATAGTGGCAATGTACCTGTCATAATTTGAGAGTGCTTGCCAAATGTGCTCCACCCCATTCTTATTCTTCTAGTTACTTCAATCTCGTGGTTTGGCTCCGCGGTTATTACCTGCCCTAAGTAGACATAGTCTTTTACAGCTTGAAGTGCACTATTACCTATCTCGAAGCGCTGCTCTTTTCCGAGGTTGTTGTACATTACTTTCGTTTTCTGCAGATTCATTTTAAGACCCACCTTTCTGCTCTCCTTGTCTAACTCCGTAATCATGAGTTGCCTCCGTAATCCTTCCACATGCATATATCAAAATGTAAATAAACTAGGATAAACATTTGACAGCTTTCATGTGCCATGAGAATTGATGTTATGTAAAGCATGAAGAGGAAAGGTGATTGTGGTGCAACTTTTTTTGTTGAGAGAAATGATGCTAAATATATGTAAATGTATGTGCAGACATGTTAGTTGAACAGTCATATATGTTTTCTTATATTTAGCTGTTTACAGTAGCACAACTTTGTCAACAGTAACATGGGTATTACCAACACCAGAATATGTCATGATTGTGCTTGCAAGATGATGGCCCTGGTTAGAGCTACACAGACCAACTTCAGTGCATGACACTGATGTATACAACTGATGTTTACACGACGTGACGCCTGCCTCATTGAAATAGATATACGATGTTTACAAAATTAGATAGCCAGCACTGCAAACACAATTCACTTTTCACCAACATTTCGCCTACATCAGGCCGTTTTCCTAAGCATTATCGAGACCTGGCGTGGCACTGTGGGAGAATACTTGATTGCCAAGCAGAATGCTTGCGTCTTATTCCTGCTGGGACCCTGATATTTATTCTCCGCATTCTTTGGGTCTGTGCGGTCAATGTTGGTTTTCCTCAACGCTCTCACTTTTAAATAAGGAATGCCTGTTCTCGCCGTTTCAGCGTCAATATAACCTCACCTGTTAAAAAGGCCAGTAAACAATCCCGAGCTCCAAAAGTTGTAATGAAGAGAAATGTGCTCACTTTTGCTATGTGAACATGCTGCCGCAAGAATTTCGCAAATACGTGTTTCAAATTATTGCGCGGCCTTGCCACCTTTCTCCGCCATAGGGAGGGGGAAAGCGTAGCCCGTTGTCATGATTCCGCCTAATTCAGCAACGTGACACGACGTCAGCGGTACGTGATTGGCACGCAGCTAACAGCCAAGCAGGGCTTTTTCACAAATAAGCATCTGTACCCCGCACGAGGAGGAGGTGGGGCAAGAACAGCATCCTTCCCCTTTTAGTAAAGTAGCGAGATGCCTTTTTATCATCGGCGCTCCACAAAACTGCAGAGGGCAGCGCAGGAAAATGAAAATGCGGACTGCAACACCAAAACTGCATCGCCGCAGGGTCCAGGCACCGTTTCGTGAAAAGAACCCGTCGACGAGCTCAGTGGTGCATCAAGTTGCCCACACCATGGGCAAGCTTGCATCACTGCGCGTACGAGGGGGATTGGCCAGGCGAAGGAAAGAAGCACGGGAATTGCTTTTTTGAAATCGACGTTCTGTGTGACGCTCTAAAATTCTGAAAGTGTGATCACCGCGGTCAACTGTACAAATTGGCAAGGTTGTTTGGGGTGGAGGAAGGGGGGGGGGGGGGGGGGTGTACAAAGAAAGTCGGAACCTATTTAGTGGCCTTTTAAGCATGCACAAGGCTGCACCAGCTTAATCCCTCACAGCAGTTGGGAGCTTTAATTATCCAGAGCAGTTAGCACCTTGACTATTAAAGAGACACTGAAGAAAAAATGATTTTTTCGATTATCCAGAGCAGTTAGCACCTTGACTATTAAAGGGACACCAAAGAAAAAATGGTTTCTCTCATAATATTTAATTACTGCTGCTCAAATTCAAAATCACTATGTCTGCTGTGAGACGGCACTCGGTAAAAGAGAAAACGGGCAAAAAGAAAATGTGGGAGGCATTGCCACACTGAAATTCCTGACCAAAAGATTTTTTGTCAAATTTTAACAGCACCTTACAAATTCTTACGTAGTTCGTAGTCAGTAAGCATGAAGTAAACTGTATTTGAGGGGGCCATAGACTTAAGATGCCACGTTTAAAGACTTTTAATGAGCCGATGCCACTGAAACACGAAAAATACTTTCAAATTCGCGATTGTTACATGCAGAGGCATCGACGTGAACTTAAAAGTGAATTTTCAACCTCAGCTTTCACCTCTATTAATAAACCTGTGACTGTGAAATTCATGATAACGAAATTCCCAGAGTACAACTAATCAATTTAGACCAAATCATTCTTTTACATTAGTGTCCCTCTAAAGCAGTTCTGAAATCGAAATTCGTTTGTGACTTTTTTACTACAATTTGCAACATTTTGACTGGTTATGCCAAAATCGAATCATAAATGCCCAAAACTATTGAATAATTATTGCTAGCCTCATTAAATGTGGCCACTTTTAGGGTCACTTCGAAGCACCTGACCAAAATACTAAGAAACTAGTGGACACGTTAAGTTGGTGCACTCCGAACTCCAAGGGAACACCCTAAAATACGCTTGAGTGCATCCCCTTCGTAGCTTAGCATAACAGTTTCCACCGACTGCTTTCAGGGGCAAGAAAGTGTTACACGGCTGATGTTACCTTGCTTGCGCAATAGGAATGTGTGGCGAAGGAGAACGCATTTTATCGGAGGAGCCGGTTTCAGAAACACGCAACACCTTCCAGAACAGTAGCGGGCACGACCTCTTGCGCACCGTCTCAAGGTTGGGATGCACTCCATGCCCTTCGTATTCTCTCGTCGAAGTTGCTTTTAAACCGTTAATTTTACAAGAGAGAACTCCGCCGGCTAGAGCGTGCTTGAGCTCCTCAACTCAACGCGCCCGCTGCCTCAACACAGGGGAGCACCTAAGAGCGCATTCACTCAAGATGTGGTAATGCTGTAATAACAGTTTTCAAACCTGCGCAGTAAAGAATAAGATGTGTGAGCTTTGGTATGAGCTAAGCCTGCCTGTTATTCACTACAGCACTGAGAGCATGCCCTTTTGAGGAAAGGCATTCCCGACGTAAGCAGCCGAAACCACTTTGCGAGCGACAAACAATAACCCTCTTGTAATGACAGTCGCGGTACCATGCGCATCCCGCAAATCTTCTGGGACGTCGGCAATGCTAGCTGTACTCGTGAAACATTACAAGGGGCCACAACGCAGGTCATACCAGTGGCTAAGTCGTGAGGTACTGCCAACCAAGATGAGCATTCACGCTTACATTAAAACCAACTTATTATATCTTGAAGGAAACATTCGCCTCTAATAAAGGGCCAGAAATACCCCTGTATACGGGACAAAGAGCATGCATATCTCCTGGTTTCTATTTTGGTGACGGGGTCCTTTAAGTGTAAATTGAAGGGGATCACAGCATGCACACAAAGACACCTACAAGAATGTTCCTCAGCAGTTTCTTCCCTACACAGAAATTTTAAAAGTCCAAGTCTACACAACAAACAATGCAGGCTATTGGAATAAGGCTCAATGAAGCTGCACGAATATGAATGTAATTTTACGAGCTAACTACACACGTGTTCCCGGGAATAACAAGGACAAAAGCTGAGCTTATAATGGGCTAAGCCCATTGGCGGACAAAGGTGGTGGTAAAAACGGTGCAAACAATGGCAGAGAAGCTGTTGAGAGCCCAAACAGCTCGCCTAAGGCAGGTGCAGCGTTCAGAGTTGAATGTCGCAGATAACATGGATCAGACAGCCCACCTTTCATTAATGCACAGACACTAAAGATGGGGTCAACGAAACTTTTTGAGTGTCCACAAACACAAAGTTTAGTTGATATTCAGCGCTTCGGTGAAAGCATCACTGCTTTCAATTTTTCGTTGGCTTATATGTGATCCCGAAAAGGAGACTAGCTCAATGCCACACCAACAATTGTGTGTTCATTTAAATTTTCAAAGGGAAGTGAACTTTTGCATTAACTATCAAAGGTGCAATTGATGCAGTCAAATAAAATGTACAAAGAAAAGTGGCAACTTTCTGTATAAACTGGCACATTACACAAAACAATTTTGCACATTCTCCTGTGCCCTCACGAGAACACTAAGCTGCACACAAAGCAATTCAACAATCTACAGAACTTTGAATGTTAACTAGTGACTTACATCAACACCAACATCTTTGCGAAGTGATAAGAATTTAATCGGTGTGTTTTGCTGGCATTAAGCTTTGGCGTTGTAACAAGGAGGGAGCAAAGATCGCATAACATGCAGGGGTACACAAGAATTAGGGCCACATCGAACACACTAGTCAAGACGACATAATTGATCAGACGGCAAATGTGGGTAGCTGATGAACTCCTCTTTCTAGCAGGTGCAAGAAAGCTTTACATTTTGGCAAATGTACTGCACAAAACTAGTAGTGTACGAAGACCATCGAAACTTGCGAGCTTCACGCCAATTCTGGCCGACAGGAATCACGCCATCACACGAATTACGGTGTTTCAACTAAAGTTACGCACCCGATGACGAGGCAGGTGCCGAGGGTGTCTGTCGCAATGCTCTCTGCAACGCCGCGGAAGGCGTCAGATGCCACACACTAAGTACGTAACACTCGGCACTAAAATATCACGCAAAAAAAAAACACCAGATTCCACCCGAAACGTCACGGAGCACCGCTCCTGCGAGGTTCCACGCAATCAAACGCCAGAAACGCATCCAAAAATATGCAATCATATTCAAGCACAAATCAATCGATCACTCGAAAGGCAGCGCTGCAATGCATATTTAATTCGTCTGAGGAGTGAACTATTGCGCGCACAGGCCGACCCTGACATACGCGTGCAAGGAAGCGCAACTTGAGGTGCGGCAAAAAAAAAAAAAAAACGTAAGAAAGATGGGGAGCAGCTAAGCGCAGCGCGAACAATACGGATCGAAATATCCCTCCTACACGGAAGCGGCGCTGGCCGCCAGCACGGCTGTGCAAATACAAGCGGTGTCAGTACCGCTACGTTGGTACGTCTGAGTAGCTTCCTCCTCGAAAGTCGCGCTCGAAGCGACGCGCTTGAATTTACAGCAGCCCGAGAATAACATTACGTATCAAAAACGTACTACGGCTCTCGAAGATCTCTAAAAAAGGTCGAAGCGGCCATTACAAAATAGGTCGCATATTGCGGTCGACCGCATAACTGGCTTTTTTTGGCCTCAAAAGGAGGCCCACACTACGAGCTTAACAGAGTACTGGTTTAAAGGGCGTTTACAACGTCAATCGCGCTGCAGCACAGCGACGCGTGTCGAGAGAACGCGTAGCCAGCCCTGTGCGGGAGGTAACGAAGGCATCACTTGCCAGCGAGGCAGTTTATTTCAGCGCCCCACAGAAAGGCATCACTTGACACAAACTGCGTGGACGTAGCCACATCACTTACCATCCCGGCCGGTGCCCATTAGCTGGTCCAGCATTTGGCGCATCTGCTCGTGAGCGGACATGGCGAGGTTTCTGAAAGGCGGCCCGATTTACGAAAAAAAATTATCCGTTTTCGTGCTGAAGCGACGCACACACAGCCGCCACACGCAACCAGCGACAAATGGCGTTGATCACGACGGCGAAAAGGCTGAAACGTGGCGCTTCGGGCAGCAGCGATGCGATAAACAGGCGTTGGTTAAACCCATGTTTGAAAACGTAGAACATATTACAACTTCGTGAGGTTAAAAGCCATTCCTTCCTCCATGTTAAAAGCACATTGACAACAGATAAATTGACAAAGCATAGCCATTGAGACCCAGAACACCTATTGAGACTAGTAAATAATACCTTGAAATTACTGTTTTGTTAGGGTAACAAAAATAAAAACTTCTAAATTATAACTGAAATTTTACAGTTCCTAAATTACTCGATGCTCTAAATACCTGCACAGTAGGCTAGTAAATGTTTTTGTAAGCAAGTTACTATATTTTGTAGGACCTTCACCGCACTCGACGCGAGCGCCATCAAAGAAAAGCGAGCAACGCGGGAATCACGCATTTAGCATGGTTCGCGCGTACGGATGTACCGCTCCGAACTGCAACATCATCGGCAGTCGGAAATGTCGTTGAGCCGCTCCTTTCCCCGAAGTGCGATCAGTGCCGCTTAGTCTAGTGCCACCGCGAAGGTTTCGAGCACGACAGCGTGTAGGTGGCCGATCTAGCCATGAGCGCCGAAGAGCCTGAGAACACTTCGCACATCGAAGCCGAAACAAGTTTCGAAGTTCAGCTCTATATTTACGACCTGTCCAAGGGACTTGCCAAGACCCTTTCGCCCATGCTCATAGGTGACATCTCGCTGCTTCGTTTCACTTATACGTCTCCGACGGCTCTGTTGTTCGTTTCTCGAACGCTTTTTCCAACGATGACCTTGAATAGTGCGAGACCGGTGCGAATTGTTTATAACTGGTCGAGAAGTGAAGAGAAAAGCGCAGCGCTTGGAATGAAACCGGAGGGGGCGTGCGTTTATAAATAGCCTTTTTCAGCCCGGTACAAGCGGTGTGGTGGCATTCGGCGAGTATCAGGTTGTGATGTAAGCTCTGTAGAACACTAGGTGTGAGTTTTCTTCTTCTGTGCTGTCGCCTTCTTTATGCAATGCACGCATGTGTTCACTGTGAGCGATCGGGAAGTTTGTGTGGCGGTCGGATCTGCGCATCGCTAACCCGAGCCGCTGTGACAGTGTCAGTCGCATATTTTTTCATGCAGGAAAGCAGCTGCCCGGAATATGGCATACAAGTATCGTGGCCTATGGCAGGGAGTACTTCTTCGGCTCGATGGGAATCGAAAGTTGCGGAGTGGTAAGTTGTCTCTCCGACGTGTCACACGGCCACTGCTTGATCGCGATCAGGGCCGATCCAGATCGCATTCCGTGGTCGCGATAAGCAGCCTATTGTCGCCGCTACTCGTTCTCGACTAACGAGTTTTTGCCAAGACGTCAGCCAAATCGCTGTTCGGGACCCAGGTCGCGATCGCCTTTGTCCTAATCGGGCTTGATCGTCACTGCTTGAACGATGTTTACTTCTGGCGCGCTCGTGAACATCGCTGAGTCAATTCTGCCGGTCATCGCGCGGCCATCGTGATCTAGCTGGATGTCCTCCTCGGTGGATTGGTGCCCGGCTCCTGACCCAATTAAAGGTCGCGGGTTCGTTCGCGGTCGCATTTTGATGCAAGCGAAATGCTAGCGGCCCAAGTGCTGTACGATGTCAGTAGACGTTAAAGAACGCCTCATGGCCAAAACTTTCGGAGCCCTCCACTATGGGGTCTCTCATAATCATATCGTCGTTTAGGTACTTGAAAACCCAGATTTTAATTGTTAATATCTAGCAGGATTCGCCACACTCACATTGATAGTTTCGCCCTTTTCTGTTGTTTTCCTAAATGCCCCGTGAATTGCGTGTTAGGACGTTTCATTTCGTCAGTGGTGACAGCAATATTGCATCATGCCGTAGTTGTATTGCCTTCATTATTCGCTCATACATCTGAAGACTAAGTAGCATGCAGCCAGTAAGCAGCACAACATAAGAGTACATATTCTTTTTCTAAAGCTCGTGTCTTATGCCTGCGCTTTTTGAACTTATTCAACAGGTGCCGCGACGCATCATTCGCATCGCATCCTCGACAGAACTTGGTTGAGCTCAGTGCGTGGCCAACTTTCGTGCCTCCATGTGTCACCACATCTAAAGACACGCAGAAGTACTTGGTAAAATAAGTAAGCCTCGCAGGTGCATCAAAGCTGCTTTTCTAGGCGAAAGCACAGTACTGTCACATTGTCGTTATTTTGGAAACTGCAGGTTGCTTTCTTCTCTTACGTGCACATAATTGACATAAGACCACTGACTGACGTCAAAACAAAGCTCAGCGAGCTTTTGGGATCCGTATTTCGGTTCGGGATCTGCCTATTAACAATGCTTCACCTGATCAAATGACTTTGCCTTGAAGTCATAACCACATTAGCTACAAACAGGAGGTCCAATCATGCTCAATATGGCTTGCTTAGTCGGAGCGCGTGACCTCACAAGTTCAAAGACTGCGCATGGCTTGTACTAATTATTTCTACCACTGAATGCATTTGTCCCCTTTATGTACGATCCCAAATAAGAAAATAATGTCTAGTTGTTGACATAAAAACAAGTTGAAGCCATGCACGACCTTTGAACTTGCGCGGCGACGCACTATCGTATTGAAAGTCATATTGAGCGTGCTTGTACATTCAAGATTACTTAACACAGCAAGAAACAAAACTCTAAGCACGGCGTAAGTTACAGCTAAAACTGTTGTCTTTCAAGGCGCAGCTTGGTGTGATTGTCAGAAAGAAAAACTAAATCAATACTAAAGTATTCCGTTATAAAGCACAAGGTATCCCCACCTACATCCATCGCTTTCCATCTGTGTTTCATCGTGTGTAGTAAGTGAGCATTTATAGAAGTTTATTTGGGGGTTCTTTATTAGATTTTCACCTAGTTTTGCTCTGGTATGAAAGGGCTGAAAGAATGTGTTTTTCTTTCTTTTTTAACTACCATTGTATCGTGTTTGACTCCCTGTGACAGGCCACATACCTGGCCTCCTGTGAAGCCTGTCTAGGACAAACACATTTTTTAAAGCAAGTTGCTACTGTTTGCTACAAGAGGCACTGCATAGCATGAATGCTGAGTTAACTTCATTGCGCGCTGAGCAGTTGCACATACTATATGCACATCATCACACACATACAGTGAGCTAGCACACTTTTAGTATAAAAGAGAAAACAGTAAAAAATGTTGTAAAATATGTTATGTCACGCTCAAACATTATACACGCAACAGCGCGCTCTACCCAACTCTAGTGAGAGCTTTAAAATATGCTGATGCGTTCTATGACAGCACGACCAATTCATTTTTCTCACTATTGCATAGAGTACGTCACACTGTCTTTTATGTCATGCCTAATTCGGTAAGAGCGATTAACAAACTCCTAAAGCAATTAAGCCAAGCAGAACACTTCAATCAGAAAGTTGTAGACCGGCTGGCAAAATGCCCAATTAAGTATTAGCTCTTTTCTGCTTAGTGCAGATGCCTGCGAAATACAAAAAAAATTTTCCATGTTACACGTCCCATTTGCACACCATGTTGCAGTGTTCCCTTAACGATCCTGGCACAAACAATGTGTTTCCAGTTGTGGCGATTCATGAGCAAGATAAGCAGAAGCAGCGGTTATCACTTGGGTCGCCACTTGTAGAATGTGCGTCATCGCACAGCCACCTCTTTCGTGGCTGTTCTGTTGCCTTCTAAGCCGCAGCACACATGGCAGAACGATGTTGTTGTTTACAGGCAAAACATTTTTAGCATTTCTACAGCACGTGGTATTCTTGTGTGTTTCATGGGTGTCTGCAGTGAGGCAAAAGCACTTATAATAGATAGAAACCTAGAAGCTGCGTAATTTGACATTTTGAAAATTATTATGCTAATTTTTGTCCTGTCTGACTTCTTTGCTTTAGAAGCTAATTATACAATTTAGTACTAATCAATTATATGTACTAATTAAGCACAACACAAGAAATAGTGTGACATATGTCATACTATTTTTCACAAAATATACTTCATGCTAGAAGATGGGATGATAAAGTGCCTGAATATTTTTAAACTCTAGCTAAAGCCAGCTGAAGCGCTCTGTATACTGGCTGTCCCAACTTGTTTGGACCAAGATTTAAAAAAAAAGAAACATGCACTCTACAAAAATTGTAGTAATATAATAGTTGTTGGTGTTTAACGTCCCAAAACCACCATATGACTATGAGAGAGGCTACGAAATTTGTAGCTGTTGTACATTACCGGTCGTGAGGTGTGCTTACAACCTGTATTTTTTCATGACTCCGTATAAACGAATTAATTAACACAATTAGCCAACTTTTTTATTCTTGCTGATATCGGTAAGCTATCAACTTTATGTTGTAGGCCACCCCAAACAATCCCATAATCACGCATTCATTTCGTGCTTAAATATGCATGGTTTTTTTTTTCTGGGGAAAAACAAAAGTGCGTGAAACATGTACCGTAAGTATGAGATAGACGCTCGCTCGCGCACCACTACGCAAGCACTTTCAAATGTTCTTTGATTGATACACGACTGCGTTCGTTCGTTGCCGCATGCATCATATGGGGCTTCACGGTTGATGATGGATGTATCAGCAACGTGTTTTGATTTGCGTCCATCGAATAATATGAAACCCTGTATAGTGAACGAACGCATTCATCAAACAAAGAACGCTTGCAAGCACATCAGTGGGGGCGTGCGAGCGCACGTCTATTTCATGTTTGCCTTGTATGGTTCCTTTTTGTTTTGTTTTTTTTCGGGGAAGGGGGGAACGGGCAGATTTCTGCACAAAATAAGTGCTCGTTTCTGTGGTTGTTTGAGGTGACCTACGACATAAAGTTAATAGTTTACTGATATGAGAAATATTGAAAAAGTTGGATAGTTCTCGAAGTTAATTTATTAGTGCTTAGTCATCGAAGAAGTGCAAGGTGTATTAAAACATGGCTACCACCAATATACAACAGGCAGGAGTTTCCTAGAGCGCGTGCTTCTTAAAAAGATCTTGGTCCCAGTTAACTGGGAAAGCCAGTATATACTGAATATTCTGGTATAGCACAGATGACATTCACTTTTGTCCAGAGAGATACAGATAGTTAAACTTATGCCTGTAGTTGGGAGAGCGTGACAGAGTTTAAGCTTGCTCCAACACATTTTTTTTTATAGTTCTATTACAGTGTATGCAAAAACTCGGCTGGAAAGTTTCTCTGCAAAGCACCGGCTATATTTACATTATTTAGCTACCTGCTCAAGAGGGGAAGCTTGTTTCTTTAGAACAGACATTTCAAATTTGTGTCGAAGCAAATTTAAACGCTAATATTATTTAGAATATTCAGAGTACTTGAATACCTACAGACGCCTCTTACTATTGCATTCGCCTGTAGATGGCTTGTTTGATGCTCAATCTTTTGGTGTCTGTTTTGCTGTTGTGCTTTCCACCAGGGGGAAACCATCCTCAAGGAACCAGACCAGATCCTGAGCCTCGGCCGCACCGAGCTCCCGTACAGCTTGTTCTTGGAGTACATCTTTGCCCTGGGTGAATCCAGTTACAAGTTAGTACCATTTTCTCTACCATTATCCGTAACCTCATTTGTAACATTCATTCCATTCTCCATGGACTCATTTGTAGCATTCTTCATAATGGTCTCTGTAGCATTCTCCGTACCCTCTTTGCAGCGTTTTCTGTAAAATTCACCTTGGCATTCTCCATAATATTATTTGGGTTGTTCTCTGTATCATGCTTTATAACATTCTCCATACCGATCTCCATACTCTTATCTGTAACATTCTGCATAGCACATTCCGTAGCATGCTCCGTAGCGTTTTTCGTATCGTCCTTTGTAGCATTCTCCATAACATTCTTCATAACGTTTTCGGTACCAAAGTCATGGCATTTCTATTTTTGGTTTACATGGCATAGCTCCTGTCATATTTCAGTGCACATTTACAGACCTCGAAGTCCATTCATCTTAATATGTGGGACATTCCTCTTGAAATTTTTTGTACTTCTTTTGCAGTTGTCAAAATGGCACGCCAAACAGATGTGAAAAAATATAGTAGAGCTGTTCGAATAGCAAAATTTGGGTGTGAAGGGAATTTAAATATTCAAGTGGGAATGCAAATCGAATAGAATGTTTCCTGCATATTTCTTGAATATTTTTCTAACACCTCAGAGCGATTAAATTAAGTAAAGAATCCCTCAAAGCTGTGCTTAGTGTGCAAAGCACACGGCTAAAAGACCGTGAGCCGATGGGAGTGCAAAAAATGCGAAGTTGTTTATCACATGCCTGTTTACTTCGAAGTTTTTTACACACAAAAATTATACTGAAACAGTTGATGCAGCTAAACACTGCTAACAGAATAAGACAAGATTTGTCATTCTAGGATGCTTTTCGCAGATTTTATTGTGATTTATATCCACCAATCCATGCTGCTTGAAAGTGCAAAAATTTTCCCGCGAAATACTAGGCGGGACCGGCCGCGGAGAACGTGGACGTCAAGGGGTTAAGATGTGGCACATAATGACATTGTGGTTTTGGCATGCAATACTGTTGATATTATTTGAGTTATTTTAAATATTTTGTAGTGAAGACAAAGGAAAGGAATTGTGAATGCCCTTCATGATGTGGTGTACCTCGTTCGCTTCCACTATCGAGTTGACATGCCGGCGGTGGTCAAGGTGTCTTCAATGTAGTTGGAGAACGTTTCACCACTTTGCTTATTTCTCAGTCGTTGTTCTTGTCAAAGTTTGCCTTTGCCAGGTCATTTGAAAACTGCTGCAATGCTAGTTTTGAAGGTTGATGAGCCTCCGGGTTTTTGTACCTTGCGACACTCGTTAAAGGAAACATTGCGGTGTTGAGCTTCATGAGATCATCCCATTTGTCGGCAGCACTCACTTTTTCATAGAATTCAAGCCTATAATCAATCTTGTCGGTGCCCCTGCAGATCTCGGGCTCTTGCAGATGCTGTGCAACAGCGCATACGAACGGGTGCTGAAGCGGCTCCGTCAGGCATGATGAATGGCAGATTTTGACTACGTTATTTCAGTGCTGGGTAAAGTGGGGCACCGGCAGTGAAATACAACGCAAACACTGGGCAGAGAGTGGGTTTTATGTTTCAACAGCAGCAGCGAGACCGGGATGGTTGCAGGCAGCATACTCTGGCTCTTGCCTCACTCTGGACTGGCATTGTGGCTGCGGCACTGGACATTTCTCTTCAATACGATCTGTTTATTTCTTTACACGCAAACAGTAGACTGAGAACAGTGCATGAGCAGCCCAGCAAGGGAGTCAGGAAGAAAGAAACCTTTTCCAGTGCGCTTAACTCAAACTTGACTATCTATAACGTCAACAATGAAGCATTACACATAGTGTAAAAAACGACAAACACAAAAAATAAGGCTGTAAAAGAACTGGTGCCTGTACTTTGGCTGCCTCCTTCTATGTGTTTGTTGTTTTAGTCTGTTGATGTTCGTGGATGGCCAACTAGCCCAACTGCCTGTTCTTCTTACGTCAACAGCACTCCTGGCTCCGGCAAAGCATCACAGAAAACCAGAAGATTCAATAAACTCGTCGCCTGTAATGTCATAATGTCTTGAAGATTCTACATGAGCACTTCTGCTTATCGTATTTATTTGTACTTTTTGTTGCGATTTTGGGGCTCTGAGAAGGGGGTGCACAAGTTACGCGGGGATTTTGCGAACGCATACGACATACTAATGTGTGATAGTCCTAACGCACGCAGTATATACACTCAAAATGATAAATTGAAGCACAAATGAAGTGTACTTGTTATTTAAACAGAATGAGCACGTACCTTAACCAGTCAGATCCAGTCACGCGCAGTCTAGTTGGAATCATTTATCGAAGTTCTGATTCAGAATCATCGTCGCAGGCCGCTGTCACCGCCCTCCTAAAGGGCATCGTCCTCGGTTCGGTCAAGTGTGTTCGAATGCCCCTTGAAGCACTTCTCGACAATACTGGCAGAAACTAGGTCTCACAACACGGCGATACTGGAGAACCTAAGTGTTCGCATATAATTTAAAAGTCTTTCTTCAATCGCAAAAAACTTGTATTAGATAGCGCACACTTGCTTTCTCCCGTACCGAACCCACCGATCGTTACACATTGAAGTTCATGCTGAAGTGCTTGGCCGTGGCACGGTTCCAGTTTTCTTCGGCAAACTTCAGAACAGCGAGCTTGAATTTCACCGTATACATATAATTACTGTAGGCCATCGCAAGAGAACAGTAAAAACGCAACGGTTGGGTGGCGAAACGCAAACTTTGGAAATCGACCAAGTGTGTGTTGCAGGGCGGACGCAGAGAATGAGGGGAACAGTTGGCGCAACAGGTGCTCACACGCCTCCTATGCACAAAGTTGTCCGTGCCATGACGTGAGTGTACACGTTACAGATTCTAGAGATAGGGGGAGGAAGGAAAATGCTCAAGCAGTTCCAGCTTGCGCGGTGTTATAGGGACCCTAGTTCAGGGAAATCCTCGGAAATAGAGGCTTTGAACCTGCATCTCGCTTGATTGGGTTCGCCTGCTCGGCGAGGTGCGCGCCTATTCAAGATGTCAAAAGGTCCAAAGTCTCTTCGTGCGTAAGCCAGTGAGCTGGTTCGGGCGGGTCTAGGAGCGCAAAGTATGCGAGTAAATTTTTTTTCGTAAAGCCGGCAAAATATTAGGGGTACGCAAATTATGCGAGAGCACAAATCATGAGAGGAAATACGGTACTTCAAAAACATATTGTAATATATTCTAACATTCATCACTAATGCAATGATGAACTGATATATAACGAAATATCGGCTATAATGAAGAAAATAGTAATAGTCTTGCAGTAGATATAGTGTTAGAAATAAACCTTTATAACCAATTTTTGAATATAACAAACTTATCTTTGTGTAAGATGCAACTTTTGTTATAATGAGGTTTGAGTGCACTATACTTAGAGGCATCTGCATATGCCAGAAGACTGAACAGTAGGGAGATTTCGAATACGGAAAATTTGGTCTCTGTGCTCTGTAAAAGAGATTGTTGGGCTTTTGAGCAGTGTTGGGTCGTTGTGGGAACCCGCTCTACAGCTTGTAAATCATCATGATCATCAGCTCGACTGCACCCACTGCAGGGCTAAGGCCTCTCCCATATTCCACCGATCAACACAGTCCTGTGCTTTCTGCTGCCATGTTATACCTGCAAACTTCTTAATCTCACTGGCCCGCCTAACCTTATGTCTCCTTCTCGAGCGTGTGCCTTCTCTTGCAATCCTGTCAGTAACCCTTAAACCAACGGTTGTCCTGCCGATGCGCTACGCATGCAGCCCCTATTCATCTCTTTCTCTTGATTTCACCTGTTGTAAATGAGGGTGCTTTTAAATGCAGTAATAAGGCAATATAGAATGGATACCCGGTTATCTGCTTTAATTGCAGAACGGTTGCACAGCCTAGAGCAGGTGTTGGCAACCTGAGACCCATGGGCCAGTTTTATGATACCCCCAGAGTGGTATGAGAACATTGCACCTTTTCCTTCGTCACTTCCTATTTGAAGGCCGCCATTGCCATTTTGACCTCAAATAGTATTTTTGCTTGCAACCTATGTTTGTGAGAATAAACCTCATGACGTACGTCCAGAAAATAAACATGACTTTTATTCTGGCTTTGCGCGTTACTCTTAAACCTCATTATAACAAAGTAACGTCTGCCACGAAAATACATCGTTATATTCGAAAATTCGTTATAAATGATTATCTGTAACACTTTCTTTGATGAAGCTCTTATTCCCTTTCTTTTACAATGGGGTCTTTTTAGACTTCGATTTGCTTTCCCATTGAACCGCATATATACGCATACCGCTTATTGTGCAGTTCCTCAAGATGAAAGACCGATTATAATGCAGTCCCCAGAAAGTCTTTGTGACAAACGCAGTAGAGAGTATGCGTCTCAAAAAAGAGGCACACTGGACTCGCCACTGGGGAGCGAGCGACGAGGTCCTTACGAAGGAGAAGGGGACGCGAAGTTACCGAACAAAGGGCCAGGGAAGGAAAAGAGAAGGAAAAAAAGACCCCGACAGGCTGCGCGGGCTCGCCCAGGGCGACGGATATACCTTTTCACCGGCGCTGACGGGGGGCTACAGTGGATGCGTCGCTAACAAGGCTTCGGCTGCGCACGGCTCAACACGGCACGTGCGATGCCGTTCTTATCAACTGCGCTTAACAGTTTTCGTGTCGGAAAAAGCGTTGTCATTATATAGCTTGCAATAGATGTCGTGTTTGCTACCTCATCCATAAATTTAAAACCTTTTACGATGCGAACTTTCAGCTTCGCTGCCCGTGCGTGGTCTTATACGTAAGCATGGCAGGTTTTCCTTATTGTTGATCTTCCGGGCTCGAACGCAAACTTTGTATCACACATACAGTTCTTGGTTCAGTGCGGTCTTTTCGACGCCGGATCTTCATGTCCTGGACAAACTTCCTGCGACAATATGCCGAATTGTAGGCTAGGCCTAATCGGCGTTAATGTGTTTCGGCAGCGGAAAAATGCTATTTATAGGTTGCGGTTTGGTACGGAATTAAGAAAACTCTAAGCGGTGGCTGCGCTTAATGGTAGCGGATGCATATTATTAATGAAAATGAGAGGGTCACGTGTAGCACTCGAATGGTGGTTTGCGATTCAATTGTGATGTCTTGAAATCGGGTGTGCATTTGTGAGATCGAACGATTGGCATATTTCAGGGCGTGAAATTCTGAAGGTGATTCGACAAAGTTTCTGTGTAGTGTGCCTAATCGAGGTGGTCTGAGAAGTAGTCGGTGAATTTTCGCACTAATACTTTTTTTCTAGGACCCCCCTGCCCTTATCACTCTAATTTAGTTGGCATGGATAAAATTCCTTTATTCAAGCTTTCATTCCTGCTGAAACTAAAGAAAAATGATTATTTTTTTCACCTTTCACAAACAAGTCTAGAGCTCGTGTTGTCAGCTAGAGGAGGTAAAGCCTAACGCCTCCGGAAATGGGTATGTCAATTGTGCCAGCCATCGCCAGCGTCTCTCAACGTACTCAGCTCCCACTATAATTTCTAGAACCGGTACGATTTGCACTGGTAGCGAACAGCGCCGGGCATCCTGTGTGGGTAAATCCTCTAAATGGAGAGACCCATCTCGACACCTTTGCGGAAAGAGTGCTACGTAAACGAGATGTGGAAGGAGGAAAATGGCGGGACAGGAAAATGTGCACCCTGTATCCGTCGCAGCAATTTTGACGTCACGGTTTGCACTGTCATGCAGAGACCGTGCACGGGAGGCCCTCCAAAAGTATGGCTATCTGTTCAAAAATACGTGAACTAAACTCTGTATTGGAAAAGTCACATCTTCAGAGTGGAATTTTGAGTGTTTCTGACAGTTTTTCCTATTTTCACTCAGTATCCGTTTAAGGTCATGACTTATGCTGATGTAGATCTGGCCCCTCTGTCATCAGAGCACGCTCATAGAGACAAAAGAAGAGAAAAGGCACTTGAAGCCTGTGACCAATTTCTGCGACTGCAGTTCTACTTGATGAATCTAAAAAAAAAATCCAGTGACTTAGTGGTAAAGCAATAAACTCTGACAGGAGGATAATTTTCTGATTACTCAAAAAAGTGTTGCTGGGCCCCTTTCAAGAAGTCATCTGATGCAAGGTGAGGGTAATAGAAGATGGCTGGCAGGGGCCTTCAACCCACAATACGCATGAATAACCTGATGATGACCACGAGACTGGTGACTTGGCACTGCTGTGAGTTTATTCACCCTGCTCCCTCTAGCCCCTCTACCATGTACCTATGCTTGTTTTGTTTGCACTGCTGTTAAAAAAGTGCGCAGTACTTATGGATGCCTCCACCTTGGTTTGTTTCTCCTTTTCAGGCCTCACACTTACGATCTGTTTCGTCACAACTGCAACAACTTTACGCAAGAGGTGGCTGTGTTTCTCACGGGGAAGTCCATCCCTCAGGAAATTTTGGACCTTCCGGACGAGTTTCTGAGCACGTGAGTTTTGTTAGCACACTTGGAAAGCTTCACCCTGTTTGCATCTCGTTAGCTTGCTTGTGTGTGTCTACAGAGCTTTGGCCACTGGGTTGGTACAGTCCTCAGTGACACACACACACAAAAGTTTCACAGAATACCAAGCATAATGTTATGATATGATAGCACAAAAGTGTTTCTTTTGGCTAGGTTGTTGTTAAGAAAGGGTGCTGCTGAAATTTGTTGAAAGCCAACTGATACAAGTACAAGCACGCGCTCCCTTTGCAGATGCGTGTAGTAGACGTGCTTGCACAACGCGCTGAATGTTCCCATGTGTGTTCCTTCTCCCTTTCAATTCGGGACTTCTCCTTCTGCTGTGAGGATGCCCCTTTTCTAAGCTGCTACAGCTGTGGGTGACTGCTGCAGTGTTCATTGGCACCAGCCAACGTTCTGGTGGCTGAGGTCACATGATTTCGGGATTTGCTTTTGCAGATTCCAGCTCAGTGTGCCATCTTCGCTCAGAAACCTTTTCATTGTAAAAAAAAGTTCTTTACAGTTCATTTGGTTCTGGATAGAATCAAACCCACGGCACATGTATACAGGCATGTTGTTTGCTGTACTCCGCTACGAAAAATTGTGATCACTCATCAGATAACAGAATGCCCTTCACTGACGGTGGCTACATTTGTGCACGCAATTCGTTTATGCTAGCTGTGCGAATTGGTGGCCAAGGAAGAGAAAGATACATTGCACATTAGACGTATTGAACCTTCTGTATAGTCATGTCACAACTTAATCTCTGTGTGCTGCATGTGGCTATAGCCAATCACATTGGTATAGGCGTGCTAAGTTTGACGAGTTGTTGACACACCGCACTCTACAACCAAAGCACAAAGTATGACTTTTCTTTTCTCGGTGTGAATGCAACCAAAAACTAACGGCACACACATTTGAAGCCTGTGATTTCACTCTCTTTACCTCAAAATGCAACATAACTGGCAGCATAATAATGGAATATTTGACTTTATGCTAATCATAATTAATTGCAGGGACTTATTAAAAATAGCAAAGTACTTCATTTTCTTTCCTAAAATTTAATATTGAGTGCCTTGGAATCATGGTACTGTGAAGTCTCCATACAACGAATCTCAAGGACCGTTATAAATTATTGATTCTTTTTGAAAATTGATAGATACAGTAGACTCTCAGTAAACGTAAATCTGTTAAACAGGACTACTGAATAAATGTAACAATTGCCTCTGCAACGCGTGGTTTCGGGCTTATATTCTGCACCTATGTTCACCTTTCAGTAAACGAAATTCGCGCTAAATGGAACATATTTTTCTGGTCCCTTCAGGCTCCGTTTACTGAAAGTCTTCTGTATATGGTGTTTAACGTCCCAAAACCTCCTTGTGATTATGATAGATGGCGTAGTGGAGGGCTCTAGAAATTTCGACCACTTGGGGTTCTTTAACGTGCACTCAAATCTAAGCACGTGGGCCTATGGCATATTCGCCTCCATCGAAAATAAAGTCGCGGCAGCCAGGATTCGATCCCGCGGCATGCGGGTCGGCAGCTGAGTACCTTAGCCACTAGATTATTGCGGTGGTGCCGTTTTTTCGAAAATTCCTTGTAGTGAAAATATTAAAATTTAAGCAAAAATCGTAAACATAACTATGTGTGAGTCGTCTGCTTATGCTGCATTGATATTCATGATCCTGTTACCCGCTAATAAGCACGAAAAACAAACATAAATTATTCTAATGAAACATCTATCCTGATGTGGGCAGCTCAACTGCTGAAAGACAGACATTTAAGTGTGCGCATCCATCTTGTGCACTGTGAAGCATTGGCGTTAGATACCGATTCTTTATGTCAGTTAGTGCGTGCTGTTTCGACGTTTTTTTTTATTCTCTTAACCATTTCTTCATCATGACAAATAGTATGAATCTTATTGGTCATAAGCTAAGATCACGTACATGCTTCGTCATCGCACTGTGCAGAGTGTTCAGTTGGCAACTTCATCCCATAAGTCACTCGCGTCGCATTTTTCACTTTCGTAGCATACCTTTCGTGCTGCTCCCAGAGATAATCTTGAATGTTCAACCACCAACCAAAAGGATAGAAAACAGCCGTGTAATGAGTGTACAGGTAAAGCTACCCAACGAAAACAAAGGCGGTAGAGCAAAGCCTGACGCAAGAAACAAGTACCAGGCGATGATGATGGCGACATTTCATAGGGCAGTCACATAGAGAAATATGTGGGTGTTCTGATGATGAAGATAGTGGCAGGGGCAAAGCTGGGCATTATTTCTGCAGCCGCAGGTAACTTTTTAAAATCGCTGTTCGTTACTTTGAAGTGTTGTGGAGATATACGGGAGATAAAATTCTATACTATTCTGAAACAGCGATTTTGAAAGTTGTTGTAGTAAAATATTTTTATATTAAACCTATAGAGATTTGGAGGGGGATTTTCTAAAAAGTAGTTAATCTGAAAAAATTGTGAATCTAAGGTTTCCTATGATGAGGTTTGGGTGCGTGTGAATTTTGATAGATTCGTCGACAATGCATCATAATTCATGCGTTAAGGTTATTGACATGCACTATGAACAGACTTTATGGCAGTCCTATTGAACGGCATAGCACATGCAGAAAGAAATGCTAGAGAAGAGCTTGGCTGCTGTAACATCCTCATGCACGGCACATTCCAGTGCTGGTTAGACAGCATGTGCAGTACGTACAGTGATCGTAGGCTCAGTGCTGATCACACTAATGCCAACAGACATACCGAGATGGTTCTTGCTGTAATTTCAGTAAACGGAACTCTTGTTAAATGGAACTTACTGCTTAAACGGAACAATTGCCTCGGCACCCCTGGTTTTCAGGCTTATATTTTGCACCTGTGCTCATTTCAATGGAACTCCTGCTAAATGAAACATATTTTTCTGGTCCCTTCAGGCTCCGTTTACTGTGAGCATTCTATATATGGGGTTTAACGTCCCAAAACTACCATGTGAATAAGAAAGACAGCGTAGTGGAAGGCTCCAGAAATTTCGACCACTTGGGGTTCTTTAACGTGCACTCAAATCTGAGCTCACGGACCTACGGCATATTCGCCTCCATGGAAAATGCAGTGGACACAGCCAGGATTCGATCCCTCGGGATGTGGGTTGGCAGCTGCGTACCTTAGCCACTAGATTACCGCTGTGGTGCCATTCTTTTGAAAATTCCTTGTTAAAATATAAAATTTAGGCAAAAATTATCAAACATAACTATGTGAGTCATCTACTTATGCTGCATAGATATTCATGACCTTGTTACCCACTAATAAGCACGAAAAAACAAACAAACATGAATTATTCTCATGAAACATCTATCCTGATGTGGGCAGCTCAACTGCTGAAAGACAAACCTTTAAGTGTGCGCATCCATCTTGCGCACTGCGAAGCATTCGCACTAGATACCGATTCTTCATGTTGGTTAATGCGCGCTGTTTGGACATTGTTTTTGTTATTCTCGTAGCCATTTCTTAATCACAACAAATGATATATGAATCTCATTGGTCATAAGCTAACCTCACGTACATGCTTCGTTATCGCACTGTGCGGAGTGTTCAGTTGGCAACTTCATCCCATAGGTCACTCGCGTCGCATTTTTCACTTTCGTAGCGTACCTTTCGTGCTGCTCCCACAGATTATTTATTTATTTACAGGATTTCTGCTGGCTTCAAAGTGAAGCCATAAGCAGGAGTAAGTAACATATAAATATAGCACACTGAACATTTTCACAATATATTACGCACAGAGAATGCCGCGGACACACAGGTTTTAACGCGGTAAAAAGAAAAGTATACAGTGCATGACATGCAATTGCGCATGGCATAATACCTGTATAAGTGCGTACTAACATCACTTGTGTACTAACAGCGCAATGTCTCAAAACAAAGATTACAAATATGGCAGGAAGACATGCTATAAGTTTTTTAGCTCCGATAAGAATGACGCCACTGTCGCCGCCTCTACACCAGGGAGGCGATTCCACTCGCGTACAGTTCGTGGGAAAAAAGAGCCCATGTACGAGTTCGTTCTGCAAGAAAATTCCTGTAATTTTTTTTAGTGATCCGCCCGCGTGGGTCGTCGCACAACTTTTTCTATATACGCACTTGAATCAATGCCAAGATTATCGTGATAGAGCAGGTACATATATTTTAGTCTTTCGCGATATCGCCGCAAATGTAAAGCTTCCAAGTTCGCTGTCTGAAGCAAAGCAGTGACTGACGTAAGGCGATTGTATGAGCGAAAGATAAATCAAGCAGATTTTCTTTGTAGGTTTTCTAGTTTATCAATATTTTTCTTTGTGTATGGGTCCCAGACCACGCAGGCATATTCCAAAAGGGGACGAATGTAGGTTTTATATGCTAATAGTTTTATTTCTTGCATTGACTGTCGTAACGATCTTCTAAGATATCCAAGCTGTTTCATGGCTTTCTTTTCTAGAAAAGTGATATGTTCATTCCACCGGAGGTCTGAAGTGATTATCAAACCTAAGTATTTATAACGATTAACAGCACTAAGACAGTGACTATTTATTGAATACTGGAAAGTAAGTGGTGCCTTCTTTCTTGAAATTGTCATTGAGACGGTTTTTGTAGTATTGATGATCATCTGCTATTTTTCACACCAAATATGTAGTTTGTCCAGGGCACTACTTAATAATGCTTGGCCGGCAGGTGTGTTTACTTCCTGATAAAGGATGGAATCATCCGCGAACAGTTTGATTTTGACAGGTATATCGTTTACGATATCATTTATATAAACTAAAAAGAATAGTGGCCCGAGAACCGACCCTTGGGGAATGCCTGATTGCACGGGTGTCGGGCGTGAACACGAGCCGCCAACTGATACGCATTGACTCCTAGACTATCCATGAGAGAAGTGAGTTATTTTGTAATATGGGTTTTAATTTTAACAAAAGCTTATGCTGCGAGACGCAATCAAATGCCTTCTGGAAGTCCAAAATAACTATATCGATTTGACTCTGTTTATCTAAGGCTGAGGCTAACTCGTTTATTGTCTCAAGAAGTTGGGTAACCGTCAACATTCCCTTACGGAAACCATGTTGGCGGCAATCAATCAACTTATTTTGAACGTTCATCTTTGAATTTATCATCTTGAACATTCAACCACCAACCAAAAGGATAGAGAATAGCCGTGTAACGAGTGTGCAGGTAAGGCTGCCCGACGAAAACAAAGGCAATGGGGCAAATTTTGACGCAAGGAACAAGTACCAGGCAATGATGATGGCGACATCTCATAGGGCGGTCACATAGAAAAGTATGCGGTGTTCTGATGATGATAATAGTGGCAGAGCCAAAGCTGGGCATTATTTCCGCAGCCGCAAGTAACTTTTTAAAACCGCTGTTCGTTACCTTGAAGTGTTGCGGAGATATACGGGGGATAAAATTCTATACGTTATTCTAAAACATGTATTCTGAAAGTTGTTGTAGCAAAACATTTTTGTATTAAACTTATAGAGATATGGTGGGGGATTTTTGAAAAAGTCATTAATAATCTGAAAAAATTTGGAGTCTAAGGTTCACTATGATGAGATTTGGGTGTATGTGAATTTCATGGATTCGACGACAGTTCATCATAATTCATACCTCAAGGATATCGACATGCTCGTGCACAGACTTCATTTCATGGCAGTCCTATTGAACGGCATAGCACATGCAGAGAGAAATGCAAAAGAAGAGCTTGGCTGCTGTAACTCGCCGTATGCACAGCACATTCCAGTGCTGGTATACAGCGTGTGCAGTGCGTACAGTGTACGTAGGCTCAGTGCTGATCACACTAATGCCAACAGACATACTGAGATGGTTTTTGCTGTAATTTCAGTAAAAAATATAGAAGTGATAGCTTGCAGAAGTGGGCCTGTCATGGCTTATAGTGGACCTTCTGTGAAACTTTTGCTGTGGCAGATTGCTAGAGATTGATGACTGGTGCTTCCTTCGAAGGGAATCCTTGGGTGATCGTTCGAGATACCATAGAAGGGAGCACTTGCTCCTCTTACAGGGAATCTTCGATCTCAGATTAAATCTCAGGATTACAGTGCTCACGTAGAGGTTCTATCTTAAGAGTTTCTAGAACAAGCGTGATTTTCCATTTCTTAATCAAGTTCCTACTTCATTGAGGAATGTTTTCTAAAGATCACACGAGTTCACTGACGGTAATAAAGCTCCGTGCAGCCCCTGGCAAGTATTTTCTGTCCGGCAGGCACCTAGTTTTACGCCTGTTGTGGGAAGAGAGTGATATGAAGCTGCTTTTCTAGGCTTGTGGTGCAAATATTCCAATGAGTGTCATAGTATTCGAGTTCACTTTTATTCGAATTCAAATTATGAGAAACGTCGAAGTATTCGAAAATGTGTAGGGTACTCTGCATGTGACACCTTTCCCCCTTGTAAAGGTGGTCACACTGCAGTGAAGGGGTGCTAAGCCGTGAAAACATCTATCCAGAAGAAATCCGCACTGCCGCGAAACCTCACTTCAAGGTTAGATGAAGATTTATTGCCCTCACATCGATTCATAACTTTTAAGTTTAGAAGTTTGTTATACCAGCTTAAATGTTCAAAGTACAGTGAATTTTCAAGCGTAGCATATTTTGCAGGTTATCACTTGCATTCTACCGAAAGTCAAGTTCTGCTACTATTCAGAGTCACTTCGACTTCCTTTGAACCAAAGAAAATGGCATTTGTTCAGATTGGTTGAAATGCTTTTGCTAGTACATTCAACATTTTTTTACCATGACTGTTTCACATTACGGCATAGAAAACCGGCAAAACAATCGGTCATCAGTTCACGGTGGCGGCGCCCATGAATCGAAAGTAAAGTCGTGTACATATAAAGCAGAACCTGCATATATTGATTGAAAAGGATTTTGCAAACAGATACATTCTAGGGGATCTTACAAATGTTCGATGTACAGTAGAATTCGTTACATGAGGGTTCAACCGATTTATTATAAATTTCTACAGCGCCTGAGTATGGCACTATCGTAGAATGTCAATTACACACATAATGTTGTAAATAAAATCTCATGAGAGAGCAGTATTAAGACAACTATAGAGCTAACATTGCAGCAAAAGAAGCAACCCAGTCATGCAAATCATATCAGATTCCATTATAAAGATAGTGGTAGTAATATTTACACAGATTTACGAAAATTTTTGACTTTATATCTGATGTAGCCCACAGGTGCTGTGCTTTACAACACAGTGGTCAGTCACTTGAATTGCTAGTAAACCGAAATGCAGTACATGGCTGCGCTGTGGTGAAGCTTACTGAACAACTCAAAACCGCACATTATGAAAAGGGTAAAAGTGTTTCACTTCATGAAAAAGTGTAAATAAGACTATCTCTGCATTAGTCATTCATATTTTGAAGCAGGCACCTTGCTTATATTTTTCCCACGCATATAATTAATTTCACATGCAGCACCCTGTTTGAGAGCATCTGTTTGAGAGCAGCTGTCTTTTCCTTTAGTCATTGCCCTGTTTGCACAAGTAAGCATGTTTGATATAGTGTAAACACAGTTTAGAGAAGTGCACTTACAGGGGACAGCGTTTGGTCTATCAGAGGTGGTGCTGAATATTTTCACTTTATGTTTATAGTACCATGCTATACCTTAGCTCGAAGTTCGAAGCAAACGTAGAGGGGCTTTCAAGTTGGCTGCTCTTTTATGTTCAAAAAAGTGGCATCAATACAGTGATAGGAAGTGCTGCTCCGAACTGTTTCAATAGAGAAATGCTGCTCCATGCTGCTCCAAAGTGCAATATTTGTTAGTAACTGCTCCAAACCTGCTCCAGAATGGTGTTGACAAACTAAAAAGAATGAAGTTGAATCATAAGACCATCCCATGAGCCTAAGCGAAACCAAAAGTAAGATGTATATGCTATTATCCTAGTATGCTACTCAGTGACATAAATTGAGAAGAATCTGAAGGGGTGACACAAATCAGGCCACGGTGCGCAATTTGTATTTTTAAAATGGGTTGTATATTTATTTATATAAGAATTAAATAATGCTTTCAAATAAAAGAAAACAAGCATAGGGTCTGAGCTCAAGCAATGGCATTGTTCTATTCAGTCTCTTCACCTTCTTTTTTTTTTCCATTTTCATAGTTCACATAGCTGAGGGGCATATACCACAGGTACGCAGTAAAAGATGAAAACTCTTTTAAAAAGTTTTTGCATTATACTTAACAGTTGACTCAAATATATCATGTACTAAAGCTAAATCTCAAGTGGGGCACTTGCAAGGGGTGTCCTCTCCAGCCTCCACACCAGAAAAATCCTTTCTCTTGACCCCTCCCCCCTGCCCATCATTTCCGCCAACTATACTGCTTGTATACTAGCTGCATGCTAGTATACAGCATGTTTAGTAATAAATATAGATATTTATTACATGCTTAAGTGATGATTTAGACTTCAGGAGTCGTTAGGAACATGCATCTGCTCCGAAAACACCAATAGGAACCCTAAGCTATAGCATTTTTTCTGCTCCAAAGACACTTGAGGCTGCTCCAAAGCACCATTTTTTTTTCTTCAGAATCTGTTCCAAAAAGCAAAATGTCACTTCCATCACTGTGAATACCTCTACTACTTAATCTTTTACCATAATATATTGTTTAAAAACTGTGGATAATGCTTGCAAAGTGGTTAATGATTTGGCTGGTTTAAAATGTGCGCTCAAAAAAGTCATATGATTAATTCAGCACAGCATCTCAGACCATAACAAAGACAAACATCACAGGGTTGCTTAATTTTTATGCAAGCAGGAAGCGGCATGTTCTCTCCTGCTTCAGTCCTAAAAGGCACAGCGCCACTATAAACCGAGGTAGAGCATGATAAGAATCATTCGCACGGGAAATAATTTTTTTAAAATATTGTTTTGTGTGTAGTTTTGTTGCTGACAAGCAAAGTGTACAGCCTGCAAATATGCAATTGCTCGTAAATAAATGATGCTTTATGAGCTGTATTCCCATCTGCTACTTGAGTGCGAAGCCACTCACGTGTTACTGCATTAAGCAGTCATGATTGTGAAAATCGCAAAAGTGTAAATAATGGGATCAGAACTGGTATGAGATATGTATCAGGTAATGGCAACAGTGTGTAAAAGTGATGATAGAAGTGCTTTGTGGAACTCTGCAAAATTCTAATGGAGTGGATGTTACTGCAGACTGATAAAGTGCCATTTATTTTTTAGGAAAGCTTTCTGTAAGTCGTCTACATCTTAACACAGTGTGGATTTGGGATAGTTGGTGTGATTCAGTTACACCGATATTCAATGCACTCACCAGGACATACAGCCAAGAAAAACAGCAGCATGTTGCTGTTCTGCACTAGTTTTGTCTGTACATTTAAAGAACTTGGGACACTAGTTACTCAGATAAAGGCCTTAGGTGCCTCATCAAACATGATAAGTGACCATGGGTGTCAGCATCAACATGATATGCAAAAACTTGGGCCACTAATTACTCAGATAAAGGCCTTAGGTGCCTCATCAAACTTGATAAGTGACTGTGGGTGTCAGCGTCAACATGAAATGCAAAAACTTGGGCCACTAGCTACCCAGATAAAGGCCTTAGGTGCCTCACCAAATTTGATAAGTGACTGTGTCAGCATCAACATGATATGCAAAAACTTGGGACACTAGTTACTCAGATAAAGGCCTTAGGTGCCTCGTCAAACTTGATTAGTGACTGTGGGTGTCAGCATCAACATGATATGCAAAAAATAATCATAAAGGGATGATGATGCCATAATACAGTGGACTCCAAATAAACGAAACTTGCTTAAACGAAAATGCCTCATTAACGGAACTAAATGGGCTCATGTGGCTGGATTTCTATGTGTTGCGCAGTGAAATTCATCGGTTAATCGAAACAGTGCTTATTGGTCACCTAAGGTTAAACGGCACAAACTCTAAACACAGCATAGACTCGCTCAAGCCAGAGGTAGTCTCACAACCATGGCAACACATTAAGATCGAGACAAGCCAATTCAGTAGCCATTCTCACTTGTGGCTGTGGGAGCCTAGTCGGCGATTCAATTGTGCGTTAGGCCTATTTGTGCAGCTAAGTGCGGTGAATCGCGGCGTTATTTCGGCCCAATGGAAAGGAAGCGGCTGCACCATGCACTCTCGCTTGAAAAAAAGCTACAAATTTTTCGGAAGCTCGATCGAAGCGGCCTGCCTAAGACGGAGGTGGCGAAAAAAATAAATCCTGAAATTGATGGTGTCGCAGATCTGGAAAGACAGAGAAAAGATTGAAGGCACTGTTAAGAACGGGACCTTTACATCTAAACAAATGCGGACGACGCCTTGTGAACAACTAGAAAACTATCTTTTTCTGTGGTTCAAGCGCGCACGGACTTTCAGTTTGCCCATAAGCGGACCAATTCTCGAGCAGAAAGCTCGAGAGATCGTTATGCAAATGGGTGTTAAGAACTTTGTCGTAAGCGACGGATGGCTCAGCCGCTTCAAAACACGCCATGGCCTAGTCTTCAAAGCAATCTCAGGTGAGAGTGGTGCAGTCAACAGGGACATTTGCACAGACTGGCAACAGGGGCGGCTTAAGGAAATTTTGATGAGCTTTGAGCCACGAGACGTCTTCACCGTCGACGAGATAATTCTTTTTTATAAGGCGCTTCCATCAAAGACTCTCACCTTCAAAGGCGAAGCCTGTAGTGGAGGAAAATGCAGTAAAGATGGAATCACTGTGCTGGTGGGTGCAAACATGGCAGGAGATGAGAAATTGAAGATGTTGGTAATAGGAAAATCATGGCGCCCACGTTGTTTCAAAGGCGCTCGACAACTGCTCGTTGCGTACCATAGGAATGAAAGAGCATGGATGACCATGGCCATTTTCGAAAGCTGGCTTCGGGAGAAAGATGCAAGATTTAGAAGGCAAGGCAGGAAGGTTGTCTTGATCGTGGATAATTGCCCAGCTCACGGTCAGGTTCAAAGACTCCAAGCCATCACTCTGGAGTTTTTGCCAGCCAATGCAACGGCAGTGATCCAGCCGATAGATCAAGAGGTTATTCAGAACATTAAAGTTCATTACCACAGACAATTGCTCCATTAAATGCTGCTTAGAGCAGGCAGCAGGAAATGCTACAGCATAAATTTATTGGCAGCCATCCACATTTTGGTTTGTACCTCGGAGCAAGTGATGGCAACAACAATACACAGATGTTTTCACCATGCTGGCTTTCAAGCGCAAGAAAGCCGTACCTGATGAAGAAGAAAGCCCGGCTGATGCCGACATTGAGACAATATTCAGTCAAGTCGTGTCCCCTGCCCCTTTCTTGCTGCAGGACTACGAATCAATTGATGAAAATGTTCGTACCTGTCGTGAAGAGACTGACGAGGAAATGATTGCCGAAGTGCAAAATGAGTATCAACATTCCAGCGATGAATGCAATGACAATACTGCCAGTGCAGCAATGCCACTAGACTGATTAGCTAAAGAGGCTGTTGAACTTTTGCAGCACTATTTTGAGCATGAGACTTTTTTAGAATTTTCAGCTAGTTTGTCAGGCATGTGTGCATACCCCGTCAAAAAACAAGCCAAGCTCTGCCAAACAAATCACTCTTCACTCCTTTTTTCTCCTACTCATCCTCATGAGTAAGGTGAGGTTTGTGCAATTTGAATAAAGGTCTTGGTTCACTAAATAACTAACTGTATTTTGCCTGAATGAAACTTCTGATAAATGGAACAGTTTTATGGATCCCCTTCGAGTTCCGTTTAAGAGGAGTCGACTGTACATTGTTATCACCGTAGAGTTTCCTGCAATATTTACATGAGGAAGCTCTTGCGCTACGATCGTTCAGCCATCATGGGAATTATGGGTAGTGCATAGATCCGCCTTCGTCTTCGCGGGTTCGAAGGAACTTGTGGCTTTGTTTGTTGTTGTGTTTTGGCATTTGTTGTTTCAGTAAAAAAAAATTAATTGTTGTGAACTTCGTGAGCTGATTTGAATGGCTGAGCCCAAAATTGTTACGGTGGTCCAGTGAAAGTGTTCAACATTTTCTGAACTCAGTCTCGCGACAATGTTGCTCCAGGCCTCGAGGAGCCAAGCAGAGCCAAAAGAAGGAGGATTACACGAATCCATACACTACCCATCATTCCCATGCTGCCTCAAGCATGGTGCATTGCAGCTCCCATAGACACTCGCGCTAGAGTATGCTCAAGCATATTTATAGAGAAGCTCTGGTCATGGTGTTACAGGTCGACAAAATTCGTGATGCAACATGATGACGTCGTCACATGGCATGGTCACTTAGTCGAAGGTGTGCCAATATCAGGGCACTGCGAAGCCGCATAACGTGTAGAAAGCTTGTGATGCCTCTGATCCCGGAAACAGTGCAAAATCACACTGAGCTTAGATAGCGTTCGGGGGGTGGATGCAGGCGACTGAGAAGGAAAAAGTCAAGATGGGTTTTGCTTCCGAGTTTTCTTAGTCAAATGCATAAGAGACCATGTGATTGTCGATGACGATAGTGGAAAGGATCAAGGAGCCCTTTTCTTGATGTAGAATGGATCATGCAAGTCCTTTCCTTGTTTGGTGTACACTACTACTTGAAACCAACAGGTAAGGAACATATAATAGAAATAGATAAATATGGAGCCAAGGAAAGAATAGGGAGTGTATACTAATAGACCACATTCCTAGTCTGTAAGTGCACTTCTCTGCGATGCATATTTGCCCCACTAATAGTAGCACCGGTCGTACTTTAAGTGAAGACGAGGTCCGAGCTGCACATGTTGAAGTTTGTCTATTATTCGTGCCAATATCGAGACAGCCAAGTCTAGATTTTTTACGTCATAGCACAAGAAACTGTGCTCAAATACATTGTTTCAGTAAGGGGCTAGCTGCCGTTAGCAGGGCGACCTGCATAGCAGGAAAGCTAGCTTTACAATTACGAAAAAGATCTAATGAGATAAAAGGGAATAAAGGTGCACGAAAAAACAAGTTGCCAGTGATGGGGACCAAGGTATTTATTAATGGCTGTAATTTTTTACCTTAATTTGGAGGATCTGCCATAAGGCACACGAGGTATAAATCAAAGTTTTATTCATAGTCAAGCTTTCACATCCTCTGACCTGCTGCGAGAGACTTTGTTATAATGCAAATCTTATAAAGTAAAGACTGTTAGAGTGAACGGCAAGAATAACCTCACATGTTTTTAGAACAGTTCTGCATCTAATCAGCTGGCATACCGCTCGGCAGCGGACATACAAAAGAACGTAGCAGTGTGCTTGCTTGCCATGAAAGTCGAGATGAATCAGAAGGCACAGAAAAGATTTCACAGCGTTTTATTATAACCACACGGTGGTGACGCCATGGAGCACATTGAAAGTATGACGGGGAATATGGTGGCAGAGCAAACAGCTTGTCTACATGTAATAAGTCGACAGAATGCTGCACGACAAAATTGCCCAGCCATCCAAAAGGTTGTGGAGAATTTCAGTGCACAGTGCTTCGCACCCGCCTGCAAGGCTTCCCCACCTCCCATCGGACCGCAGAAGCAAGAGACAGAGTGGAGGCGGTCGTCATTTGTCTACTCTAGACCACCATGGTCTAGACTGATGTCGCCGGTGCTGCGATAGCTGTGGACAGGTTACACTCCCATTTTATTCATTTATGGTCGCTCATTCGCATGATCAGTTTTGTGGTTTTGGTAGATATGTTGGGCCTTGTAAAAACGAACTTCGAACGAATGAACATAGCAAAAAAAAAAAACATTGAAGCAACGAATGTGCATGCACGCTGGTATGCCTCTGTTTTCTGCCGCGTGGTCTCTGCTGCCGTCGCAATCCTCAGTCAGCACGCCCTCTCGTGGCAGTCGAGCGCGTTAGGTGCATTAATTTTTTTTTTTTTTTTTGCTCGCAAGAGCAGTGATTGGGACGGCCGGAGAGAAACCCGCCGACGTGCACTCTCGGAAGCCGCGGTGTGATTGGGGCATTACTCTCAGTGTGGTTGCCAGCGCTCGTGGCCGCTTGTCACGGTGGCAGCAGCAGCAGCTGTACCACTCTCGATGCGCAATTCAGCCAACGGCCTTACACTGGATATATGGCGCCGTCATGTCTTGTCGAGAGAAAAGCGCGAGATTTTTAGCTGGCCTTGATAATTGAATTTCAAGTCCGCGTGCTGTGCTATAATGTGGGGCTCGCGTGTTCTCGGAAGCCTCGACTATAGCGTTCTCTGACCGTGCTCAAAAAGTGTTGCAGGGTCCCTTTAACGTCAGGCCAAGTGAAAATCAAGGTCAGAAGGGTTACTCCTCCCCCCCCCCCTCCAACCATTTGATGGGGGCGCCAAGTGTGGTTCCGTACATTCACTTACTCGGACCTGCCCATCATTGTTTGATGTGCAGAGTTATGGCCACACTGGCTTTTGACAATAGTGGTGGACGATGATTACTGATGCGTTAAATGAAATACTCAAAGAGCTGTCTACTTCCCACATTAAAGCCCTAACCACACGTACACGCGATGCAGTGCGTGGCTTTTTGATGTGGGGCCGCGCCCTCTTTCTAGGGCGAGAGGAGCATTCGCAAGCTGCGTGCCCTCTCTCTTTATAGGGAGAGGGTGCGGCGACAAAATGGCACACGCTGCAATGTGTATACATGTGGTCAGGCCTTTAAAACGCTTCAGTGCGTGGCATGCCCTCTCTCTATGCGCGTCCTATCCTTATGGAGGAAGCGGGTGCACATTGAGAGAGGGCACGCCACGTGCTGACGCGTTGTAACGCGTACATGTGTTTAGGGCTCTGCTCTTTGAAAAATGGGGACCAACAGGAGGCCTTTGTGAGAAGCAAGTCGTCTCAATGCTGCGTGTCACAGTATGGCTTTGTCTGCTCTGACCATTGCGGTGTTTGAAGCGAAAAGGAAATGTGAGGCGTTCGCTCACTGGCTCTTCATCATGGCAGCGAGTGGGCATGGTTTTGGAGTGAAATTCATGTTTTTTTATGCGCGCTTGACACCTCGCACGCTTGCTGATGTAGCAGAAATTATCGAATGCATGCCTACCGCAATGTATTTCCACGTACATCCCAGTCCCCACGTGGGAGCGGCCCGTGACACAGTGATCTGTGTAATGGAGGACCGAATAAAAGTTTATCCAATCCAATCTTGCTTCATGCTGCAGTGAAATACAAATATAAATGATAAGTATTACAAACGCAAGCGATAGATTTTGTATTAGATGCGAAGCAGCTCTTTGACTAGTTTGTGTAACGATGTCCCTCCGTCCACACCGCTCCCCTCCCGAGCGCTCGCCGCGTGTCAGCTCTTTCTCTCTTTGCCCTCTCCACCGCTCGCAGCGCTCGAGCCCACTCCTCACGGGGGCATCATCTCACCCACGCCACCTCTCTCGATCTGTCGGCGAGAAGAAGCCGCGAGCCGGCGGCGCGCGCTTTGAGAATATCGCGGCGCCGACAATGTGGACAGCGCGCCGCTGCTTGTCGCGCGATCGACGGAAGGTATACGCCGTCGCAGCATGCTTCCCGCTAGTGTGCGCGTACATTTCCCAGCTGTCGCCGGCGTTGCAAGGGTTAGCGAAGCCGATCGCATTCACGAATGGCGACGTCAACACCGAAGAGGCGCGAGCAAGGGAAGCCGAGCGCAAGCGTCGGCAGTGAAAGACCGGCGAATCCGACGAGGTGCGAGTCAAGAACACCAATCGCGTTCGAGAATACAGACGGCGCGCGAGTGACACCAAGGAAGCCGAGCGCGTACGTCTTCAACGCGTCCCGCCTCTCGTGTCTGCGTTTCAAACTTATTCGAGTGAACGCTACACCGAGTTTTGCTTCAAACCGTTCTTCCAGCACCCGCGTCGACGCCCGTTTAGACCGGGTCAACGCCATGCGCACCGCTGCTGCTTCGCATCCCATCAGGGTTCTCTTGGGGAAAATGGACCATAGTTTTATTGGAGTGTAAATGACGTCAGAGCTTTATCCAGAAGTTCGATCGGGAGGGGTTGGGAGGGTACCAAAACGCACCGAAGCCCTGTCTGTGAAATGAACGGGGGATGGGTATAGTTGGGTTGTTCCGGAATAATTTTAGGTTGGGAGGGGGGGGGGGTGTGAGGTGAAACAACTTTATTTGGTCCACAATAGACGCGAGTAAACTCAGCGTCACCTGGCTAGGCCCACTCGGGGACCATCAGGTTAAACCTGACGGCCCTCGCGCGGGCCCTCTGGACGGCCAGGATTTGAGAGGTCTGGTCCTGGGCCTTGATGAGTCGCTTCATTTCCTCTTGGGTGAAAGGGGGACCGGCAGAGGCGCAGCCCCACAGTACATGTTCGAAGTCCGCATAACCACCACACAGGGGGCAGTCCGGGCTTGGAAACCGTTCAGGGTACATTGTGTGCAGTGCCGCAGGGCTCGGGTAAGTGTTAGTTTGTAGCAGTCGGAGAGTAACAGCTTGGGCCCTGCATAGCGAGGAGTGTGGTAGAGGCAGCAGTCTTCTTGACAGATAGTGGTGCTTGCATATCTCGTTGTACGAGCAGAGAGGCTCAGGTCGCCCAGGAGATGACGCGTTACCCGGCACACGGTCAGTCAAACCTCGTGCAGCCGAGTGCGCCTCCTCGTTGGGATTGAGCGAGGCACCCTCAATGGTTCCAAGATGCGCAGGAAACCAGACCAATGAGTGATTTTTGAGGTCTTTGACTTTTTGAATAATCTGTAGGACCTGGGGAGCCACCATGCCCATTTGGAAGGCCTTGATAGCGGCCTTGGAGTCTGAATAAATTGTGTCATGTACACCGTCCGTCAATGCAAGAGCAATGGCAACCTGCTCTGCAACGCTGGAACTAGAAGTGCGGATGGTAGCGCAGCTGATGACTCTGCAATCACAGTCGACGACCACTGAGGAGAAGGCTTCTTCTTGAATGTACGAAGCAGCATCGACGAAGCAGGCTCGATCTTTGTCCAAGCGGGCACTGGCGAGCAGAGATTTACCCCTGGCTCGTCTTCGTGCTTCGTTGTAGGTTGGATGCATATTGCGCGGCATCCGCGCAATCTGGATCTTGGATCTTACGTCGCTGGGCAGCTTCACAGCGTCAGGACCGACAACCGTGGGGTTTCGTCCCAGCATGCCGAGTATGGCTCTACCCGCTGGGGTGCCAGACAGTCTGACAAACTGTGCAAACTCTTGGGCTTCGACAATTTCTTCGAACGTGTTGTGGATTCCCAACTTCAGGAGGTCTTCCGTGTGCGTTCGAACGGGAATGCCAAGGGCCAGCTTGAAGACTCTTCTGATTAGGGCATTGATTTTGTTGCGCTCCGACACGAGCCAGTTGTGCATAGCCGCCGTATAAGCGAGGTGGCATAGCACGAATGCGTGGATAATCCGGATCAGATTGTCCTCCCTGATTCCGCGGTGCCTGTTAGCGATTCTTCGAATCAGTCCGAGGGCGCTTTCGGTCTTGGAACAAATGCGTTTGACGGCGGCTCCATTGGCTCCGTTAGACTCGATAAACATTCCAAGGACCCTGATAGTGTCCACCCGCGGAACTGGGGAGCCGTTACCGGTGAATAACGTAATGTGGCTCTCCATTGCTGGCTTCCAGGACCGGTGAGAACCGCCTCTGGGCCTCTTCTTATACAGTAAGAGCTCGGACTTAGCGGGCGAGCACCTTAGCCCGGTGGGGATGAGATAGCGCTCCGTCACATCGATGGCCTCTTGCAAAGCACTCTCGACCTGACCCTCACATCCGCTGAGGCACCAGATGGTGATGTCGTCTGCGTAGATCGTGTGGTTAATGTTCGGGATTTTGTTCAAGGCCCTCGACAGGTTGATCATGCAGATATTGAACAGCGTCGGGGAGATCACCGCCCCCTGAGGTGTCCCTTTTGGCCCAAGGGTAATTTCGTGGGTCAAAAAACCGTCAATCTTCAGTCTTGTGGACCGCGACGAAAGGAAGGAGCGCACAAAATTGTACGCCCGCTTGCCGACGTGAAACTCAGACAAGCTCTTGAGAATAAAGGCGTGCGATATGTTGTCAAAAGCCTTTTCCAAATCCAATCCAAGAATCGCCTTGGTGTCGGCGGAGCCGGAGTCAATGACCTGGTGCTTGATCAGCTTCATGGCGTCCTGAGTCGAGAGCCCCGACCGAAAGCCAATCATGTTGTGGGTATAGCATTCGTTAGACTCGAGGTGGTCAGTGAGGCGGTTGAGCATGGCGTGCTCGGCCACCTTCCCGACGCACGACGTCAACGAGATTGGCCTAAGATTCTCGATGCTCGGTGCCTTACCCGGCTTGGGTATCAGTACTGTGCAGGCCGCTTTCCAGCTCTTGGGAATGAGACCGCTGCGCCAGATTTCGTTGATCTTGTCTGTAAGAAACTCGATCGAGTCGTCGTCGAGGTGCTTGAGCATTTTGTTGGTTACCCCATCTGGCCCAGGGGCGGATCTGCTATTGAGGGATGCGAGAACCCGCTTGACCTCAGCCACGGTGAAGTCCTCGTCCATCGATGGCGCGTCGCGCCCCTCGTAGTCGGGAAACTGGGGAGGTACCGGATCGTCCGTGGCCGCCAGGTACTTGTCTATGAGCTTCTCCGTGATCACCTCATCTGGAGTTGAGTCGGTGGCCAAATGGACAGCTTTCGCCAAAGCTCTCTTCTGATTGGACTTGGTGTTGCCGTCGTGCAGTAGGTGTTTGAGGAGTCTCCAGCTTTTACCGGTCTTGAGTTGGCCCTCCATAGAATCACAGAGCTCATCCCATTGCTGCTTGCATAAGACCTTGCAATGATCTTCTACCGTTTTGTTGATTTCGGACATTTTCTTGCGCAGTCTTCTGTTATGGCGCTGAGTCTTCCTTCTGTTATGGCGCTGAGTCTTCGGGGGGGGGGGGTGTCAAGATTTTTACGGGTGTTGTGTTAAGGGAGGGGATGGTTAGCTAGATCTAAATGCCTGGATGTCGTAAATGGCACGTTTCAACGCCTCGCCGTGACTGTTTTTCGTATTGACGCATCTGAGCGCGGCAAGTGCATACCGAATGGGTCTCGTATTTCAAGATGGATTCGTTTCTCCGTCGCTCGAAAAACCCGGCCGACTCCTTCACGTGCTCGAGTTTTCACTGCGTTTTAGGGGCGAAGCTCTTTATGGCGTGGCTTGTGCGTCACTCGTAGTACGTAACCACCAGCGGCACATACCCGAAATAAGTATAACATTTGACCTCCAAGGTGGTGCTGGTGAGAGATATCTTCTGTGCGTTGTTTAACAATAAAAAATAGTGCTCAATGTACATGCCGATGGCTGCTAATGGGGAATGAGAGACAGGAGCATTCGGCTTTTAGTCAACGCGCACGCTGCGATCCCCATCAGCAGCCATTGGCATGTACATTGAGCACTATCGGAAAAGAAAGGGTTGCTACATTATACTCGCTGGGTGTAACCTCCTTAGTTTTAGAAAGGTTTAGCGAGCGTTGAGCCGCAGGGCCATGAATACAATGAACTAGTACATACCATGAATGAATTCGAGGTGGTTAAAGGGCGGAAGCAGATATACGAAGCGCAAGCCGTAAGAAATTAAAAGCTGAATCCTCCTGTCTCTCATTTCACATTAGTAGCCACTGGCATGTACATCGAGCACTATCTGACAGGAAAAGGTTGCTACGTTATACTCGCTGGGCGTAACCGGAGTGCCATGAATACAGTGAACTAGTATATACCATGAACTCAAGGTGGTTGAAGGTGGGAAGTAGACCCGAAGCGCAAGCCGTAAGAAAGTGTGCGTGTGCCACCTCTCGTTTAGTCCTTGGAATGTCCACTGAATGGCGGTGCTTCTATATGGGGAATATATGATGAAAAGATGCGAGATGGTGAGACTCGGAGTGTTGAATAGATGGACGAACGGACACACAGACAGATGCATGGATGGACGCATGAACGGACGCAGGGGCGGATGCATGGACGAACGCAGGGACGGGCGCACGAACAGACGCATGGACGGTCACACAGACGGACGCATGGACGGACGAATGCTTCGCCCCACTCTCCATCATTCACTCCGTGGATATGCTGCCATTTTTTTTTCCTCCCCGTTTCGCGCCGCTCTCGCGTTTTACCGCTCTCGCGTTTTACCGCTACCGCCTCGCGTTATCCCCTTCTAGCCACCATACTCGCGTCTTCGGGGAATGCGGCTTGGAATCTCAGGTTGCACGCGCTTTGAGCTTTAAACCGTCGTTTCTTTAGTCTTTTCTTTGAACTCGGTTTCTTCATTTCTTTCGACTGTGCTTTCTTTCCTCGTGTGTAGCCGCGTCTGCGGGCTTGGCTGTTACTTAACGTCGCTCCTCGGCGCCGTGTCACGCGTTGCTCAGCGCTGAGACGCGCGCGCCTTTTCCCTTCCCCTCCCTTTCTTTTCGGCCGAACGCGTTGAAAGGGAAGGAGGAGGAGGAGTTGTGGACTCTGGCGTCTAGGCGGTGGGTGAGAACGATCGAGAACCCGGAGTTCTATTCCCAGTCGGGCGAGCCCCCAAAATAGCGCCCCCTCTCCCCTCCGTACGTGTGAGAAGGGGGGCAAGAGTGCGCGCGTGACACGTTTGCCAGAGGAAGTCAAAAGTGGGGGAGGAGGGTTAATGCCGCGCTCGCGATGCAGCGAGGCAAAGCTAGCTTTCAGGAGTCCTGTGGGGGGGGGGGGAGGGGGTGTGACGGGAAAGAGAGAGAGATTATTTGGAAGCGTAAACCTGGCGCAGGTTTCAAACACCCATAGCTGGAGAGCTGGCAGCACAATTTGCCTTTTGTTTTTGTTACGCTCCCTCGCCTCAACCTCCTCCTCGCGTCTCCCTCGGTGTCGGTCTCGAGGAAGGCTTGGGCTCCTGCCTCTGAAACGGGCACTCTTTCGTCTCCCGACCCGCCGACAACGCTGCATCTCTGAGGTAATAGTCTTACGAGTTCGCAGCGTGGTGTTTGTATAATATTCCTTACGTACGGTAGTGTCTGCAGGGACCCTTTCTCAGTTCTGTTGTGTGTCTCACGTTGCACCGGCTGTGTTCCTTAAATGGACATCCAGATAGAGAAACGGTGTCTTGGCTAGCTAGCAACAGCAAAAGTGGATTATTTTCGCTTGTTGTTTTTACCCATGTATTCTTGATCTGTCGGGAAACCAACTTGTTTTTTTTTTTTTGTGCGATGACACAAGTGAGGCCTGTTCAGAATATTGCGTGACTTTCAGTGTGGGGTTAATCATCGCTGAATAGCATGTCTTTGGACTTTTAGATAGCCTCATTCTGAGCCTAATTCACAATAATCTTTGTGTACTTTGTTTTGACGTGAGTAAGCTGCATAGCTTTTTCCTCAGTTTTTTTTAATAGTTTTTTCTTGTTTCTTCGGCTATCTGCTTGGGTTTCAGCTGGGCGATTGCAATAAGAACTTAGCCTTTGATTTGAGTTTGCTTATTGCATCTTGTCATTCCTGAATAAATGCACATGTTTGTGCTTGTTTGCCTCTTTTCAAGTAGGGAATAAATTGTCAGCCAGATTTGTCAAAAAGGTAATTTTCTTTTTCAGCTTAAGCATAAGCTCTAAGATGCATGCAATTTGCAATTGCATATGCAACTACTGTAGGATACTGTAGGTTTCTGTATAGGTATCTGCCAAAGTGGTGTCGGCATAAAGTTCAATTCTGACCAGATGGAATAAATTCTAATTAGTAATAACTAACAGTGGTTTGGTACAAAGATAGTTTAGACAGGCTTGTTGCTCATTGCTTTGGGTTCAGCAGATTAGATCAAGTTTTGTTTGCGAATGTGTAGGTTGGTCCAGTGAAGATTATGTGATATATTTGTAATGGCTTTATATTGGATGTAGAAGTGAGAGAGTATATTTAATTATGCTATTTGTGGGATTTACAAAGATTTACAGTTATTAGATCTAGCTTATGCTGTCTTGTCACTGCCTTTACAGTGTGGAGTTTCATTTACACCTGCACATGTGTTATTTCTGTTGTTATTTTTAGATATGCAACCATGGGTGTGTAGGAGAGAGTGGCAATTGTCAAAAGTGCTGCATTACTAGGGAAGGGAGGTGAAGTGGATATATTTGCCAGTAATAGATGGCTCTTCAGTTGAAAGTTAGCCATCATTTGATATGTTGTCTTCTTTATAAACTAATTAGTAAGTATCGCCTTTCAATAGGTTGAATCGAACGTCATTTGGCATTGTGTGCTTTGCTAGCTACGAGTGCTTTTACAATTACAATAGTTCTGCCCCGACCCATTGGTTCTGCAACTAGCATTCTGATACTTAGGCTGAGGTCGTGTGTTTGATTTCCTGTGGTGGCAGCTGCCATTTAATGAAAATAGAATAAAAGAAGTTCTAGTGTAAATGACTTGATTAACCAATTCCAGGTGGCCTAAAATATCTTGTACCATTATCCTGTCTTCTATTACAGCTTCGACATCTTGGGCATTAAATACCAACCAGTGATTCAAAGAGCAGGCTTGTCCGAGAAACAAATACTGAAGGCAATCAGTGTGCAGTTTCTCTTTTCATATTCACATCTTTTCATCTGCTTCACTCTTCCGCAGGCCTCTGGGCGGCACGTTACAGACTTACTTTGAGAACCTCTCGCTGAGAGGGGAAACAGCGCGGGGGCTCAGCTTTGGTGGCGGAGCACCGACGAACTTCATTCCCTTCAGCCCCGTAGATCCGTGGGACCAGAGAACAAGGAGTGAGCCAAACATTTACAGCAATGTACACTCAAACCTCGATATAATGAATTTTTGTGTAACACAGTATTGCTTATAAGGAAGTTGCTAATAACTTTGCCACAGATTGTGTTACAAACATTCATTTATAATGAATTTTCGGATATAACAAAGTATTTTCGTGGCAGATGTGACTTTGCTATAATGAGGTTTGAGTCTATTTTTAATAGAGTGTAGGTCTGGGCAAATCACTCGCTGCACTTGCATTACACGGTCACTTCTGCGAGCCTATTTGTCGTATTTTTGTCTTCTGCAAAGAGACACTGTTCAACAGTTTGCAGTGGTGTATAAGTCTGGAAGCTGTTTACTCGAATAGAGTACCGCATCTGTTTTGTACAGAATGCGCCCAGTTTCAGCTTCTATATTTAGTCTTTGAGGTATAAGTCGTGGCAAGATGTATGGCTTCACTGGTGTTTCTAAAGCTGTCCTATAACAGAACAGTTCTAAAACAGAACTTGCTGTCACTTCAGATTGTTTGAAGATAACATGTGTTAATTGGACATAGTATTTTGCAATCAATGTCAGAACAACTCCCTGCTTTCCGTGTCTTCTTTGCATAAGGAGCTGGTTTGTAGTGCCTAAAGACGTCGAGGGCAATGTATGGCGATAGTGGGCCAAACTCAGCATTAACAATACGCTCGAACCTTATTATAACAAAGTTGCATCTTACACAAAACCAAGTGCTACATCTGAGAATTCGTTATAAATGGTATATTTCTAATATACCTATTGAGAGGCCATTCTTCATTTACTTCGTTCTAGCTGATATTTCATTATATCCGAGTTCATGTACAATAAAACCTCAATGTAACGAAGACGGATATAATGAAATATTGGTTATAATGACACAAAAATTAAAAAATTGTTTTGCAATAGATAGTGCTAGGAATAACCTTTATAATGAAGTTTCAGATATAGCGAACTTATTTTCTTACGAGATGCAACTTTGTTATAATGAGATTTGAGTGTATAGGGGTTTGAACGTGTATTGCCTATACGCATACAGTGCTATGAAGCGTCAAGATTTTTACCTGCAAATCAATAAAACTCACACTTGATTCATTCAGGTTCTGTATCACCGCCTCAACAAGAGAGGCAACCAGCTCCGATTCAAAGGATGTCATCGGAAACGGCAACGGAGCCAGCTACAGAGCCGGCTGCACGGCCTGCTTCGGATTCTGCGGCAGCCGACAGCAACGGCGAAATTGAAGACCGACCCGCACCCATCCGAAAGTCTCGGCGATACAGCGACCCACCGGTATTCTACCCACAAGTTGATGTAAGCAATGTGCTTCTCATTTGTTCAACTGTACTTTAGGGCATGTGGTTCGTTTACGCATTATTGTACTTGCTTAGTGTTTATTTTTTCAATAAGTAATGAAGAGTGCTAAGATATGCCATATTTTGCTAACGAAGGGCACCTGATTGTGATAGTTAAAGCTCTTTACAATTGTGTTCTTTATTTCTAGTGTTCTGTTATTTCAGCAAGATCTCATGGGAAAGCAACACAAATGTGCTTGAGAATAAATTCGTCACATTTAATCAGCTTTGACAGCAGATGAAACCTCGCAACTAAACAAATATGGGATTAACAGCACGCGAATGATTAAAAGCATGTTTGCGCTGCTAACCCCCTTTTTTGAAACATGTACAGTGGCACTCAATATGTGTTGTGACATTTTGGCCATGGTACAAGGGGCCCGAAGCCAGAGCTGCAAAACTGGCAAACGTGAAATTGGTTTTGGAAATACTGGTAGTCTCAACAGTGTATATTTCAATGACTGTTTTCCAAGTTGGCATAACCTTGCAGTGTTGGCAGCTGTGAGCATGGACGGCATGATGCAATGCATATTCGGCACAGCTGTAGCCTGTGACACTTTATTCAAAAGCATCGGCCCCTAACAATCATTCTGATGTGCAGGGAGCTGCAGCGTTAAAGGAATTGGAGGGTCACCTGGAAAGTGTCATCAACGACCAGGAGCGATCGGCACTCAGAGAGCTGCACGAATACCTTGTTACAGACAACGGAGCGTGGGCCCTTGGAACGCCACAACTCGACCTGTTCAGTACGTGTGTCTCGATGATGTTTCGTTAACGACTGTTAATATTTGCAGTGGTGTCTTAAAGGTGTACCGACATGAATTCCAGATATCACAAAAGGGACGGTTTTTTTTTTTCTTTCCTTGGTGTGCATTGTCGACACTGCTCGCACACCGGAGTCAGCCAACATGTATGAAACATTTACTTTGACATTAAGGTTTTCGCCGTAGAGCGTCAGCAAACCACCCTATCTCAGTGGACATTATCTGGACGAGTGAACACACTTAGTCTGTGAGCTCTGCATTTTACATGCAGCCTACGTCACAGAAATTACTGTCAGGATCGCTGGAGATAATGCACATATCATTGTTTACTTGTGGCACAACAAGCAGATGTCAGATTTGTCGTTAGTGGTACGTCATGAGTTACCTTCTCAGGCTGATGTCACACCATCACCAGTAGTGGTGTTTCAAATACATGCTATGCATTCTCAGGAACCACAGTAATCTTTTTATGGTTCTCGAAACCAGTGTTCTCCCTTGGAGCATCAATCTCGAAATATTCAAAAGTCGTGTCAGTACTCCTTTAAGCTGAAGCACTGGAAGCCTCAGTACTCGTTAAAAGTGCTGGAAAAGCAGGTGTGACCTGTCTTTTCGCGATTAAGGCACTGTACTATATTGTGGGGAAAATGAAAAAAAGAAAAAAAAGTGATATGAAAACGAAAACCAAAGTACGCTTAAAGGGAGATGCTACTCGAAAAACGATTTTCTTTAACAAGAGTCTGAATTTAACACAAATTGGCATGCTAATAGAGTTTTTTCTCCTCTTTTCAAATACCGTATTTACTCGCATAATAGGCGCACCCCTATTTTGGTCGCGGAAAATTCGATTTTTTTAAATTCCGCGCATAATAGGCGCACCCCGAACTTGGCCGTGATCAGAAACGATTCTACCTCCCAGCGGTACAGTTGGAACGCGGTCCCCGTACCCTGAAGAAAAAAAGAAGGCAAATCGACGAGCAAATAAAAAAAATTCGAAGTGCAACGACCTAACCAACGTGTTTGTCGAAATAAAACTTGAAAAAAAAAAAACCGTTCATGAGCGAAAAAAAAAAAAAACGGCTGTTCCATCAATTACTGATACCCCCCAAATCGCCGCGCTTTTTGGAGGTCACGTGTACAACGCCGGGGGCTCGATCGCCATCACCACCATCAGAGAAAAAGAAAAATGCCATTTTGCAAGCGGTGTGCGTATGTTGTGGTCGTGTGTTGAACTTTGGTTCCACCATGGGGAAGTACGCGAGCTACACGGCTGGGTTTAAACTGAAGGCAGTGCAGTACGTGCTGGAGCACGGCAACCGAGCTGCAAGCAGGCATTTCGGCGTTGGAGAAACCAGTATGCGGTACTGGAGGGACCAAGAAGAAAAACTTAAGGCGACGAAGAAGACACGACGGGCTTTCCGTGGTGCCAAGACCGGCAGGTATCCGAACGTCGAAGAGCAACTGGTCCGGCATATACGGGAGCTACGACAAGACGGCTGTGCTGTGTCGTTGGATATTGTGCAGACTGAGGCGCGCAGAATAGCCCGAGCGCAGGGCATCGAAGCAAAAGAGTTCAAAGCCAGCTCCGGATGGACAACTCGTTTCATGCGGCGCCATGGCCTCGCACTGCGAAGGCAAACCACCTTGTGCCAGCGCTTGCCCGCAGCATATGAGGACAAAGTGGTGGACTTCCACAGTTTTGTTATAAAGCTCCGACAGCAGAAAGACTTCATTTTGTCCCAGATCGGCAACGCTGATCAGACCCCCCTTTGCTTTGATATGCCGTGGAACACGACAGTGGAGGAGAAAGGTGCACGGAGCGTCATCGTCAGAACGTCTGGCGCTGATAAACAACGATGCACCGTAATGCTGACGGTGACAGCTATGGGCGTAAGCTACCGCCTTACGTTATTTTTAAACGTAAGACGCTCCCAAAGGCGAAATTCCCTCAAGGCATCTACGTCAGAGTCCAGGAAAAAGGCTGGATGAGCGCGGAACTCATGGTGGATTGGGTGAAAACAGTCTGGGGTCGGCGGCCGGGTGGTCTGTTGTTGTCGTCCATGCTTGTCCTGGACAGTTTTCGTGGGCACCTAGTGGACCGCGTACGAGATGAGCTAAAGGAGCTGCGCACAGATCTGGCAGTGATTCCGGGCGGCCTCACATCAATACTGCAGCCTTTGGACGTGTCCTTGAATAAACCTTTCAAGGACAATGTTCGAAGGCTGTACACCACCTGGATGGCTGGAGGACAAGATCAGCTGACTACAGGTGGTAATATTAAGAGGCCGCCTGTGGAAATGCTGTGCGCTTGGATCGTGGAAGCGTAGCAGGCGATCTCCGACAAAGTCGCCAGGAAAAGCTTCAAGAAGACGGGTATCTCGAACGCACTGGATGCGAGTGAGGATGACATGTTGTGGGGTGCGGATGATTCGGACACCGAAAACGAATCCCCGCTCGGCGAGGATGAATGTGTGATCTCCGACTCGGACTCCGAATAGGGAAAAGAAGGAACAGCTACGACTTTTGTGTAAATAAATTTTACGTGTGTGTGTGCAGTTGACGGCTCTCGCTTGTTCATTAAAAGGTACGTAGGTATGTTTGTTTTATGCTGAATTAATTGGTAAACGATAAAGTCGCCTTTTACTTGACAAGTGTGCAGATTTAAAGTGCGAGAACCGAGTTGAAAAAGTTTTCGAAAATTTTACCTCGCGTAATCGGCGCACCCCTAACTTCGAGCCGGATTTTCTGAAAAAAAAGTGCGCCTATTATGCGAGTAAATACGGTATGTCATTTATTTTCATGTAGATTGCTTGGTTTTCTTTCTGCAGGTCAGATACTGCAAAATTATGGCCATTGTTATGAAACAATTCTGACCTATAAAAAATTGAGATAAAGCATGCAGATATAGCTGACTATGATCCTTTGGAACTGTAGAGTGCAAAAAACTATATAAATTTTGTGTGTAAAAAGGTGAAATACAATAATAAAATAGAAAAATTTACTATGGCTCTAGTTGCCAAGGGCTTTCAATGTTATGTAATTTTTGAAAAACATAATCAAGTAGCACTGACAATCTGAATAGATACTTGCACTCTATGGGCCTTCATCATGCTATGTGCAAAATTTCTTAGAGGTATGACAATTCTAAGTATACAAACTAGCGTGTATAAGAAGCACAGATCACACAAAACTGCAAAAGGAGAAAAACGCATTTGAAAGTTTGAAACCTTTTTTTTTATCACAGAGTTGTTAGAAATGCATAATCTTTGGCCATAATGTTCAACAGAACTTTGAAAAGCACTGCAAGTTACTAGAACTGTCCTGCAGCATAGGTTGTGCCCTCACGGTCCTTGCGAGCACTCTCTTCTACCCGTGCCCTTTTCACTCCACGACGACGGTGGGCCCTTGCTTCTGCTGTCAGACGCTCGGACATTCTCCTGATGCGCCTCGCATCGCGGGAATCACTGAAAGTAACTAGATCTCTAGATGGCAGTATGTTGAGCTCTTCCAGGATGTGCTCGAAAGTAGCATGACCCTTGTTGAACCACAGGATTGCCATAGCTGCGGCAGTCTCGACAACCGTTCGGGAGACAAACTTAGTCTTGGGGCAAAGTAGCCAAATTTTGCTGTTCAGGGATTCTAATACATTCTGGGTTTTCCCTTTGATGCATCGAGCAAGGAGCTTCTCATCCGTTAGCCACTTATAAATGGGCAAAACAGCCAATCCCTGTGCTTTTGTCAGGAGAGGTGTGTGGCGTGGTGCAGGTTCAGCAAGTGCTTCAGCGCGTTGATGTTTGCACCACGACTCTGTTCCTGCATGGCGAAACTTGTGGCTGCCAGCATTGTCAGTAGAGCATGAGTGGAAGTACGAAGCCCATACTGCAGTGTACATATCCCGTACACTCCCCCTGTTGCTTGTTATGGCAATCTGATAGCATGTTTGGAGCTTCTGAATGGCTGGTTCTTTCATTTTCTGCCCTCGTGGTAATGGCACATGCAGCTTCCGTAGCGCGGTGCCAAGTCTCTTGGCCACATGATTAGTGCAGTCTTCTTTTTCTATATTGACAGCACCATAGACTTTTGACTCTGCAACTGCACTATATGCTTTGCTGTCACCGTCACTCAAGAATGTCATGAAATGCAGTGGGGTGTCATAAGTCAATGTTCTCTGCCAAATGCGCATTGCAGCCTCCGTTTCCATGGCATGGGAGGAACAGTCTGCATTTTTTTCACAGACTGGGCCATGGAATGCCTGCCACACTTCCTCGTCTGGGCCCATATCCTTGTGCCTACTGTATGTCAGGCAGTAATTTGATATGACCTCGAAGTCTAAGCAGAGGCCAGTATCTAAGGAGATAACTGCGCCAATCCCGTTGTGGCTTTTGTGGCCCCTCTTCTGCCAAGTGCCGTCGAACATAACAGCCACATCAGTTTCGCCTGCTACTTCTTTCGTCAACTCTCTGAATCGGCGCAAGTTTTCACTCACAGCTGCCATGGCAGCGGTGTGCACCTTCTTTGCTATAGAAAAAAATCCTCGGTGGTGCATTGGCTTTGGGAGTCCAATAATGGAGCAAAATCTCGACAATTGCTCATGCCCAACGCCGACAGCGCACGCAGCCACTACCGCCTTCACATTTACAGCGAAACTATCTCGGGAGCTCGCACTGTCGTACCGTTGGCTCACTCGGCTGCTGCCGTCCGTTGTAACACCCAGTAACGTATAGGAGCACGAAAGAACAGTCGCTGAGCATTCGCTGTTTTCGCAATGAAGTTCGAGGAGCGCCGAAAGTCCCTTGCACTTTTCTGCCGGCTCCCGAATGGCAAGTTTTTGAATACCGCAAGCAGGGCATGCCGCACCTGCCACAAGTGCCGTCAGCAAGAGGGTGTCGCACAAAACTGTCGTTGCACAAACCTCATCGCGCTGTCTTTCGTCTTTTTCGAAGAAGCCGAGCTTTTTTTCCGAAGCACTGCCGAAAGAAAGCGCAGCGTCAATCCCTTCATCGCAGCCACTGTCGCTCGCGCACTCGTCGATGTTGCCGTCAGGCCTAGCACACGTAGGCGCGTTCTCGTTCGTCGCCGTCGTTCGGGGCACTTTACGCCGCCTTCCCTTAAACTTGTGCTTCGTTCGAAACTTCTGCGGTCTCACGTTGCACTTTTTCGGGCTTGTCATCGCGGAAATATGCGTAGACGCGCAGAAAAGCAGACGGACCAAATGCCGATGGCCGCCACTAACACAGCTGACGATGACTCGGTAGCCAATGGCGATGCGGTTTAGGGTGCCGCGCATTTCAAACTGCTCAAACCGCGTGATAAAAATGCTTCGTTTTTTATTATTATTTTTTTTTGCCCACGTACGAAACTGGCGGTCGTCGGAGCTGTAAGAAGAAGGCTGGTCGCAATTTTCCCAACTGATCGCCATGGCGGGCGGCGAAGGGGAGCAGCGCGCAGTCAAGGATGGCCGATATCGGCGCAAATTCACGAAATTTTGAGCCACCGCGATGCCTTCATACACATTTTCTTGCATTTTGCGGTTCGAATTTAGTTTTGAAATTTTCACAGATGAAAGAAGAAGGTTTGAAGATTACAATGCAATAAAAATCAGAAATACGAGAAATTTCACTAAAAACGCGATTTTTCGACTCGCATCTCCCCTTAATACTAATATCAAATCAAGGAAACTAAGTTTCCAACAATATTCATTTCTAAGATGTCAGTTCAATGCAGATGTGGACATGATGAATGGCACACTTAAAAAATTTTCTATGCGCGAGCTAGTGTGTTGCAATACTTGATACAGGCTCATTTTGCCAAAGACGTACCAGTGCCCCGTCTGTGCGTCATGCTGCAGTGATTCATGCAATTCAATCCTTTTCATTGCGATAGCAATTATATGGACACTCTCGGCTGGATATGGCCGCCGGTGCCGGCGTCGATGTCATGCACTGTATATGTATAGGTATCTATATATATGAAAACGCATCAAAGAAAAAAAAATCCAGAAAAAAAGGCTCAGGCGCGCATAATCGAACGTGGGACCTCCGCGTCGTGAATGCGAGGCGTTATCACTGAGCCACCGTGGGGTACCTCTTTAAATGTTCAAACGGCAAGCTATTTATATCTACCATTTACCGCTGTTAGCAGGCATTTCAGGGGGAACTATCGTGTTTCCAGCATTATCAGCGAGATGGCTCAGTGAGTGCGCAGTGGCTCTCATCTCTCACGCGTACTTTGGCCCGCGTAGAGAATAAGGGGGTGTATGCTCAACCGGGCGCCCTTATCTTGCATTGGGAAGGATCGTACGTCTCGTATGTATTGTGTTTTAGTTATCTGGTGCACAAAGGTCACTGCAATCGTTGCACATCCTCCGTTTGCGAAAAGGGACGCTGAGACGCTTATTCGCGTTCATCTGTACCTGTGAGTACGTTTTGTGCACCATTTGTGCGTGAGAAACGCGGGGCACGTTTCGATGTGCTTGCCATCCTGCACTTGACCTTCCATTTCTTTATGTCGCGTTCATTGCTTCGCCTGTGCGGCAAAGCTGTGACTTTGTCAGGCTGTCTATGTTACTTCAAAGAAACCATAATTTTTTGCTCTATGTGCAAGTGTGATTGCAAATCATCGTTTCTACAACCTCAGAATACATTGCAGTACTCTCAAGTTATAGAAACCATGATGTGTAATCATCGTTTCTGCAATTGAAAACAGATTGAAAAAATCTCACTTTTACTTTTTATTTTTTTCTAAAATATTAGTTTTTGCCTTTCAACCTTTTTCTGCAGTCAAATTTTGTTCACCAAAGTCCCATTTCTTATGAAAAGAACTTTGTAGTACTATTCGCGAATTCGTGATAAACATATATTTTTAGCACTTTATCGAAGGTGCGACTTCTGTAGTAGCTAATCATTTACGTTTTCACTGTCAAAGCTTCACCATGGTTGCCCACTCTCTGCAGACAAGTTGCTGACTGACCCGGGCCTCTCGTCAGCCGTGCGCCTGTCGCTGCTGCGGGTGCTCCAGGCGGCAGCGCTCAAGGAGGACGTCATCCTGTTTCTGCACCAGGACCGCAAGAGCCACTGCATCATGAGCTACGTGTACCGCATCGAGAGCCTGCCACCGGAAGAGCAGGACGAAGTGCTGAAGCTGGTATGTGCGTGAAGTGCTTTTCTTCATCATCTGGGCCTTAAAGTGTCCTAGTAATACACTAGAGGAAAACCTGGCACTGTGTCTGTGACAGCTGCAACGCATGACGCTTCACCCAGCCCAGAAGTTATGGGTAGTACCACAATAACTTGCATATAGTCAGAGGTGTATTTCGGGGATAGCAAACAAGGAAGAGGAAGTTGTCACCCTAATATAGCTCGAGCATAACAGAAACTAGAAAAAAAATGGCAGCATATTCATAGAGTGTATGATGATGAGTGGCACGAAGTGTTCGTCTGTCTGTCCGTGTGTCGATGTGCTTGTCCATCTTTGTCCGTCTGGTCGGTTACGCCTGACGCAGGACAAAGTTAGACTAAGAGGAACTTCGCCCCTAAAATTTATTCACGCACTTATTCATTGCCATCTGATGCGGTTTATCTAACACACTCTTGTCAGAGCTGTCCTCCCACTGCACCTCACCTTCACTGCCATCGAGGGCGTTTGAATGAAATCGAGCATTCCTCTAAGGCACAACGAACGAGTGCCACGGGAATGCTGACCCAAACTTCAGCAATCCATATGCACAGCATGGCCGACAAGGCCCATTTCAGCCAACAGGCAGAGGTCACATTTGCCTTCCAGACTTCACCCACTCCATGTACATATGCTTGATATTTATATAGGCACAGATCAAGGCGCTGCAGCCCGGATGTCCTCCTGGGGCAATGGCAAGCTCGGCGTGTGGGAGTGGTGCAGCAGCTGGAGGTGACACCGAAACATGTCGAGCACGAGTATCGACAGGAGTCCCAGTAATGCTTCATTGCCCCCAAACGAAGTCTGTCGATTCCCGTTCAACTGGAAAATGCTTTATTTTTCGGCCCCCTGAAACTTTTGAGGCCACTGCACACAAAGGAGGCTTCCGTCTGTTTCCTTCAACTGTAAATGTTTTGCTCGTCTACACCAAACTGACGGTCCATGCGCAGTTGCCAATGGTTTTGGCTAGAGCTGTGCAAATAGCGAAATTATGGCTGCGAGGCGAATTCGAATGTTGGAGTGTGAGTGCAAATCGAATCGAATATTTTTTATATATTTCTTGAATACTTTTGGAATAGTAGTTCGTAGTGAAATGGCGGGGGAAAACATTTGAAGAAGATTCATAAGCCTATTCTTATGACCCAGCCACATGAAAGTGTTAGTTTTTAACTTGTTTATGAAGCTCTGGGACAATGGTATTTTATAGTTGTCTCATCGAGAATGAGGCGATGCAGAGGCTGAATTGTATTTATGTACATGATTTGATGCAGCTAAAGTGTTGCTGGCAACACCTCAAATGTGAAAGGCAAAGATGCTATTTCCTCAGCCTCTCCTCTTTTTTCGACTTCTGTGGAAGCCCAACTCATGTGAGGGACAAGGGTGTGCTCCTTCGAGTTAGGCGTTCAAATCTGCATGCAGACGTCAACATACGAGAACATTTGAAATTTCGGGTGCTAAAAATCTTTGGCGTCAGATTTTTTGAACTTCCTGCCCGAATTTCAGGTCCCAAACAGCATTGAGCCGCCAGCTCTACATCCGCTAATCATCTATGTTGTGTTGGAACCAGCGTTTTCTTGAGTCAATGCATAGGCGAATGGCAGAGCCTGAAAGGCGGCTTTACTGCAATACGAAAATGTGTTGAAGTGAGGCAGACTGATCCATATATATGAGCGAGTAATTGGGGTGAAACATTTAGAAAATCTGAATGGGCCACTGCCTATTGGACGACTGTATTTGTCTTTGGGAATTTCTAATGGCTCCAACATTAAAGTTGTAGTGCGAATCGAATAGCAAAATTTATTCCAAAAAAATTCGACATTTTGAATATTGGCACACCCCTAGTGAAAATCTGTAATGAATAGGAACAAGACAAAAAATGTGTTTGTGATGTATAGTGCCACAGCTCGATGCTGTCTGGGGACATCTTTGCATTTTTTCACTTGTCCTCGAAAAGTGGCCTCATCGATGCATGTATGCGCTACTCCCACTCGGAGTGTTCTTGCTATTTTGGCTGGATTGATTGATCAATTGAAACAACTTTAATGAGGTCCTACAGGATGCGCCCTACGTAATCCTAGAAATTAGATTGACAAGCATTCCAAGTGTTCAGGTTGAGAATGGTGTTAAAAATGATCACCGCACTTAGAGGTGTTCCTAGAAGTAAGAAGTAAATGCTAATCCTAGAAGTTGTCAAGTGTGAAATGGTATGCGTGATGCTTTGTGTGCTACCTGTGTCTTACGCCATGTGATGTTTTTGTTTGTTTTTTTTTTTCACCTTTCCTCTCTGCATAGCTTTGCAACCTGTGCAGCAATGTGAGCAGCTACGATTGGCTTCTCTACATTTCCGAGTGGAGCGAGGAGGGTGGCCAGTCGTGCAACAACGCCAAAGCCACCGTGCGCGCCGTCGTCCACGGCCTCCTGTGCGACAGGCCAGAGGCACAGGAGCGTAGCGCCGCCCTCATGTTCAACCTCTCGCTCAAAGAGGTGCGTTGCGCTGCCAGGAACATGTGACAGCATTATAGTAGATTACTGTAGATTCCCATTAAATGAAACCTAAATGTACCAGCAAGATTTGTCCCATTTGACAAGTTTCAGTTACTGAGAGATGAACGAGCGCGCAGAACCCTAGTATGAAACCAAGCATCTTAGGGGCAGCTGTTCTGTTGAAGCAGCGGTTTCATTTTAAAGGGGTCATGCAACACTTTTTGAGCATGGTCAGTAAAAGCTGCCAATCGGTAGTAGAGGCTCCCAGCAACACGTGAGCCAAATATAGCGCAGCACACTGCCTGGAATTCACAATAAATTCTTAAAGTCAGCAATAGCTTTCTCTTCTCTCGACAAATCACGGAATTAAGCCCAGTAAGCCCATCTATCAGCCATTGGCTGCTTTGAACATGGCGTGCTCGGTTGTTACAGAGGTCGCCGCGAGTGGCCGTCGCTTGTCCATGCATGGGTGCGCGATCGCATTGAAAAAGCCGCATATTTGAAGCAAAAAAAAGAAAAAATGCTCAAAGTCACGAGGCGCGAGTGACGTTTTTTGTTTGCCCCTCCCATCCCCCCTGTTCAGCTTCCAGCGCTTTTGTTGGGACAAGAGAAAAGAGAATTTGATTGCAGCGTGTGACAAAACTCCGCTCGTACTAGATGGATTCTTAAAATTTTTGCGGCGTTCAATTTGTGAGGTCATACGCTTTTCCAGTGAAATAATTGCATGGTTACTCAAAAAAAGTGTTTCAGGGCCCCTTTAAGAGATTTCAGTTTGAATATGCTGCTATTACGCGAATATCAAACCCCAAATTTTATGGGGTTTGTGGGAGTGGGAGACAAAAGAGAGAAGTTAGATAGCCTTTGTGCATTTCTCGTGTAAATCACTTCACACGTGAACCTAGCTGATCCATAGATTGGTGCATATGTTTGTACATGTTTTCCAAACTGAATACATTTCAACTTTCACTGTAAGAGAGAGAGAAGCCTGCTGCAGTGGCGTAGCGGTTGCGGTGCTCGGCTGCTAAACCAAAGCTCGTGGGTTTAGTGCCAGCTATGGCAGTCGCGTTTTCATGAAGACAAAATGCCAGGTACCCAGGTACTGTGTGATGTCAGTGCACGGTAAAAGACACCGGGTGGTCGAAATTACTGGGGCCATCCACTATGTCTCGCATATTAAAAATCAAGGTTTTTGAACGTGAAACCTCAGGCATTATTAATATAGAAAAGACAACTGACATACCACCCTTCATAATGCTCTTCAATAGAAGAGAAAGGCCCAGAAAGAAAGCACATGCACGCACAAGAAGAGAAGGTGTTAAGGTTGTCTACTTGACTAAAAACGAACTTGCATAAATTCCATGTCTAACTTTTGGTAAACAAGTGTTGTGGTTGAAGGGAAGAGGTGAAAATTTTAAGGACGCATTTTTTTGTTGTTTTTTTTTTGTAAGACACATTGATAATAAGAACTAGCAGACAACACTGCCAAGCAAAATACAGGTGATATTATTAGAAGTAAATGTATTGTGATTACGAAGAAAAAAAAGTGGATGAATTGTTGACTCGTCTTTGGCAGGGACTATACCTGTGACCTTCGAATAACTCATCCGATGCCTTACCACTGAGCTGCGGAGGCAGTCATCCCCGCCTCCTCTTTATATGGTATATATGTGCTTTTAAACATGGGAGGGTCAGTCAGCGCCGCCTGTTGCCGTGGCGGCAAGTATGGGAGACCTTTTTGCCTGCTGGCGTCACGTAGCACACGACCTTATCACCGGCCCTGCCGCAGTGGTCTAGTGGCTAAGGTACTCATCTGCTGACCTGCAGGTCTGGGAATCAAATCCCGGCTGCGGCGGCTGAATTTCCTATTGAGGCGGCAATGTTGTAGGCCCGTGTGCTCAGATTTGGGTGCACGTCAAAGAGCCCCAGGTGGTCAAAATTTCCGGAGTCCTCCACTACAACGTCTCTCATAATCATATGGTGGTTTTGGGACGTTAAACCCCACATATCAATCAAATCAACCTTATCAAGAGCTGGCAGCGTACCAATAATCCCTCTCATACTACCTATTTTGGTTGGCGTACCAGTTGAGCACAGTTGCATCAACGACTCACCGATAGGAGAAAGCACTTTGCATTGCTTCGAAACCACTCAGAATGTACCGTAACCCGATGTTATTTTCTCGTTGAAAGCTTGCCTTTCAAAATGGGGCGTACTCGACAACCAGACAAAAAAGTGCTATGGCAAAGCTAACGCACAAGGTTTTTGTGCTTAAATAATGGATGCGCAGCTGCTATGCAGCTGCACACACCAATAATCAGGAAAGGGGGGAAGTCAAGTGATGGCACGGAGCAGTCTGGCTGCCGATTGCAATATGCATTGATCTGGCACCATCTGTGCATACATGATTGCCTTGCTTACATATTCCCGCTTTTTTCGGTGCATCGTATTGCTCCAAAAAAGTAATTGTGCAACACGCTCTCGGGCAAGCCTACATTACGCAGCGCTGAAATTCTGGATTTAGGTTGTGATTAGATTCATGCTACCTTTCAGTTGATGTTTTATTTGTTATAGTTCTGACTGTAATGCTTTTTTAAAATCCTCACTATGACTAAATGCGTAAGTTGTGCAACCCATTTTTTTTCAAAGCAAGGTGTACTCACGAGTACCGCGCTTCGCTGTTGCAGCTGTTTGATGACACGGCGACCGAGCTGTCTACGGCCGTCCTCCAGTACCTGCATGGAGACGTCAAAGAGGAACAAGGTATGTTGTTCAACCTGTCTCCAACACGTCTCGCTCACTTTGTTTTGTATGCAGCATGAAATTCACCTTTATGGGCATGCTCATCTCTCGCTAGCTTCCCACAGAATTCAGGGACATTCAGCATTATCATTTATATAGGTATGTAATGTGCAATTCCATCTGTTTTCCCTAATATAAACAAACGTTTGGTAGATAAATTGTGCCTGGAGAGTAAAACTGAAATACAGTAATTTTTAACGCTAGCATTTGTTTATTTGAGCCAGACAGCCATCTACTCTTTCAATTGCATAGGAACAGCTTTGCTGAACTGTAGAACCAAAGATCAGTGTATCTTATTCAGAATGAATGATGGCACGATTGTACAGGCCTCTTTTTCAGGTTTCAAGCTTCAGGTTTTTTAAGTTTAACTGTAGGAGTGTGCATTTTCACTTTAATCGATAAACTGTTGCCATGCAACAAACCTAACTTACACAATGTCTTGAGAAAACGCCGCAAATAGTGGAAGCTAGTGGGGATGTTACCTGGGCCTTTCAGGTGTACGTTCAGGGCCTAGTTGGGTAGAGTACGAGTCGGGCTGCTACGCTTGATAGAACAGCTATTGGACATGTAATTATTTATTAATATGTATAAGTTGATTAACCCAACAAGATGAAGACTTATTGCCCTAAACTTAGGGGAACAGGCACAGAGAACTTGCTTTTTAAAACTGCTCTTGAACGTGAATGGCAAGCACATAAGTACGCCTTAATAATTCGCCACTACTTCAAAAATGTCCCACTTTGTCAGTATGTCGGCACGATAGACCAAGGCATGAAGTTTGTTTAGCTTTTGAGACTACGTAATGAAAGTTATTCGAACCCCTTTTTTTTCTTCTCTCCTTGTCTTGTAGCTTTCTACTGCTTAACGGCACTTCTGCGGTTTCTACAGATCAGCTACAATGATGTGAGTATGCTGGTGCTTGTTTTAAAATTTTATGAGGTTGTTCGGCATTGATTGTCAATGGCGGCAAAATGAAGCAAACTACAGTAGACTCGTTAAACAGTACCTGAACGCACCAGGAAAACATGTCCCATGCAGCAGGAGTTTCGTTTACTGAGAGATGTACAGCGGTGCAGAATGCCAGTACTAAACCGATCATATAAGGATATTTAGGATTGTATAAAATTAATAATGCATCCGCTGTCACCTTATATATGCATGTAGTTTCCTTCTTCTTAACTTGTACTTGTTCATCAACGCTGCTCCGACAAAATTGTATTGTTACTTCTGATGTGGCTGCTTTTTGTGCTTTTATTTTTGCTCCCACTTCTGTAAAAACCCTCCAAAGGGTAAATAGTATGTTGAAAATAAATAAATAAATAAATAAAATATGGGAGACTGCTGTTCCATTTAAGCAGCAATTCCGTTCAACTGAGTCTACTGTAGCGTATTTTTCTTCGTGTGGGTGATACTACCGAAATCCAAGCTTTGTCACAGCAGTGATGAATTTGTCAAGCATAGTTTCAAAACCATGAAAGACGAGCTTACCACTAACGAAATACACCTTAGACGCGACTAAAAGTTACTAACCCCCGTTTTCATAAACGTGCCTTGACCTCAATTTCACTTTGCACCGCCTTCTATGAAGCGCGTTCAAAACGCGTTTGTTCTGCATTCAAGGCGGTGGCAAGTCAAGTTCAAGTCGAGGAGCATTTCTGAATATGGCAGCGAATCCTGCATCGGTTTTGTTGTACCTGTGTAGGCTAGTTTTCAGCAGAGCTACCATACGGTCAAATAAACAAGAGATTAGCAACATATCGCGAAATTATGAAAAGATGGCACTGTATACTTATTTGATGTGCTGTGTGATCAATTAAACTTGATACAGTAAAAGCTCATTAAGTGAACACCTAGGTACTGATTTGGACACATTCTGTGGTCCAGACGAGCATACATATTTTTTATAGCATGAAACTCTCGCTAATCTGGTCATATTGAGACATAACTGGGTTAATTCAGACGACTTTTGGAGCGCACCAAACATGAAGTGCCTAAAATGTATGACACAAAGGGGCCAAAATGGTGTTTGTGGACAATCGAAACGAGGCGGCATCATCTGTATTGTCATTGCAATCTGCACAAAACTGAATAGAGTCACTTGTGATGAAAAGTGAATTAATAGAGTCAGGTGTGATGAAAATTGCTATTTTAAGCTGCTCTTGTGCAAAAGTAAGGATTTTACGTATTCGTCCAGAAAAGGAAAGTGTATTGATGTAGTACATAAATGTTTGTTTTCTTGATATGTTTGATAATTTGGGATTCAGTTAATTCAGGCATTTTTTCCAGTCCTGTGAAATCTAAATAAAGAGATTTACTGCTCTATAATTCTTTTCCTGCCATATGTTATTCATTATAACAAATAAAAGCTGACTAATCTGTTATTGCACCCATCCCCCAACACACAAATATATTGAGTTTCTATGTGAACTTGAACAAACTATAACTTGATCTCATTCTCGGTTTACAGTAGACTCTCAGTAACCAGAACCTGAAGGGACAGTGAAAATATGTTCCATTTAACAGGAGTTCCGTTTACTGAGAGGTGAACATGGGTGCAGAATACAAGCCCGTAACCAAGTATTGCAGAGGCAGTAGTTCTTTTTAAGCAGTAGTTGCATTGAACAGGTTTCCGTTGACCGAGAGCTTACTTTATGTGAGTGTTCTTCTGATGGAAACATGTATACCAACACTTGGAAATTACTTGATTGACCACTATGTTGAAAGCTTACTCCGACTGTATCATCTCCAGTCATTGTAAAATGAGCTCACAGAGAAGGTCGTGGAGCAAGGGAACTTAAAACTGTCACGTTTCCGCAGGTTCCCGCCCTGGTGAAAATGCTCGGCCCAGACCTGCAGAAGTTTTCCGGCGCTTCGGAGCGGGTCAAGAAGCTCGTCGACGAGATCGGTCTCAAGCTCTCAGTGTCGATAACGGCATGACGACGCTGAAGCATACGTGCAAAGCGTGCCCTCACCAGTTTTCTGAATCTGGGGTTCTCGAAAGGACTCGAAACATCACCCCACTCGTTCTATAATTGAGGGGGATGCTGTCATGCAGTTCAGGTTGTGACAACGGAAGTTACAGCAGACAATCGGCGAGATTTGGTGCTTTGGCTGCCCTGCGGAGCTGCTCTTATAGAAGAGTAGTGATGCATGTTTTCAAGGTTTAAGAAACTAGCATGTAATTGGCGCCAGTTTGGTCCGACAGGAAAGCACTTTGACAGGGATCACCTGAATCTGATAGCACTTGATCCTTTAATGCTCATATGACGTCATCATAATCAGGACGTGACAGAGAGTAAAATTTACTGACACATTGTCGATATGCTAGTTGCCAGGATGTTGCCCACGGAAGATGTGCAAACATGCTGCGCATATCCTGACTGCGCCTCTATGTGACATTCACAGCTGTTGGAGAAGCACAGTGTCACGGCATATCATCATGTCACAAAAGGTCCATTTTTCTGCCATGTACAAAAAGCTTGTTTTAATGCAAAAAGAAAATAAAGTACATTTAAAGCATTGCATCAGTATTCTTTTAATTGTATCCACAAAATGGATCTGTTCCCAAGTTTTAGTCACTTTTTGGGTACTGAGATGCGAATGTTAATTACCTGCTTTGATTTGTTCCATTCTTTTTATTGTAAACTAATTAAAAGTTTTAATGACATCACAGTTTTAACTCTGGCACACAGGGCAGCCAACTGCATGAAATTTCACCGAGATGCCTACATAGGGATTTTCCCTCTGGCTGCACGATCTTGTAGTCTCTTGCAAGCTTCTCCGATTTCCCCTGTTTTGTTTTTTGCCTAACACAAACACAAAAGGTACCTCGTTTGAATCGGTTGTTCAGCTCGCAGGCAAGTTGTCAGTTTTCTGTTACCTGAAGTTCACCGATAGGGCAATTTTTCCATTACAGCCACGCAACATAGAAACTGTTCATATATCGTTGCCTCAGATTTTGTTTTCTCTGTTGTTCTCGGACGAAGCTTCTCAGATATTACATTTGTAGGTGCGGCTGCTACTGATTGAATGTGCCTTGTTGAGATATTTTTCAAAGCAGAGTAACGTTAAATTTGGACAGCTGCTCCGTGTTACAAGCAGCGATAGCTGTGACGAAGTAATTTGATGCTTTTTTTTAGTTACGTCGCAATTTTTATCCCAGGAACAGGATTTTAGTGAGCAGTTTCAGTAGCATATCCTACTTAACGAAGGTTGTGTTGTATTCGAGCCAATGTATCGGGTTCCGCAATTCCTCTCAGCTGTGCCGAGCACATATTTATTTTTGCAGACGCGGCTGCTTCAATAACGGTTATTTGATCTGGCACATGCACAATACTCATTACACAGTGATATTTTTAGCGCAACATTTCGGGGTAAAGCGTGGCAATATTCCTGAGCACGAGCGGCTTTTGGAGCCTGTGCACTTGGGAAGTAATAAGGTATTATTACAGTTTTATAGTTATTGACAAAATATGTTGCGTTAGAATTGCGTCAGGCAGCTCATAATTCTTGGAAGTTTCTGGCTGCGTATGTTATCATCATATATATGCACAATTGTTCGGATGACTAACCTTTTTATGTTGGACGACATATATATATGTGGCTCTTGTTCAGTGGAATAAAAAAAAAAGCTTGTTTGTAAAATCTCTTGTCACGTGTCTGAAAGTACTAGAGCCTTGCATAGGCCTCATTTCCAAGCCAAAGCCCGACGCGGGCCCGCTGACAGCGTCAAAGGCCCACCCGAACCCGATGCTAAAGTGCTTCAAGCCCACCTGGCCCAGCTTCACGCTCAGAAACAAACGCCTGGGGCCAGGTAAGTCCGGCCTGACATTAAGGAGGTTTGTTGCTGAGAAAATTTAAAATATTATCTTCTCCTGATAATGTAGCATTTTAATCAACATATCAAACTTAAACATAAGCTATTGACATGTGACACTCACGGAGAAGGCGTTACACGATGGAAAACAATTTTATCAATGTGTATATTGAGGGTTTAATTCGGGTTTCGAGCCTGGCCTGGTTGATAAGAAACAACAATGAGCCCTGAATAAGAAGACATCTGCCTACACGACCCTGGCCCACAAGCTGGGTTGGGCTCAGGCAAATTAAAGCCCATGCAAGCCTCTATAATTCTATCAAAGGTCGCTGCTAAGGGCATTGACTAATATAAGTTCAAACACATGTGGGGCACATGTGGTTGTGCCTCACCACTTCTATTGTGCCCCACCACATGTGGGGCACAATAGAAGTTCAACCACAGGGGTTCTGTAAATTCCTGTGTAACACTCGAAAACACTGTAGAAACAAATGAGCATGTTGGCATTCATCTTTCACTGATCAAGGTGGAATCAACAGCAAAGCTGTTTTAGGTCTCCGTAGTATGTGCAGTGTCACCAGAAATGTCTGGTAGGTATGCATGACATTGCGCTACCACTGCGTGCAGCAGGTGCATGCGCCAAACAAACATGTCGAGAAAAGATAGAAAGCATAGAAATAAAGAGAAATAAAGGTGATGAAGGCATAAAACAATGAAGAGACAAAGAGATGCATGAAAAAGAATTAGACACAGAGAAGAGAAAACGGAGAGCAAGACAGAAAAGTATGCGAAAGGGCACCACGGTGGGCATGTTGATGTTTAATATTTAAAAGTAAGCTGAGCGCGAGAAAGAAGCACGCAGAAAAAAAAACAACTAGTGATAACACGAGCACTGAAAAGCACTCGTGTTGTCCAGTTATTTTCTGCATCTTTAATTTTCTTGCTACAGTTCACTTTTGAAAGACTGAAATAAATGAAGGACAAGAGAGAGTAAGGAAAAAAAAATGAATAGAAAAGAAAGAAAAAAACTATACGAACAAGCAGGTACAAAAAATAGATACAAGAAGCAGAGATAGACAAAAAAAAAGAAAAGTGACCATATCTATTTGATTGAAAAAGTTGCTTAACCACCGTGGGTTGTGAGCTTGTAGTATAGTTACAACATAGCCATCAATTGATTGGCACAAATATCTGTTCCATCAGAAGTTTCACAGTGGGGGCTGGGCAGTTCAACCCCCTCCCATATATATATATATATACATTAGCGAAATAAATGCCTGAACACACACAACTCCCCCCCCCAAAAATTTTTTTGGCTATGCCACTGGTCCAGCTGTTCTGGGGCTGGGCGAGTTTATTTATTTAATATAACTCAATTACCCTCTACAGAGGGCTTTACATGGGGGTGTGGGCAAACAATATAGTGTTAATAAGTAATGATTCTATGGCGTTCCTAAATTTATGTGTTGGAATTATCAATGACATGTGTTGTCTCTCTCTGCCTGAGCAAAAAAGGAATGATCATGGGCTGTGGTGCAAGCAGGAGGTTGGTTGACGTCCTTGTGGCGACTTGTGCGGGCTGAGGTACGCTGGGCTGGTTGAATGGAGGAGTTATAATGAAACGCATGATAGATTTTGTGATGCAATGACAGTCTAGAAATTCTAAGGCATACGTATATGTTTAGGTATACCTGCCTAACCTTTAAGGGTTACAGTGGGTCTGACGACAGATGAATGTCCTCGGTTCAAGTCGAGCTCCTGTTCCCACAGATACACCTCGATAAAGCTCTTCCTAGGGGGCTTTAAGTCACGAGCGAAGTGGTAACGGCGAAAGGTGACTCAAGCGTGTAGAGGAAGTCGACGTAGCTGAGCCCTGGTGTGGCAGAGGATGCCACAAGTCATGCCCCGTGCATCTCTTCTCCGCAAATAATGTAATCACAGACAACCCCGCAAAATTACGAAATGTCGCAGCTTCAAGGGTCTGATGTGCAGAGGTCGCTACTGTGGAGTTGGTTTGTGACGCCCCCCTCCTAGCTGTGAAGCGTTAGTGCCTTGTCTTGTCTTGTCGCCTTGAATAAAGAGAGTTGTTTGGGTTTATGTGTCGACCGGTTGTCCCACTAGGGGCTTCTCAAATGCCCAGACTATGTCTATAGGTTGCCGCCCCTGTGAACCTTTGGTCATTTAATAAACTCCTCCAAGGTATTGGCAACCTTCCCGTCAATGTGGCCAAATAAGGGACAAAGCCCCGATCGAAAGTATAGATTTGGTTGGGCAGAGCAAAGCTTAGAATATGTGGCACACATGCACCTACGCTGGGAATCGGTCAAGAACCGGGTAGTTCCAAAAGATACCTTACTTTTGTCTAGCTTACATTTCAGACAATAAAATTCATTCCATCTTCTCATCTTTCTGGAGCTCAACGTACGGGTAGTGGGTACACGTAACATGCATTCGCCGAGCGGAAGCATCGTCATCTTCATCTGCGCGCGCTCGGGCTCCAGTTCACTGTCGAACTAGACAAGCGCCAGCTCAAGATGGATGGAAAGAAATCTGAACAGGGAGTCGATAGCCAAGTTAAGGACTCGACTTAGGTTGACTGTGTAGCTTTCTCCGCCGTCGATTCGTAAGTGTAGCAAGCGGCCAGGATGACGTTAGGCTTAGCATGGCGCCTGGGCGTCGGCAGGTGGGGGCGAAAGGAGCACTTGCCCCTCTCAAGCCTAACCAGCACTTGCCCTTACCTAAACTATCTCAGTGCTCTCCCCAACGCATAGTCGTGATGTAACACTGGTTTGCATCCCCGGAGTGGAAATTCTGACGACCACGCGTGGGGTGAGCGAGTGGTTGCGGACGCTACCATGGAATCGTTTTCGGCGATACATATAGACCTCTTAAAAAGCGGCTCCCTGGGTGACAGTGAACCAGAGGGCGCGACGAAGCTTTTTCAGCAAAAATTTCAACAAAGAAGTGCTTTATGCGCGCCACAATAGACGAGGATGAATCAAGTGGCGCAATGGCTCCATTTTCACAACAAGAGTGGGAAAGGGCTGAAAAAAGGGTTCCTAGTAATACATCAACACGCCCAGATGGCATTAAAATTATGCTGATAAATACATTAGGTCCAAAGTCTAAGCAGGCTTTGAGAGAGGCTGTGCGCAAAATAATAATCGATGGAGAAGTTCCCGATGGATGGAAACTTAGCAGGATGAGCATGATCTATAAAGGAAAGGGGGACAAAGCTGACATGAACAACTACCGTCCTATAACAGTGACATCAGTGGCCTACAGGCTGGCGATGCAGATTATAAAGGAAAGACTGCAGGCATGGATAGAGGATGAGGGGGTGCTGGGGGAACTGCAGAATGGGTTTCGAAAACACAGGAGGTTGGAAGACAATCTGTTCTCACTGACGCAGTGCATTGAAATAGCAGAAAGGCAACACAGGCCTCTGTGGCTAGCATTTTTGGATATCAAGGGAGCGTATACGATAGCGTGGTTCAAGAGGAATTGTGGGCAATACTGGACACACTAGGCGTAGAAGATGTAGTCAATAATCTTTCAAAGGATGTCTATAAAGGTAACAAAGGAATTATAAAGTGGGAAAAACAGGTATCCAAGAATGCAGAGGTAAAACGGGGGCTTAAGCAGGGGTGTCCCCTGTCACCTTTATTATTCATGATGTACCTACGAGGATTAGAGGCCAAATTAGAGGGAAGTGGACTTGGCTTCAACCTCTCTTTCGTCAAACAAGGAAAACTCATTGAACAGGCACTACCAGCATTGATGTACGCAGATGATATAGTGCTAATGGCCGACAACAAGGAAGATTTGCAGAGATTGGTGCACATCTGTGGTAATGAGGGAGATAGGTTAGATTTCAGATTCAGTGAGGAAAAATCAGCAATCATGATTTTTAATGACAATGAAGGTAGTGAGCTTAGAATACAGGAGGTCACGCTAGATATAACAGATAAATGCAAATATCTGGGTGTGTGGATAAGCAATGGGGCCGAGTACCTAAGGGAACACGAAATATACGTGTCGACTAAAGGTAACAGGAATGCAGCGGTAATAAAAAACAGGGCACTGTGGAATTACAATAGGTATGATGTTGTGAGAGGAATATGGAAAGGGGACATGGTTCCTGGTCTGACGTTCGGCAATGCGGTCTTGTGCATGAGATCAGAAGTTCAAGCAAGATTAGAAATTAAGCAACGTGGAATAGGTAGGCTTGCCTTAGGAGCTCAAAGGAATACACCAAATCAGGGAGTACAAGGTGATATGGGATGGACATCATTTGAGGGCAGGGAAGCTAGCAAGATAAAATTGGAGAAGCGATTGAGAGAAATGGGGGAGGAGCGTTGGGCTAGGAAGGTATTAGGCTACTTGTACATGAAGAATGCCGATACAAAATGGAGGAAGCGAACCAGGAAATGGACTGTTAAGTACTTGGAAAACAGCAGGAGCCAAACCAAAAAAATTATCGGTTAAGAAGAAGGTGAAGGAAGCTAAGACCGATATGTGGAGAATCGGCATGATTAAGAAGTCCGCACTAGAGATCTATCGATCTTTTAAGTAGGAAATTGCCAAGGAAAAGATCTATGATAATACTCGGGGTAGTTATCCACTGTTTGTGGCCAGGACGGGAGTATTGCGAACCAAGACATATATGGGGCCAAATACGAAGGGGTATACACTGTATGCAGTGCGTGTGGATAGGAAGAAGAAACTGCCGAACACTTGATAATGTTCTGTAAAGGGCTTCAACCTATAGTTCGCGATGATGGCTTAGAGTTTTTCAAAGCACAGGGTTTAGGGACAGGGAGGGCAAAATAGACTTTAAGCGGGTGGAATTAACTAGAAGGAGGTTATCTGATTGGTGGCTATAGGGCGCGAGTGAAAATTAAACCCTTTACTGCAAAGTACGAATCCTCAACTGAACTATTTAAGGAAAAAAAATAAATCTAGTTTTTGGTTCATTAAGTATTACGGCTTGGTGGCGCTAGCCACCGCCCAATCTATAGGGAACAGCCATATCCATCCACCCGTCCATCCATCCAGCCACCTCACCATTGTTGGTGCCGACCGCGAGGGACACCAAGAAAATAAAACTCTCGCTGCACACATTGAGACGCTGAAGTGCCAACGCCCTTTTTGGTGCGTTTTCAGAGAAGGTTTCCTGGGCGCTTACATAATTAGCCGTCGCACCCCTGCGGCTGCCCACAGCTAAAGAAGAAAATAATAGGGAGTTTTAGTGCTGGGTACCCAAGCGGCTTGCGTACGCAAGATGTTGGGGCGGTGGTATTGCGCATGCGCGAAGCCCCAAACAGATGCGTCGCAAGATCGCTGGGGCGATGGGGCGATGCGTCTGTGCGCCCATAAACAACGCTGCCACCACTGGCCTCCTAGCGGAGATAAGCTGCCCCGGCGCACATGCTGGCGCATCATGTTACCTTCACGGCGAGCAAAGACGAGGCTGGCCAGACCAACCACTTTGACATTTAAGTTTTAAGCGCAAATATTATAGTGGCTAGCCACTATACAAATAGCATGACACAAAGGCGCGAAATCTCGGACAGCATGGATCGGCCGCCTTGTAAGGTCCACCTTCGCAAGAACTCACAGTGTCCGCACTGCGGATACTCTAGCCGTCCAGTTAAAATAAGCCAAAGTGCGAGCACTTATAGCGATTACATGGTTTTAGCCAGATTACCAAAGCTAGAATGGCCTGGAACATAGAAACTAAATAAATGCCAGCCCCCGACCAGCTGAATAGGTGGCGCCATCTAGCGCAGCTATATTGAAACAAACAACCACAACATTGTTATTGCAGAAACATTGTGCATTGTACATCTGATGCAAAAACTGCACAGCGACAATATTACAAATGAGTAACGTTTTTATTTGTTTTCATCTCAAAAACATTACGCGTAAGCTAACAAGTTCATGACTGTGGTTGCATGAAGTGTCACAAGATGTCGACACTGTCGTTATAGTAACCTTGTATTTTTCATTTTTTTCGTATACCAGGATACTGTACACGATAAAAAAAGTGTCCTGATCACTGTGTATGTTTAATTTTACATTTTCAATCATAAAAATAATTAAATAATACTTACGCGACAAGACACTATGGTGCTGCGAGCACGTGTGACCATCGTGCGGCTTGCGTTTGCGTGCGTGCCACCGTGGCGCCAACAAAAGGCATTCCGGTTGGGTATGGGTTGGGCACGCAACGCCGCGCGCTCCCAAGCCCGCATCGCCCCAAGAGAATGCGTACCCAGCACTAAAACTCCCTATTCCGGTTGGGTGTGGGTTGGGCAGGTGGTGGTGGTGGTGAAAACATTTAATAACCATTAAATGGTTACAGAGAGGTAATTGGGTTGGGGCCTTATTGGCCTCCTACCCTCACAGCACTAGGTGGAACCCCTATTCCGGGGCTCCATTGGCAAGCAACGCCGCCCGCGCACGTTGAACCAGAGCCTCTTGGGCCTTCAGGTCTTGACAGCCGAGCAGGGCCGCCTCCCAGTCCTCTCTCGTGGGATTGGGGTGGGGGGGGATAGATGGATTAGACTGGCACGCCCAGACGATGTGAAAGGTGTCAGCCACCTCACCACAGAACTGGCACGTGCCATCAAAGGATGAATTGAAATGTTTTAGCACCGCCGGGCACAGTACAGTATTGGTAAACAGTTTTAAAAGGAGGCGCTCGTCAGCGCGATGCAGTCCCTTACAAGGGTCTGGATAGCGCCGGTGCTCCTCCTTGTAGTAATTGGTAATATCTTTGAATGAAAGGGCCGAATTGTCTGATTGCGAGTAGGCTTCCAAAGACAGGGAGATAGCCCGGGAAGAGAGTGCGCGGGCGGCCTGATCGGCCTGTTCGTTACCCCTGAGTCCTTGGTGACCGGGTGCCCAAACCAGATTTCGCGGAGTTGGATTAACGTATCGGCAGCTAGGTTCCAGTATGCGCTGAGCAAGCGGTGAAGCCCACCCTAGCTGATAGTTCCGACAGGCCCCTCGTGAGTCGGTGATGATATGTTTAGAAGAGGGATAGGTGAGAGCCAGAGCGATGGCAACCTCCTCCGCGTGTGTTGCGCTGTAGGCTTTGAAAGTGAGCCCGTTTACGGTGTTTGCGTTGTGTATGACTGCGGCAGTATACCACCCCCCATGGTGCGGGCCGGCAACGTCCACGTAGCACACGTGTTCCTCTTGACCAAAGTGTCGCTGCAACGCTTCCGCGCGCGCCTGGCGGCGACCACAGTGGTTTTCTTTGGACATGTTGCGGGGAAGGGGTCGGACCCGGAGGGCGCGTCTCCAAGGTTCTGGCACTCTCACCCTTTCCTCAATATAGTAATCGTGTTTGATGTGTATTCGGTCCAAGAGGCGGCGACCGGAATGGGTCTGTGCAAGGCGCGTGTATTGGTTAACGAGGTGGGCTTCTCGAAGTTCCCGATAGGTATTCACCACGCCTAGGGCCAGAAGTCTCTGGTTGGACGTGGTGATAGGGAGGTCGAGAGCCCGCTTGATAACTTTACGGTGGATGACCTCGAGTTGATCATCCTCGTGTTTGCGTAGGTGCAAGTAGGGAGTCGAGTAGAGTATTCTACTCGTTACGAAAGCATGGGCAAGCCGCATTGCATCCCTGCTTCGCAATCCGCCCCGCTTGTTGGAGACCCGGCGGACCATACGGCCCACCTGGTCTCCCACCGTGCGAAGTTTGGCTATTGTGGTGTCGGCCTTGCGTTGGTGGTGTATGAAGAGGCCAAGGACGCGGATCTCCTTGGCCTCACGGATCGGTCCCGAGGGAAGACTGATATGGAGCTGAGTTGTGTCCTGAGGGGAGGGACGTACGTGCACAAATTCTGACTTAGCCGGGGCACACTGGAGTCCGCAGTAGGTTGCGTAGTCGTCGACTACAGTCGCTGCTGCTTGCAGGCATGACTCCATGTGACCCAGGTTACCTTGCGTGGCCCAGATCGTGATATCATCCGCGTAAAGAGCGTGATGTATCCCTGGTAAAGAAGCCAATTTGGGGGGAAGATGAAGCATGGCTATATTAAATAGGAGGGGAGAGAGGACCGCGCCTTGAGGAGTTCCCCTCGAGCCGATGACGTAAGGCCCATGTTCCTCATCTTGTATGCGTATGTAGGCTCGACGGTCTGTAAGAAACTGTCTAACATAATTGAATGTTTTATAACCACAGTTGGTCTGACTGAGGTGGTCAAGGATTACCTCATGCTTCACGTTGTCGAATGCTCCTTTAAGATCCAAGGCCAGGACTACCTTGTCATTGTGGGGGCATTCAACAGGATCTAATATGTCATGGTGGAGCTGTAGAAGTATATCCTGGGCTGACTTCTGAGGGCGGAATCCAAACATGGTGTCCGCAAAAGTGTGCTGTGTTTCTAGAAACTCGGAGAGTCTGTCGCGCACCATCGTTTCCATCAGCTTGCCGACACAAGACGTGAGGGAGATGGGGCGAAGGTTCTCCACGTCAATAGGTTTACCTGCCTTCGGGATGAAGGTCACGAGAGCTGATTTCCATTCAAGAGGGAGAGGAGTTTCTCCGTCCCAAATGCTATTGATGTATTTGAGGAGCGTGGCGTAGGCTGCGTCGGGAAGATTGGCCAACAGTTTGACCGTAACCTGGTCACGCCCTGGTGCAGTGCCACGCTTCATCTTGCGTAAGGCCGCCTGGAGGTCGTGGAGCTGGAACGGGGTGTCCAACTGCGTGTTCTTTTTGCCTGCGTAGGAGTATGCGGCCGTCCGGGGGTCCTTGGTGGTGCACAGGTATCGGTCCCTGAGCGTGTTTGCCAGCTGTGTTGTCGTTCCTGTAAAGTTGTGCATGACCTTATGTAAGTGACGTTGAGTTTCCGTGCGTGTTTGTGTTGGATCGATGAGAGCGCGAAACAGGCGCCACGTGTTGCGACCAGACATCTGGCGTGCAGCCGTGTTGCACCTGTCCACCCAGTTAGTGTCGGCTAGCTGAGCAGCATATTCCGCAGCTTGCTCCGTGAGTTCTAGGATGCGTTTCTTGAGGCGTCTGTTATGTTTCTGTTTTTTTCATCGTTTGGTAAGGCTGCGGCGGGCCTGCCAAAGATGGAGGAGGTGGTTGTCCACGTCCGTTTGAGTTTCCGTGAGCTGTATCAGCCGTTCGTGTTGTTTCAGTGTAGACGTCAGTGATTTAGACCAGGTGTCGTATCCCGACTGGAGAGGGTCTACAATAGGTAGAGTGGTGCGGAAAGTTGTCCAGTCTGGGATACGAGCTTGTGTAAGTGGGCGTTTTAAGGGACGCATGTACACAGTTGTGTTTAATACACAATGATCACTACCGAGAGTGTCCTGTGTGTTCAGCCAGTCGGCATGGCGTATGTTGCGTGTAATTGTGAGGTCCGGGCAAGTATCTCGTTGAACAGAGTTTCCTACACGTGTTGGGCTGGCGGGATCAGTGTGGAGGGTGAGTCCAAGTGTAGAAAGAAGTTCCGCAAGCTTCCTTCCACGCGTGTCCTCTCGTGGGTAACCCCATAACCTGCTTGGGGCATTGAAGTCGCCGACGATCAGGAGGGGGTCCCGTCCTGCCACCTGCATAGCTTGTGTGAAAGTTTCGCTGAACGTGACGTTCTTAAGCTTTGGGGGACAGTAAATGTTTAAAATATGAACAGGTGGGTCAGATCGCCTTATAGGCAGCACCGACACCATTGTGTATGGGAAAGGCGGTGTTGTGGGGAGTGTGACTTCCTGGGCGGTATATTGCTTGTGAACAAGTATACATGTCTCCGGGTTGTGTTGAAATGTAGTGTAATTTGTGAGTTTGACGTCCGAGCCGGGTTCCTGAAGGGCAACCACGGCAACAAGGAACTCAAAGGTCTCAAGATAGAGGCGGAAATGAGCCCGCTTCTTGTGGTTCTTGAGACCTCTGCAGTTCCACTGTGTTAGTAACAACGGCTGAGTTGCTCTGGCTCGCGACCTAGGGTTGGAGGCCATGTTCGGAGATAGAGGGTGGGGTTGTGTTGTTAAGATTACTCAGTTCACCAGCACCCTGTGCTGACGTACTGGAGTCTTCAGAAAAGTCCGACTCATCTGGAGTCACTCTGTTAAATTTTGAGGGGCGATTAACGTCCCTAATTGGCCCTACGCGCTTGAGGACGCGTGGATTGTCTTGTATCCACTTTTGGATAATGTGAGTTACTGTTTGTGTCACCTGTGCGATGACAGTCTCCATATGACGCGCGATGGTGTCGTGGATAATTTTGGGGAGGTCGGCCAATTGTGTTTCTATTGCATTCACCTGGGTCTCCAGGGCCGCGACGCGACTCTCTACAGTAGTAGGAATCTCCCTGTCTGTTATATTTTCCTCTTCGTCGCTCAACGAGGGCTTAGTAGTGAGATTGGTTTTGAGCGAGTCAAGTTCGCTGGCTAGTTTTTCATTCTGAGATCGCAAAAGGGCGAGCTCATGCCTGAGTTTTTGTGTTTCGGTAGTGCTTGTGGCAGAAGAAGGTGGAGAGGAGAGAGAGGAGGGAGAGGAGGTGACCTCCACCCAACTGCCCACCTTGGGTTGGTTGCGTGCAGCGTTGCCAGATGGAGCGCCGAGAGCTGGAGATTCCGCCGCGCCAGGTGGTAGCGTTGCCGTTGCTGCTTTGCCAGGAATTGGCACTTTGCCAGTTGACCGGTGCTTTGGTTTTGTTGGGGTCCCCGATGTCCTGGACCCTGGTTGCTGAAGCCTGATGAATTTTTCAGTGCATTCGCGGGAGCTGGTGAGGTGCGGACCCCCGCAAACTATGCACGTTGGGTTGCATTCGTGGGGGGCCATCCCCTCAGGACCAGCGCCCACGTTTTGGCCACAAAGGCTGCATCTTTCGGTGACCGGGTTGGGACAGATATCCGCCCGGTGCCCCAGTGCACCACAGCGGTAGCACGCTGGCACTGTCTTCTTGTACTCCCTGACGGGAGTCAGTTCTGCGTTATAGTGGACGAAACGCGGAACCTTCCTTCCCGCGAAAGTCAACACAGCTACGTTGGAGTTCCCCAGCTTGCGCGCATAGACTAGTTCACCGCCACGCCACTGCACACTATGTTTCAGAGACGCACTGGTTTCGAGGTTGTGCACAGAAATCACGCCGCGACACACATCACCGGTGAGCTTGAGGTGACCGCGAAGCGGCAGCGGTCCTTTGCTGGTGTTGATTTGAAAGTCCGACAGCAGTTTCTGAACCACCTCGTTATTCTGCGTGCCACAGATGATGATGTTTTGCTCCCAATTGGGGGAAATGGTGATGTCATTCATGTGCTGCCTTCCGATGAGTTGGGAAATGGCAGCGCCGAGCTCACCTTGTTGAAACGCTGCCTTGAGGGCTACTGTGATGCGTGGCTTGAGCACGATCACGTAGTCGCCAGGATTCATCCTGACCGTTGGTTTCGGCGTCCACTTGGAGACTGGTGAAGTCTTTTGTGGAGCTTTAGGAGATGGAGCGCGAGCGTCTCCAGTGGCTGAATTGTTGAGAGGAGTTTTCAGTGCAGACGCTCCTTCCGCGTTTCTTCGGCGGCGACGCCGACCCTCGACGAGTTGAAAAATGTCGGCTTGCTCCGCCGAAATGGTGGATGGGCCGTCGTCTGATGGATTTGTCGGGATATACGACCACGACAGAGTCGTAGGGTCGTAGCCACGTTGTTCAGGCAGCGCCATGTTGAGGAGTTGACCGAGCGGCGTCTCCGCATCCAGCAGCGGCGGAGCCGCCGCCGTGAGGCTTAGCTCGTTCGCTACGTTGTGATGCAAAGTTGCTCGAAGTGGCCGAAAATTGGGCGTACCTGGGTGAGATCGGTGTCCCCAGAATCTTGCTGACTTGGCAGATGCAGTCACACAAGTTTTAGAGCAGCCACATTGAAGAGAGCACGGTTCCAGCCGAAAATCGACGGAGCCGATGAGCGTCGCGTCCGATCACTTCGCGAAGCGCCCGCGTCTCCTGGGTTGGGCACGCAACGCCGCGCGCTCCCAAGCCCGCATCGCCCCAAGAGAATGCGTACCCAGCACTAAAACTCCCTAATATGCACGGGCAAGTCTGGTTTTGCTGCGTCTACTAGCTCGCTAGGCTACCCATTGGAAGACTCGGTTTTGCAGCGCCTACTCGCTAGGTTGTGTGTTCTGGCGCTGCCATCAGATCTCGTAAACTGCATTGTCGGGTGTATATATAGCGCAAGTTGTTGTGACCCTCCAAAAATGCATTGCCGAATCTGCGACTTCAGTCTTTGTGCTCCCTTGCACAGCCCAACTTGGCGGCGTTTTTTTCCGTTCCCGTGAAAATGTGTATACGGGGCGTTTCAAGAATTATGTTTGAAAGTACTAAAAGATAGGAAAAATACGATGTTCTATCGCTGCCTTCGTATTACTCTTTGAATAGCGTCAGACAATCGTCAGACAAACATTACAGCATCCGCGAACACAGAACAATTGGAGTTTTTGCCACTGATATTTCCAGACAAATTGAAAACCCGTTCGGAACAGCGCTGCTCGTTTTGTTTTCGAATTACTCCCGCTCCGCCAGTGTTTCTTCAATGCAAGCTACTTTAGGTCTATTAACACTAAAGTCGCACCGTTGGTACTCCCGCTTGAACCTCTTTCACAAAATCTACACCAATCCAACACTTGAAATTATCTTTTTCCTTCGCCCAGATTGCGTATCCCCATGGTTCGCGCATCATCTTAATCTTAAAGTTAAAGTCCCCTTGTGCCGCCCCAATACTTTTTGTGCTTTATTTATTTTTTTACGCGAATAAGCGGTGAATAGAACCACCTACCTGACACCGTTGCTGCAATCGAAAAACCCGCCGCCTTCCAGGTTGCAGTTATTGATGTATAGTAACGACCTCGTGGCCTGAGAGTACAGAAATAAATAAATTAATAAATAAGTATTCTTGCTGGTGCTTTGCAGGCAGCGAGACGACCAATCAGGCTGTCTCGACCAGGAGTTCAGGCTCCGGAGCTGCTGAGTGAGTAAAATTTAAAGAATCATTTTTCGTCTGTTTAACAGGTGACTCGCGTAGTTAAAACGAATGAACAAAAATGTAATGCAAATTACAACGTCCAACGTGCGAGCCTTGAGCGTGTTCGCGTGCATCTTGTAGGACAATAATAAATGTTATTCCATCCATCCACGGGATTACAGGGCGATTACAGGGCAGATTTTTTTTTTTCAGAGGAGGGGAGAAGGCGCCTCTTATTTAGAGTGGGAGCCGGCCAGGAAGTTGTAGTCGAGTGTCATCTTGCTTTAAAAAAAATTGGGGAGGAGAAGGGGCAGGGGCTCGGTGTGCCACATGCTACACCTACGCAACTATAGTTGGTACCCACACAACTGACATTAATTGGACATTGCAGTATAGTTCGGTTTAGGACTCATACGCAAGATGGATGATGATCGATAAGTCAATGAAGTTGCATTCAGCATTGTTAGATGCAATAAAATATTTTCAACAAACAGGCTAAAGAACCTTAATTATCTTTGATTATAGCAATTATAACGTAAATTGAAACGAATGAAAGTGGACGAAAAAGCAGCGTTTCCTTTTGGCTGTGCCTGACACGGAGAAGTCTTCCACGAAAAATTTTGCCTGATCATGTAGGTTCTGCACAAACTCGTGCACTTTTTTTTCGAGAAGCATACCTTTGCATGCACTGTTTACCAAGGCCCACAGCAATATTTGCCGCAGTGCTCGTTTTTTTTTTTTTTTAGTTCCCCTGCGTCTACAGCTATGCATGAAAGTATTAGGACATTTGTGTGCTCGTTTTTTCACCAATGCGGTGTTTTAGGCCATCAAACAGTGAAACTGACTCGAACCCATTGAAGAAATTACATCATTGACTTGTTCGGACGCAGGCCTACCAAAATTTCCTTGAACCGGAGTCACTCGAACTGACTCACAATTTTTTTAAAATGCGAAGCATTTCTTAGCCAACATCGGCGACTTTGAGCGTATCTATCTTCTAGCCGCCAACGACATTTAGCTCTCCTGGCCGTTTCGATAATGGTATCGATACCAAACTTGGTATGGCATAACATGACTGCATGAAGAACATATTTGACTTGTCAGAAGATGAAAATAATGACATGTATGTCATAAATGTCATAATTTACATTTCATGGTCCCGCAGCTCTTGGGCTGGTTTCTTTCACATTGCGTGTTGCAAAACTGGTATGGTATGACATGATTGCATGACGAATAGAAGCGACACACCCTAACATGAAAATCATTGCATCGTGTCATGTAACAACATGACAACATGCCACGCTCGTGATACGATCGCGGCCGTTTCGCGAGCGTCACATATACCAAATTCGGTATAACAGTGCGTGAATGGATGACGAAGGTATGCGACTGGTGCAAAAATAATTATCATGAGATGCGTGTCATGTAACAACATGACTACATGCTACGCTCATGCTGCGCTCGCGGCCGTTTCGCTATCGTCACGTATAACAAATTTGATACTGGTGTTATGTGAGAACATGACTACATGCCACAGTGAAGGCGCCAATATATTTCGACGTGACATGGTGCGATATATTTCGACGTGACATGGCGCCTTGCCAGGCGCCGGTCCTACCACATACTCGCAGGCGCGCACCGCGCTGCGTTGCTTTGACGCATGCGCGTTACAGCGGGTTCGGCCAAAGCCACCTAGTGCAAATTCTAGGAGGCGCTGGTCCGGCATCCCTCCGTCACGAAAAGAGGGAGACGCAGTGGTGTCTGGTTAGAGGGCCACTCACCAGGTTTGACAATTTTTAGCTGACAAGCGCAATGCGTAGACGAGGCGTTCATGATCACGTCTGCCAAAATTTGCAACGCTGCACGCCGTGAAAATGGGTCAAATTTCAAGATGAAAGCTTCTCGCCCTCCCCCTCTACCGGCGCACGCGTAGAGAATGAGGGCATGGCGTGGGTGTATGAATGGCCCTACGAACACGGCAAGGCAGTGGCGTTGGTCCTCTACGTAGACGACTCTGCTCTGACGTAGTCAACAGTACACCACGTGACATGGTAAAATTATTTAACACAACATGCGTAGTTTATGTATTTGTTGCTTTAAGAGATGAATAAAACTTGAAATAAATAATGATACGCAATAAAAATTGCGCACGTTTTTCTTACATATTTTTCCCGTGAAACGCTACGAGATGCGGGGCTAATGTGCCAGCGTTTCGCATGCGTTCGGGTCCCCGCGGTCAGCGCATTTAGCAGACGACCGCCGTGGAACGCTCCTACGAGTTCGCGCACTCATTGTGCTCATCTACTCTACCGCGTCTAAGCCAGAGGTTCCAAACAATCCCGCAGAAACAGGCAGAAGACCACAAAATAACGCTGGTCAACAAAGCAACGCCACTCTCGTGCACGGGGCTGGGCTTGTTCGGGCACATCAAGCGAACGTCACCTCATGGTCGGATGCCAAAGAGGGTGGCAAGAGGTTTGGCTTGCGAAGCTACGTGGAAGAGCGGCAAGGGTTTCGAGCTCGTCTCCTCTCACCCCCGTTTCGCGCCGCTTCAAAAAAAAAAAAAAAACCCATTGTTTTTTTTCGTTTGTGATGAACCGATTCGAAAAATTTTTGTGGCAAAACGTTCCTCATCGAACACCCAACAACTTCGACTGTATAACTAAAATTTGGTATGGGGCCTGGTGAGTGGCCCTTTAACGCATCGGCGCAAAATGCAGCATGCCGCATTTCGCGCCGGATGCGGTTGGGCCGCGCCGACAGACGCTTGTCGCGGCGGTCGCGTTTGGCGTCAGACTATAGAGTGCTCGCGTTTTGCTAACGTAGCGTCGCTGTGCCCAGCGTGCACACGCGTCAACGTCACGCTGGAGCCTATTGGGCCCGTCATGATGCACTCGCCGCCATTTTGCTAGCTCCACATACACCAAATTCGGTGTTACGTGACGTCGTTGGGTGGCGAAATATATGACTGGTGCAAACATGATAATTCTGACACGCGTGCCATGTAAGAACATGACAACATACCACGCTCATAGCGTGCTCGCGGCCGTTTTGCTAGCTCCGCATATACTAAATTGCGTATCATGTGACGCAAATAGATGACGAAGGTAAACGACACATCTAAACATGGTAATCATGACGCGGAAGTCATGTACGGCATCATCTGCCTTCATCTCGTAACGTTGTGCTGATTTCAAAGAGAACTATCAACATATCTCATTCGTGCTTCTCATATCATCAATTCCTACTGTACGTGGGATCTGCCAATTTTTTTCAACTGGACTCGCTCAGACTCAAGCTGGCCAAGATATAAATCACTCGGACTTCGACTAAGACTCGCACTCATGTGTCGATCTAAGTCTGAGTGAGTCCACGTGAATCGACTGATGAGTGTGTTCACCGACCTATCATTGTGGTTCATTCTGTGCTCCGTGCACAGGGTCGCGCAGTTCGGCATGCAGTTATACCCTGTGTTCTGACTTTCGACTCTATTCGTTCGGGCCGATTTCACGTAATCGAAGCGAATCTACGTTAAGCGTTTTGAGCGTGTAGCGTCTGTATATTCGCGAGTGAAATTGTGTGTTTTGATATGCTCGCATTACATGCATTCGATGTTTTAAGAGAAGGTAGATGTTTAAGAGAACATGGAAGGCTGTAGATGTGAAAAATTCGTGAGCATGGGCTACCACTGCAGCCGACGTATCAACAAGTAGACAGGTCCCCTTGAAGAAGATGATTGATATGTGGGGTTTAACGTCCCAAAACCACCATATGATTATAAGAGACGCCGTAGTGGAGGGCTCCGGAAATTTCGACCACCTGGGGTTCTTTAACGTGCACCCAAATCTGAGCACACGGGCCTACAACATTTCCGCCTCCATCGGAAATGCAGCCACCGCAGCCGGGATTTGAACCCGCGACCTGCGGGTCAGCAGCCGAGTACCTTAGGCACTAGACCACTGCGGCGGGGCATCTTGAAGAAGTCTAATCCGCTTGTTGAAACGCCAGGTGCAGCAGCATCCCCTATCAACAAATTTTCCACCTATATACATCCTATGAAACCGCTATGCGTGTCAGAAATCTATATCTGCTCATCTTCAACATTACTATCAGCTTGCCCTGGATTCACGTTTTATCACTCGTCTACACACACCTGTTGAAAATCAGTGTCGGTCACAGACCAGTTCAATAATTATTCATCAGAGGAGTGAATTGCGTAGTAAGGTGCATTGACTGACCCCGCCGCCAACTCTCCAAGGAAGTCATTGACGAATATGTCGGATGTTGTCATTTATTTCAAGCAAAATATCCTTACTGGTTTGTAATCACTCGTGACTAGAGGCGCCAAGAAGAGCATCGAATATGCGAGATATCGGTGATAAAGTGCATTGACACCATGGTCGGAAAAGCTGATTGTGAGCAAACGGACTCAAGTCAAATAACTCGGACTCGCTCAGACTCGGATGGAGCCATGAGTTTGAGTGAGTCCGGTTTAAGAAAATTTTCGTGAGAGGCCGAATGATCTCGGCTGAAGAAATTTTTGGTGAGTCGTAGTCAGAGTGAGCCCTAAGCGGAAAATATGTTTCTTAAGTGTGTATGAGTGAGCTACACCATTTTTGATGGTCAGAATGTATACGCCAATTTACGAATGAAGTGCGAAAAAATTCAAGGACTCTTTATAATTCCAAAGCGTGTTCGGCGAAAGATTGTGCCCATTGAGACTGGGTCGGTCAGAATGGAACCTGATGCGTGCGTCTTCCTTCTAGCATGAGCGGGCGTGCTAGGCAGAGCGGCGCTAGAGCATAGGGTTTCCTAAAATTAACCAGAGGTGTCTCTGACTCTGCGATCGTTCAATGACCCCGGGAATGATGGTACAGTAGACACATTTGCCTAGTTTTTGTACTTGCGGGCGGCGAATCGTACTTGCGGCTTCGTTTATTGCTGGTTACGCTTTTGTTTTGAAGGAAAGAATGAACCCTTTTGAACTTTGTGACCCGATTCGAAACGGTAAGCCTAAAACAGTAAGGTGGTGAAGCGCAACCGCTGAACTTTTGTTGATTTTTGTTCCGTGAGAAAACAGCTCTAAGCCACACGAACACACACATGGCCAGAAGCAGGCCGGGAGTACGAAGATTAGACAAATCCGTGTACTACCCATCATTCGCATGCTCGCTGAAGCGACGTGCGTTGCGGCTACCATAGGCAGTTGTGCCAGAGTTCCCTCTTGTGTATATTAGGAAACTCTATGCGCTAGAGTAGCGACGCTACTACAGCCAAACACGAACGCTGTTATAGTCCGATGTGAGGCGCGACCAACGCGACCGGCGTCCGTTGCCGCGCCCTCACTTGAACCGTTCCAGCGAACGGACGGACGTCGATTACCGCGAGTATGATACATTAAAGGGGCCCTCTGACACTTTTCACGACTTCATAGTTTTACATGTTTTTCTAGCTGGTTGCGTACACTGACGGCTTAAGAGATAAGTGCCGCAAGAACGGCAGCGATAGGGCCACGCAGTGCAAAGTTATTCAGCGTGGAGATATCAAAACACACTGAAATGGATGCTTACCCTCAACTCGATTTTCGCGGGCTCACCTTAACCGTGTTTCCTTCGCCCCCTGACGTCGGAAGGCTGCCCAATGAAATGAACAGGAAGCTCGCATGACATATTGCCTGTTACGTCCAGCGTATTAAGGATGTCGTTGCGATGGTAACAAACAATGTGGTACTTGAAGAGGGAACGACACGTGCGAAACGAGTCGGCTCGCGAACGCTTCTGTAATCTTTATTTTTGCAATGACGTATATATATCAACGCTCTTACATTTTTTTATATTAGTTTATTCAAATGACGGCGCCCGGGCCATCGCTGGCGCGTTTCCTCCAGCACATGGCGTTCGGCACACTTTTTTTACCAATCTTGAATTTTCAAAGCTGGAAAAGTCGGAGAGCTTTATTCTCTGTCGCTTTGAATGAAAAATTATGCTAATGAAAAAAATAAATCCAATAGTAATCCCTATTTTGATGCAATGTCGCGATCACATTTAACGTTACATTTATCCAATCATATGGCGGCAACCTTCCGGCGTCATTTCCGCTCGCAGTAGTTCTGGCGAGTGCCACTACGAGTTATGCAGTCGGTACCGGTGTTTTCAAGCGTTAGATGGCTTTTTAAATGCTTTCGCCGTAATAAATTACAGAACAGGTTTCTCGGGTGATAAATTGAGATGAATATCTCGGACTGCAAAATATCGGGTTACCACAAGTCGTTTGCAGACCCCAAAATAAACTTCCAAGCCTAAATCATTGAGCTGTAGTGGCGGAAGCGAGAACCGAAGAACGCGTTTCAGGTAACACTAACTTGTTCGCAGTTCATTTGCGCGTGACTGTGCGTCATATGCGTTTTTATTTTTTTCCAGTGAGCAGCCATCCCCTTTTGACAAGTGGACGGTGATCTTGGGGCTTATGGTCGTATTCATGGTCACCGTCTGTGCCTCGTACTTAGCATGGGCCTTCCTGCTTGGTGCGTGTTCGAACACTTGTATGCGTTGTATTCAGTTTGTTGCGCACAGCGCGTGGTATATGAAATCATAACGCGGATTTATGCTATCTCCTCCCATTCTTTTTGAACCAGGTGGAATATATTTAGTGCGTAGTATTACAGAGCCAAAATGAAAAAAAAAACCCTATCCAGATGTTCACTAATTTGTCCCACACTTGCCTTCTCATCACAAACGGAAGCATCAGTCGTTATCGCAATGTTTGTTTCTAGATTGGCCAAATGATTTTCTAAAATGCCATTTATATATTGATAAGGTGAACTTTTAGCATTATATATATATATATATATATATGAGATATAACAGACAGTAATGCCAAGGAATGTACAGGGGAAGTTATTAGAACCAATGGAATGTAAATAAGAAGAAAGAAAAGTAAATGAAAAAATTACCAACTGTGAGCAGGAATCGAACCTACGACCTTCGAATAACGCGTTCGATGCTCTAACCACTGAGCTATCACAGCGGCCCTCCCTCCATCCACTTTTTTGGGGTACCCAAAAAGTGGATGGAGGGAGGGCCGCTAATGCAATATATATATATATATATATATATATATATATATATATATTGTCACGGGGTCGTGACGTGACCGAACACAGGACACTTCGTGTCGGGATTTAACTGTTTATTTGGGCGAACCTGTGCCCGGTAAACGGAAAGTCCAATTACAGCAGCAGTCTTGCACAGATAGCAGTCTCGGACTGATAGCGGCGAACGGAGCGTCGGCCTTCGATCAACAACAACTGGCAAGCGGCGAAGCGCGTCGGCATTTATACTCTTGCCATCGAATGTTCTAGCGTTATCGCTGGCGGTGGCGTAGGTTCCAGAACAATCTGTACCGTTCGCACAGTGGGCGTGATCTTATCGAAATGATCTACTACAGTCCGGAACCTTCTGGAAAACTGCAGGCGCGGTTTGCGCTGAGAATCGTGTGGTGTTTTGGGACGATAACGAAAACTTGGGAAATGGAACGTGGCATTGCCCCCCTCTGAAAAAAAGGCATCGTCCCGATGCTTTAACTAAAGATGACGGTACAATAATAATGCAAGAAAGTACAATGAATAAATTACGATGAAACAATAATACAAAAAAAAACACTGTTTCAGTTTGTTAACGCGCATGAAACGGCTTGAGGCGCGCGACATGCACGACTTCAGGTCGCGATCGGCGTCGTTGAGAGTTCGTGATGCCGTCGGGAACAACCTCGTAATCAAGTGGGCCGAGGCGTCGAACCACCCTGTACGGTCCGACGTACCGTCGCAGAAGCGTTTCCCTTAGTCCACGTCGGCGTATCGGCGTCCACACCCAAACACGTTCACCGGGCTGGTATTCCACGAAACGTCGTCGAAGGTTGTAACGGTGGCTGTCTGTCGTCTGTTGATTCTTGATACGGAGACGCGCAAGTTGTCGGGCTTCTTCGGCACGTTGAAGGTACTCGCTCACATCGAGGCTTTCTTCGTCGGTGACGTTGGGTAACATGGCATCGAGCGTCGTTGCCGGGCTCCTTCCGTAGACCAATTTGTATGGAGATATCTGCGTCGTCTCCTGCACCGCCATGTTGTATGCGAAGGTCACATACGGAAGAATGGCGTCCCACGTCTTGTGTTCGACATCGACGTACATTGACAGCATGTCGGCGATCGTCTTGTTAAGCCGCTCGGTGAGGCCGTTGGTCTGTGGGTGGTACGCTGTCGTCCGGCGGTGGTTTGTTTGACTGTATGCCAAGATCGCTTGAGTTAAGTCGGCAGTGAATGCCGTTCCTCTGTCGGTGATAAGGACCTCCGGAGCGCCGTGACGTAGGACGATATTTTCGACGAAGAACTTAGCTACCTCGGATGCACTACCTTTTGGCAGGGCTTTTGTCTCGGCGTAGCGGGTGAGGTAGTCGGTAGCTACCACGATCCACTTGTTTCCGAAAGCCGACGTCGGGAACGGCCCTAGTAAGTCCATACCAATCTGCTGGAAAGATCGACAAGGTGGATCAATTGGCTGCAGAAGTCCCGCTGGCCTTGTCGGCGGTGTCTTGCGTCGCTGGCAGTCCCGGCATGTCCTCACATAACGAGTGACGTCGGTGGTAAGACGTGGCCAGTAGTACCTTTCTTGTATCCTCGCGAGCGTGCGAGAAACACCGAGGTGCCCTGCCGTCGGATCGTCGTGCAGGGCCTGCAGAAGTTCTGGTCGCAGAGCTGAAGGCACCACAAGGAGGTACTTAGCTCGAAGCGGTGAAAAGTTTTTCTTTTGTAGAAGACCATTTCGTAGAAAGAACGACGCAAGCGCGCGCTTGAATACCTTCGGGACTTCGGCAGTCCTGCCTTCGAGGTATCCTATTAGGGCCTTAAGTTCCGGGTCGGCCCTTTGTCGTTCAGCGAAGTCGTCTGTAGTTATCGTTCCCAAGAAGTAGTCGTCATCCGGGTCGTCGGGTAGCGGTTGGTCGACAGGCGCACGAGAGAGACAGTCGGCGTCGGAGTGTTTTTTGCCGGACTTGTGAATGACAGTAATGTCATATTCCTGAAGGCTCAGGCTCCATCGTGCGAGGCGACCTGAAGGGTCCTTCAAGGTTGCTAGCCAACACAAGGCGTGGTGGTCGCTCACAACTTTGAAGGGCCTGCCGTAGAGGTAGGGGCGAAATTTCGACGTAGCCTAGATTATGGCGAGGCACTCCTTTTCTGTTGTGGAATAATTTGCTTCTGATTTGGATAGCGATAGGCTGGCGTAACTAATAACCCTTTCAAGTCCGTCAGCCCTCTGCACAAGAACGGCGCCAAGACCTACGCTGCTTGCGTCAGTATGTATTTCTGTCTCGGCGAATTCGTCGAAATGGGCAAGTAACGGAGACGACTGGAGGCGATGTTTAAGCTCCTGGAAAGCGTGTTCCTGTGGTGTTTCCCACTTGAACTCCACGTCGGCCTTGGTAAGGTAGTGAGGGGATCGGCGATGCGGGCGAAGTTTTTCACGAACCACCTAAAATAGGCGCACAGGCCCAGAAATCGGCGCACGGCTTTCTTGTCAGTGGGCGGCGGGAAGTCGGCGATGGCGGCTGTTTTTCGTGGATCGGGACGAACTCCAGACTTGCTGATAACGTGCCCCAGAAATAAGAGCTCCTCATACGCAAATCTGCACTTTTCTGGCTTCAGTGTGAGTCCGGAAGTCTTGATGGCTTGAAGTACAGCTTCAAGGCGCCGAAGATGCTCGTAGAAACTCGAGGAGAACACGGCGACGTCGTCCAAGTACACAAGGCAAGTCTGCCGCTTCAATTCTGCCAGTACTGTATCCATAACGCGTTGTAAAGTTGCAGGCGCTGAGCAAAGGCCGAAGGGCATCACCTTAAACTCGAAGAGGGCGTCCGGTGTTATAAACGCCGTCTTCTCTCGGTCTCTTTCGTCGACTTCGATTTGCCAATAGCCAGTCTTGAAGTCCATTGACGAAAAGTACTTGGCGTTATGGAGCCGATCAAGTGCGTCTTCTATTCGTGGGAAAGGATACACGTCCTTTCTTGTGATTCTGTTTAGGCGGCGATAATCGACGCAGAAACGTAGGGTCCCATCCTTTTTCTTCACTAACACCACGGGGGATGCCCATGGACTCTTGGACGGCTGGATAATGTCATCCAGCAGCATTTCATCAACTTGTCTCTTCATGGCCTCACGTTCTCGCGTCGGAACCCTGTACGGACTCTGACGGAGTGGTCTGGCATTTTCTTCGGTTATGATGCGATGTTTCGTGATTGGGGTCTGCCGAATTTTTGATGACGACGAAAAGCCATCTTCGTATTGTAGGAGCAGGGCCTTGAGCTGTTCTTGCTTATCGTTCGGAAGTCTGAGATTGACGTCGAAAGCTATGGGAGGGGCTTGGTTCCTCTGAGCAGGTTCCGCAGAATCGGCGAGGGCGAAAGCACTGATGGCTTCGACAATTTCTTTGATGTATGCGACCGTTGTTCCTTTGTTCACATGTTTGTACTCATTGCCGAAATTCGTGAGCATAACCGTTGCTTTGCCTCCCCGCAGTTCGGCAATTTCTCTTGCGACGCAAATATTTCGGGTGACCAACAGATGCTGACTGCCTTCAACGACGCCTTCCAAGTCAGGTGATTTAGGAGCGCCGACTGAAATAATGACGCTTGAGCGAGGCGGAATGGTGACTTGTTCGTCCAGCACATTCAAGGCATGGTGTCCTGACGGCGTGCGTGGCGGTAGTGCTTCTCCTGTGGATAACGTTATCGACTTTGTTTTTAGGTTGATGACAGCACCATGAAGGCATAAGAAGTCCATGCCAAGGATGACATCTCTCGAGCAACGCTGTAGGACTACGAAGTCTGTAGGATAAATACGGCCGTTAATGGTGACTCTCGCTGTGCAGATTCCTGCAGGCGTTACGAGATGACCTCCGGCTGTGCGGATTTCTGTCCTAACTTTCTTTAACTTCGCGGCGAACGACCCACTGATGACAGAATAGTCGGCTCCAGTATCGACGAGAGCGGTCACACTGTGGCCGTCGATAAGAACGTTGAGGTCGCTAGTTCGCCGTCTCGCATTACAGTTAGGGCGTGGCGTCGGGTCACGGCTGCGTCGGCTTGTTCCGCTGCTTCCATGTTGCGTCGTCAGGCCACCTTCGGTAAGTGAGCTTTCGCCGTCAGGGCTTTGCCTGGTTGGCGTTGTGTTCGGAAAGCTCCGTCGCGGCGTCGTCGTCGTCGGAGAATCTTCGGTAGTTCGCCGCACAGCAACCGCACCTCCACCGGTTGCTGCCCTTAGTTTCCCGGATACGGGCTAGGAGACCGGCCCCGCGTTGGGCCGAATTACTGCCGGGGGTGCGGTGACATGCGGCGGCTGGGCGACGGCGAACGGGAAGGACTTCGTGGTGTCCACTGAGTTCCTGTCAGGTAGTCGGCGATGTCACGTGGCCGTTCCCCTGGCTGCGGACGTGGTGCATCGACGGCGAAGCCACGCAGTCCCATCTGTCGGTACTGGCAACGGCGGTAGGTGTGCCCGGCCTCGCCGCAGTGGTAGCACAGTGGGCGGTGGTCAGGGGTGCGCCAAACGTCGGTTTTCCTCGGCGCACTGCGCTGGCCCGCTGGCGAACGGTAGGTCGTCGGTGGGGGTGGTGGCGGCGGTGGTGTCTGGCGACGGAAGTGTGACGGGGCGGCGTTTCGGCGTAGACGGGGAGCAGCGTTGTGGCGCACTGCAGCGGCGTAGCTCATAGTTTCTGGCTCGGGCAGCGGTGTTTGGGGAATTTGAAGCGATTGCCGAACTTCTTCTCGCACAATGTCGGCGATCGAATCCACTTGAGGTTGCGCCGAAGGCAACAGTTTGCGCAGCTCTTCCCGCACGATCGCTCGGATCGTTTCACGCAGGTTGTCGGAGTCACTGGCTTGAGCAGCAGCGCATTCTGGAGTCAGGCGACGATTATACTGTCTGGTGCGCATGTCCAGGGTTTTTTCGATGGTGGTCGCCTCGGATACAAATTCTTGGACGGTGTTCGGTGAATTCCTCATTAGTCCCGCGAAGAGCTCCTGTTTGACCCCTCGCATGAGGAAACGAACTTTCTTCTCCTCAGGCATGTCTGGGTCAGCGTGACGAAACAGGCGGGTCATCTCCTCTGTAAAAATTCCAACCTTTTCATTTGGTAGCTGAACCCGGGTCTCTAGTAGAGCAGCGGCCCTCTCTTTGCGTGCGACGCTCGCGAACGTTTGCAGAAATGCGCCGCAGAAGACATCCCACGTTCGGAGCGTGGACTGCCGATTCTCTAGCCAGGTCCTTGCGGTGTCTTCCAGGTAGAAGTACACACGACGGAGCTTTTCTTCGTTGTCCCAGTGGTTGAGGGCGGCCACACGGTCGTATGTTTCTAGCCAGGTTTCCGGGTCTTCAAACGATGACCCATGAAACGTTGGTGGTTCCCTGGGTTGATGAATGACGATCGCGGGCTGGGACGCTCCGGTTGCCCTGGGTTGATGAATGACGATCGCGGGCTGGGACGCTCCGGTTGTCATAGTCGCTGCAGTAGAGGTCATGGCCTTGGCTTTCCGCGCCTTGTCTTGTAGAAGCCCGTACTCCGGTGGGAGACCTTGCTGTCGGCGGCTTGTTCGCTGCTCTGGGTTGGCGTCGGTGTCTTCGCGACGTGGGCTGGGTTCACGGCTTGACGGGGGCGTCCGGTACATGAACGAAGCGGCACCTCCACCAGATGTCACGGGGTCGTGACGTGGCCGAAGACAGGAGACTTCGTGTCGGGATTTAACTGTTTATTTGGGCGAACCTGTGCCCGGTAAACGGAAAGTCCAATTACAGCAGCAGTCTTGCACAGATAGCAGTCTCGGACTGATAGCGGCGAACGGAGCGTCGGCCTTCGATCAGCAACAACTGGCAAGCGGCGAAGCGCGTCGGCATTTATACTCTTGCCATCGAATGTTCTAGCGTTATCGCTGGCGGTGGCGTAGGTTCCAGAACAATCTGTACCGTTCGCACAGTGGGCGTGATCTTATCGAAATGATGTACTACAGTCCGGAACCTTCTGGAAAACTGCAGGCGCGGTTTGCGCTGAGAATCGTGTGGTGTTTTGGGACGATAACGAAAACTTGGGAAATGGAACGTGGCAATATATATATATGATCAAATTCAATCCCAGTTACTTCTACAGTTACAGTGCAAGAACATGCCAAACGTTAAAGTTTAGTGCGTCCAAATGTTTCTGTATAAAAATTACTAGGGGGCAACGTAGACGGGACTATTGATGGTTAAAATGATACATTCTGCTTATTTAAAACTTACTGGTGACCTTCTTGTTTTTAAGAATTCCCGTATTGTTTAAATATGAAATCTTTTGACAAGAAAAGGCAGGCGTTATTCTTAATAAAGAACATCGTCTGCAACGAATTTAGGTAGCCTGCAGATATAAGCACAACGATTAACGTTCATACTGAAGCAGACGTGTAACTTTCTTAGCGGCTGTGTCACAAAACGAAACGCAGCCGGATAATATCGGCCGATTGCGCATGGAATAAATCACGACGAACACTTTTCCGCGCGAACCTGCATGTTTATTGCTGAGCCTGTGCAGGAGTCTTATACTGCGCGTGCCCTCTCCGCAGCAATGTTTTCGATATGGGGTCTCCAGTTAGGTTTTTCGGTGTAGGTTATTCCCAAATTTTTAACGGAATCGACCTGTACAGCTACGAAATTCGCACTGGGGTATTTTGTGCGGAAACTACGATTGTGCCCTTGTTAGTACTGAGTGTTAAGTGAACACCCTCCAGCCATTTATTCATGCTATTCGCACGTCTGTAGAATTCCGTGAATTGTGTGAATGTCTGCCGATGTAGCAAAAGATACGATGACATTGGCATGCACATACCCCTGTGCATCCTATATTGTATGGGAATAGTAAACACAAGTACATTAAATTATAACCGTGATAATACTGACTATTGCGAGAGCCACCGCGTTTCCCGATATTTTACAGAATTGTAATTGCGAATTAGTTATTAGCCCCGGATTGCGATCAATGAAATTATCGACCACCTAAGAAGTCAGAGACCATTGCCACAAAGAATTGTGGCAGTCCTAAGTTATGAAGCGGCTTTAATACTTTTACATGCTCTACATTGCCATAGGCTTTTGTGATGTGCAAATTTACTTAAGCGAAAAATTGTTTTTGATATCAGGCAAGCTGTATTATACTCTCGAGATCAACATGCGCACACCAAATAGAGCAACCACGCCTGAATCCAATTTTAAATGGGCTCAGAGTCCGACATCCAGCGACATCCGACATCCAGCGATCTGCACGACTATGTAAAATTCTTTCAACGTGTTTCACTATAGATTCGATGTGAGTCCTGCCCCGCCGCGGTGGTCTAGTGGCTAAGGTACTCGGCTGCTGACGAGCAGGTTGCGGGATCGAATCCCGGCTGCGGCGGCTGCATTTCCGATGGAGGCGGAAATGTTGTAGGCCCGTGTACCCAGATTTGGGTGCGCGTTAAAGAACCCCAGGTGGTCGAAATTTCCGGAGCCCTCCACTATATACGGCGTCTCTCATAATCGTATGGTGGTTTTGGGACGTAAAACCCCACGAATCAAATCATGTGAGTGCTATAGGCCTGGTATTTTCTATAGTAAACCCAGCGTCTTGCTTTTTTAATAACGGAATCACTCTCGCAACTCCCCAGTCAGGAGAGATTTATTAGAATTTCTAATTGAGTGATCAACGATTTCAAGTAGACCAAAGGGGTAAATTTCATGTACTGAGTTTATTACTGACGTCGTTTATATATGTACCAGCAAGACCTGAAGTGGAATCAGGCAGTCTTCTTACTAGATGTGTTACTTCTGCAGCTGAGACCTCTTCAAAATCCTCGCTCCTATGGAGGGATTGCGGTTGGTATAAGAGAACAGTCATAAAACGACTTTATACGTCCTGACCTATATATTTGAGAAACGTTTTCAGTTCACCTGGCGTTGATACCACAGATCCCACGTTTTTAAGCTCCAGAATAGCTTTCCGAGTTCTCGTAAGTTGCAATAGTGCTTTTATATTGGCCGCCTTTGTAATAAACCCAGATCGTTCGCGTCAAATTTGTTCTTTGCATCTTTGCATTTCACTGTTTTTTTTTAAAACAGCGGCTGCATATACTGTGGGCATTTAGTATACCAATCCTCTTCATTTGTACATTACGTTATATTAACTCGAATTGCAAGGGCTATGGTTGCAAAGTATTTTTTTTTCTATACAGCTTTCTTTAACCTATAGAAGCCCGCGAACACTCAGCATTCCACCAAGGGTTGGTAGAAGTGCTTTTGTAACTTTGTATGGTAAATTTGAATCTATTCAACAAGTCTTTTAAGATTTCGCTTAATCTGGTGCCGTCTGGTTCTCCATAGTCTATTTGGCTAGATAAAGTCGCTCGTAATACTTTTTTTCAATGTGCTGAAATTCACGTGCGTAACCGATGGTCTAAGCATGGAAGTTGCTGGGCGTACCACCTCAAACAATAGGCATGTGGTCGCTACTTGTGCCAGAATTAATCGCAGACAATTATTACATGGGGAGGTTAACACTAGAAAAAGTCATGTCCAGCTCAGAATAGGACTGATTGCACATAAAAGTAAGAGTTATTTTCTTTTCACATACAAAATTATTCTTATTAACCCGGCCCCACAGACGTTTCCCATTCAAATCAGTTCTAAAGCCCCACGAAATAGGATGAGAGTTGAAGTCAGACACTAGTATGATACCTTTTTGGCAATATGAAACTGCAGTATCCAGAAAGGCAGCCTTTTGTACACCCGATGAAGAATATGTATTTATTAACGAGAATGGGAGGTACTAGAGAATAGTAATGTCTAACTCTAGAATCTCACTTCCTCGGAAGTCATTGACAGATATGTAATTTCATCTCTATGGGCAATTTTAGGGGATATAAATATTGCAAAACCGCCACCCGAAGAGGTGCAGTCACCCCCAGCACGAGTGGAGTTCTTTCAGAAAAGGAGCCGAATAGAGTGACCCGCTAAGGCGCTGGAAAAGACGACCCGATGCAGAGTTCCAAGGCTTCGTCACAATATAAGTTTAAACTGGTAGCGAGAATGATTGCCAGGTCTACATATTGTATTCTTCAAAAACGTAATTGACAATCGCTGGTTTTTTAGTACAAAGCAGCAAGGTTACCAGTTACCCTTTTCATAACCATTCCGCCTCTTTGCGGCATCTCGCAGAACTAACTCCTTTGCAATGTTATCTTTCTCAGCCCATATATCGCGGTTAAAAAGGGGACAGTGAGCGAACGAATGAATCAATAAGAGTGATCGATTAATGAATGAATGACCGAATAAATAATGAATGAATCAATCAACCAAATTTGGAAGAGCAATCTCCTATTAGAAAAAAATGCAAATGAGAGCTATTTTGTGCGCATGACTTATGAATGTGTGTGTTTCGAACCTGTTCATTTTTTACTTGGCTGACAAAACAACACTTTGTGCTTGCAGAAAGGTCAGGTCAAATGCCCACATTTCCTGTGGATATGCCCGATAACGCATCAAATGGTGAGTATCGTGTACACGCGCGTATTATATATATATATATATATATATATATATATATATATATATATATATGACGCTATGATGAATGGAAGACGTGGCCTGGCTCATAGGCCATGTTGATTCTATTCTGCACTTCTTCCTTCTCCGCTTCTACTTCTAACTCCTAACCATCGCTACCTTCTTACGTTACAGGATTCCCCCTCCCCCCGAATCAAATCGTGTCAGACACTTAACAAAACAACAAAAACGGGTGTTAAAGCGAGTGAAAAATGTCAAAATGCACCATAGTTCCATTTCAGAAGGGAGTTCCTTGACTCGCACAAAAAATCTACAGCAGATAAAAGCAGTCCGGCCATATCTAAGAGAACTCGGGTGGACGAGGCTGGCTGTTGCGTCCTGGATGGCATAACCCCGCCCTGCACATCTGCACTGATGATGACACGACTTGAGGTCTTGTGAGGAACGAACAAGGCTTGAAATCTGTGTAGCAGTGGATTGACGGATGTCTTTGGCATCAAATCCAGCGCCGTCGTGACAACAGACGCTTTGCTTCTAGCCGGCGTGCGTGAGAGCCAAGGCTGATGGGAGGAAGTCTTTTTTCCTCCGTTGTATACGTGGTAGCTTCATGCCTTTTTCGTAACTTTCTGTGGCGTTCTCTCGGTTCGTTGGATCGCAGACACGGCCTTCAGAACTGGTGCAGAAAATTTTGTCGACGTTGCTTTGTGCGATGATGGCTTAGGCATTGACTTTGTCTTTGCTTCTTTAATTGCTGTTGTCTCTTAATTACCTTTAAGCCACAAGTGTACTCGTGAGGAGGTTTCACTTGATCGTTGTTCTTGTTCGAGTAGCCGTTGTAGTTCCTGGAGCTCGTGGAGTTGGCTTTGATGAAAATGCTCGTTTTGTTGCGAAAGTTGGTCAGATGAGCGTCTCTCAGGAACAGGAGTCTGCTTTTCTTTAGATGGTGATGTGATCATCGGTAGTCGATACTGTACTGCTGGGCTTGTCTTGCGATGAAAGCAGCGTGACAGGCTGACGAGAAAGCTCCCAAGATGGTTCTGAGTCATCCTTGATTGTAAAGGCTTCTGTCAGTTGACAATGCGCCGGCGTTGGTGGATTCGAAATTCCTGCAGTGCTTTGACTCACAAGTGTGTTATCACTTGACGATGAGAGCACAACAGACATGGCTTCAGGTGGTTCTGATGGCGTATGTTTTTATGTTTGCAGCGTAGTTAGGCTGACAATGTCGGTCGAACGACCCTGGTCCGGAACGTCAGGGTATGGGCTGGTATTGTGAGGATTTACCAGCTCGTCACGCGTACATTCCGTCGCACGTTCGAAACCGTCTGGGCCTTGTGTATGACACGAAGCATCAAGGGATTTGTGTGGTTCAGTAAAATGTGAAGTGTTGTGGTGCAGGGAATACGTTGAAAATGCCGATTTCATTGCTCTTGGGAAAGCCGGCTTTAGGTTTAGTCTTTTGGCGAAATGGTCTAGATTCCTTTCGGTATACGGAGGCTTTACCTTGTCTGTTGCGACGTGCAAGTTACCAGTCCGTGTTCGAATGCGTGACGTTTTTTTCGGAAGAGTCATATGATGGTACAATGGTATATTTTGTCTGAGGTCTCGTTTGGAAAATAGGCTTACTGCGGGAAGACTTCGTGTAACTCTGATGGGCGAGTTGAAAAGCTTTCCGCTGACGAAGTATGAACAGGTCTTCATCGTATTCCTTGAAACGATTGAACATTTCTTCTTTGATCTTTTTCCAAGACTCATCATTCTCGAAGATGTGGGTGAGGTAAAACTTGAATGCCTCACCTGAGATGTAGTCAGTGAAGTTTATGATCATCTCCCGTTCCGACCAGGATGCAGCGGCAGCGTGGAGCTCGAAAAGGTTGAACTAGTCCTGTACGGGTCCGTCGTCCGCTGATCCGGTGTACTTGGGGATGTCAAGGTCGTCTGATGGTGCTGTCATGATGCTTGTCTTGGTGTAGTGTTGGGATGTATTTTCGTGGTCTAAGTTCGGTCACTGCGTCTTGCTGAGACGTTCGAAGATGGTGGCTGGTTGATGAAGTGGCCGCCAGGTATTCATCCTGTCGACTCGTGTGACTCTATGATGAATGGGAGACGTGGCCTGGCTCATACGCCATGTTCAGTCTATTCTGCACTTCTTCCTTCTCCGCTTCTACTTCTTACGTTACACACACACACACACACACACACGCACACGCACACGCACACACACACACACACACACACACACACATATATATATATATATATATATATATATATATATATATATATATATATATATATATATATATATATATATATATATATATATATATATATATATATATATATATATAGTGCATTGAAAGACATTGCGTATAAGCTCGACAGACTTTCGCGTATTTTCGCATGCAGTTTATTTTATTATTGCAAGCGTCGTGATTAACCCAGATACTTTAAAACAAATCAAGAAGTTATTATGCCGCAAACACTTTTGTTTTCTACATGAGAATATTGTATTTATAAGTGGTACGGTAAAAAAGGTACGAATATGAAACAAACGCACTTTAATATCCACCACACACGCACGCACATTTTCACATATGAATTTGGTGCCATACATCAGTTCTCTAAAAAAGTGTCATATATTGGCTTTTTGTCTAGACAAACATGGAGAAAAAAGTTCTAAGTAACTTATCTGGAAAGCCAGAAATTGAATAAATAAATTTGAATCACTCATTGCTCCTAAAGCGACCCCCGTTTGTCCTAATGAACCGTTCTCTCAGAGATCGAGAAATGTTCAATAAAACAGCAATATATGCTAACAATTGGAACACTTTGTTGCTCAGTTTTCCAGAAGCACTGTAAGCTGACCTACACACTTATATCCGAGACTAAGCATCATCCATATAACATTGCGCCCAATGGCAGTCTTTGCTCAAAATGTAGTTATTTTTGGATTTCCCGCCAAGAAAGAGGGCCATTGAAAGCGTCTTGCGTTGTGTTCACCGTCTAAAGCTCACTTCTCGGGGCTGCATTGCTTCTGTCGCTGTTGGCACCACCACAGGCTGCTGCTCGGGTCACGTTGGATAGTATATAACGAAATGGATGTTTTTTTTTGTGAGGCACTGCAAGCTCATAACGTTATGTGCCAAAATGCATGACGTTCCCAAAAATTTCAAGCATACTTTTACATCCTGGCCATAAGGCTTTGTGCATTCAATTTCACTTTGTTTCCGTATCGCACAGAGAGCGCAACAGGCTGGCCAATCACCGATGGAGTCAGGACCACGCCTAAAACTCCGCGAAGTAAGTCAACGCACTGCTGATATGGTTTCGTTCTTGTACAGTACGTAAGTACTTTCTTATAGCCAGGTTGGCATTGTGTTTCGCCCATCACCTATCTTGTTTCTTCCATAGCGATACAGTGTTTCAGCATGTTGCCGTGCTATACCGTTATTGTTAATGGAAAGGGGGAAACTTGAAGAGATGAAAAATTTGTGAGCGCGAAAAGGGGGGGAGAGAGGGAATTGCTGCAAAGCTGACTGTTCCGACAAACGGACGTGTCTTGCTCAAGGCTGCAGCTGCTTTGAAGTTGCAGAGTCGAAAACAAATCCCGCTTGTCGAAACTGTACGCTCCAGCGACACCCCCTCATGGCCACGAATTGTTAATGCCGTTACTGAACCACAGCATTCGTACAGGGTGTATCAGCTAAACTGCACCAAGTAAACTCACTTTACGTGAAGTTTTAGTGGTCTTGTTCCAATACCACAGCTTGCGCGCGTGCACGATGTAAATAATAAATAAACAAAATTAAACTTCTTTCCGGGGATGTGCTTCGAAGCCAGGTCTTCGTGAAAGGTATACGCCACGTGCCAATGTTAGCCCAAAAGTGATTTCGGCTGAGGAGGCTATAGAAACATCTGGGAAACAGCAGACTTGCCGTGGACGATTCAATACAGTACAGCGAACTTCAAGGCTACTCACTGAAAGTTCACTAAACTGAATATTTATTAGAATACGGAACATCCATTTTGCACAGCAGCCATAGAGTCAAAAGTGTGGAATGCAACTTATTTTGAAAATATTTCTGTAATTGTAATTTAGACTGGTGCGAGAGGAAGAAAAGCTCTCCAGTCCCCGCCACGGTGGTCTATAGGTACTCTACTGCTGACACGCAGTTCTCGTGATCGACTCCCGGTTGCGGTGGCTGCATTTTCGATGGAGTCGAAGATGCTTTAGGCCCGTGTACTCAGATTTGCGTGCACGTTAAAGAACCCCAGGTGGTCGAAATTTCCGGAGCTCTCTGCTACTGCGTCCCTCATAATCATATGAGGGTTTGGGGACGAACCCCACATATCAATCAATCAATCAATCAATCAATCAATCAATCAATCAATCAATCAATCAATCAATCAATCAATCAATCAGCTAAGCTGTTAAGTTTGTCTACGGTCCTGTGCATTGCCTCTGGCGCAGCTGGTTGCTGTAACACGAGGCCTTGCAAGTCTCTAATACGTGCTACAGCCTGAAGAAGCGGTTGTCCTACTGAGATATAACTGCTTCAGTTTTGTCGAACTCATGAATGTGGGTGCACTGCGCACAAGCTGCTCTGTTGATACCCGAAACGAAGAAGGCAGAACAATACGGATGATACAGAAAAAAAAAAAAGGAAATTGACACGCATGTAGCTCATTTTAGTCTCCCGCATAGCCGCTTCGTCTCGGCGGCGCTGCATGCAAGTGCGATGTCACACTGCCGCTGATACCATAGAGTTTCCTAAAATTAACTAGAGGGTACTCTGGCGCTGCGATATTAAAAAATAACAATTTTGTTCTTGTACAATACCATTCACCGTTAAAGGGAACAAACACTGCAGTGAGCATGGTTCACATTGTCGGTCCTGTATGCAACTTCATATGAAAAAAAGGTTTATGCATGTCACTAATCGGTCAAAAGGAGCCAGAACGGCCAATCATAAGGAGTCACTTGTAAACATAAGTCGCTATGCTTTTGCAAGTGAGTGAAATACAAACATGCTGTGGATGCATGTGTTCCCTTTAACAGTGCACCCGGCTTTACAAGCAGCTGAACGTGTCACTAACACAGTTACTTCGTTTTTTCTTCCTTTATATAGTATACGCCTATCACAGTTTACGAGGTGATCAGCAGCTGCTGCGACAGCTAGCGCCTGTCTGTCTCTCACATGCGTTCGTACTTTGTAGCGCTAAAATCACCATGCTCTAATGATTGATGGTGTAAATTTAAGGGGTCGTTTTAGAGGGTACATATGTGCTGACTGACGCTCCCACGTTTAAATGCACATCCTCTAAGGCGGACGGGGGGATGCCAGCCACCGTGTAGCTCAGTGGTGGAGCATCGGACGCGTTATTCGAAGGTCGCAGGTTCGGATCCTACCGATGGCAAGTTATATTTTCGTCCACTTTTCTTTCTTCACATTTCACATTCATCATGTACTGCAAAAATACGACAAGGCGGACACAAAGAACGACACACCACAAGCACTTTGTGTGCGTCTTGTTTTTTTATTATTTTGCGCTACATTATGATTGTGATCCGACACCAAGTAGTCCAGCAACAAGTATTTCTGGAGAATGCTTCTTCACATTTACATTGTAATTCTAATAACATCATCTATATATACTCTCCCTGTCATTACTGTCTGTTCTCATCAATATCGTGGTATACAATGACGTTTGTAATTGGATTGCCTTCGGCTGCACGTACGCACAGTCAAGAGCCCACTGGCCCAGTCCGTGATCTGTCACTATGGGTCCAACGAGGAGACAGTCGTGGCTCTGCCGCCAGACGGCGTGTGCGACTACACTTTCTGCGAACAGTTCTACACCCGCTCGCACAAGGGTTTCCTCGAGGGAATGACCGCGGACCAGGCGACATTCATGGAGTCGGCCGGCCGGCACACCAGGACCGAATACGGCATCAGTTTTCCCGTCGTGTGAGTGACCTTGTCATGTGCACGGAGTCTGAGACCATAACGTACTGTACTCTGTGTCAACTTCAGAAGTCAGCAGCATTTCCTCCTCAAAGGCGGATGCCCACTAGTTTGCACCAATGGGCGTGTGTACTCCAGACTTACGTCACGAACAGGATTGCCACTTACCCCACCTACAAAGAACGTTGCCGAAAGCAAGAGCGGCGCTATTTGTTGAGTCGCTCGGAGTGATCGGCTGCCGCGTTTTGGTCGTTTGGGCGGGGCCTCCCCTGACTTCTCAAGTTTTGACTATAAAATAGTTTATTCTATACACTATAGACATATTTATTACATGTTTGTAAATAGGGGTAGGCGACGTCAAATCACTGAGGCGCTTGTGTCGACGTCACGGCGCGCAGGCTCCGCCCATCTCCTAGCTCGCCACCGCCGTCTATGATCACGTGACAACTGGAACAGCAGCCGCAAGGCTTCCTCCGAGCACGGTGTGTCGTGAAGACCCCCCCCCCCTCCCCACAACACAGCAGAATATTAAATAGTACAGATTGGCAAACGTAACGTGACGCAACACGTAAAAAAGAAAAGAAGTGCTATAAATAGATTGTCCGATGGTCGAAGGCAAGAGCTCTTGTGAGAATATTAAATACCAATGCGAAATATTATATCGTCATCTGGTTATGCTCCCTAGTTAATTTTTGTTTAATGATTTCTCTTCAGGGCCTTGGGCGCAGTCCACCTTGACCTGTCCAAGGAGGCGGCAGCTTCCAGCGTGTCGCGGTACTGGGGCATGCGATTCTACCACTACGGCTTCGTCACCATGGAACTCGGTCGCAGTTATAAGGAGCTCACGCACGTTCTCGAGGTTTTGAAAGTGAGCAATCAAGAAAAAAGCTGTTTATATATACGTACGACCGTAGCAATCCGATTAGCCTTGTAAGGTTCACGGGCCTTTCCGTATTGCCTCGGTTGGTTGAACGTTAACGGTCGTTCGCCGCGGTGATGTAGGTTGTGAGTGTGGATAAGTGTGCGAGTGAGTAAGTGAGTGCAAACGAGTGATTGAGCGAGTGAGCGATGATAGGTGATTGAGTTGGTGAGTATGGGTGAGCGTTTGAGGAAGGGAGTAACTGAGTGAGGTGAGTGAGTGACCACTAAGAATAAAAAAAGGCTGGCATATTTAGTAACGATTCGTCTTAAAAGACGTGCGAATGCGCATAAGAAAAGTGGAGAACACGAACGCTGACTATGTATACAACTGAGAAGGTGCTCCGCGACCGAAAAGAATGTAGACAGAAAACCTTCTACGCATGCCCGGGCTAGAGGCGATACCTTATGTAAGCCGTGGAGTGCGAGGGGTTTACGTGAGAGATAACTTTTAGGGCATTTGAATTTGCCTTTATACAAGTGAATGTACCTTCGACTAATGCATGTGGTTATTATTATTATTATTATTATTATTATTATTATTATTATTATTATTATTATTATTATTATTAATATTATTATTATTATTACGTGTCTTTACATTCTTCTTCCTGTGTAAAAGTATGCATTCAACGAATTGCGGTGTGAATACACACTGTTGGTAGTGTAAAGGTTACATATTCAGTGTGGAATTAGCGATCTCTTATTGTTACATGAATCTTGGGTTCGCAGACCGACCCGTCTGCCTAACGTAGAAGCAGTCGCAGCTATGAAAGTAACTTAACGCTCCCGTAATTCAGCTGGGAAATCTGTTGCGCGTGTTTTACGAAAGAAACGCCAGTCCACTTCTAGTCTATTACCCTCTCAATATTTCTCTGCATGGCGGCACATATCATATCTACTAGCTTAATGGCGGCCGTAAAAACTGCATCAGTACCAGACGTATACTTCTCACTTTCTTCAGCCGGTGAGATACGAATTGAATGTAAGGAACGCGTGGCTTTGTACAGACGTCTCGGTTGGTTGCGTTTTCTGTGCTATGACTGTAAAACTTCGGTGACACATGGCTGGCGGTGATAGTGCACTTAAAGCGAGTGTACTTACACATATTCATGCACACATCACAAGGTGTCACTTTGGTGGCGCGCGGCTACACGAGAAAGTGAAGTGCACTTTAGAAATGGTGGCAGGGGCGTTTGGCGGATAACTGTAGTGCAACATGTTTCTTTTCGCGCCCGTGGCTAATCGTCAGACCACTTTGTCTTTGCCGTAGTAGCAACAATGGCACACGTCATTGCAAGCGACTAAAGAACGACTCACCTACACCTGTGCAAAAAACGCGACTGACGCGGTCATAGCATGCATGTGTTTCCGCATGAAGACCACATCCCCCAAGCGGACGTGGCCGCAAACTGCCCGAGGGCGACAGTAGCGAAGTTTTGATTTGATTTATATATGGGGTTTAACGTCCCAAAATCACCATATGATTATGAGAGACGCCGTGGTGGAGGGCGGCGGAAATTTCGACCACCTGGGGTTCTTTAACGTGCACCCAAATCTAAGCACACGGGCTTGCAACATTTCCGCCTCCATCGGAAATGCAGCCGCCGCAGCCGGGATTCGATCCCGCGACCTGTGGGTCAGCAGCCGAGTATCTTAGCCACTAGACCACCATGGTGGGGCAGCGAACTTTTTGTTGTATTATGGCTTGTTTTAATGTATAGCAGTATTCTTAAGAAAAAAATATGGTTTAAAAATACTTTGAGCGCTGCTTTTTTACTCTTATACACAGCGTACTTACGTGCAAGGCACTGCTACCGAACCTGCACTGTCGAAGCGAAGTCAAGTTGGCGAACGCATTTTCCGGCAACTATCCTTGCAGCGAGTGACACTAAACATTCTCGTGCGCAATTGACACTCGCGGTGAAGTGCACTTGCTCAAAGCGCACCTAAGTTGCCACGTGCCACAGTGTTATCACTCCCTCCCTTCCACCTCACTCTCTCACTATTCCCCTAGGTAGCTCCTTGTAACCATATTTTTTCTAACCGGTTGGCGCAGATGGTCAAGAAACTGGTCACTCCTCTGACCTGGCGCCAGGACCGGCCCAGCTACACGGCCATCGGCTGGAATGAGAAGGACACCAGCATGGTGAAGGACGCCGTGAGAACGATGAAGTACGCTGGGTTACGCTAATGGGGGACCGGCTATGAAGCTTGCCTGTCGAGAGTTTTCCTGCAGTAGCGATCGCCTGCAGGGCTCGAGGCACTCTTGAAATCGGCGAAGGTTGATTGACTTGGCCCGAAGTTGAAGACAGCGAAGCGTTCAGATGTGCAGTTGCAAAAACTTGGAAAATTTGAAAGAAAAAACGTGAGAAAAACTAGATACACAGAAAGACGTGGATGCAGCGCAGTAGCTTTGAGCTTGTGTAACTTCCATGCTGTTTCAGATTTCGATTGGGTCTTGGATTGGTGGAAAAATTTGAATATTTATATACCATGATATATACGTTCATTTTGTCCTTTCCGCTTGACCACGAGCGTGCCTCAGTTTGCATGTTTTAGTTCGCGCTGCTGCACTTTCTTGTTTTACCTGTATTGGCAGCTTCTTGAAACGCGTCATCGTAATCGAAAGACTTTTAGGGGCGAAGCTCCTTAGGGCGTGGGCTGTGCGTCCCCTGTAGCCTGTATGTAGCCACCCCTAGTTTAGTTCTTGCAGTGTTCACTAGATGGCGGTACCGTCCCCTGTATGTAGCCACCTCTAGTTTAGTTCTTGCAGTGTTCACTAGATGGCGGTACCGTCTCCTGTATGTAGCCACCTCTCGTTTAGTTCTTGTAGTGTTTACTAGATGGTGGTACTTGTAGCTGATGATGAAAAGATGCAAAATGTTATAAACTAGAAAGCGGTACTTGTAGTTGATGAAAGACGCGAGATCTTATAAAATAGGAATGATGTCGCATATGGCGCGTGTCATTGGTTGAAGGCAATCGTTCGATTTAGTGCGGCGACGTACGCTAGGGGGAGCGATGTAATAAAATCGAGTGGGCAAAATGTACAGGGGATTCATGGTTTACCAGGTTTACCTCCGGAGCTTCGCCCACTCATCATCATTCACTTCGTGGATATGGCGGAATTTTTTTTGTAATTTCCCTATCTGATGAATGCCACAGAGATCCTTGCGTTTCTAAAAAAATTCAAGATGTGTGAGTTAACGCTGTACCGGCGCGTCTTTCTGCGTGCGTGTTCTGTCTTGCGTTGTTTCATCTTTCTTAAGTGCGGGCAAACTGGTCCAAGCATCATCCGTTTTAATAAAGGCAATACACATTGGAAGCTATACCTATCTTTTATGAACAGCAAGATTTTTCACTCACCCGAACGATAGCACCGATTGAAAACTGGTGGCTTGTAAAGCTTAACAGTATAACAGTACTTATGCAGGTTACCAAGGGGTTTGAAGGGCTCCTTGCATTGGGCTGTTAGCTTTTGTATTTCGTATGGTTATCAAATAAACAGTGTTAGGGCCCGCGAATATGCATGGAAACGGTCTGGTTGGTGCATACAATGTTTCATGGCCTTATTTATTCATGTCGCAATGTAGAGAATTAAGAAACAATAGACTTCCCAGAACAAGATGGTGGCACTTAGATGCTTTATGAAAAGTAGCCCATAACAAGAGGCAGGCCTGTGGTTGTGGAGTGGTCACGTGGCCTTTCGCCCTTGTGAAGTTTGCGGGGGAACGGGACTGGAGTCTCGTGCGAAATATCGCCACCAGACCGAGAAACATGTTGACATCTCCAGCGTACTGGAAAGCTGAACAGGCTATAGCAAATCATGTGGGGCAGCGTTAGGTCGAATACAAGAACGAGAAAAGACAGGGTATGTGGTGCCCATATAACGCTGCCCCACAAAATTCACTATGAGCCATAAACAACTATAGCCCAACACTCTGTTATTCTGTAGGGCTGGTTTGTTTTTGACTAAGGACGTAAAAAGTTACCAAAAAGACAAACAACTCGGGTTCACCATGCATGTGCCGTGTCGTGCCGACTTTTTCATGCCACATTCTGCGTGGCGCTGGAAACAATCGCAAAACTGGTTTCTGCACAAGGACGTCCTGCTTGTGCGGCATCGCAGAGTATAGATGGCATGTCAACCCCATAAGAACTAATAGGAACTAACTTTACCTAATACAGAAAGCAGCTAGCGCTCTCCGGCACTCTGGCATTTTTGCTTCTTGGCTTTTGCTTTTGTGCGCTGGTGTATCCTAATAGCATTGGCGGGGAACGAAAACCTTAGCAAATAGCCCATAAATTTTCACTACTTTTATCGTTGTGCGCGGCCAGTAATTGAAATAAAAGTTTCTTATAAGCTAAACATAATATTGCAAGAGCTAGTTCCTAACTTTACCTTCAAAAGAATCTGCTTATTCTGGGGCAACTTGAAAAGCACGCATTTTGCTTCGGTGTTAGGGAGTGATGATTGAATAGACCAGAAGTTTCTGGGGTGCACAACCCGTGCTGCTGCTGTCGAAATGTTCAAACCAACCGAAAAGGCCGAGCCCAAAAGGCCGAGCCTCCTCTCTTAACTGGCCATATCCTCTGTCGAACGGCCGCCGTGCGGGCGTTTAGGCACTGCGCCGTGTCGCCAATTAGGCAGACAAAAATTAGGGGCCTTTTTCCCTTCTTCAAGAACTTCGCATTCATTCCGAGCGGCCGCCGGCTCCCACGATTTCCGATCAAAGATAGAGAGTTATAGTATACCGGGCTTACCGTGATACCGGAATCGAAGTGCGCATGCGCAGATACGTACGTTACGCGTACCGCGTACCGTACGCGCGGTATTTTTCAGATTTAAGGTAGCGTTAGGTGCACGTAGTGTACGTAAACATGGCGGCACTCTCGGACGCCCGCTTCAAAGTGATTTTGGCGTAGTTGTTGAAATTAGGATTCACCTTGTTCGCAGCAAACGACTGTTCAAAGTGGCTTCGCTTGCCTCCAGTTAGCTTCGATGACCATGTATTACGGATAACTTGGCGTAGTTTTTGAGATAGCTTCCCATTTCGAACGCGCCTAGGCCTAACTACAAGATCAATGTAAACAAATCGGCAACGCAGATGTTTTCGCGTTTTGTACGTGGTTCATATTTATTTACTTTTATTATCACAAAAATAAACTTCTAGCAATTCTTCGCGCGGTAACATGGTCAAACATTCTCGTTTTCTTTTCATTTTCACTGTTTAACTTATTAACCATCTAATAGGTGGCGCCTCCATACCACTTGGAGGCACCTAAACCACGTAAGCGCGATTTCGCTAAACTATAAGACGCTGCCTACAACGAACGTTAGCGGCACGGTAGCGTCATTCCCTTAACCTACGCTATCACGCTAACGCTAAACTATAACTGTCTAATGTCATGCCGATCACGCAGATGACACAAGCGATCTCATGACCGCATGTTCGTGAGCTTTCCCGGGTGACGGACCGAGAGGCTGTATAGAGGAAGGGGGGTGGCTTGGTGGCCTGGTTGAAAAGAAAGACGACACTCTAATATATATACATCAATAGACTTCAATAGGAACGCAAAAACAAAGAAAATCTCTCAAGCGTTTCACCGAGGGTGAACACGGTTAAGTGCGAATGCACGGGGTGATGCTATGAGGGGAAGTAAAGTTAAAATCCGTTGGCATTCGCCAGAGTTAACATAAACTCCCCCGCAAGATCACATTGCGATTCCCAGCAACCATTAGACCCTCTCGGGAAATCTTGGTGAGTTTACGCGTATATGTGAGAGTAAATTCACACTATAATGATGTTTATGTCCGCGGCCCGCTTCGCCCACTTGCGCTCGGCATCACGAACCCTTCGCCGCGCTGCCTTGTCTTCAACCGGCGCGACATCTTCAACGACGCGTGCAATGCTCGCATTCGATTGCGTTGTACTCGTTGTTGGGGGCATCGCAGTCGAGGTTGATGCCTGCGATGGATCCATACCTATGACGACTTGCCGATCTCGAGCAAGTCGTGGTTGCGCGGGCGCGCGCAATCACGTGATGTGTGACGTTGCTGCCCCGTTGCTCCTCTCCGCTCCTCGCGCCGTTGCTAGGGAAGAGGAGGAGGCGCACCGCGGATGTCGGATTCAGGGTCGCTTATAAAGTGCATTCGCACTTAAAAAATCCCAGCATATCCACGTGAATGGTGATTGGGACGAAGCTTTCGTCAGCCCGTCCGTGCTTGCGCACGTTCGCGCACCTATCTATCCGTCCGTCCGTCAGCTAGTCTGTTTGTCCGTCCATCCGTGCGTCCATCTAGTGAACACTCCAAGTACCACCCTCTCCGACCTCTCATCCCCTGTGGCACATACCCAGTCTAGAGCGGGTATGTGCCACCGGTGGCTACGTACTACTACATACATACAAGGGATGGGCAGACCCACGCCTTAAGGAGCTTCGCCCCTAAAACGTCGTGGCTGCGTGTGCTTCCGACCGTTAATGACTCGGCTACTCTGCGTTGTGTGTTTAGAAGAAGTGGTTAACGATTCAGAGTACTTAGTACATCTACTATGGGAGAGCTGAAAGCCACCCCATGGTCAAAAAATTCCAACTTTCCCGCCATTTTTACTGGCCGTTCAACATTTTCACGATAGTGCAAACCATTGTTAGTTTGAGGCAGGATCTGCTTGATTGATTTATTTGTGGGGTTTAACGTCCCAAAACCACCATATGATTATGAGAGACGCCGCAGTGCAGGGCTCCGGAAATTTCTACCACCTGGGGTTCTTTAACGTGCACTCAAATCTGAGTACACGGGCCTACAACACTTTCGCCTCCATCGGAAATGCGAGGCAGGATCTGAGAAGTTATTATTGTGACTTAAGCAATAGAGGTAAACTGCTCTTAGCCTAAAGACGATTTTTTTTACATAGAAACTAAAATAAAGTTCAGCCAACAAATCTATTCCTTATAGGGGTATTGACACTATTTGAAGACACCGTGAAAGGGACACTTTTTTTGTTTTCTTGGGATCCAGTGTCAACACTCTCAAAACACTGGAGTCAGGCAACACGTATAAAATGTATTATATTGATTTTAAAGTCTTCATAGCTGAGCATGAGCAAGCCAGCTCCACTGCAGTAGACATTATCCCGACGAGTAAAGACAGTTACTGAATTTGCGAGCTCTGCCTCCCGAACGCGGCCGAAATTGTCGAAATCATTGTCAGGGTGAGTGGACGACGATTCACTCGTCCTTGTTTATGTGCACCACGATGAGGGGAGAGACTTGCCGCTAGTACGTCGCCCGTTGCTGTTTTCACGTGACGTCACACTGCTTTGACACGTCACGGAGAAGCCGCGTCGTCGATATCGAAACCGAAAGCGCCCTTTTAAGGTAGTGGCTGTCGAAAATATATTTGACGCGTTTCCGAGCACCGCAATACTCGTTTTAGGTCTCTCGACACCAACCCTTTTATTTGGACCAACAAACCGAAGACTAAATATTCACTTCAGTGCCCCTTTAAGTTGATACTTTTGTTTGCTTTAGCTCCGAATAACACTTTTTCCTAATGTTTTTTTCGCGTTGAGCGAAATCTTTCAGTTCTACGAAATCCAACAGGACATAACTCATACAGATACTTTTTGCCAAATGGAAAATCTGATCGTTAACTACCCTGTGGAAATAGCTGTGGCTTTCATCTAAAGCCTCCCCCTCCCTTCCCCGTAAAGGCATGAAAAATCCTGATAAGGTTTGTTTCCTTACGGAGTTCTGAAGTTCCAAAGTAGCTCGGGCTATGAGTGACGTGGAGTTATTAAACGAGCACTGATATGCCTCATTATACGGGCTTCTGAAATCTCGCCTTCATCTAAACGCGACTGCCACGCCTGGAATCGATCCCGCGTCTATTGGGTAAGCATCCTATGGTGCCGTAACCACCGAGCAGCTGAGTGGCTTGCCCGAGAAGGGAGCTACAGCAGATGAGTGCAGCCGTGCGGCCTTCTTTTGGTTTTATCAGCGATTTCCAATATTGGAATAAGTACGAAAACGGTGCGGGACGTGTCACTATTAGCCAACACATGACTGTTCTCAAACGCGTAGTCAGAAATTTTTTTCGGGGGGGGGGGAGGGCACCATTTTGATTTCGGGAGGGGCACCTCCTTAAAATGGCTATTTTTTGCTCTCTATGCCATAGTGAAAAAACTTTGGGGGGGGGGGGGGCACGTGCCCGGTGTGTCACCCCCTGGCTACGCCTCTGACTGTTCTGGACCTCTGACTGTTCTGGACTGTCTTTGCTTTTCAGTGCATGCGCATTGAACATTGCGTTACGCGTTGATTCCTTTGCAGGACAACGCTGATGCCGGACTTCATCATCGTGCACGGGCATCGCGTGTACGCTGGCAGCAACCCCTCCCCAGAACGAGTGTCCGCGCCCACCAACATGTTCGTCGACAAGGACACCAGCGCTATTGTGCAGACGCTTGTAAGTGCTTTCGCCTCCACCCCGAAGAAAATCGCGGCTGTTTTCATCAACCCGAACACTTTGTAGCACAATCTTGGTTCGAACTAAGCCCTGTTACAAACGAAGAAGAAATCGCCGCCCAAACACTCTGCACAAATGGTTAACCATGCGAAAGCTGAAACGTGCGACCCCGGTGTTTAGCAGTGGGTTCAACCCGACGGGGCACTGAATCCTTTCTAAATTACTGGTAACATGTTCGTGCTTCCTAAGGTTAGACAAATTACGGACTTAGGTTTACCACAGTGTTTATTTCACATGCCGCACATCGTGGCTTGCAGGGTCATGGAGAAGCTGAAACCAATGTGCCGATGGAGAAATTCCCGCCAAAAGCGCGCGTGTTTGCCCCGGTGAACGCACTTCCGGAATCATCACATTGACGCCGCAATGCCACATTAGGGAGCTTAAAAATAGCGTACCGCAAGTCATTGCAGTGCGGTCGCTGCGCATGCGTCGTAATGCGAGCCGCCGTACGTGCTTGTGGTCCGCCCGCAGAAAATCCGTAATAGCGTGCGGCCCGTGAGGCCCGCAAAGCGCTAGTTGCTGGTGTCGAGGGGTGTAGCTACGATCGTGCGTTTGGGGTATGTGGGGGGGGGGGATAAATGCGATAGCGAAATCCCTTCTTAGCGAGTTGAACGCGATAGCGAAATCCGGTCCCTAGTGCGCCCTTCTACCGCTAAGTGCACACTTATTAATATGGTTTGTTACACATACACAAACGCACACACACACCACACGCCCACAAACGCGCAGGCGCGCAAGTGCGACGTATCTATAGTATTGAAGTGACTGTGCAGTGTGGCCACTTCCCTCTGCTAGAACGGCGCTCTGCTGTAGTCGAGACACGTATTTCACAATGTCTCACAGATGGCACACAGGTACACACACACACGCGCGCGCGCGAATGGTACATACAGGTTTTTGATCCAAAGCAAGAGTTGCATGGCCTCCAAGATACATGCCGTGCGTTTGCTATCTTGGAGGCCATAAAGAGTCTCACAATGCCTCACAGATGGCTGCACATTATCTAGCGTTTGCTGTTTGCTTCATCAACGCCTCTGGAAAGGCATGATATGATTTCGGCTAGATGGATATAGTTGTCCATTTTCAAAGCTGTTTAAATGTTCCCGTGTGTTTTTATCGGCGATGACTGCACTATAGCTCCCCTATCCCGGCCTTTTTCGACGTAGTTTGATGGCCTCTCAAAAGCGCCTACAAATCGCCAAAGGGCTCGTTTTCGTCGAGACACCTGCCGAACGAAATGCGTTAAAGACACTCCTTTCACTATGAAACATTTATGTGGTGTTTTTCCCGATGCAGCTGCAAGTAACATGATAGCTTTGTGGTAAGATAACTGCTTGCCACGCGAAAGGCCCGGGTGTGATCCTTAATGGGACCGAAAATTTCATCAGTTATTTCATTTGCTTCTTTCTCGGCTTTTCGCTCACGGACGATTTTTCGCTAACAACCAACGGTGTCGACGAAATTTCAGCTTCACAAGCTCTCTTACGATATCGCGTTAAATCTCCCAATTGACGCTGCAACCCTACGTTGTTGCAAGCGTTGGACATCACGAGGTAACTGAGCGGCGTGTTTTGCAGGATCCGTCCGTCACCGGCGCTTGCATTCCCGTTCGCGATTTAGCGCGGCTTAGAAGGCTGCCGGATCATCGGATCGGTACAGAGCTGTTGCCGGCACACGGCCTCCCGGGTCTCTTTTTGTGCCAGGAGTGAAACAACGGTCCGACGAATGCGAGCTCTCACGTTTTCATTGTCGCGCTGTTCTGTGGTTGTATACATAACATACCAAAGGAGATAAATTTTTTTAAAATCCTCCTTGGACATACCCATGTGGAAGGTTTTGGCAGAAACCAGCGCGTGCTAGGCGCCACGTTTGCGATGGTATGGATGACTTAAGTCACTCACAACGCAGCCAATGGCGTGTGTGCTTGCGTACGACAAGGCGAACGTCATAACTGATAAGTGATATCACTGCCAATGGGGACTACTCGTGGCACCTCTGACGGACAGTTTGCCGTTTCTCAGCTTTGGTGTAAAAACATTTGCGTACATGTACTGAATATGAAATACTATAGGAAAAAGCAGCACATTGATTCGCTTCTCCTTCAGCACGAACCCTCAATTTTGTCCCATTCCGTCAACGTGTAAATAGTTTTATAATAATATTTTCTTTTGCCCCGCAGCGGTGGTATAAAAACTAAGGTACTCGGCTGCTGACCCGCAGGTTGTGGGTTCAAATCCCGGCTGCGGCGGCTGCATTTCCGATGGAGGCGGAAATGTAGGCCCGTGTGCTCATATTTGGGTGCACGTTAAAGAACCCCAGGTGGTCGAAATTTCCGGAGCCCTTCACTACGGCGTCTCTCATAATCATATGGTGGTTTTTGGACGTTACACCCCACATATCGATCAATTATTTTCTTCATGTACAGTTGAACCCTGAGAATCTTGACGGCGCACTTCGCCAGTTACCTTCCGCACAACATGCGGAAGACATTCATCGTCATGTAGCTCACGAGTTCTAAATGTGCTTTACGCTTTTTGTATATGCGTGCTTTTAACGCGAAAATGTTTTATGCCGGGGTCCACCACGACTCCGCTGACGTATTTCCGTCACGGATATGACATTGTGAAATATGTACCAATAGAATGGAAGGAAAAAAAAAAACTAGAAAGAAAGATTCCCCCACGCGGCGTCAAATTAGCAACCTCTCAATTCGCAGCGCGCGGCGCTATCCACTAAGCCATGCGGCGCATGTGATCGTGAATGCTAATGGAAAGCCATTTATATACACCATAAACTGTTTAATGATCCTCAAAGCTCCGAAACGTTGGTGCATTTTAGTTATCAGCCGCGAGATGGCGCGACGGGCTGGCTTTGGGAGCGCTTTAAAGGTCATCGCCTCCACGGAGCGTGGTATCGCCTGAACGCGTAGGTATACTTTGTTAGAGTAATCGGAGGACTTTCGTAGAATTTTGTAGAGGGCGAAGGTCACCACTCGCTGCCACGGCCGCGTTGACGAAAGGAGTGCGCTGCTGACACACGACGAAGTATGAAGTGTGATAGTTGTTCGCGCTTGTCTCATGTATACTTGTGCGCTCGTTTCGTGCGTCTTTTTGTATCAAACGTGCGCTTTGAGTGTCGAGCTGTGAAAGTTGTTAGTCCGCACTCGTTCTGTGTATGGCAATGTCGTGCGCGATTTGCTTGGTGTGTACGCTGCACCTTTCGAGCTGCTTCTCACTCTTCAGGTGATTTTGAAACTTGTTGCTGTTGCTGAAACTGCACAATAAACGCTCAACTACCCCCGTGAAGATACGTTTCGTTTTCGTATTAAACCGATTTCTAGATTGGGGGTCAGCCAGGTTTTAGGGGCGAAGCTCCTAAAGCCGTGGGTCTGTACATGCATGTCTCTCTTGTTACGTGAATGCCTAGTTCTACGACTCACTAAGTAGGTGCGCACGGACGAACGGACGGAGTATTCAGTTTAATTTTTGGCATCACGGCCGCTATTATGTGACGAATTTCCCGCAGATATTTATTGGAACCAATCTATGCATTTCCTAAATCATTTAATTGTTTTTGTAAGAGATCAAAGTGCTAGTACGTTTTTGTCTTGCAGCAATTTTCAATGCGCATGTTAATATTAAACTCATCTGTGTGGGTAGCCGAAATCTGTGATGTAATTAGATCAAGCTCTGAGGCATTTCAGGATGACTATTGTACACTGAGGTATTTGGGTTCATTGGCAGTATCCACTCAGCGGTGTCGTCGCACAGGCTCATTAAGTGTAAGGTTCTCCCTTAGTATAATTCCAAGTACTCGAAATCGTTTACTACTTCTTCTATACAATCCTAAACGCGCCACTTGCAAGAAGGAATCTCTATATAATGACGCAATTACTAACAACGATGTTGGCAAAACAATAACATATTCATGAATGCTTGATGAAGCATTCCTTTCTTTAGGGGCGAAGCTCGTTAGGGTGTAGGTTGTTCCCTCGTAGTAGTATGCTGTAGGAGCCACTTCTAGTTAATTGATCACTAGATGACGTTGTGTGTATACGTCCTTGGAAAGAATATTACTAGATGGCGCTAGTGGTTTTCGTAGAGTTGACGAATAAAGAGTTTAGAATGGGGCTTTTAGAATGAAAAATTCACGGAATATCCAGAGTGAATATTGAAGAGTGATGTGGAGCGTCCATATGTCCGTGCGACGCGAGTTCTAGTGTGATAAGAGTGGATGGACGTAAAGCCAGACAGACGGATGGACAGACAGACAGGCAGACGGACGGACGAATGGGATATGCACAAAATATGCTATGAATTTTTTCAGATGCGAAGCAGCTCTTTCGCCATCCTGTGGTACGCTGTCCCTCCGTTCGAATCCGCGCGTCTCAGGTGTTGGCGCGGTGCGAAGTAGGTCACGCCGCTGCTGCGCAATAACGTCACGCTCCTCTCGCAGTGCACGCTGACGTGACTCTGCCTTCGCCTGCCGTGCGCTCGACGCGGCACCCACAGCTGCCGCCTTGTCCGTTCGCCCGCAACACCTCCCGCGACCACCGCTCGCTACACCGCCGACTCGTCGGTTCACGCGCAATAAACCTGACGTGCGCCTAACGTATGCGTGTCGCCTACAAGACCTGCGCCAGCCATCGCTTGAAACGAATCTTTTCGCACTCACCACAGCACTCGCTAATTAGCGCTGTTCATCCCGTGACGCCACCCGTGTGCAACGCTGCTGCTTCGCATTCTTGGGATAGATGGTCTATGTTTTTTCCAGTAATTTAGCTCTTTATTTGATAAAATGTTGATTTGTTATACGCACATTTGTATACCATGCTTTTGTATTCTTGTCAATTATTGCTATTTGGCGTTATGTTGTATGCAAAATCGCTTTATGTTATGCCTATTTGCAAGCAACTTCTGTACCCACGCCTGCAATGTTTCGCATGTAGAGTTGCAGTATACGTAAATAAAAATTCAATGAGTTGGTGTGGAGACGCTGATTGATACCTTATGGTTTGAAGAGAAACTGCGCTTGAAACGAGACACCAAAGTGGAAGCAGACTGGACGAACGCAGTTTGGGAGCGTCGGTTACAATGACAATGGCCGTCAGGTACAATGACAACAGAAACAGGTGCTGATGAATGTGATGTATGTGGGAGAGAGAAATGCGAAAAATGTTTCTCATCATCTGCTCGTGTTTTGAAGTTTGGAGATTGGTAACTTGCGTTACAGCGCACCTTTGAGAGGTAAACATTTTTACGTTGACGTTATTTTGTAGAAATGTCTATAGTGAAGCATTTGATTGAATTTTAAAGTTAGCAGTGAGGCTTGATCACTTCTTGTGTATAGTCATTCTCTGATCTATGCGCTGTTTACCGTTTTACCACGTGTCGTCGAAAGATGATGACGAAGCTATTTGTGGGACTCGCCCATCGCAGGGACAGGCGATCCAGTCACTGAAAGCGCTGTCGCGCACGCGCATCACCGCCGCCCTGGCACTCTCGGTGTCCATGTCGGCCTTCGGCTACAACCTCAAGAACGCCGATCTTCCGGATGGCACTGGTGCCATGTTCCAAGAGGCCAATGACAGCAGCGTGCCACCGTTTACGGAATACAGACACGTAAGTACAAACAGCCGCCTTTCTCTTTTTACGGCAGAATTTAATAGGGAGTTTTAGCATAGCGCACCGCGAGCCCTTGCGGTGCGGTCGCTGCCACTGCGCATGCGTCGTAACACGAGTCGGCGTTCGCGTTCGTGGACCGCACGCGAAAAATCCGAAATTGCGTCTGGTGATTACGGCCCGCATGTGGCCCGCAAGCGCTGGTTTCGAGGCTACGGGCGGTGATGGCGGCCTGCACGTGGCCCGCAAGCGATGGTTTAGAGGATACGGGCGGCGATGGCGGCCCGCACGTGGCCCGCAAGCGATGGTTTCGAGGCTACGGGCGGTGATGGCGGCCTGCACGTGGCCCGCAAGCGATGGTTTAGAGGCTACGGGCGGCGATGGCGGCCTGCATGTGGCCCGCAAGCGATGGTTTAGAGGCTACGGGCGGTGATGGCGGCCTGCACGTGGCCCGCAAGCGATGGTTCTGAGGCTACGGGCGGTGATGGCGGCCTGCATGTGGCCCGCAAGCGCTGGTTTCGAGGCTACGGGCGGCGATGGCGGCCTGCACGTGGCCCGCAAGCGATGGTTTAGAGGCTACGGGCGGCGATGGCGGCCTGCACGTGGCCCGCAAGCGATGGTTTCGAGGCTACGGGCGGTGATGGCGGCCTGCACGTGGCCCGCAAGCGATGGTTTAGAGGCTACGGGCGGTGATGGCGGCCTGCACGTGGCCCGCAAGCGCTGGTTTCGAGGCTATGGGCGGTGATGGCGGCCTGCATGTGGCCCGCAAGCGCAGGTTTCGAGGCTACGGGCGGCGATGGCGGCCCGCACGTGGCCCGCAAGCGATGGTTTCGAGGCTACGGGCGGTGATGGTGGCCTGCATGTGGCCCGCAAGCGCTGGTTTCGAGGCTACGGGCGGCGATGGCGGCCTGCATGTGGCCCGCAAGCGCAGGTTTCGAGGCTACGGGCAGTGATGGCGGCCCGCATGTGGCCCGGAAGCACTTGTTTCGAGGCTACGGGCGGTGATGGTGGCCTGCATGTGGCCCGCAAGCGCTGGTTTCGAGGCTACGGGCGGTGATGGTGGCCTGCATGTGGCCCGCAAGCGCTGGTTTCGAGGCTACGGGCGGTGATGGCGGCCTGCATGTGGCCCGCAAGCGCAGGTTTCGAGGCTACGGGCGGTGATGGTGGCCCGCATGTGGCCCGTGTTAAGGGTGGTCTCTTGACCGCCGCCGTCAGCAGGTTGTGCTCGTAACTTGCATCAGGACCGACGAGAAGGGAAGTACCGGCGAGACGGCGCACAACAGCAAATTAAAAGAGTTTAATACTACATAGTTAGACCAAAGTAGACATTCAAGTTTACAAACAAAGGTAAGAAGCCGAGGAGCAGAGTTCCGGCAGAGTCTCAATCCAGACTGCTCTACCCAGTCTCTCCCTGCGCGTTTTTAAAGGGTTCCAGACGCTTGTGTGACGTCAGGCGCCTCCAGACATGACCAAATATGGATCACTTTGTGTTCGCACCACATACCACGCCACTGGTCACGCCACCGATCACGCGACTGATCGCGCCACGGATCACACCACCGGCGTTCCCACACTCAAGAGCCAGGTACGAATGAGCCATGAGCTCACCGCGTTCTCGCGCACAGCACATGACGACCTTCGCGGCAGCAGCGTCTCAGGTTCCTCGGCGTCTGGGCATACACTTCTGCGCCTCTACCCCCGATACGTTTACAGGCCCGGGAGCGTTCGCACGCTGTCCGTGGTCTTGCATTTGGGCCCAAAGGGGTTCGCGTAAAATGAAGCGTAACAGACTGCCCCCTCGCGGATGGAGATCCCGAATGGCAGGGGACAGCATCCACTGTCAACAGGGATCAGTCGTCGAAGCTCGTAGCCTTCTTAACCTGGAGCACGGTACGTGATACCTGGCTCTAGGCCCTGTTCCGTCTCGTAAGGTAGTTCCGCCAGATTGCCCTGATGTTGTCGAGGTTCGCCGAAGGCTGGAGGCAAACCATACAATGGAATCCAGCAAATGGCGACAGTCAAAATTGGCCAAAGACAATGGTATGAGCTCCTTTCCGGGGCGACCCCGCAGGGGCTCGTCGGTGGGGCTGGTCGCCAGGCCGCTCCGGGTGGTGAGATCATCACACCCCACCGCTTCAGGTCTTTCATCAGCAAGAAGGGAAACCACAGGTTCTTCCGGCGTTCCTGCCAAGAGTTTGGAACCGACGTGGTGTCCGAAGAGATGCCAGATGACAACGAAGTCCTCTCTCTGGGAGGGCAAGATCCTTGCCATGGTAGAGCCGGTCGACTGAACAAACAATCCACGGGAAAACACAGGATAACAAAGCCACTGAAGAAGCAAGCGCGAGACACGTATCCACTGAGCCCCGCCAGGCTTACCTTAAACACAAAAGTCTCAATCTTATTACTCGTACAAAGTACTAAACACACCACTAATTTCGTTGCCCACCTAACGACGCACAGGTCTTCCATAACTACGGAAGAAATAATAACACAAAAACCTATGTCAGGAAGAAAAACAATCGAGGCCAACCAATTCATGACCTAGAGGCTTCGGCTTAAGCCATCGGCATTGCCATTGAGACTCCCCTTTTTGTACCGTATTTCGTATGAATACTGCTGCAAAACGAGGCTCCAGCGCAGGAGGCGACCATTTTTGGAAGAAGTGGACTGCAGCCATCTGAGAGGACAGTGGTCTGTCTCTATTATGAACCTCGAGCCTGCAAGGTAGCACGACAACTTTCGCACTGCCCATACGAGACACGCACATTCTTTCTCGGTTGCGCTATACGCTTGTTCTCGCACAGTCAGCTTACGACTGGCATAAAGAACTGGGTGTTCACCGTCCCCTCCTCGTTGGCACAACACTACTCCCATGCCTCGCTCACTAGCATCACACTGAACTATGAACTCTTTCGAATAATCAGGTGATTTCAGCACAGGTTGACTTGTTAAGGCGGCTTTTAATGCTTTGAAAGCCTCCTCTTTACGGTCATCCCAGATGACAGTTTGTGGCTCAGTTTTCCGGAGCGCGTCAGTTAAAGCGCTAGCTAATTCCGAATATCTCGGGATGTAACGTTGATAGTAACCTGCAACCCCTAGAAATGAGCGGATATCTGTCTTTGAGCGTGGTTGCGGGAAATCGCGTATGGCAGCTACCTTGAGCTCAGAAGGTCGGAGGCGTCCTTGTCCGATTATGTGACCTAGGTAGATCACCTCAGCTTGAGCGAGTTGGCATTTAGGTGCCTTCACAGTTAGTCCCGCTTCACGCAAACTCGTTAGAACCACTCGCAGATGTTGCATGTGTTCCGACCAAGAGGACGAATATATCGCCACATCGTCTAAGTAGGGTAAAGCGAATTCCCCTAGTCCTCGTAACACCTTGTCCATAAGGCTTGAAAAACAGTATGGTGCATTTTTCAAACCGAAGCTCAATACCTTAGGGCGGAACGTTCCGAACGGCGATATGAACGCTGCATATCTGCTAGCCCTTTCGGTGAGAGTAACCTGCCAGTAGCCTCGAACGAGATCCAGCGTGGAAATATATCGAGCTCCACTAACCCTCTCAATGCGCTCTTCAATGTTTGGTATAGGGTAAATCTGATCTTTGGTGATCGAGTTTAGCTTGCGATAATCCACGCAAGTGCGTGGATCTTTTCCCGGCACCTCAACTAAGATTAAGGGCGAAGTGTAATCGCTCTCACAGGGCTCGATCACGCCTAATTCCAACATCTTCTTCACCTCGGAATCCATAATCTCTCGTTGGCGCGGTGACACTCGGTAAGCTTTGCTACGCACGGGTTCTGAGGATGTCAGCTCGATGTCATGAGTAACAACTGAGGTTCTTCCAGGCCTATCTACAAATAAGTCCTGAAATTCTTTCAGAAGATCCTGGAGCTCGATCTTTTGCTCCGGCTCTAACTGCGCTTTCGATATTAATTCTTTGATTAGTGGTTCACCATCCTCACCGTTTATGACTGATGCAAGCCCTGGAAGGAATCTCCTCGGGGATGTTCACCATCATGCATACCACTGCTTCCCGTTCTCGGTATGGCTTGAGCAGATTGCAATGATACACTTGCTGTATCTTTCGCTTTCTGGGCAGGCGTATCACGTAGTTTGTGTCAGAAAGCTTTTCAACTACGTTGGCGGGACCTTCCCACTGCACTTCTAACTTGTTTTTCTGCGACGGTCGCAGTATCATTACTTTGTCCCCGACATCGAATCGACGGGTTCTGGCTGTGCGGTCATAGTACACCTTTGACCTATGTTGCGCTTTAGCCATGGCTTGCTCTGATAGCCGTTGAGCGCTTCTTAAACGCTCCAGTAGCTTCAAAACGTACTCGACCACTACTGGGTCTTCGGCTCGGCCTTCCCACAATTCTCGAAGCAAGCGAAGAGGAGATCGCAACGAGCGGCCGTACACGAGCTCGGCTGGCGAAAACCCCGTTGCTTCATGCGGGGCAGTCCTTAACGCGAACATGGTAGCCGGCAAACATAGCTCCCAGTCCGTCTTCCTTTCGTAGCATAACGCCCTCAACACTCGCTTCAGAACGGAGTGGAGCTTCTCCACGGAGTTAGACTGAGGGTGGTAGACTGAACTATGAATTAGTTTTACTCCGCACCTTTCCAAAAACGTAGTGGTAAGAGCACTAGTAAACACAGAGCCTTGATCCGACTGTATTTCGGCGGGAAAGCCAACTCGTGCGAATATGGAAAGGAGCGCGTTAACTATTTCCACAGAGCTAAGTTCTTTAAGTGGAACCGCTTCGGGGAACTTAGTCGCTGGGCATATCGCGGTCAGCACGTGGCGGTACCCCGACGATGTCGCCGGCAGTGGGCCTACAGTGTCCACTACGAGCCGCCGAAACGGCTCTGTGATGATAGGCACCAGCTTCATCGGCGCCCTCGACTTGTCACCCGGCTTACCTACACGCTGACACGTGTCGCATGTCCTTACAAATCGCTCTGCGTCGCGGAAACAGCCTGGCCAATAATACTCCTGCAACAACCGTCCCTTCGTTTTCTTGACGCCTAAATGACCTGCCCAAGAACTTCCATGCGACAAGCGCAGTAAATCCTCTCGATAAGCTTGAGGCACGACCAGCTGATCAAACATTACACCCCTTTTGTCAACGTACTTCCTGTACAGTATGCCATCCTTCTCATAATAACCTATGTTTTTCGGGGCTATCTTTTCATTTACCCTGCTCTGGATGTTTCGCAAGCTCGGGTCTTTATCTTGTTGATTCCTCAAGGCCATGCTGTCTACCATTAACAGTCGCTGTAAGCTTTCCGACGTAGGCGCTACAAGTAAATCTCTGGAATGCTCTTCCAATATTTCTGATGGTGCCCGTGCCGTAGCTTCATCCTCCACGGATGGGACCCCCTGCTGTTGTAACGCTGGCGCAAGTTCGACCTCTGCTGGGGAGTCCTGCGTCAGGCCGATTTCAGCTAAAGGGGACTCGGCAACTGCCTTCGCAGCGAGTTCCCGTGCTTTCGAACGCGTTAGCGCCATCACATTTGCCTCCCCAAACAGCTGCCCTCTCTCGCGCAGCATCTTGTCAGATCTATTCGAAAACAGGTAAGGGTATTGCGGAGGGAGTGCCGGCGACACGGCAGCTTCCGTCTCGAGCGTGCCGAAAGGACCTTTGATAGTTACCTTTGCGACGGGAAGGCATGCACTACACGACTCTACAGCCTGCTTGATCCAAGCACACTCACCCGTGAACATTTGCGGTTCAACGTACGAGCTGTGAACTACGTCCATCGTAGCCGCAGAATCGCGCAGTACGCGGCATGGCTTCCCGTTCACTTCAAGGTCGCGCATGTAAGGTTCGAGAAGCTCGATATTCTCGTCCCTACCACTGATGGATAGAAACACAACTTTTGGTTTCTTACAGTGCGCCGCAATGTGACCGGGTTTATGGCAGTTATAGCAAAGGAACGGTTTCCTCGCTTCTAGCTTCCTTTGCTGTTCTAACGCAGGTTCGGTGTTCCGTTCCGACTCCGACGTATTTACGGTTCGGGCATTCCCAATTTCAGGCTCTTCCTTCGTTTTCACAGGCCCTCTCTTTGGCTTGAACCTAAAATCGGGACCCCCTTTTCGACCACTGTCACTGCCTTCGCGAGCCCGACGTGTGACGAATTCCTCTGCTAGCTCTGCGGCTCTGGCTACAGAGCTAACATCTGGCCTGTCTTGCACCCAATGCCTAATGTTCTCTGGTAACCGGTTGTAGAATTGCTCTAGTAAAAAACACTCAATAACCTTTGCGTGGTCACCGTAGGCCTTCTCCTCCTTTAGCCATTCCACCATGTTTGACTTCAGTTTATAGGCAAATTCAGTGTATGACTCACTCCTTCCTTTCTCCAATTCACGGAATTTCCGCCGGAATGCCTCCGCGGACAGCCTGTACTTCCTAAGCAAACTGGATTTTACTTTATCGTAATCGTCGACCTCCTCAGTGGATAAACGAGCGATTGATTACTTCTGCTGCCTCGCCAGGTAAGAGTGTGAGCAAGCGCTGTGGCCACGACTCACGGGAGAACCCCTGCTTCTCACACGTCCGCTCAAAGTTCACCAAGAACAACCCAATGTCCTCTCCGAGTTTATAAGGGCGAATTAGTTCTGTCATTTTGAGCGATATGTGCACCCCTGCACTGTTTGCCTCGCTTCTCTGCCCTGCCGTTCGCACGCGCTCTATTTCAACCTCGAGTCGCTTTAACTCGAGCGCGTGATCGCGTTCCTCGCGCTCTCTCGAACGTTGAAACTCGAGTCGTTTTAATTCGAGCTCCCTCTCCTCACGCTCTTTCTCTTGCTGTTCTCTACGCTCCTCTGCCTGTCTTTTTGCGGCTTCCCTTTCTCGAATTATCTCAAGGCATTCCGTCAGCTCATCTTCCTCAGCCTCCAGAGCACTAATAGCCTCGATCAATTCTGGTTTCCGGAGTGCGTCAGAAACATCCAAACGCAACTCCTTTGCAAGCTGTAATAACTCCGCTTTACGCAGCAACTTCAAATTCATGGCTGTGTTCAGTGCGACCTTTCCTACTGTACACAACTATCTTGCCGCAGCCCATTTTGGCGACAACAATAGTTCGAATTACCAGTTACGCTTCCCCACTGAAAAAGCCTGGCAAAACTCAGCAGACAAAGCCCCGCACTCACCACTCAACAGCCAAGAATTCCGCGTAGACCCTCGCAAACACTGCATCTGGTTGCGGCCTGGCAGACGAGACGGCTCGTGGATCCGTGTCGCAGCTCAGCCCTCGAGTCGTCGAAATGACTGCAGCATCCCACCGCTGCCACCAGTTGTTATGGGGTGGTCTCTTGACCGCCGCCGTCAGCAGGTTGTGCTCGTAACTTGCATCTGGACCGACGAGAAGGGAAGTACCGGCGAGACGGCGCAGAACAGCAAATTAAAAGAGTTTAATACTACATAGTTAGACCAAAGTAGACATTCAAGTTTACAAACAAAGGTAAGATGCCGAGGAGCAGAGTTCCGGCAGAGTCTCAATCCAGACTGCTCTACCCAGTCTCTCCCTGCGCGTTTTTAAAGGGTTCCAGACGCTTGTGTGACGTCAGGCGCCTCCAGACATGACCAAATATGGAACACCTTGTGTTCGCACCACCTACCACGCCACTGGTCACGCCACCGATCACGCGACTGATCGCGCCACGGATCACACCACCGGCGTTCCCACACTCAAGAGCCAGGTGCGAATGAGCCATGAGCTCACCGCGTTCTCGCGCACAGCACATGACGACCTTCGCGGCAGCAGCGTCTCAGGTTCCTCGGCGTCCGGGCATACACTTCTGCGCCTCTACCCCCGATACGTTTACAGGCCCGGGAGCGTTCGCACGCTGTCCGTGGTCTTGCATTTGGGCCCAAAGGGGTTCGCGTAAAATGAAGCGTAACACCCGCAAGCGCTGATTTCGAGGCTACGGGCGGTGATGGCGGCCCGCATGTGGCCCGCAAGCGCTGATTTCGAGGCTACGGGGCCGCTGCGATCGTGCGTTGCGGTTCGCGGCAGGGCAAACGCTATTATAAAGCTCTTATGGCGCCCGCTTCGCCCGCAACGCACGTAGCACTTGCAAACGGTATTCTAAAGCTCCCTATTATGGCTATAGGTTCTTGCGGATCGCGTGCGTGGTTCAAAGACGCGCAGAACGACAACTTTCAGCCACCCAACTATCTTGATTAAATCCAGCGTTTTTGCGCCGTAAAAGTGGACATGGCGTAAAAGTAAACAAAAAAGGTGATTTTATAAATATAGGGTGATGTATAGGGCAGAATAACGTGAAATGATTGTCTTGAGAACAAGATAGACCACTTGCCTAAGAAGTGAATCTCATTCCGTCCTTGTACTTTTGAAACCACGGGGTTTCTATTTCACCACAGGATACCGCTTTAAAACTGCCGTTGGCCGCCGTTGGTGATATTCAATTCAGCTTTCAATTTCATACGTGAGCGTCTCGGATACGAGGAGAAAAGGCAAATACGCTCTGTCTGACGGCACCGTATCACCCGAATGCACATGTTCAGATCATGGAAAACCAGAAATATGACAACTTATTAGTACATGCCTGACGAACTTTCATACGAGGTCAACAAAATAGATTCACATTATGGAAGAAAAAGCAACAAAACCAGAAAAAAGAAACCTAGAGAACGTATAGACCCATAGACCTGCATGCACAACTTAACATTCTTGATTATAAGACAAAAAAAAAACGTTATTGATTCAATGAAAGGGTTCAGGGACAAATATTTCTGCATAATTTCTATGGCATGCGTATGTCTGTTAAGAAGACTGAGAGTGAAGTATACATATGTTACTATTTTCTACGACGAAGTGCACTATGCATATGAGAAATGCCGGAATCTGAGTGTAAGTTTCTTATTCACTTTGTGTGGAAATAATAATAATAATAATAATAATAATAATAATAATAATAATAATAATAACAATAATAATAATAATAATAATAATAATAATAATAATAATAATAATAATAATAATAATAATAGATTTCCTAGCTTCCACGTTCACAACGTTGAAGGACTAAACATTTTCACCTATACAGGCGACATAGGTGTAGCTGGCGTTAATGTCGCATTTTGTTTGTTCCTTGCATAGAAGCGCGTAGCTACGCCCACCTATATGCGGAGACAGTTTTTTTTTCCCAGGGAAGATCTCTACTTATAGGGCATGTGAACATGAGTCTTAGATGATGACGAAAACGCACCATCCGTTCGGCATAGTCGCACCGTCTTTAGAAGGCCGCGCTCTCTAGAGTTGCATTATATATGAGGAGCATATGCAGTAGTTCTAGCACGCCCGTCTATTGTGCCAGCGGCAAAAGAAACGTGAGATTATACGGTGGCACCGGGCCGAAACGACTGACGAAGAGAGGGTTAAAATATTTGAATCTACTGAAACGCTTGACATTCTCCTTTTCTTCTTCTTTTTTGCTTTCTTTATCTCTCTTTATGTTTGCAGTAAGTCGCCACTGTAGAATACGACCACATGAGTCGGCTCAGTGATATTTTCCGAATGTGGGGCTTCCTTGACACAGAAGGCACTTTACAACCTCATTGCAGGTGTGCGGCTACCCGGGCGATTATTTCTACAGTAGAGAGCGCTACAACTACTCATACAACTTCAGGTACAGATACCAAGACGGACGCATCTTGTTATGGGACACCGAGGGAAGCCTTCGAGAAAAGGTGAGGGCGTCTAGTGTCACCTTGAGCATGAGGGCTTGTACGCGCACTATACCCACACAGCTGCATGGCACGTGGCGAGTCACCTGCCGCACGTCAACGGTGGGTGGGCGGAAGAGCGAATCGGCGACGCTCTTTAGCCCACCGGTTGCATGCGGTAGGTGGCCCGTCACGTGCGATGTGGCTGTGAGGGTAGAAGCCTTGACCTTTGTAGCAGGGTCTCAAACTAAGCTCACCTGGCTGGACGCAGCATCGAAACACTCTCTTGCAAGGGTCAAATCAGTGAAGAACACTGATGGGACTAGGTATAGGGTTGAAAGAGTATAATACCTGCTGGGGTTTTTGGCCGAAAGAATTCGACATTTATTGTGAAAGACGCCCAAGTGAAGGGCTCTGGAAATTTGAGTCCTTAAGTGAGTATTCTACATAGATGGGCCTCCAGCAGTTTGCTTCCATCGAAAAGCGACCAGCGTTCGAACCCGCGACTTTCCAGTTGGAAGTCGCGTCATAACCGACAAACGCGGTGGGCGAAATTCGAAGGAGACCGAGAATTGACCGACAAAACATGAATTGTACCAACATTCATTTGCCGATGCATCTTACAGTTTGACAGGTCACTGACCATCGTCAAAACAAATGAAGGACGTTTCGGGATCTGTACGGATCCCTTATTTTGCAATGAAATACCAGTGTGAAGATTCCACAAAGTCCATTTTGGAGAAGGGATGCATAGAAATCCTGAAACGTCCTTTGTTTTTTTTTGTTTGGACATTGGTCAGTGACCAGTTTTTTTCCACAATGCCCTTACCTATTTTACAGTTGGATAGGTCACTGACCAGTGTCAAAACAAATGAATGACATTTCGGGATCCGTACGGATCCCATATTTTGCAATGAAATATCATTGTGAAGATTCCACAAGAGTCCATTGTGAACAAGAGATCCATAGAAATCCCGAAACGTCATTCTTATTTTGTTTTGACAATGGTCAGTGACCTGCTTTTTCCCACAATGCCCTTACCTAACCAGACGGTATTCTGTCGAACTCTCGACTACAGGTTGCAGTTCTAAGTCAACCAAGGGGAGTATTTTAGTCTCCCTTTTCTTTCTTTCAGATGTGTCGCCTCAAGAGGAACTACACCAAGGTCCCGTACAGCCTGGCAGCGTACGACCTGGACTGGGATGACGAAGAGGACACCTGCGCGTTCGCCAACTGGTTCGGCGCGTACAGCCGTGTGAAGATGGTGCGCGTGCTGAGCGACTTCTTCCACGACGGCTTCAGCAGGGCGCACGACGAGGCGGACTGCTTGGTGATCGGCGACGAGTTTTAGGCTTAGCCACTAAGCCTCGCGAGGAGCTCGTCAGTGACGCACCGGCGGCGAGCGCCATTTTCGGACGCGGAAAATTCACCCTCGGATTGCGTCCATTGATTACATTGTTTCCTCTTAGATATCTTGACGTCTTTTCGTATATTCGGTTTCCGAAATGAGGTATTTTTTTAGAAAGTAACTTAAATGCGTAGGCGTGATCCAGGAGCTTTTCAACGTCATATTTTATTTTAAATGCGAAAACATTACTTGGTACATTGCGCGACATAGTCGTACATCAGCAATTCGTGGAAAAAAAACGACACACAAATTGTGTCACAGGGATGCTTAATTTGTGCTCGCGGGCTATTTGGTTCTTCCCATAAAGGGCGTCGAAGACGCGGCCCACAAACCCCTCACTTGCGACCTGCACATGATTGTCTTCGTCGCATAGCTTTTTTTTATTAGGTATGTACATGAACTACACAAACTAGTAAGTATGTTCATGAGCTACAAAGACATGTCGGGTTATTTTTATTTCGAGAGAGCACTAATGTGGTCATGATGTGTTCAAGAACAACCACGAAACGAAAACAAAAAAAAAGCCACGCATTAAAAAACACGCCAGGCCTGCGCGAACACGTAGTACAGTCACAGCGAAAGCTTGAAAAGTGGCTTTAAGAGCCTTTTCTAAGCAGTGTTTGGGTAACTGCTACGAGCACACTTGGTACGTACCCACTGCGCCATAAATAATAACTTTCGGAAAATCATGATATTTGCTACACGCTTGCAAGTATTTATTTTTGTTTTTTTTTTCAATCAGTGGCTCAACACAATGAATTATGGCTGAAGTGGGTCTGCATGAGCCACAGTTAATAGGCGATCGAGAAGAAGCTTTTAGGAGCGAAGCTCCTTAAGGCGTGGGCTGTGCGTCCCCTGTATGTTGCCACCTCTCGTTCAGTTCTAAGTATTACGCTAGCCACCGCCCGATCTAAAGGGTACAGCCATATCCATCCGTCCATCCGTCCATCCGTCCGTCCGTCCGTCCGTCCATCCATCCATCCATCCATCCATCCATCCATCCATCCATCCATCCATCCATCCATCCATCCATCCATCCATCCGTCCATCCATCCATCCATCCGTCCGTCCGTCCGTCCGTCCGTCCGTCCAAAAGATGCAAGATGTTATAAACTAGACGGCGGTACGTGTAGTTGATTATGAAAGATGCGAGGTGTTATAAAATAGGAATGATGCCACATATGGCGCGTGTCATCGTTCGATATAGTGCGGCGACGTACGCTAGGGGGAGCGTTGCAATAAAATCGAGTGGGCAAAATGTACGGAGGATTCATGGTTTACCAGGTTTACCTCCGGAGCTTCGCCCACTCATCATCATTCACTTCGTGGATATGGCGGCATTTTTGCAATGGGTTGAATATTGGGCGACCCACTCGTTACGGAATTCGCATTTCGTGACGCCTGGTTGTTGCTTTGCTATTCTAAAACCTGCCTCAGGGAAGTGTGCAACAGCGCTTTAGGCACCGGCGTGGCTCTGCGGTAGAATACTGGGCTGGTACGCAGGAGACAGGGTTTCGAATCCCACCGTTTCCTAATGTTTTTGTTTACTAAGCTTTTTTTGTTATTTCATTACGGACAGCGGCGGCAGACAACTATACGGTGCCGCACGCGACCTTTGTTGTAATTTCATAGCAGCTTTCGCTGTAAAATATTTCAGAAACGGCGTCCATGCTTAAGTATAGTTGTTTTTGAGATTGGTCAGCGTCCATATGTTCCTCGGGTTCAGAGGCCGAATTTCCTCCAGAAATGACCACTGTATCATAGGAAATATGCAAAAGGCCACCTTTAAAATGGTTACGTCAGGCGACATTTGGTATGACCTACCTCCCCCCACCACCTGCATCGGCCCTTAGGGGATTTTCACGACTGCGACCCACCTTCGGAACTCAGTTTGAGACCCTTGGTAAATAGAATATGGAAGCGCACACCGGTGCAGAACTGATTTGCAATTATTCATATCTTCAAATTCAGTCTGTGATCCTCAATGGCCAGCGGTTATCTTGCCTTCGCGCTAGGTGAACTGCCCATGACCACTTATTCGACTCCAAGACTGCCATCCGCAACTTCACCAAAGGTTTGATCTCCCAACCGGCGCTCCGAATTCTCACAAGTACACCTCTGTTACGTCGTCGCCGCGTTGAGATCATCTGGACTCCGGGCCACTCGGGGCTTGCGGGGAACGAACACGCTCATGACGCCGCCCGAGCTCTCGTCCACCGAGCGCGTCATCCAACAGAGCACCACCCCTCGCGACCTGACGCGGCTGAGCGAGAGATGATGGTCTGCTCGTTTCGCGACAATGCAAGGGACAGAATGGTTACCTTTGGAGAAATCCTAATGTATTACCGCAAGGCCAGACTTAAATACCCACCACCAGACAAGTGCCTTGGTAAGCAGCAGTCCACTACCTGGCGTCTATTACAGACACGCACTTTCCTCTGTCCGTCACTGTACAGCCGTATTTACCCCGTTATTCACACACCACAATGCAAAGCGTGCGGTGCACCTAACGCTGAGCTCGACCATATGGGCCTGCCCCGAAGCTACTCAGTTAAACACAGCACGAACCCTACATTCACAATCACCACGGCCGAGCAGTGGGACGCTTTGCTGCTCAGCACGTGCCCGGAGGACAAGCTCTGGGCTGTCCGGCTGGACGAAGACGCCACGAGGATTCAAGGCCTGGCCGCCGCCTGGGGAAAGGGCTTACAGAGGGGCCAGTCTCCCGGCCCCCCGCCACCTTTCACCCTAGCAGGGACACTTGAATAAAGTTTCTTCTCTTTCTCTTTCTCATTTCGACTAAACACACGCTCATTGCATAATGCAATCTGTTCCCCTTATTACTACACTGGATTCTAAGAGAAGGCAAGCGGGTGTGGGGGAGACAGTCAGGTGGGCAGATGAGATTGGGAAGCTTGCGGGTATAAAGCGGCAGCGACAAGCACATGGCCGAGTCGACTGGCGGAACTTGGGAGAGGCCTCTGTCCTGAAGTGGGAGTAGTCAGGCTGATGATGATAATAAGGTATATTCAAACAAGTCTGAACTTTAAGGCTGTCGTATGATGTCGCCGCCGTCGCTGGGCGTAATACAGGTAAAACCACACACAGCATAGCAAGTGGTATCACTTAAAGCACGCTCTCGTGCCAGTGAATTCAAGTTTTGGTATTACTCTCACGTCTGTTGTCAAACATGAGTGCCAACTTCATGCCAGACCAGAAGTTACCCAGTGTGCCAGTAGTCGCCCAGAAGTAACCAGTGGACGCCAGTATAGTGGACATTCTTGGTAAGCCCATGATGGGCGCACAACTATGCACTAATAAGTACCTTACCAGTTCTTCAGTGAAGGATGTCTGGACGGCAGCAGGGGGGATGTACACTGATACAATGAGCCAGCAAAACTAGTTTTCGTTATTTCAGCATCTTCCAGACAAACCCATAGTTTATTGTTGTGGCCTCTTAAAGTTCATTGATTGATTGATATGTGGGGTTTAACGTCCCGAAGCAACCATATGATTATGAGAGAAGCCCTAGTGGAGGGATCCGGGAATTTAGACTAGCTGTGGTCCTTTAACATGCACCCAAACTTGAGCACACGGGCCTACAGCATTTTCACTTCCACCGAAAATGCAGCTGCCCCAGCTATAGGATCGATCTCTGGGCGTGGTACATCAATTGGCTACGTGCTGCTCGCAAGACTTACCTTTGCAGGAGAATGTACTCGAAATGAGTTATAAGCTCGTCAAAACTGCCGTTCTAAGCTGAATATCGAAGGTGTGATTCGTACTAGCTTCGTGTTCCCTAGCGTGACGCTGGCTGTTGAGCGTTCTGGACCACAGAAATTGTTTAACTGGACAGCCCCGAACAAATACGGAACATATTTGTTCGGGCCGGGACAACGCAGATCTCTGGACGAAAACTATAGGGACAGTCCTACAAAACCTGGCATGGTTGGTAACCCTACTTATTGTCGATTCACCTCGTAACATCTGCATCGCAGCCAAAAAGAAGGATAAAAATCATCATAAGCATCGGCTTTACGCTTCACGTGATCATCACGAACTAATATAGGAACTTTTCAGCCTACCACTGCTCGTAACTTGCACATTAAAGGGGCCCTGCAAAACGTCTTGAGCATGGTCAAAAAACGCTGCCGATTGGCGGTAGGGGCTCTCGAGAACACGCGAGTCAAAAATTATAGTGGCCAGGAATTCACAGTAAATTAATAAAGTCGGCTAAAAATTGCCTTTTTGGTCTCTCGAGAAATGACGAAACAGGCTCGAAAACCGTGCGCAGAAGGCCATCTATCGGACATTGGCTGATTTGAACAAGGCGCGCTCGGTCGCCACAGGGATCGCCGCAGAAGGCCGCGAGCTTGCGCGTACACTCGTCCACATCACAAAAAAAGGCCGCGTATTCGAAGAAACAAATAAAAATGCTCAAGGTCACGAGGCGCGCGTGACGTATTTTCGTTGTCCCTGCCATCCCTCCCTGCTTTAAGCATCCAGCGCTTTTGCCAGGACGAGAGAAGAGAGATCGTGATTGCAGCGTGCGACAATTCTTCGCAACTTCGCTCGTACTGGACGGATTCTTAAAATTTTTCTGCGGCGTTGAATTTGTGAAGCAGTAATTTCTTTTATAGAATCCATTTCATGGTTACTTGGAAAAGTGTTTCAGGGCCCCTTTATTGGTGGTGTGGTTACACAACTATGAAGTATCAGTCCTCACATTTTCTTGTTTTCTAGAGTCGTTCACAACCTAAAAAAATTGGCAGATCCCACGTACAGTGGGAATTGATGATAAGCGAAGCACGAATAAAGAAGATTGATAAGTCACTTTAAAATCAGCACAACGTTACGAGGCGGAGGTAAATTATGCCGTACACGACTTCCATGTCATGACTATCATGTTTGGACGTGTCATTTACCTTCGTCGTCTATTCACGCCACGTAATACTAACTTTGGTATGTGTTGAGCTAGCGAAACGGCCGCGAGCGCATCATGAAGGGCCCGATATTTACGTCAGGCTCTGCCTAGGCGGTGCTGCGAAAAACGCCGCCACTAGCGCCCTCATTGCCGCGCCGGCCATACATGGGTAGTGCAAAGAGAACCGTTTGCAGGCGAACGTGCATAGGCCCTCCTCTTTACTTGTTGTTTAGGCGTGGTTTCGTAAAAATCAAGGACCTGGTAAACTTCTTCCTTCAAGCCAAGCTCGCTTCAGAAAAGTAGGAAGCTCATTAAAACGAACTGCTGGTAGCCCCGCGGCGTTGTTCTAGTGGCTAAGGTACTCGGCCACTCACCGGCAGGTCACGGGATCGAGTTCTGGCTGCGGCGGCTGCATTTCCGATGGAAGGGGAAATGAAATGGTGTAGGCCCATCTACTCAGATTCGGGTGAACGTTAAAGAACACCAGGTGATCTAAATTTCCGGAGCTCTCCACTACAACGTCTTTCATAATCACATTGTTATTTTGGGACGTTAAACCCCACATATCAATAAAGAAATCAATTGCGGGTACAAAAAAGATTTTTCAGGTATTTCGGCGTGCTCCCAGCAAACGTCTCATGACATTGAGTGTGAGGCAAGCACTCCGACGTTCGTTCTGTAACGGCTAAACGCGTCATAACTGGACATATATATGATGCCAAAGCGATGAAGTGCATGCACGAGCAATCCGTTTTACGGTCTGTGGCACGAAGCTCGCTTTATCCGGCACGAATGGCCCTTACGATTTTCGCCTCTGCAGTTGCATTCTCTGTCGGTCACTCGCTTCCTATGCTTTGAACTTTTTATTACGCATGCCAGAATGTTCTGTTGACGGTTGTCTTCAATTTCTAAATATATATTGAAAATAGGGATACATATGTGTCCAGTAAACCGAGAAGCAAAAGTGAGGCCTCCAAGATAGCTTGGGCAATCGCGGAGACACACGGCAAGAAAAAAACGCGATTGTGGTCACGATCATTTCGCGATTTACCTGTATGACATACGTGTTCGCATTTCCTAAAGCCGGAACTTCGAGCCTTCAAAGCCGTACGTGCGCACACTGCCATGGTGGCGACTTCAAATTATCTATGGTCGCGGTTGTGCGATGTTTATCGCGCGCGTCACCTGTCTACTGTTGAACAGCGCGAACCGCGGGCAGTAGCTCTTTTGAAGGGAAACTAAAGAGATGGAATTCAATCATACTTCGTGTTTAGGAAAGACCGGCATTATTGTAGACGATGTCACAATTGTTTTCGCAATTGTAACAGCAGGAGCTTTAGAACAGGCGAAATAAAAGCTTCTCTTGCTCCGCCCCCGCGAGCGCGCTGAAAGTGTGGGCGTGGAAACATACGTCATCTTCGTTTCCTCTGGCCAGGAGGAAGTGTTCTTTGTTATCTTCAACCGTGGCCTCCATGACTATCCCATGACGTGCCGTTGCCGGAACTAATCGAAGAGGCCACACTTGAGCAGTATACTGACGTTGCAGATGACGTGCCATGCCGAGAATGACGTCACCGTGTTCGCTCGGTGTCTCAAGAAGCCCGGCGGCCACGGCCACCGTTTTTTCACCAAAAAAGTGCTGTTGGCGTTCACTTTTGAGAATTATCACATCGATTTTCTAATTCAGCAGGGACCAAACTGTCTTTACACTCGTAAGTCATTTTGTTTTAGAAAAGTGCTTCAGCTTCCGTTTATGCTTCATAATAAAAGTCACCACGGTTTCCCGTCAATGCTACACTCAGAACAATAACAGGAGACATGTGCTATCGCACTTTTTCATGCGACCGGTTGTGGAGAACGCGAGTATTCCACCTACTCGACGTGTTCGCAACGGCCTGTATCCAGTGCTCTCGTTGTTACGCTTCATGAAAGCTGCAGAAATCAGTAAAACTGAAGCCCTTTGCATCCATGGCAATTTATAACGTAACAGTAGCGTCAACTGGGGTCTTTTTTTTTGTAGAGTGCAAAGCTGTTCTGTCTGCTCTTGTTTTCACCGTCGTTCTGGCGAGTGAACGGGCAAGTACACAATGGCGGTTCGGTGACGCGTCCTACAAGCGGAGAGAAATTCGTAGCTGCTTATATAAGTGTTCAATGCGCGAAAATACCTAATATTAAGCTCAACCGCTGTTTCGTATGCTGTAGCACCTGGTTGCGCAGGCAAGGAAGTCGGGCTTTGCACTACTCAAAGCTGTGTCGACAGGTGGCGCGACGTGTCCGCAAAACTCCACTGTCTGACGGCTATACCATATGGCTATACTCCGACGGAACGTTGATGCACGCGCACGCTGGGCGCAGCGACGCTACGCTATAGCAAAACGCGAGCACTCTCTAGTCTGATGCCAGACGCGACCGGCGCGACCAGCTTCCGTCTGCGCGGCCCGGAGGCAACCGGCGCGAAATTCGACATCGTGCTCTTCACACCGACGACATTTGCCAGACAGCACTGCAGCTGCCTCTCTTCATGACAGAGGGACGCCGGGCCCTCCGTGACGTCAAAGCGGTAGGTGTCCTGTGGCCGGGTGTGCTCCAACGCGTATGCGTCAAACCAACGCAGCGCGGCGCGCACCTGCGTGTATATGGCTGCCAGATCGGCATCTGGCGTGGTATCGCCGGCGTGATGCTACGAAACGAACGCCGGTGCTCACGGGCGTCGGTTAACGTTGAAGCGTATTGGCGCCTTGAGTGTGGCATGTAGTCATGTTGTTACATGACACGCATCTCATGATTATCATGTTTGCACCAGTCACACGCCTTCGTCATATATTCACATGACGTAATGCCAAATTCGGCATATGCGAAGCTAGCGAAACGGCCGCGAGCGCATCATGAGTGTGGCATGTAGTCACGTTGTTACATGACACGCATGTCATAATTATCGAGTTTGGAGGAGTTATTTACCTATGTCATCTGTTCGCGCCACGTACTACCGAATTTAGTACATGTGAAGCTAGCAAAACGGCCGCGAGCGCATCATGAGTGTGGCATGTAGTCACGTTGTTACATGACGCGCATGTCATGATTATCGCGTTTTCACCAGTTACATACCTTCGTCATCCATTCACGTCCCGTAATACTAAATTTGGTGCATGGGAAGCGAACGAAACGGTCGCGAGCGCATCATGAGTGTGGCATGTGGCCATGTTATTACATGCCACGCATGTCATGTTTTTCACGTCAGGGTCTGTTACTTGTGTTCACCATGCAGTCATGTCACATGCCATACCAGTTTTACAACATGTGTGAACGAAACCACCGTAAGAGCAGCAACACCATGAAATGTAAATCATGACATTCATGACATGATTGTCCTGATTCTCATGTTATGACTAGTCACTTATGCTCGTCATACAGTCACGTTATGCCATACCAAGTTTCGTATCGATACCATTATCGGAACGACCAGGAGAGCTAAATGTTGTAGGCGGATAGATAGACAGACAGATAGATAGATAGATAGATAGATAGATAGATAGATAGATAGATAGATAGATAGATAGATAGATAGATAGATAGATAGATACGCTCAAAGTCGCCGAAGTTTGCTAAGAAATGCTTCGCATTCAAAATAAATGTCAGCTCTGCCTACGACCATAATTCTTCTCCACCCAAAATTTGCATAGGTGTGCTTAGAAATAGTAATTAGCTGTTTAGAGCACTCAGTACACTGCTATGGGAGTGCATGAAATCGTCCCGTGGGCCTCACACTTGACACGACCAAGTTTACAAAAATTAGGCCGATCACATTCAATCACGATTCATTTCTAAAACGTTAAATGCCGTTCCTCTATTTCAGGTTGGTGTTCATTTTACGAACACACGTTAGTGCCGCTGGTTTTTGGACAAAGAACGTTGACTTCCTGCACCATTTGCGCAAAAATTTCGACATCACTTTCTGTCACGCGTAATGTTTCAAGTGGCGGCTACGAACTTTTTAATTTTATATAGTATCTGCGTCAGCAGCGAAAAAAAGTACTTAGCGTTGCAACGGAAACTATATAGCACGACTGTCTTACACAGATGGATGGAAGGTGAGCCGCAGTTTGGGGAACAGCGCTTAACGTCAGTTCGTATAAAATATCTACATATGTTTACTGAGCAGTTCATCAATGCGCCTTGTATATGTGGAGCTAATTTTCAAAGTGCCACATGGCAAACGTCGTGATACAGGCTTTGTCTATTATTCAATTCAACGACACGAATTATGTGCCGAATTTTGCGTGGACTAGCGGCGAGCAAAGCACCATTACGTAGCAGATATGTTTCAAACAGATGATCTTAACGTATATATCCACATTGACGGCTCTGCGTTTAGATAAGAAGCATGAGCGTCTTTGTAAACTTCGTCGGAAGTTTTGACGCCGCTCCAAAGCCACACATAACGTGTTAGGCAGCATAATGGCGAGTAGTGGAATTTAACCCATTTTGTGGCTAATACCCGTTTATGATGGGCCGCGATGACCTATGTGACACACCGACAAGCCGAGACTCTAAGGTGCTTCACCCCTAAAAGGGGACGCTAATTCTATTCCATTCCATTCCTCTCATCCATCACTCCCATTCCATTCCATCCCATCCCATTCGATACCCTCTCTATCACCCATTCCATTCACCCACCCACCCACCCACCCACCCACCCATTGCATCCATTCCACCCATCCATTCCATCAATTCCATTCCATGCCATTCCACTCCATTCCATCCTATCCATTAATCCAATCCAATTCATTCTATTTCAACCCAATTCGCATCGGCATCGCACCACAGTTCATTCTATTTCATTTCACTCCACCTATCTTCAGTCTGCTGTTAGCGTTGCATGGGGGTTCTAGAGATGTATGTACGTCGTTTTGCTGTCGCAGCTCGCGTCACACGTTTGGTTGCGTTACGAAAGCGACGCACTTCAGTAGTGAACTGAGTGGCATGATTTGGTGACACAATGAGCAACAAGTATTGGTTGCGATTTCGCCCGTAACAATAACTTAGGCGCATATTGTCTTCTACAACAGAGATGTATCAAGGAGGTTAAAAAATTGCTGGAGATATTCACTGATATCTGAAAAATTCATGGACTTTTTAAATAACGCTGCTTCTCTCTCTCTCTCATGGTGTTGAAACCATCGCAATGCTTTGCCAGCAAAAGTGAAGCCAGCTTTTGCCCTCCAAACGCTCGGAAAGATGCTCTTTTCCGGTAGTGCCCCCTTAGAGATCGGACAGGCTCTGATCTATCAGTGTATATTACACTTTAAATATAAAATAAGATGGTTGCTCTCAACAAAATAACACATCTAGACGAGCACTGGTGACTTAATCTCCAACAAAATTCGCAAATAATGTGAGGCATAATAATAATAAAAAACAAGTAACACAAAGACACTTTCGAACACTACATGTCTCATCGGGTGGGCGAGGCGAATGATCCGGTTTCTTCGTTGAACGCAGAGAGGTTATTGTGCCCCTATAAAACAGTGGCTGCAGCCGCCATTTTTTGATGAGCGAGAATTGATTTCACTCCGCCAATGTTTCGAAAAACGTTCTTCATGGTCATGGTGGCTCTGGTGGATGGCGTCTGCTGACAAAAGACACAGGTAAGAACAGTTTACAGCAAACCGATTTACTTGATCAATGCAGTGTTTATGCGTGAAAAAAAATAGATACGGCGTAAAAGTATGCACAAAGGTGTATGACTTTGTCGACGTGACAGGATGACGTGGACAATAATGTTTCAAAGCCAACATCGCTTGCGTAAAAAACTAACGCCATGACATTCTAATACTTTCGAAAGAACGAGGCTTATAAATTAACTCCAGTTAGAGAACCCCGATGGTGAAATACGCGTCATTGTCTGTAAATATTTTAAAAATATTTAAAAATAAAAAAAATGTCTGTAAATATTTTAAAAAGTAGAGTACGAATTCAAGTACTCGAAATCGTTGACAACTGTTTCTGAACGCACAGACTACTATGTAGTCAAAACCTTTATTTGGTCCTTCAGGACGCGACTGGGTCACGCACCAGGCTCAGTCCAAATCGTTAACAACTTTTTCTAAACATAGAATACATCATAGACGAGCCCTCACACCGTTCGTCATAGGGGTATGAAATACTCAAAATCGTTAAACATTTATTCTAGCACACACAGCACGTCTTAGTTCGCAATGGCTTTTGGCCAACTTCATAAGGAACGGCTCACTGCTCTCTCATAGTTGAGTCCAAAGTACTAGAAATCGTTGAACAATTCTTACATCGCACATAGTCAATAATGACAATGCATTAACTTAATATAGCACTATTTACGACACAAGAGCTAGAAGGTTGTGAAAAAATGTGGTTGATCCCTCTGGTATAGAACTGGTATAAAAAACTGAACTGAAACGTGTCTTAACCTATGTATAGTTCTGTGTTTATTACACGTTTATATATAAACGTCTATCGGTAGTTAGTGGCTACAGCACCCTTAGATGTTGATGCACCCATATTGACACCTGGTAGAACATCTTCTGTACCACTACACCCAACGACTCGCGACCGGGATACATTACTCGGAGACACCACATCACACGCACCGCAGCATCGCACAAATCACACTTGAACCACAGGCGTTCGCAAACCGAGATAGCGAAACAAAACGGGTTATCACTCAATCGTTCTTTAACTCACATTCCACAGCAGCGAAGGAGCATGGTTCGTGGGTCGGCGACCGTCCTGTGGATATGCTTGACATGTGGCGTCGTGTAGGCGAGCAGCATCCTGCTGATAGGTCGCTTCGGCGAAGGTATAGTCATTTCGCTCTTGCATCAGTGTCGGTGTGGCAGCCGGTTGGGCCTTGATATGCTCAACATTACAAACACGGGAAACTGAGTTCTCAGCCTGAACCCTGAACGCACGATGGCCTCCTCTCCCCCCTCCCCCTTCCGGCGCTTCCATCACAGTGTCAAGTTTTCTCTCATGGACAATGCAGATGTTTCGCTCACAACAATAAACGCCGATGTCAACGACGACGCCGTAATGTCTGGGAAAGGAGCTCTTTAACGCTATCGCGTCAAAGGTGAGATCACTTGTGAAAGATTGTGCGAGACAAAAGAAGAAAGAGGGCCAGAATTATAAGACAAAATATATAAAGCTCGTAAGAAATGTAACAGGTGTAATGTCCTCCACTACCAGTGAATATATCAATGAAATGAATTCACAAACGAAAATAGTGTGTATTTATTGTAAATAAAAGTATTGCCATTAAAGAAATATTTACCCTCGTCTCGGGATTGAACCGATGCAGCTACGAAAATTTGAACATTGGCGGCAATCATTTTTCGTACTCCACATAGATCTAGCTGACGGCGTGGCCCAAGGGTGGAGCAGGGCCGTAACCATAGGGGGGAGTTCAGTTGCTTCCGACAACCCCCGAAACTTTTTGTGCTTTAAGTTTTGGAGAGATATCAAAACACTTACACGACTTCACAACGACCACCAGTTGCCAAAGTTAGCCTCATCAGAAGGGACAATTGGGTGAGTTGGTGCACTTCCATCTTAAACGAATATTAGTGCGATGTAAACAGGGACGGGAAAGAAAAGACAAACTGCAGCGCTGGTTTATCCACCACGTTAGCCGTTGCTGTAGTTGTAGTTTGTAGTTGTGGTTTGCCCACACAGGTTAGCCGTTGCACGCGGCCGACGCCAATAAGCTCCCGTAGGGGGCGCCCACCTAGTGTTTGTACGGGGTGGCCCCTCAATTAAGGACTACTCCCCACCCACCCTGTATATATAACTTTCATAAATACACGTTTTTTTTTGCCACCACCGCCTCATATACCCCCCCCCCCCCAAAGTTCTGTGTATGAGCCTGAGGTGGAGTAAGTTAATTCTTGTTCAGATATGGCTTGCTTGATCCCTGCTCCTTTATATAGACCTAAATTGGCTGTCCTGATACTTGGCTTTGTGTCCTCCTACACCTGAGCGAAGTAGCAGGCCAGAACGAACTATCGTTCAGGCTGACCCCTTTGCCAGTCTTCGAATCTCTGTCTCTCTCTCCCTCTCTTGTTAATTACGTTCAATGTTGTCGCTCATGCTATGAATAGAAATGAACAGATATTTTGCGCGTACACCGAATACATGAACCGTGTTTAAGGTACGTTCCAGGGGCAAGTTTATGCGTTGTGTTTCAGAGCCCAAAGATTATAAATGTACGAGTAGATACGAAGTTCATATGAGGCATATGAAGTTAATATGGAGATCTGCGTACAACGAAAGCACGTGCTCAACAAAATGATTAGATCAATGGCACGGCCCCCGCTTTCTTGGAATCTGCAGTGATTTCAAGACCACCTTGCGGCTTCTAAGTGCGCCTTCTGGTAATGTAAGCGTACATGCCCAGAAACATGACCGCACAAAGCAACACGGCTCCCAGAGACACGTAAAGGAAGGATGCGGCATCACTTTCTACGAACTGTCCCACGAGAAGCGCCGGCGCCAGGTTTCCGATGCTGCCCGTGACCATGACTACCGACATCATCTTGTTGCTGATGGTAATGTACTCTGCAGTCCAGGCGACTATCGCTGCCTTGACGGGCCCTTGGCCGAAACCCATCATTGCGCTGCCGACCCAGAGCACGAGCGCGTTTTCGGAGCGCCACACGGTCATCACCAACGCCGTGGTCACGAGCACACCGTGAGTGAAGATAAGCGTCAACCGGGAAGACACCTTCAAGGCGACAATCGCCGCGACCAGGCGGCTCGCAGCAAAGAAGAAAAATACACGGCGGCGACCCGGGCCGCGTCCAGCTTGGAGAAGTCGCTCTCGACTGCAAAGGTGGGCAACATCTGAGACGTCGTGCATTCGAGCGCGACGTAGATGCATTCGTAGACGCTCAGAAGGGCCAGTGAGATCCGGCTGTAGCGGACAACGTTTCCTTCGGGTTTTTCGTTCCGGTCTGCTCCGTTTACATCGCGCTGCGCTCCTCGCATCGCCTTCCGCTTGAAGTCGGATTTGTCAATGCAGTACGTTGAAGTCATCGACAGAACGAGGAACAAATAGAAAGCGCTGGCTATTCCGAACGCGTAGTACACAGTAGTGCCCTCGTATGAGTTGTAGTAGTCGGTAGTCTCCGCGTCGGATGTTGCCACTCGGAAGGACTCATTGAAGGTGGCGTTGGGCGACGGCTCCAATTCGTAGTCTAGGTTGGAGACTTCGTCATGAAAGTGGGTTGAAGTTCCGACGGCGATGGCAGAGGTTCCGGGTGAAAGAAACGGCCCAGCTATGAGAGGAGCCACTAGCAAGCCGACGGTGAAAGCGAAGTGAAAAATGTGGAGCGCCGGGCTGCTGTTACCCGGCCACATGTTGATGATCCAGACGTTGGCGCCTGCGTTCGAATTTCGCGAGAATGAGCTTTGAAACGTTCTTTTTTTTCTAATAGGGCCTAGCGCAGGGCGAATTACCGTTGACATTAATTGTAACGTGAACAACCGACGGGCGCGGAGAATTAGAAGGCGACCAGCTCAGACGCCAGTGTGTGCGCCAATCTCACATTTCACGATTCCGCGATGTTGCGTAGACACTTAGACACAAGTTTTTATCAAACACGAAGTGAGTGTGCGTATTTCATCTCCCCCTGCTTATTCTCTCTTTATCTTTATGTCACTGCGCTAAGAATGACGTAATATAAACATAACGCGTAGCACTCTGATATGCTTTATTCGTCATGACCGAATAAGCGCGTGAACTGCCAAGACCAGTTGACACGGCGACAAGTCATGTGGTGATGTGCAACTTAGTCGAACACAGCGCGTGAGTGTGTCACCTTTGCATCGCTTCTTCATCACTTCGCGCCATGAATAATAATGAGCAAGTGGACCAAGTAACTTTCACAGGGCACTTTCCGAGTATTTTCATGTATGAGGTTCAGGAACCACGGCCACGAGCACATGCATGGCCAGCTCGTGCCACGCGTGGTCTTTCCATATACACAATGGCAAATCGTGCACTGCACGAAGTTTAGGGCCGAGACACACGGAACGGCTTACCCGTGCCGAACGCACCCAAGCTGAGACCCATGAAGAAGGCCATGAAGTGAGCCACAAGCAGGAGTGGGCATAGTGGAACCATCAGCACCGTCACGCTGGTCAACAGCAGCATGAGGATGGACGTGATCTGCGTGTTGTAGGTGTCGTACAGCATGCCCCCTGAAGGTGCAATATAATAAAAGCATGTAAATATATACAGTCTTAAAAAGGAGCAAAATACTTGCTGATATCGGGTAGTAGCAAGAAGTCACTTGTCACTACCTTCATAGCACCTTTTTAGAACCAGCAGACAATGAAGCTAAGGAAGCTATAGGGCACAATATTACCTGGTGGTTTTAATTAAGGCTCGGTCAAACTAAAGAAAGGAGCATGCTAAATTCCCTTCCTCTATTCAGTAACCTGTTACTAATTGCTGTTAGTAACCGCAAGGGTTGCTACTGTTACTACTATAGCCGTTGTAGCAATTAGTAACTGTTACTACCCTAACTGTTATTAAACACGTAGTAAAACAGGGACTGTATGAAAAAGGAGGTAGCAATATGTTCATTTGTACAATTATTCACTCATTGTGAATGACGAATGGCTTTAAAAGGTCAACAACACTGCAAAACATCGTGTAATCACGCATGAAGTGCCAGGTATGAGAAGTGCCCAGATACGCAGCAAGATCACAACAATGTACAACGATTAACTGCTGTTAACGTTGTATTTTGGGAAGGCACATATAAAGCGCACACTGCTCATTTTAATGTTGGTTAGGCCCGATGACAACCGATATAAAATGTCTCGGACGCTTAATTGTCAACGACGAATTACCTCCGACTACCCCAAGCTTCCCTTCTGAACATAGTTGTTGTGCAATAAGAGTAAGAAATATGACGTAATTCTGGCTTTAGCATACCTAGCAGAGAGCCAAGCAGGCCTCCAAGGCTGCGGGTCGTTATGAGGTGAGAAACGTTCGAAATGCTGGCTCCGTAGATTTCCCCCAAGTCCAGAAGTGCAACGCCTGTGAGCGCTGTAATCAGACCCTGTAAAAAAAAAGTGCAGTTGCATTCATGTGTTGCTAACGTGCATCGTGCCTCGACGTCTTTATAGATCTACACGTTGACTCGTGCCGTAGAAGGTAAGGTTGTGTGAGAATCGGAAAGTTAGTTTCAATGTTTGGTTGTACAGAAGTCGTAATAAAAGCAGTTGCTGTAAAATTTACAAGGTACCTTAAAGGTAGATGCTGGTTGCTTTGTAGAGCTCAGAATTATAGATTCAAATTTTTTTTTTACTTTCGAATACAAGTCAAAAGCAGTGCGGGTTTTTGGTTTCAAAAGACCCGCTTCTTCCGATCGCGTCGCCGTGCCACCGTGACTCCATGACACCTGCGCGCGGCACTCAAGAGATGATTTACAAAACAGTGTGTGAAAGCGTGTCACAGAGCGGCCGTGACGCCCCTGGCTTGGGCGGGGGAGGGAGTCCTTGGACGGGCGAAAAGCTACACTGGTAGTAATATATATATATGTCGGCATATTTCGGCACATGTAGTTTGTTCACAAGATTTGTTATCTGTCGAGAATTGACATTTCGTAAAAAAGGAAGCTACCAATGCTTTACGGGAGTGAAACTGAAATTGCGAGTGTGCCAGAAAAACTAGATTTGTATTTTTTTATGTTTGTCGATGTATGATTGATTGATTGATTGATAAGTGGGGTTTAACGTCCTGAAACTACCATATGATTATGAGAGACGCCGTAGTGGAGGACTCCGAAAATTTGGACCCCCTGGGGTTCTTTAACGTGCACCCAAATCTGAGCACACGTGCCTACAACATTTCCGCCTCGATCGGAAATGCAGCAGCCGCAGCCGGGATTTGATCCCGGGACCTGCGGGTGTCGATGTATGGAAATTACTCTTTCTGAATAGTTTTTTTATGCAACAAAAATGCAAATTCACCTACGCCACTGATTCTAGTACCAGTTATGTCAATGCCACTAATTAACACATGGAACAGTATTGCTTGGTTACGTCTTCTACTTTATGAGCACGTCTGCTACTTTCTCAGAAAAATGATTGACACAAGTTTCAAAAAATGTGTTTTGAAAAAACGCAAAATATAACGCAAGAGTGCACACACATTTGCCGCCAACGTATAAAAGAAAAAAAGGGTAAACACTCATTTCTTAAACCGCGTTTGTCAAAGTGTGACATATCTTCTGAAAGATAAATTTTCTATTGGGGAATTTCTAAACGGCAAAGTTCAATTTTTATACGAAATAAAGTCACATGTCCCCTTGCGAACTTTGATGGCGATCTCCCCACACAACCACGATTTTCATATTTTTAGGAGTGCAGACATTGAGCTCCAAGTTCGTTGCTAGTATAGGCGCTCTGTCTCGTCTCTTCTCCTGTCCCCTCCTGCCCTGTTGTTTGCGCTGGTAAGCACTCTTTATCACAGTACAGGTGACCTTTTTAGGGATGACTATTGTTGTATATCAAGAACGCAGGATCAGAGGGCGGAAGAGAAATTTTATTGACCTGCTCGTAGTTATAGAGCTCTGCGGTTATTACCTGCCCTAAGTAGACATAGTCTTTTACAACTTCAAGTGCACTATTACCTATCTCGAAGCGCTGCTCCTTTCCGAGGTTGTTGTACATTACTTTCGTTCTCTGCAGATTAATTTTAAGACCCACCTTTCTGCTCTCCTTGTCTTACTCCGTAATCATGAGTTGCAATTCGTCCCCTGAGTTACTCAGCAATGCAATGTCATCGGCGAAGCGCAAGTTACTAAGGTATTCTCCATTAACTCTTATCCCTAACTGTTCCCATTCTAGGCTTCTGAAAACCTCCTGTAAGCACGTGGTAAATAGCATTGGGGAGATTGTGTCCCCCTGCCTTACACCCTTCTTGATTGGTATTCTGTTGCTTTCTTTATGAAGCACTATGGTAGCAGTTGATCCCCTGTAGATTTCTTCCAGAATGTTTATATATACTTCATCTACGCCCTGATTCCGCAGTGTCTGCATGACGGCTGATATTTCTACTGAATCAAACGCCTTCTCGTAATCTATGAAGGCTATGTATAGTGGTTGGTTATACTCTGAGCATTTCTCTATTACCTGATTGATAGTATGAATGTGGTCAATTGTTGAGTAGCCTGTTCTAAAGCCTGCTTGTTCCTTTGGTTGATTGAATTCTAATGTTTTCTTTACTCTGTTAGCAATTACCTTTGTAAATAGCTTGTATATTACAGAGAGCAAGCTGATCGGCCTGTAATTCTTCAAGTCCTTGTCATCTCCTTTCTTATGTATTAAGATGATGTTAGCGTTCTTCCAAGACTCTGGTACCCTTCCCGTCAGGAGATACCTCGTAAACAGGGTGGCTAGTTTTTCTAACACAATCTGTCCTCCATCTTTCAGCAGGTCTGATGTTACCTGATCCTCACCAGCAGCTTTGCCTCTTTTGCATGCTCTCCAAAGCTTTTCTGACTTCTTCTATCATTACTGGTGGGGTGAGATTCAACCACGAGATTGAAGTAACTAGAAGAATAAGAATGGGGTGGAGCACATTCGGCAAGCACTCTCAAATTATGACAGGTAGATTGCCACTATCCCTCAAGAGGAAGGTATATAACAGCTGTATCTTGCCGGTACTTAGCTACGGAGCAGAAACCTGGAGACTTACAAAGAGGGTTCAGCTTAAATTGAGGACGACGCAGCGAGCAATGGAAAGAAAAATGGTAGGTGTAACCTTAAGAGACAAGAAGAGAGCAGAGTAGATTAGGGGACAAACGGGGGTTAAGGATATCATAGTTGAAATAAAGAAGAGGAAATGGACATGGGCCGGGCATGTAGCGCGTAGACAGGATAACCGCGGGTCATTAAGGGTAACTAACTGGATTCCCAGAGAAGGGAAGCGGGTTAGGGGGAGACAGAAGGTTAGGTGGGCAGATGAGATTAAGAAGTTTGCGGGTATAAATTGGCAGCAGCAAGCACAGGACCGGGTTAACTGGCGGAACATGGGAGAGGCCTTTGTCCTGCAGTGGACGTAGTCAGGCTGATGATGATGATGAAGTTATAGAGCCTCGAGCAGACTGCTCCGATGGAGGCGGCATTTCCGAGGAGGAGGGCCGGTACGGCGCTCTCTGTTTACAACACACGGGGAGAGTGGCGTCCTGGAGGAAACGTGACTATAGAAGTCTTTGGTTCACGGTGGCTGCAATGATACTTAATTCAGAGCCGCGCACAAGTGTAAACACGGAGAGGCCATGTGGTCTCTAACTTCACACTCGCGCTGTTTAACGCACACACTTTGCCGTTGCCTATGCGTGTGCGGCTTTTTGTGTTCCCAACATTCCACCCTCCCCCTAAGATTGAAGGTGTCGTAATTGAGACGTTCAGGAAAACGTCTCGTGCGCGTCACTACGCCCGAGAGCGTTCCCTTTTCCAGTGTCTGCGTTGAGAGGTGATTCCGAGTGCGCCGTGTCTGAACGCCCCCCGTCGGCGCTTCGTTTCCATTATCCGTCTGTGGGCAGCTTACATATCGTCCCCATGAAATGGAATATTGCCTGGCGCGAGGCGGCTACGCAAATGGTCCACGTGGCAGAATCTTACTGGCCCCGAAGCAAACACTAGCTATGTCATTACTGACCTTCTGTTGATTATCTTTCCGGGAAACCTACAAGCGGTTTCACCTCGAACGCTTCTTACGTAAACGAGGTCCCCCTTTTCAAACTATCTTGAGCGCCCTCGGTGTTTGTCTGCGCTTTCCTTTATGCGAGTTGTTTTTGCGTTCATTTTTCGTGCAAGGTATGGTTTCAGCATTTATAGCCGCGTGCGCACTTTCCTTCTCAAGAGCGATTCAGCTGGTGTCTGCCCTGGGAATGTGTGTGGAGTACTGTATCCAAACCACTTGTTGTATTGTTGTTTGCTGGTTTTTTCCTTTGGTCAGTCACTCCCTGCAGCAGAAGTGACCTCTTCAGCATTTGTACTGATTTTTCTGCCGCCCCATTTGATTGTGGGTGGTAAGGAGGAGTTAGCGTGTGTTTCCCACCGTTTGGTTTTAGAAAGTCCTCAAATTCTTGGACTCTGAACTGAGGGACATTATCTGTAGCAATTTTGTGTGGCAATCCATATGCAGCAAACACAGATGTCACTACTTCGATTGTCTTTTGCGCTGTTGTGGAGTTCATGATCTTTATCTCTAGCGACTTCGAATGGAAGTCCACGGCAAGGAGAAATGATCTGCCTTGTTTTTTCTGCAAAATCTAAGTGTATTCTCTCACACGCATTCTCACACCATCTCCATGGTTGCAATATAATGGGCTGCCCGAATGAAGCAACACTCTGGCAAATATCAAACTTTCTAGTGATTTCCGCAATAGTGCAATCAGTAGCAGGCCACCAGACCATTGATCTCGCGATTGCTTTCATCTTAGTGACACCTATATGCTGTTCTCGCAGCAATCCAAGAACGTCACTTTGAAGTGCAGCGAGAATCACAACTCTGTTATTCCACACTAAACAACCCAAGTGTATACGCTCATTTCTAACTTCCTTACAAAGTACGGCTTTAGCTAGCCAGAAACTTTGGCTAACCGCTCCATGTGAATTCCCAGTACAACGCGGAGGACTTCATCTCTGCCTGTCTCTAGCTCAACCTCCTAAACTGTGACAGGAAGGTCTTGTATAGGTGCAAAATATAAGATGCCTTCAGACTCTTCAGTAGTTTCAGGCAGGGGGAGCCTCGACAAACCATCAGCGCTGCCAATTCTACGTCCTGCCTTGTACGTGACCTGGTACCGGTAATTTGGCAGTACGTGTAACCAACGGTGCACTCGCGCAGCATCCAAGAGTTTGCTGGACGGTGAGGGTAAAAAAAAAAGCAGTGAGTGGCTGGTGATCCGTGAAAATTTCAAACTTGTGACCATACAAGTACTTGTGAAATTTCTTGATTCCAAAAATAAAGGCAAGTCACTCATTCTCGATTTGCACGTGATTTCGCTCACTTCGGGTCATTGATCGAGATGCAAAGGCAACAGGTTTTTCATTAACTTCCACCACATGAGACAGCACTGCCCCTAAGCCTTGTGCAGATGCATCACATGTCAGACGGAAATCTCTTCTAACATCATAAATCTCTAATAGCTGCTTATTACACAAGAATTATTTGCATTCTCTGAAACACTTGTCACACTGACTTGACCATTTCCATGCACTTTCTTTGCGTAGCAAGTTGTGTAATGGCTCAAGTAGAGTTGTAAGATTTGGCATGAACTTCGCATAGAAGTTAATGAAGCCAAGAAGTGCTTTGAGTTGTGTAACATACTTTGGCTCAGGAGCGTGCATGATTGCTTCCACCTTGTCTGTTGCTGGGTGCAACCCATTCTTGTCAATTACATGTCCCAGATAGGACACGTTGCTTTGAAAGAACGAGCATTTTCCCGTATTAACGCGGATTTCGTGATCCTGTAGCTTCTTAAGCACTCTTTCGGTTCTTTCGTAGCACTCTTGCTTATCTTTTTCTGAAATAAGGACATCCTCTATGTAGCACGCAGTGCTAGGAATTCCACGTAAAATCTGATCCATTACTGCTCGAAATATCACTGGAGCGCCTGCTACTTCGCACGGCAGTCTTTTAAATCTAAAAAGACCCAAATGAGTGTTCACTGTCAATAGTTCTTGGGCAGGTTCATCAAGTTGAAGTTGCAGGTAAGCCTTAGAGAGATCTAGAAGTGTGACATTTGTGCCTCCTACTATATGAAAAGATGTCCTCCGGAAAAGGCAGTGGGTACTGATCCACCTCTATACGTGTGTTTGCAGTAATTATGTAGTGCACCACACATCCTAGCAGAATTGTCTTTCTTTGGCACTATCACAAGAGAGGTTGCCCATTGACTGTGCTTGACTAGATATACGATGTCAGCTCTCTCAAAGTCATGTAATTCTTTTTGAACTTACTCCAACACGGCGTATGGAACTGGTCTAGCCTTACAGAAAAGGAGTGACACATTCTCTTCCAGAACAATGCTCTCACTGAAGCCCTTGATTGTTCCGTATCCTTTTGCAAACACTTCATGGTACTTTTTCAGGAGAGAATTTTCTGTCTGAGTGTTGTACTCAGGTACGACTTCTTACCAATCTAACTGCATTTTTGGCAACAAGTTCCGCCCAAAAAGTGTCGGCATTCTCACGCCCAATTCACGCTTGACTATTACAAGTGACAGCTCATGATTGATGATATGTGGGGTTTAACTTCCCAAAACCACCATATGATTATGAGAGACGCCGTACTGGAGGGCTCCGGAAATTTTGTCCGTCCTGGGGTTCTTCAACGTGCACCCAAATCTAAGCACACGGGCCTGCATCATTTCCGCCTCCATCGGAAATGCAGCCGCCACAGCCGGGATTCAATCGCGTGACCTGCGGGTCAGCACTCACCTTAGCCGCTAGACCGCCGTGGTGGGGCCGGCAGTTCATGGCACCGTGTGTCATAGCTCACATCAACTTGTGCGGAACCCTTAACATTTACAGGTGTTCCGTTGTATGCGACCAAGCGCACATCAGTGGCGGACCACTCAGCATAGGGAAAACATTTTTCGAATTCACTTTCCGACATCAGAGACACTGCTGATCCTGTATCAAGTTCCATTGGAACTTCTTTGCCATTGATGCGCAGCTTTACTACTTAAGGAGAGGTTGGCCTATCTCTCTGGTTATGCCCCAATAGTTTCGCTCGTGTTGTGCTTTGGCCAATGCTATGCATTTGTTTAGTTCCACACATTGTAGCAACATGGCCCTTTATTGAACATTTGAAACATTGACTCTGCAAAAATGGACATGCCCTAGCAAAATGTTCATTGCCACACTTGAACATTTTCCTTGTCCGTCATGAGAAAGTCCTTGCCGCGTCTTACCAGGTTTCCAAGTGGCGGTCCCCTTTGTGGTCACCTGTTTTGCTTTTCCTCATTGGCTTCCTTTTAGAAGTCGGCTTGTTCTGCCACTTGACGACTGAAGGAGCCGGGAGAATTTCCTTGGTGTCGTTCTAGGTGGTTTTCATGGCGATGGCGTTGTTTAGAACTCGTTCCCATGTCGCCTCTTTGTTCGGTGACGACAGCAGACGGCATCGGATGTCCTCGCTGCGAAGACCCGAGATTAGCCGATCTCGAAGACTTTCTTCAAGGAAGCTGCCGAACTCGCATGTAGCCGCTAGCTTCTTGAGCTCGACGACAAATTCGCCAATTGTCTCAATTTGGCCTTGATCCCCGCGATGAAACCTGTACCGTTCTGTGACTATGGATCTCCGTGGTGCAAAGTGCTCGCTCAGCACTTTCCTGATATCAGCATACTTGGACTCGGCAGGACTCTGAGACAGCAGAAGGCTTTGAAGTGTCACGTAGCTTTTTCACTTAGGACTGTTAAGAACACTTGGGCCTTATTCGGCTCGTCGATGTTGTTAGCGCTTGCGAATACCTCGAATCTTTCGATGTAGACTTCGATGTTTCCAATGTCGGGACTGAACTCAGCAAGCCTTGCAACTGGCATTGTAACAACACTGCCATCTCCTGATGCTGCTATACGGTCTGCTGATGTAGCCATGATTGATCAGTTCAGTTTCACCACCACAAGATGTCGTTGACACTTGTCTTGTGATTCCATCAGAGATCCCATCCTCGTCTCCAAAACTGTTGTATATCAAGAACGAAGTATCAGAGGGCGAGAGAGAAACTTTATTGAACTGCTCGTAGTTATAGAGCCTCGAGCAGACTGTTCCGATGGAGGCGGCATTTCCGAGGAGGAGGGCCGTATACGGCGCTCTTTGTTTACAATACACGGTGAGAGTGGCGTCCTGGAGAAAACGTGACTATACATGTCTTTGGTTCATGGCGGCTGCAATCGTACATAATTCAGAGCCGCGCACAAATGTAAACACGGATATGCCACGTGGTCTCTCACTTTACTCTCGCATTGTTTAGCACGCACACTTTGCCGTTGCCTATATGTGTGTGGCTTTTTGTGTTCCCAACAACTACCTTAGTTGTATCATTATAGCTTGCAAGAAGCTGGAAGTTTTGTTTTCATAATATTCATAGGCAAGCCTTCTTTTGACATCTGCGAAATATCAGCGAACGTCTCTCGTGTCTTTCACTCGGAAATGCTCGACTCTGATACACCTAGTTTCATGTTATTGTGAGGAGAATATAACACTGACACGCCTAGTTTCATGTTATTGTGATGAGAATATAACTCTGACCGGTCTAATCCATCAGGCGAACAAAGCAGCAATAATAATTGTTAAACAAAAAATGTGATGGCAGCAAACCGAAAAATTGAACGGCGAACATACGTGACAGGCCCTAACGTGAAGGTCATGGCATGCATGTCATGAACTCCATGTTGGGGCGTGTGACTTATGCAGTCATGTCATACCAGACCAGTTTTGCTATATGTCATGTGAACGAAAACCGCAAGAGAAGCAAAACCATGACATGTAAATCATGACATTCATGACATACATAATATGATTTTTATGTTATAACTAGTCACCTATGTTCTTCATTCAATCATGCTAAGCCATACCTATTTCGGTAAATATCCTATTATCAAAGCGACCAAGAGAGTAGCTACTTGTTGTGGGCGGTTAGATAGATAGATTCAGGCAAAATTCGCCGAAGATCACCGAGAAATGATTTCGCCTTTAATCAACCCTCATGAGTCTGGGAACCCCTCTGTGCTTTTTCGCCTTGACTTGGTCAGTGCAAGATGAACCCGTATGGGTCCTGAAACGTCTCCGTGTTTTCTTACCTTTTTGTCACCTTGACTTGGTCAGAAATCGCATCTACATCCTCATCATAATACCAGACCAGAGCTTTCGTCGAAATTTCGACTACGTTATCAACCATTATACTCTAAACGATTGGATAGTTCTAGAGGGGCTTCCCACCACGCGGTTGGCCGTCAATACAGCTTGCGGTTCTACCTATTAAAAAATAAAGCAGTCTACCTAATATGGCAAAATTAATAATTGAGCATGAGGTTTGCATTGATCATCACAACTGTCTAAACGCTGCAAAATACAGCTAGTTGTTTCATGTCCCGTCTGTGGCCGTTGTTTTGATTAATTACTTAATGTAAGTACCTTGAAAAAGTGAGTCGGACAGGTAATATTAATTTTAAATACCTTATAACACATAATTCGCTTATATGACAAAAGGTATATTTTTGCTTTCAGGTTATTTAGTAAGAGAGCAACGCTTTTGCAAGATGAGTTTGCACTTGTGCAAAATAGTGAATTTTATGTTTTACTCAATGCACCAACATTTGAAAATGTATTGCCCATTTTGCGCTTCTTTTTGTTCTTTAGTTACGCACGGCAATCACATGCTGAGGCCCAGAACACGGCTTTAAGCTCTCCCATAGTAGAGTACCAAGTGTTCTAAATTGTTAACCGCTTTCCTAAACACACGCTGCAACTGTTTTTATATGCGCGATTGGTGAGTTGTACTGTCTGCGAGTTAAAAAAATTTTTTGTCTATTTAAAGCATAAACTTGTGACATGTGCCCCACACTTTTCTATAGCTGCCAAAAACTTCCTTTTAACGTGTAACACATTATCGCTAATGTGTACTACGGTCAGATTTATTGCAGATGAATTTATTATTGTAACGATGATTTTGGATTCACCAAATGTTTCTACATGGTGGGGACCTGCATATGCTGAATGCTTTGATGCCACTGGTTCAATTCGAAATGCCATGTAATAGCATTTACCCACTCTTCAGCCTCTACTTCTTTTGCAGAGAGAGCAGAATGAAACAAATACTGTAAGTTTCACGGCGACAAACAAATTCTCCCCATTCCCAGGTTTTCGAGGCTCACGTTGCATGTTCGGCCTAAATTGAGCCACAGTCGAACGCGAGGGGAGAAATTCTTCTCGGAAGCATCAAAATTCCTACAGGAAAAAAGAAAAAAAAGCACTTGGCGATATCTATCTCCCGCATGAAGTTCAAATTCAACATCAACAATATTACCTTACAGAAAATTGTGTACCAGATTGGTAATACATAGAAGCCCCAAAGTTAGAAGCTGTGGGGGGAAGGGGGGGATTACATCACGGCCTTCGATGCATGATGGCTTGCAAGGTGCTCATGTACAAGCGTAAAACAAAAAAGTCCGCAGCTTCTTTGCCACATAAAAATCGCAATTACGGCTCAGTCCAGGCCTCTGTCTGGTCTTGCTTAGCACGCACAGAACGCGTGCACTCTTCTGTCATCCTGTGCTACGTAATCTCGTCGCGGACACTAAAGGCGGAAGCACGACAGTATACAAGACTTGCAGCAATCTACTCTGGTAACACGATGTTGTCGCTATCATGTCGAACCACTCATTAACGGAATTCCCGGAGAAGCTATTTCTGTTCGTTCGTTTGAGAATTTCGTTGTTCTGAAAATAGGAAACGACGAACACTATAGATATATAATATAGTTACTTTACGGAACAAAACTTACTTAGTCCCCCGCGTTGGTGTAGCGGTATAATGGTCCTCGGCTTCTGGCCCGAAGGTCGCAGGTTCGATCCCAGCTACGGCAGCCACATCTGCAGAAGATGACAAAGAGGTACCCGAAACAATCATCGCGTAGTTGCCACCGAACGAGTCAAATAACGATTCCATATTTGCATCTACAACGCGCCTCGAACGTGATAAACATGTTCTACAGATAAAAAATTCTGCCTGCATGTTTGTATTACGATATGTCTTGATATAGGCTGTGAAATCTACCTCTTATTTGGTCTCGGGCAGCTCGAGGACATACACATAACAGCGAGACAATGGGTTAGAAATTAAGGAAACGGTTTTCTGTTGCAGTCAATGCACAAGCACTAAATCACGTGGCGAGAAGTATTCTCAGACGAATTGTGACTACAGCAATCGAGCTCAGAGCCAATTGGACTTGTATTCGTCTTGGCTTGAAGGAAGACAATTCCGCTAATGGAAACTTGTCAGCACTTCACACAATGACAGTCTTTCTACGACGACTCGTAATTTCTAGCCGCAGTCTTCACCTGAAGCATGAGCCTTCACTTTGTGGTGTTTCGACTTTAAGCAATGCGTTTTCAGACATGACCTTTATGTACTCTAAAAAATGCTTTTCTTGTTTTACAGCATTGAACGAGTAGTCACGTGGCACACTGGTTATTTTGTGTGTGTGCGTGTGTGTGCGTGTGTGTGCGTGCGCGTGCGTGCGTGTGCGTGCGTGTGTGTGTGCGCGTGTGTGCGCGCGTGCGTGTGTGAAAACAAACTCGTGTACATAGCCGAAGGTCGCGCAATCAACCCCGGCTGGGACGGCTGCAATTTCGATGGAGACGAAAGTATCCGAGTCCGGCTGTCACAGAACGAGCGCTAAACAAGAGCGCGCCGCCAAATCCTTGCGACAACGGGCGGCAGAAACGCCGCGAGGTAAAAAGAAAAAAAAAAGAAAGCAAACATCCAGGGCTCCCGGGCGCGCGCTCTCCCCGGAGAAGCACGGCTTCGCAGACGATCCTCCTCACCCCACATCTGCGGCCCAGCAAGACCGCGATTTCTCTCGAACGAACGGGGCGGGGTCAGACCGAGCTGAGTCATCCGACGCGGAGGGCAGACAAACCGTCTCGCCTCTCCCCAGCCTTCGCTGCGTATCGCGCCGACGAAATGACGAGAAAGATCTGGAAAGTCGCGCGCAAGGGATTTAACCGAGCGGCCGAGACGAGAAATCAGGAGGTGACGGAAGTTAACGCCAGAGCGCGTAGGAATTCCGCCGTGTAGTCGGCGAAGGTTCTGCCCGTAGTGACAGAACAGGAGGAGACGGAAGTGAGCGCCAGAGTGCGTAGAGAGTCCGCCGTGTAGTCGGCGAAGTTTGTGGTCCGTAGGGACGGCTCGAGCTACAGGCAAGAGCGTGGGTTTACCGCTATCGAGCGAAGACGCGGGCAACAGCTGCGTGTGTGAAGCCGACGGATTTCCGGCGAAGAAGTTGAAGTTGGAAGAGTGGCCAATTGAAGACGGGAGGTTTCCTGGAAGAGAACTTCGAGAGCTGCGGAACGACAACAACGCTGGACTTTGAGTGAGTGATTCTCGGAAGAGTATCATTCAGACTTTTGTTCCAAGGACTTTGGACTGAATAGGTTTTATATCTCTTTGGTCTTTAAGTGTCTTGGTTGTTCAATGCATGCGACTGCATTGTAGTGCGTATTGTTGTCTGTGTCCGTTGTTTCAAGTGTGGTTGATTGTACTGTGTAGTACATTGTTTGTTTGGTGACGTATTGTATGTAACTATTGTGGAGTGTGCATACGTGTGTATTGTGTTTTGATCTGCCGTTAATGAGAATATAATTTTGTTTGTTTATCAACTCTCGGCTCTGTCTTGTTCTTTGGGCCACAGCCGGCGTCCGCTGGCGCACCAATAAGGACCACTTCTAAATTGTCCACGCTTTCGTGGTGCGGTTCGGGGGGCCGATACTTCGGCTCTTGGAATTAGCCCGGCGATCGCCTCCCTAATAACGGGACAGGTGTGACAATTAATCTGGCGTCCGCGACAGGACCTTTTGGTGCACAGTGTGTCCAAAGTAGTGAGAAAGAGCCTCGAGTTGTTGATAGTGCTATCGGAACGATTTTGTGTGTTGTTCAGTGTTCTCGTTAACGAGTGCAGGGGAGTGTTCCGATAGACTGATTTAGGCAGATACTTTTTGCACGCGGCAAGGTTTTATTTGCGAGTTGCGAGACACAATGGATCTCGAAAAGTTAGTTGCGCTTGGTGAGAAGATGGGTCTTTCTGGCGCCGAACTACGGAAGTGGGTAAGCCAGAAGGAGAAAGAGGCGGTGGAGAGAGAGAGGTTGGCAGCGGAGAGAGCCAAGGAAGAAAAAGCCGCTGAGTTAGAACGAGAGAGGTTGGCAGCTGAGAGGGCCAAGGAAGAAAAAGCAGCTGAGTTGGAACGAGAGAGGTTGGCAGCTGAAAAGGCGAAGGAAGAAAGAGAGCAGCAATTGAAGTTGGAGCTGGAGCGAGAAAAGTTGGCAGCCGAAAGGGCGAGAGAAGAAAGAGAGGCAAAAGAGCGCCAGCTGAAAGAAGAAAGAGAGGAAAGGGAGCGGCAGCGGCAGCACGAGATGGAACTCGAGCGGCTCCGTTTACAACAGCGAAGCGAAACTCCCGTCCAAGTTAGAGTTGAAAGCAGCGAACGGGAAGATCACGGCTTCCGCTTGAACCCAAGCAAGCTGCTCGTAGCGTTTGATGAAAGGAAGGACGACCTAGACGCGTACCTCCACAGATTTGAGACGATTGCGAGGAGCCAGAACTGGCCGGAACAGCAATGGGCAACTGCTTTGAGTACCTGCTTGAGTGGTGAAGCGCTCAGTGTGTACGGTAGGCTGACGCCGACCGATGCAGCCAACTACGCAAAGGTGAAAGCTGCTTTGTTGAAGCGATTTAGATTCACTGTGGAAGGATTCCGGGACAGATTTCGGACAGGAAAGCCAGCTGATGGTGAGACGGCTACGCAGTATGCCGCCCGACTTTGCCATTATTTCGACCGATGGATTGAACTTTCAGGGACCGCACAGGAGTACGAGGAGCTTAGAGAGCTCCTAATTAGAGAACAATTTCTTACTAGTTGCCACCCAAGCCTGTCGCTGTACTTGAAAGAGAGGAGAGCTAAGTCACTTGAAGACATGCTTGAATTAGCTGATCAATTCTTGGAAGCACAAGGTGGCACTAATTTGGCCAAAGTCAAAAAGGAGGGTCCCGAGGATTCGAAGAAATCGGCTCCCGAGGAAAAGAAGCGTGCACCCGAGAAAATTCCGCGATGTTTTCTGTGTAACCGAGTGGGTCACCGTGCTAGCCACTGCCGAACTAACTTCACGAGCCCCACGGTAGTAAAATGTTTTAAGTGTGGTCAGACTGGGCACAAAGCAGATGCATGTCGGAACGGAGTGAGTCAAACTCACCAGGTATCCTGTGTGCAAGTGGCACCGAAATCCGATAATAATGCCGTCACCGACGGATTCGTAGAATTGAAAAATGGGGAGAAAATTCCTATTGTCGGTGCTGTAATGTCAAAACAGCCAACCGGTGTTACGAAGGGAATGCCAACGCTTCCTGGAAAGATTGCAGGCAAGAAGATTACGGTTCTAAGAGACACCGGTAGCTCCACGGTTATCGTGAGGAGAAATTTGGTACGGGAAAGAGAGTTGACAGGCAGAACGAAACCGGTTTGCCTAATTGACCGTACGGTCCGTATGCTTCCCGAAGCAGAAATTGAGGTTGAAACCCCGTACTTCAGCGGGAAGGTTACTGCGTTATGCATGACGACCCCCCTGTATGACCTTGTCATCGGAAACATCGACGGGGCGCGAGGGCCAAGTGATCCAGAATGTTTGGGAGAAGACCCGAAGATAGAGCCCTCGCCAACACAGCGGCCGCGAGATACAGTGGAGGAACATCCCGTGACGGAGCTCACTAGAGCCCAAGGTGAAGCTGCGGCGCAAGAGACAGCGAAGGAGAAGACGATCGTGTCGAATCAGTTCACGGGCCGAGCAACCGGACGTACGTCGGCACGACCTCAACCGACTGACAGTGTAAAGGAGACGGAGTTGGCCAGCCGGGCAAAATGTAGAGGCATGATCAAGCGGGTAAATAAACCGACAGGACCCGTCGAATGTAATGACGCGTTAACGGTGTCGGAAGAGACAACGATGGCTGAGACGACGCCTCAGATATCGTCGTGGGAAAGGGCTCGCCGAAAAAGAACGTGGAAAGACAAGAATAGATCGAGCGAGCACCGCAAAAGGGGCGCAAGCGCTGTTCGAAGTATTCAGGATAAGTGCTGAGGTCGAATCAGAATGTGTTGGGCAGTGCTGAGTGCCATATGTTGTGTTAATGTTCTTGTTATCCTGTGTCTCAAGTGTATGTCGAGCGAGTCAGTGTTCTGTGCGATGATGTGATGTATAGTGTTGTATAATTGTTGTATAGACAGAACTTGGTACGTTTGTGTTGTTTGGAATGTGTTATGAAGTGTTGTAGGCATGTACCTGTGGCTATATTTCCTGTGTTGTGGAATTGAACTACAATGTACGATTGTATTGAGTGATATATTGTGAATGTGAAGTGTCATGAGCGACGGATTGTGTTACAGTCTGTGAGAATGTGTGGTGACTGTTCGCGCTCGTTTGTGTGGTTTTGAATATTATGAGATAATATTCTTAAAGTGGGGGGCAGTGTCACAGAACGAGCGCTAAACAAGAGCGCGCCGCCAAATCCTTGCGACAACGGGCGGCAGAAACGCCGCGAGGTAAAAAGAAAAAAAAAGAAAGCAAACATCCAGGGCTCCCGGGCGCGCGCTCTCCCCGGAGAAGCACGGCTTCGCAGACGATCCTCCTCACCCCACATCTGCGGCCCAGCAAGACCGCGATTTCTCTCGAACGAACGGGGTGGGGTCAGACCGAGCTGAGTCATCTGACGCGGAGGGCAGACAAACCGTCTCGCCTCTCCCCAGCCTTCGCTGCGTATCGCGCCGACGAAATGACGAGAAAGATCTGGAAAGTCGCGCGCAAGGGATTTAACCCAGCGGCCGAGACGAGAAATCAGGAGGTGACGGAAGTTAACGCCAGAGCGCGTAGGAATTCCGCCGTGTAGTCGGCGAAGGTTCTGCCCGTAGTGACAGAACAGGAGGAGACGGAAGTGAGCGCCAGAGTGCGTAGAGAGTCCGCCGTGTAGTCGGCGAAGTTTGTGGTCCGTAGGGACGGCTCGAGCTACAGGCAAGAGCGTGGGTTTACCGCTATCGAGCGAAGACGCGGGCAACAGCTGCGTGTGTGAAGCCGACGGATTTCCGGCGAAGAAGTTGAAGTTGGAAGAGTGGCCAATTGAAGACGGGAGGTTTCCTGGAAGAGAACTTCGAGAGCTGCGGAACGACAACAACGCTGGACTTTGAGTGAGTGATTCTCGGAAGAGTATCATTCAGACTTTTGTTCCAAGGACTTTGGACTGAATAGGTTTTATATCTCTTTGGTCTTTAAGTGTCTTGGTTGTTCAATGCATGCGACTGCATTGTAGTGCGTATTGTTGTCTGTGTCCGTTGTTTCAAGTGTGGTTGATTGTACTGTGTAGTACATTGTTTGTTTGGTGACGTATTGTATGTAACTATTGTGGAGTGTGCATACGTGTGTATTGTGTTTTGATCTGCCGTTAATGAGAATATAATTTTGTTTGTTTATCAACTCTCGGCTCTGTCTTGTTCTTTGGGCCACAGCCGGCGTCCGCTGGCGCACCAATAAGGACCACTTCTAAATTGTCCACGCTTTCGTGGTGCGGTTCGGGGGGCCGATACTTCGGCTCTTGGAATTAGCCCGGCGATCGCCTCCCTAATAACGGGACAGGTGTGACACCGGCGAGCTTGGATTTAGGTGCAGCTTAGCCCAATGTTGTCGAATTTCCGAAGCTCCTCAGCGTCTCTCAATCATCGCGGTTTTGGGATGTTCAACCCCAGATATTACTATTATAAATTCGTGCAGATGATCTTCCTCTTTGAAATTACACAAATGTGTTAGTACATGGTACCGCACACGTCAGCGCGATCTGCGCAAGATGACATGAAATACCCGAACCAGCCATCGCGTAGTTGCGACCCAAGTCAAATTCCAGTTTCACATTTGTACATGTTCGACCCGCCTCTAACATGAGAAATATGTTCTTCAGAACAAATTATGCCTGAAAGCCTGTTTTGTCAGCCTTCACGTCCCTTAATAATTGTTGGGGCCGGGTTTCGACCCCGTGACCTTCAAATCAGTGGTGCCACTTCTCACGGCTTCGTGAGAGAGAAGAAATAGCTATAATAGGGAGACCATATCAGACAATCGGGCTAAGATTCAGCATTGTATTGTGCACGTTAGCTTTAGTTACCCGGGTATTTACACGGTAACGGGAGGAGTAAAAGTTTTCAGCTCACCCTCTGTCTCCTTTGCTGCGCAGCTTGTGGTAACGTACAAGGGTCAATCTCCGCAGTTTTGACCATTGTTTGAAGTACGCTACACAGACGTATAACTTCTTTTTTTCTCTCTCTCTCTCGTTTAAATTCTAAAATACCAGCGAAGCTCTCTACGACGCGGGGATGTGCTAGTTCACGGTATGGTCACTGTACACGTGCTGTGCGGATTGCAAACGCTCGGTCCGGAAACGTGCAGCCTGGTTTGAAATTTCTTCGCAAGCGAAGCCAGCTGCAGTCGTTAAAGAGCATTCCACGTGGCGGCGTTTCACCCTGGACAGACTACGCCCAGCAGTGCGCATTCGGTATAATGCTATTCATGGCACAACATTGAACGAGCTGCTATGGAGTGATCGAAGGCAATCTGACAGCTTGATAGACGTCCGAGATTTTTTTTCCAATTTTTCCTCCATGTAGGAATCAGCAGAGTCAGTACCAGGTGAGGCTCCGACAGGACGCCGTCGTTAATGGTTGCCTTGTTTGGGTTTTCAGATTGTGTGTCCCAATGGTGGCCAACACGCTAGGGTTAAGTGTGACTTAGTATAAACACCTAATAAATTAATGTTTACTCATTTACTGACTACTCAAGTCATGCTCTTAACTTTATGCTGATGGTTGCTACAATGAAGCCACCACGAACGCAGTTTCATCATATACACATTTAACAACAATCAGCCAAGGAGTGACAGAGCTGCTATCGAAAATGTTCAAGAATACTTGAAAATCCCATGTACCATTTGTTTGTACAGCGTCATCTTCTAAACTGTTCCTCAAGTTCAAAGCATCAGTAATGAAGAAAATTAAATAAAAATCAGTACAGGTCAGTATCACGTGCACAATGAATGAATTAATTGCGGCAGACATTGTATTCTCAAGCCGATGTTTTGTATAGGTGTTGATACCTATTTTTAACTTACACTCCAAGTAGCCTATGAAAACTATTTCGACCAACACTACTATTCTCAAGTTCTAACAGTTATGAATCGAGCGCGTTTAACATGTGCATTACTTGGTCCGTCTGTCCTTCTATATTTTGGTCAAATGAAATGTACAAAATTGCGCTGCTACGTTTCAGTTTTTTCTTCAGCATTTCGATGTTTTCGCACAAGTTTCGAACCACTTTTCACAAGGGAAAATGAAGCGAAATTTAGCTGAAAATACCTTAATAGCCATTTGATTAAAGTTGAGTAAGGAGGCGCCATGAACCTCAAGAACGAAATCCATCGTAAGTCGTTGCTTCGGCAAAATGCAACGACTCGCGTCACATTTGACAATTCACATCAGCGTAGCGTTCCCACTATCCAACTAAGCTTTGTAAGCTAGCCAAAGTTCAGTCTCTCAAAAGAACTACTCATGAAAGGCTTAAAAAACTATAATTATTAAATATTCATTAACTGAAAAGTCATAAGTTAAAAACATAGAAATAAAATGAGGAAAAGCATCAAGGCACTGACATGGGGTATGTTTTCCTCCACCTGTCATTCCAATTGAACGAGCCGTTTTTTTTATTCAAACACGCGAGCGAAGCATTGTTGAAAGATGTGCAGTTTTTCGTTGTGCCTTTTTGCTGTGCTTCCGAGCTTGCGTAGGGTTCTCCATTAACAATGGCCTCACACAAGTCCCCCCCCCCCCCCCCTACCAGATTTGAGTTTTTTTGCCGAGTACGAAATATAAAAACAATAACAAGCCTAGCAAGCCTGTAGGAAACGTGGAGCTAGGAGACTTCTATGTTTCTGTTACTTTGTCTTTTTTTCTGCATCTGCTACTTCATTCTTCATTTCTGTCTTCTATTTCTCTCTCTCTCTCTCTCTCTCTACATATATATATATATATATATATATATATATATATATATATATATATATATATATATATATATATATATTGCAGCGAAGCCTCCGAACTCTGAAATGGGTCGAACTCTTGAGTACCTTCTAGTGGGGCTACCCAACAAGGACGCCGCTCGCGCTGAGAGCCCGTGCTTGGCTGTGACTGTCGCCATTGTATATTCTCGCTCGTTGCCGGCTAATAAACGCCTTAACAATTTGGTGGCGAGTGCTGCGATCCCTGTCTATGCCTTTGGAGCTACGATCACGTACCCTGCCATCTACTATGTACCACGACGCTTCTCAGCAAACGCCTCCTCCAATGCCACCCCATTGTCCCGGTGTCCCCAGAATCCGCAATCCACCCATCTTCACTGGCGCTGATGGCACTGACGTGGAGGACTGGCTCGCCATTTACGAGCGCGTGAGCGTCCCCAACAAATGGGACGAGGACGGCAAGCTGACCAACTTGGTGTTTTACCTTGCCGGTGTCGCCAGTTTGTGGTACAACAACCACGCGTCCGATTTTGCCACCTGGTCCGATTTCAAGACCGCAATCGTCAACGTCTTCGGCCGCCCTGCTGTTCGCAAGCTGCAAGCCGAGCAGCGTTTGCGTGAACGTGCTCAGGAGGCTGGTGAGTCATTCACCAGCTATATTGAAGATGTCCTGGACCTATGTAACAAATCCAATCACACCATGTGCGAGTCTGACAAGATCCGAAACATCATGAAAGACATTGACGATGATGCCTTCACGATGCTGCTCGCCAAAAACCCCGGCACGGTGGCTGAGGTCATCACACTGTGCCAGAGCTACGAGGAGCTCTGCCGGCAGCGTTCGATGACCCGACGCTCCCCACCACGAGCTGCAACGCTTGCTGGCTTGGAGGCCAGTTGTGACCAAGTGGCGTTGATGGCAGACCTGAAGTCCTTTATCCGCGAGGAAATCGCGCGTCAGTTCTCGCTCCTGCCCTTTGCCCACCAACCTGCTGTTCAACAATCGGCTACTACCATTCTCCCTCCCATCCGCCGAGCGATTGAACAGGAAATAGCGGAGGTAATGCCTGCGTACCACCCTCCACAGCCTCCGGCTCCTGCGCCCCTGAGTTACGCGCAAGTGGTCGCCAGGCCACCCCAAGTCGTTCCAGCAACCGCCCCTCTGACTTACGCCGAAGCTGCCACTCGACCTCCGTCCTTTGCAGCGGGTGTGCCCGCTACGTATGTTGACGTAACCCCTCAGCCTCAGCTTCAGTCCACCATGCAGCCACCGTTCCGTCCATCAGCCCTTGCGACATGGGTGAGACCTACCCCGGTGAACAGATGGCGCACACCCGACAACCGGCCCATCTGCTTTGCCTGCGGTTACGCCGGTCACGTGGCCCGTTATTGCCATCGCGTACAGCCGGCTCCAATTTCTTCACCTGTTGCTGGCCAACTCAGCCGTCCTTATCGCGAAGAACCGCCGTCTATGCCACCTCGATCTCGCCCAGGTCCATCTCGAAGATCACCGTCTCCACGACGCCGTTCCCTGTCTCCCATGCGGCCAAGTGCGGCAGGTCATGAGCGGGAAAACTAGTCGTCGCAGTCCCTGAGGCAAGGACTGCGACGCTATCGCAATGTGAAAGCCCTCAGAGCAGCCCCTCGAATGTCATTGACGTGCTTGTGGACGGTGTTTGTGCATCGGCTCTTATTGACACTGCAGCTGCCGTATCAGTTATGGACGAAAAACTCTGCCGCTTACTTCGAAAAGTGACGACGCCACTTTCTGGGTTATCCCTCCGTACTGCAAGTTTGCACCGGATTCATCCTACAGCAGGGTGCACAGCTCGCGTTGTCATCCAGGACGTTCTGTATGTCGCCCAGTTCATCATCATTCAGGCATGCTCTCATGACGTCATCCTGGGATGGGACTTTCTCTCCCGCCATGACGCCGTCATCCATTGTGCCGCCGCCGAAATTGAGCTCTCACCCTTCTCGCATTTGACGCCAGAAGACAGTCCCCCGACACTGAGCAAGATTCTAACGAAAGACGATACAACAGTGCCTCCAAACTCGACGACGGCTGTGTCTGTCTACTGCGATGGTCTCTCCGACACCATTGGACTTGTTTCGCCATCTGACCGCGCTTGCAGCAGGAAAGGGTTGCTAGTACCTTTCGCGACCGTGCAGGTCAACCAGGGCAACACTGCTATTTTTGTAACCAACCCGTCCCCGTACACTGTTACCTTGCTTCGAGGGGAATGTCTCGGCAGAGTGGAACCAGTCGACGACGCACAAGTCCTGGACGTACCCGATGACACGCGCGCTCCCAGCTCGTGTACCATAAAGCTGTTTCCACTTCTGATTCGTCGTCTGCTGATGTATTTGGCCCCTCCATCGCTGACAACCTTACGGCCGTACAGCATTCCCAACTTCTCGACCTGTTACAAGAATATCGTTCTTCTTTCGATGTCGGGCGAAGTTCTCTCGGTCGCACGTCCGTTGTTACGCATCGCATCGACACTGGTGCCCATTCATCTTTACGGCAACGTCCATATCGCGTGTCGCCTGCTGAACGTCGAGTAATTAATGATCAGGTTGACGATATGCTCCGACGCGACGTTATTCGGCCCTCGGACAGTCCATGGGCGTCTCCTGTCGTTCTTGTTGCGAAGAAAGACGGTTCTGTGCGGTTCTGTGTGAACTACAGACGGCTCAATAAGATCACTCGCAAGGATGTTTATCCACTGCCACGCATCGATGACGCGATTGACAGCCTTCATGGAGCCGATTTTTTTTCTTCTCTCGATCTGCGCTCGGGGTACTGGCAAGTACCCTTGGCTGACGACGCTCGACCAAAGACCGCTTTCGTCACGCCAGACGGCTTGTACGAGTTTAACGTCATGCCGTTTGGTCTATGTAATGCACCTGCGACCTTTGAGCGCATGATGGACACCGTTCTGCGCAACTTGAAATGGTACACGCGCTTGTGTTACCTCGACGATGTCATTGTCTTTGCTCCGGATTTCTCCACGCATCTCCAACGTCTGAAAGAAGTTTTCGCACGTGTGAGCAATGCCGGCTTACAACTAAATCTGAAAAAGTGCCGCTTTGCAGCACGCAACTCACCATACTGGGGTACGTCGTGTCCAAAGACGGCATTCTTCCTGATCCTGCCAAGCTTCAGGCCGTGGCTGAATTCCCCAAACCTGCATCTGTCAAAGAACTGCGTAGTTTCGTGGGCCTGTGCTCATACTTCCGACGCTTCATACGAAATTTCGCCACGATCATATTGTCACGACGTCGAAACAGAGGTCTTGCGGCAGAAACTGAGACACCAGAAGCAGGTAGGTTCTTTTAATAGAACGCGCAAGAGAGTTCTTCTTTTTCATCCATTTCATTGTACTTCATGGCACATGCACAATTGTCATTGTCTTTCTTTTTGACAAGCACGTGACATTTGCCTCCCTCCGAAAGAGGCATCGTCCCGATGCGCAACCTAGGCGCTCTACCAGGCGTATGAAGTGGTCGCGTCAACTGGATAAATACGGTTTCATACGCACGACGTGTACGACTTCGGGTAAATGATTTTGACGCTTAGAACTACAGTCAGTGTCAGGAACAACTTCATAGTTCACGTCGTTCAAGCGTCGCGTGACGCTGTATGGGCCAAAGTATCGTCTTAGCAGTTTTTCCGACAGTCCACGTCGACGTATCGGAATCCAGACCCAGACCTTGTCGCCTGGTGTGTAGCTAATAAACTTGTGTCGGGGGTCGTACCGTTGTGCATCTTGATGCTGTTGATGACAGATGCGCACACGCGCGAGCTGTCTGGCTTCCTCGGCGCGCTGAGTGAACTCTTCGGCGTCCACATGGATGTCGTCACACTCATGCGGCAACATGGCGTCCAACGTTGTCGTGACTTCGCGACCATAGATCAGACTGAACGGCGTCATTCCAGTGGTTTCTTGTCGAGCGGTATTATAGGCAAAGGTCACGTACGGCAATATCTGATCCCAGTTTTTATGCTCTGTGTCAACGTACATGCTGATCATGTCTGTGAGGGTCCTATTGAGGCGCTCTGTCAGTCCGTTTGTCTGCGGGTGGTAAGCAGTTGTTTTCCGGTGAGCTGTACCGCTGAGTCTGAGAACCGACTCCAAAAGTTCTGCGGTGAAGGCAGGTCCTCTGTCTGTGATCACTGCTGTCGGAGCGCCATGCCGAAGGACGATGTTTTCGATGAAGAACTGAGCGGCCTCTGCTGCTGTGCCGCGCTGCATAGCTTTAGTCTCCGCATAACGGGAGAGGTAATCGGTGGCCACGATTATCCATCTGTTACCTGTTGTGGAAGTTGGAAAGGGGCCCAGGAAATCCATTCCAATCAGAGTGAACGGCTTCGCTGGTGCTAGGACTGGATGTAAAAGACCGGCTGGCTTGCTAGGAGGTGCTTTGCGTCTTTGGCAGTCGGTGCAAGTTCGCACGTGATGGTTAACATCAGCGGGTAACTTTGGCCAGTAGTACTTGCATCGCAGTCGGCACAATGTTCGGGTGTAGACTAGATGACCAGAAGTTGCTTCATCATGGCACGCTTCCATAATTTCTTTTCGAAGAGAGGCAGGCACGACGAGCAAGTGCGGGTTGCCGGTTGGTGAGAAGTTTCTCTTATAGAGAACATCGTTTCGTAAGCAAAAAGATGGCAGTCCTCTGGCAAATAACCGCGGCACGTCCTTACGTCGTCCTTCTAAATATTCAATGAGTGGTAACAGCTCGGGGTCACTGCGCTGCTCCTGTGCAATAGAGGCCGTGTTGACGACTCCCAAGAATGCCGCGTCGATGTTTTCGTCATCACGACCGACAGTCTCCACTGGCGACCGTGAGAGACAGTCGGCGTCGGTGTGCCGCTTCCCAGATTTATAGACGATGGTCATGTCGAACTCTTGAAGTCTTAGGCTCCAGCGTGCCAAACGGCCAGATGGATCTTTAAGGTTGGTGAGCCAGCACAAAGAGTGATGGTCGCTAACAACCTTGAAGGAGCGGCCGTACAAATATGGACGAAATTTGATGACCGCCCACACCACGGCGAGACACTCCTTCTCGGTAGTCGAGTAGTTCTCCTCCGTGCGAGAGAGTGTTCTGCTGGCGTAGGCTATTACTCTTTCACAGCCGTCCTGCCACTGCACCAGAACGGCACCTAGACCTACATTGCTGGCGTCAGTGTGAAGTGCTGTAGGGGCTTCCTGGTCGAAGTGCGCAAGGACTGGAGGTGTTTGCAGGCGTTGTCGTAGTTCATTGAACGCCATTTGCTGTCGTTCACCCCAAAAGAAGGGGACGTCCTCACGTGTGAGTCGTGTCAATGGCGCCGCAATAGACGAAAAGTCCTCAATAAATCGCCGGTAATAGGCACACAACCCTAAAAAGCGTCTCACGGCCTTTTTGTCGCATGGTGCAGGAAATTGCGCTACGGCGTCTATTTTGGCCGGGTCAGGTCGAACACCCTCGTGACTGACGACGTGGCCTAGGAAGTTGAGTTCGTTAAAACCAAAATGACATTTTTCCGGTTTTAAAGTAAGGCCGGCCGAACGTATGGCTTGGAGGACGGTGAATAAACGGCTGAGATGTTCCTCGAATGTCGCTGAGAATACAATAACATCGTCGAGATAGACCAAGCATGTTTGCCTCTTCAGGCCTGATAGTACGGTGTCCATGAGACGTTGAAAAGTGGCTGGCGCCGAGCACAACCCAAAAGGAAGCACCTTAAATTCGTAGAGGCCGTCGGGCGTCACGAAGGCCGTTTTTTCACGATCTCTCTCGTCGACTTCTATCTGCCAGTAGCCGCTTCGGAGGTCCATTGAAGAGAAGTAGCGCGCATGACGCAGCCGATCGAGTGAATCGTCTATGCGGGGCAGTGGATAGACGTCTTTCTTCGTGACTTGGTTCAACTTGCGATAATCAATACAGAAGCGCAAGCTGCCGTCTTTTTTCTTGACCAAAACCACGGGGGACGCCCAAGGACTTTTCGAAGGTTGTATGACGTCATCCGCGAGCATCTTGTGTACTTGCTTCTGAATCTCCTCGCGCTCTTTCGGAGACACACGGTAGGGGTTTTGCCGAATTGGTCGCGTGTTGTCTTCAGTAATGATGCGGTGGTTGGTCAATGGTGTTTGCTGTACCTTTGACGTACGCGAAAAGCAGTCTTCGAATTGGTGTATAAGTTCAAGCAGGCGCTTCCTATCAGAGGGCGGTAGCGTAGAGCAGATGTCCACCGACAAAGTTGTCGAGGCGGGGACAGCCGCGTCATCTGGTTGCAAGGTAAAACAATCCCCGGCTTGGTCTACATCGTCGTAGTAGGCAATTGTGGTACCCTTCTGGATTTGACGGCGCTCGTTGCTGAAGTTTGTGAGCAGCAATTCCGCCTGTCCACCAGTAAGCGCCAGGACGCCCCTCGCTATGGAAATGCCTTGCGTGAACAAAAGAGTGACTATGTGCTCCGCTATCACATCTTTATAGCAAGGACACCCACTGGACACCGACACAAGGCAGCAGGATCTCGGTGGGAGTGTCACATCGTCGGCTATTCGCAAACGGCCGCGTGGTTCTTCACTGCTGTTGTCGGCATAAGGATGAGCGCAAAACGTCACCATACGTTGAGGGATGTTGATAACCGCGCCATGATCTTGAAGAAAATCCATGCCCAAAATTAACTCTTTACAGCAGTCTGGCAACAGGACGAAAGTGGCCACGAAGCTAGAATCTCCGATGCGAAGTCTAGTGGTGCATTTACCCGTGGGTGTCATCAGCTGACCACCAGCACTCCTTATGTGCGGCCCTGTCCACGGTGTCTTGACCTTTCTGAGGCGGTCGGCGAGCTCTTGTCGCATGATTGAGAAGTCGGCGCCAGTGTCGACCAGTGCTGTAACGTGATGTCCGTCAATGAGAACGCTCAAATCGGCACGCACAACTTCTTCAGTATTATTATTCGTCGTCGTATTCATCGTCGTTGTCGTCATACCTTCTTGCGATGATTGGGGGAACTTTTCAGTGTGTCGACGATTGGCAACCTTGCCCCCCGAGGTCGCATCAGTTAGTTTCCCCGGCGCGGGCTAGGCGAACGGCCTCTGGTGACGTCCGCGTAGCTCTGAGGGAAGTCACGGTGACGCGCAGGTGATGGAGATCGCCAGCGACGCGGTGGGGTTGCTTGAGCAGGCGACAGTTGATCGGCATCGTGGACACGACGGTCTTCGGAGCGGAAAGAAGCGGGACGAGAAAAGTTCCCGAACCCAGAATCGCCGTGACGGCAATAGCGGGCAATGTGACCGGGTTCTCCGCAGCGATAGCAAATAGGTCGACGGTCGGCCATGCGCCACAAGTCAGTTCGGCGAACTGGTGGTCGTCTCGTAGAATCTCGTTGCCACCAAGGTACGGCAGTGGGTTGTGGCTGGAAGGGCGTCGCCACAAATGTCGGTGGAGGACGACGGACCACATCAGCGTAGCTCGCTGGATGTGGCTCAGGATTTGGCGCGGGTGGTGTAATGGCTTGCCTCAACTCCTGGCGGACGATTTCGGCAACAGATGCGACTGGCGGTTGGGCAGGGGGAACGCAGAGGGCCCGAAGTTCCTCACGCAGTATTTCTCTAATCATTTGCCGCAGGGAACTTTCGCATACGGCAGTGTTCTGAGCTGCAGCACTTACTGCCGTGTGGTTCTGCAGGCGGTCAAAGTGTCGGCGTCGTTGTTGCAGTGCGCGCTCGATGACTGTCGCCTCTCTTATGAATTCATCTACAGTTGTAGGTGGATTTCTTACGAGGCCCGCAAACACTTGTTCCTTAACACCCTGCATTAGGTGGCGCACCTTCTTCGCCTCGGGCATGTCAGGGTCAGCTCGTCGAAACAGACGGATCATACCCTCTGCGTACATGGCGGCTGTTTCATTGGGTTTTTGCACGCGTGCCTCAATCACTTGCTGTGCGCGATCCCGTCGGTCCGAGTTCAAAAATGTAGCGAGGAGCTTTCGACGGAAGTCTTCCCAAGATTGGAATGTAGTCTCGCGGTTCTCATACCACGTGCGAGCGCTATCTTCCAGTGCGAAATATGCACGGCCAAGTTTGTGCTGTTCGCTCCAGTTGTTGGATACAGCGACCCGTTCGAGCCAGTCTTCGACATCCTCGTACTCTTCTCCACGGAAAACTTCAGGAACGCGAGGATGTTCAAGAGTTACCTGCGAGGGAAGAGTGGTCTGCGATGGCGGGATAACCGTGGATGTCGTAGGAGCTGCCATGCTGGAAAGAGGCGGAACAGGTGCGGACTCTGGACTTAGGCCTAGTAGGCGCCGACTGAATCGGTGCACTGGAGTCGTGACGAGGGGCTGAGTGTCTGGACTAGGTGAACGGGTTCGAGTAAGACTGTCCTGCATCAGGGTGTAGGCTCCAGCACCTCCACCAGTGTCACGACGTCGAAACAGAGGTCTTGCGGCAGAAACTGAGACACCAGAAGCAGGTAGGTTCTTTTAATAGAACGCGCAAGAGAGTTCTTCTTTTTCATCCATTTCATTGTGCTTCATGGCACATGCACAATTGTCATTGTCTTTCTTTTTGACAAGCACGTGACAATATCACCGCTGACGAAGCTCCTTGGAAGCAACGGGCCCTTCAATTCGTGGTCATCCGAGTGCGACGACGCGTTCGCGAAGCTCCGCCATTTGTTGACGTCGCCTCCCATTCTACGCCACTACGACCCTACAGCCCCAACGGAGGTGCACACGGACGCCAGCGGAGTAGGCCTCGGCGCTGTCCTGGCGCAGCGAAAATCCGGATTCCCTGAATATGTCGTAGCATATGCAAGCCGTACGCTCACGAGAGCCGAGAAAAACTACACCGTCACGGAGAAAGAGTGCCTGGCGATTGTCTGGGCTCTTACAAAGTTTCGACCTTATTCGTATGGTCGCCCATTCGATGTCGTCACCGACCATCATGCACTATGCTGGCTTTCATCATTGAAGGATCCCTCAGGCCGTCTCGCCCGTTGGGCTCTTCGCTTACAAGACTACGATATCCGCGTGCTGTACCGCAACGGACGCCAGCATGCTGACGCCGACGCCCTCTCGCGCTCCCCTCTGCCTGAAGGTGATGTGCTCTGCTCAGTATCCTCGGCTGCTGTTTCTGCCATTGATGTTGACATCATCGCTACCGAACAGCGAAAGGATAATTGGATCGGCCCGCTCATCGACATGCTCTCTGATCCATCCGCAACGCCATCCACGCGTGCCTTGCGTCGTCAAGCTCGCCATTTCGCCATTCGTGACGGCCTCCTACACCGACGCAATTACGACGCCGACGGCCAGCAGTGGTTACTCGTGATACCCCGCAGTCTGCGGTCAGAGATATGTGAATCCTTCCATTCTGATCCGCAATGCGCACACTCTGGGGTATTCAAAACCTATTATCGCATTCGACAACGCTACTTCTGGCGCGGGATGTACCGCTATGTGCAGCAGTTCGTTCGCTCTTGCCTCACTTGCCAACGCCGTAAACCGTCAGCCCACATGTCGCACGCCAGTCTACAACCGCTACCTTGCCCTGACCGTCCCTTTGGGCGCGTAGGTATCGATTTGTATGGACCACTTCCTCTGACGTCGGCTGGTAACCGCTGGGCCATCGTTGCCGTTGAGCATTTAACGCGATACGCCGAAACCGCCGCTCTCCCTGCGTCCTTCCTGCTGCATCGATTTATACTGCGCTACGGACCACCCCAAGAGCTTCTCAGCGATCGAGGCCGTGTCTTCTTGTCGGAAGTCGTCGAAGCCATTCTGACGGAGTGCCATTCTGTCCACCGCAAAACTACTGCTTACCACCCACAGACGAATGGCCTCACCGAACGCTTTAACCGCACCATCGGCGACATGCTTTCTATGTACGTCGCTGCCAACCACACTAATTGGGATAATATACTGCCCTTCGTCACCTACGCCTACAACACCGCCCCTCAGAGCACGACTGGTTTTTCACCTTTCTACTTGCTGTACGGAAGGCACCCGTCGCACACCATGGACACGATCCTCCCGTACACGCCGGATCCATCTGAGTGTGCACCTATTTCCGAGACAGCCAGGCTTGCTGAAGAGTGTCGTGAGCTTGCCAAGACTTTTACGACGCAAGAGCAAGGGCGGCAGAAGAGTATTCGTGATGCCTCCACCACTTCTGAGCCCACGTTCCTTCCTGGTGCGCTTGTATGGCTCTCGATCCCGACCTCTGCAGCTGGCCTCTCTTCCAAGCTACGTCCCAAATACGAAGGCCCCTACCGTGGCATCGAGCGCACCTCACCCGTCAACTATCTGATCGAACCCGTTGAACAATCTTCGGACATGCGCCGCCGTGGGCGAGACATCGTCAACGTGGAGCGCCTGAAGGCTTATTATGACCCGCTCATAATAACAAGCTGTTAGGTCGCCAGGCGGCTCCCTCTTCGACCCCGGGGTAATTGCAGCGAAGCCTCTGAACTCTGAAATGGGTCGAACTCTTGAGTACCTTCTAGTGGGGCTACCCAACAAGGACGCCGCTCGCGCTGAGAGCCCGTGCTTGGCTGTGACTGTCGCCATTGTATGTTCTCGCTCGTTGCCGGCTAATAAACGCCTTAATATATATATATATATATATATATATATATATATATATATATATATATATATATATATATATATTTGTTTGTCGGGGCTCATTTTGCTTGTTTTGTCGGGGCTCATTTTTCGTGTTTTCACACAATAATAATGAGATCTAACAGACAATAATGCCAAGGAATGTATAAAGGAAGTTATTACAACCAATGTAATGTAAATAAGAAGAAAAGTGGATGAAAAAATAACTTGCCGTGAGCAGGAATCGAACCTACAACCTTCGATTCGAAGGTCGTAGGTTCAATTGCTGCTCACGGCAAGTTTATATATTTATATATATATATATATATATATAGTGAATGCTTGTGCACGTGTGCGCAAAATTTCCGGAGAGACTGACACCAGCAAATAACAAAGATAAATTTCTTGTGAAATTTCGGGAAGGGACGCACTCATTCTGTTCGCGAAAGTGGCTCGTAGGGTTGCAGCACCTCTTGGATTGAACTGGGAGAAAGGGTAGACAGATCGGTGGGGTTTAAGGTGCCTTGTACAATGTAGTCATCCATATTGAACTATCACAACCAATAATTTTGAGCCTTACGAACACTTCGACGATTAGAATGTGACATAAAGACGAAAGATGACGATTCTGTCACGGAACACTGCACGTGAGTGCCATTTTCATGTAACATGGGAGACCTAAGCCCGAAGCTTTCAAGACGTGAGCCGCGGCAGTAGCAGCTCTGTGAATTCATTGTCATAATCGGCTTGCTACACTACAGCGCGATATTTTAGCAAACGGAGGCATAACTCTATATGATAACAGATGCTCGGCCCTTTTGCCTGCTTATCTGTGCTTAGGAAAACCAAGCCGGTGCGCTGATGTTGAAAAAGGACCGACTTGCTTCGTGTTCGCAATATCGTGCAGTGCTCTCAACCCTCCCCTTCTCTCCCCCCAAGAAAAAATACAATAAAGATGTATTGGGAAGTTGTAAATCTGCTCGACCCAATGTTACCAAGAGTACCACTTTTACGTCCTTGAGTGGCTGTGGATGTCTCCAAGTAGCTTTGTATAGTAATGGTTCATCTACACCTTCAACCAGTAATGTCTGCATGAGTGCTGTGGTTTCGACCGAGTCGAATTCTTTCTTGCAATGTGTTAAGGTCATATATTATGGTGCGACAAATACCCAGCAGTTTTCTCTCACCTGACTGATACAATTTACATAGTCTATTTTCGAGTAACGTTTATGAAATCCCGTCTTAACAATGACGTGTTGATGACTTATTAATCGAAACGGTCAGAAACTATCCTTCGTTAACACTTATAAATACTTAGGGGTTGTATTAAGCAAAGATTTTAAGTTCAATGAGCATGTTGCCTACATTGAAAAAAGAGCCTTACAGGAATTAAGATTTATATAGACGTACTTTACGCAAATCTACCCCAAAATTAAAATTGATTGCGTATAAAACATTTATCCGCCCAATTCTTGAATACTCATCTGTAGTTTGGCATCCTCACATTATTAACACACTCGAAATGATTCAATGAAAAGCAATCCGATTTGTTCATAACCGTAACAGCTATCTTACTTCACCTAGTAAACTGAGAAAGGATATGACCAAGGTACATTGCAGGCAATACAGCAACACAATCTGTTAAAGTACATGTTTTTAGTTTACCACGATGAGCTCCGAATAAACAAGTATGCGTATATAGAAACTGTTCACCACCAATCTACTAGTTCTGAGCATCCAAAAAGAAAAAACAAACTGATGGAGTATTCCTATAAAACAAAAGCTTTTAAAAGCTCATTTTTTCCCGCGCACTGTCACAAACTGGAAAGCTCTGCCTGGGGTTTCGATAAACTGCGAAAATGTTCTGTCGTTCATAAAAAAACTAGACACCTGCATCCCACATGACTTTCATCATCTTTTCACATTGGCCTGTATTATTTATAAGATATCGTCATGGTATACTTCTACTCAGGGCTTCGTATTCCGATTCATTGCCGATTTTCTGCCTCATATATGGCGGTTCATTTTTTCATTTTTATTTTTTTTGGCTGGGGGTTTTATGAGCAGAAGTTTGTCGTCGATGCTGTTGTGTTGCTTTCTTGCTTTTATTTTTTTCTGCTTTTTCCTAGCGTGCACGCGAAAATCGCATAATGAGTTGCCACGTGACAACAGGAGCAAATAAACGACGGCTATCACGCATGCTACGAATAGCCCTCTATGTTTAATTGTGCAGCAGCTCCTTCGTGCAGTCTGCACATTCACCCGTTTGCAGAGCGCTGAAAGCTTTATTGGGGCAGAGAAAACAACCTTGACATCTACCTTATCACTTATCTTTTTCAAATTTTGAGAAATCCTACGTAGATAGGGAATCACAGCCACGCGCTTTAAGCTACTAGCCACTTATGTTTTATTGCCCTAAGCAACTTTTCTGCCACCGAAACCAGCACATGATCGGGGAAACCAGCGCTGATCAGACGGGAAGCCTGCTCAACGAAGCTGCTGATGCAACGAAGCCGCAAGTGCTAATTGCCACCCGCAAGTACGAAGACTATGCAAATCTGTGATCATTCCCATGGTTGCTGAATGATCGCAGCACTAGGGTCCCCTGTAGTTTTTTTAAGAATCCCTATGGTTTGGGAGACGGACTAAAATCGGTGTATGGTGGCTTTATCGTGCATCTCGAAGAGCAGAGCACTGATCGACAAGGTTCAGGAACCAGCGCACTTGGACGAGGCGGAATCGAATGCACTGATTTTATCTCAGTTGTCGTAGGCTCGAGCCATTCAAATGAATTTTTACTGTATTCTTTGTTATCATCGCGTTTAGTTAGACAAAGAAGCGTAAAGGGCTTCCTGGTTTTGTAAATGTCATTTGTCATGTTTTATCCTATGTATATTGCTCTATCAACGTCACATGAAATGTTACTACATGCTTACGCTGAAAAGGTATTTCAATTGCGCACTTTTAATGCATTGGTTGATACTGATATGTAGGGCTTAACGTGCGAAAATCACCATATAATTATGAGAGACGTCATAGTGGAGGGCTTCGAAAATTGCGACCACCTGGTGTTCTTTAACGTGCACCCGTGTCTGAGCCCACGGGCCTACAGAATTTTCACCTCCACTGAAAATGCAACTGCCGCAGCCGGCATTCGATCCCGCGACCTTCAGGTCAGCAGTCGAGTACCTTAGCCACTAGACAACCGAGGCGGGGCTTTTCAATGCAGCTATTCTATCGCTGCATCCCGAAGTTGGAGAACGGCTGGTAAAGGCCACGTTATATAAATGCACGGACATCGGTCATACTGCCTTCACTTTAATCGCCACTGGGCGTCCCACTCTGTTAAAGGATGACACCTACGCTTTTAGCAGTGACATTTGTGAATATTTGAAGTCTGAATTAAACACACCCTGTGATTTGAACAATGTTTTGTCGGTTACTTTGATATACATATATATTCTGTGTGTGCGTGTGTGTGTTGTGTGTGTGTGTGTGTGTGTGTGTGTGTGTGTGTGTGTGTGTGTGTGTGTTATGTATGACACGTGTCCCTTTCATAAGGCTCCATGGCTTTGTTTCAATAACTTTCAGGACACAGTTACTCTTTAAACACCTCTAATACTTCGTCATATACCTTCACTGTCTGTTGGATGAAGTTGGTTGAGCGGAGCATGAAGATGGTTCCACTTCAGCCGTAGTCTGCAGCCAAGTAGACTTACGGCTCGGCAAACGTATGCAGTTGCTAGCTTTGTCTCGGGACGCTACGTTATGGCGGGGGTGAGCGTCAGCGACACGCGGCTCACAATGTTTAGTATCAAGACCTACGCTAACCAGTAAAGAACCAACATGACATCATTTTTACAGAAAGAACCGAGTGTGTTAGAGGTGGGGCTGTTAAAGCAAGTCAAAAAGCATACCTCCGAACCACGCTGAAAACGCATATCGCTGCCACATCGATGAACGTCGCTTTTTGGTCGTCCTTGGTGAATATCCGTCAAGGTCATGTATGTGGGCATTCATGTCCCCTAGAAGGATGATTTCGGCCCCATTACCAAATTCCTTAATATCCGCACTCATGCAATCCACTATCTCCTGATTCTTTTCTCTGCAGTTATTCCCCGTCCACAAGTAGGCTACCCCTAGCCACGTTTCCTTTCCACCTACTGTGCCCAGAACCCAGAGGTGCTCTGAACACGTCTGTTTCACTCTAACCCATTTGGCTCCGCGGTGAATTAGCATTCCTACACCCCCACCTTTCCTTTCCGATATGGTCCTGTTACACCCTTCCCAAACATAATTTTTAATATGTGGTGGCTCTTCCAAGTCTCTAAGGTGTGTTTCTGTAACCGCATACACGCCTATCTGTTCTTTGTTTAACTGCTCCTCAATCTCTAACCATTTTGCCTTCTTTCTGCCACCCTGCATGTTTATGTAACTAATTGTAGCACGCGCCTTTTTCCTTTTTCTTTTACCTTTTTTTTGGTTTTTCGCAATTCTACCTGTCAAAGCGTCCTCCTGGTTGTTTGCCCTGTTACGAGCTACCCCGGACTCCGAAGGGCCCGTGAGCCCCCCAAAAAAGCTACTGCGCGTCCTGCCAGTCGCCAGCCCACCTCGTGTCCAAGCCTCTCATCGAAATGAATCTTGTCTCTTTGGAATCCACCCCACCTGTGCACCTCCCTGTTTAAATCCACTACCTCGAAACCCTTCTCTCGACTAATTCGCCATATCTCTTTGTTTGCGTCGACAACCGCTCTTTGCAGGTTGAGAAAGTCGATGGGAGCGCCGCCTGTGGGCACGGCAAGTCACTGCATATCAGCGATAATCTGCTGCGATTTTTGTGCGATAATCTGTGCTCAGCTCTTTCAAGTGAAGGATGAAAGTCGAGTCGAGTAGCGTTTGTGAATACGGGGCTTAGAAACCTTGGCTGTCTCTAACGGCGGTAGCGTGCGTGCGTACGTCCAGGCGGCAGGAGAGGAGGGCGAAAACTGAGTGACGTCAGAGTCCAGGCCCGAAGTATAGTGATGCGGCCTGAAATATTATTCCAGGTGGCGTTGTGTAGCCGTTATTTTGTCATTCCCTCGCGTCGACTGCGCACGTACTTTATCGCCTCTTTGCATCATACTCGTACGGCATGCGCGTGAGAACCTTCGTAGGTCGCACGTCCTTGATTCATAAAGATGGTAATCTGCCTAGGCGGTAGAGTGGCGTCGGTCACCTGCTGCTGATTTGAAGGTCGTGGGTTTGATTCCAGCCGTGCTGGACGCATTATGGCGGAGGCGGCAATAATAGAGGCCTCTATACTGCACAATGTTAGTGAATGTTTAATATTCACAAGAATGGCTGGTTGGGCAAGTCAGTACTGATACATAATGTACTGCGCGAAAAAATGGACGGAAATACGAAGTAGAAAAAAAGGACACGCAAGCGCAGGCGCATGTCATAAAAAACCTAGAAAGCTCAACTCTTTATCATGTGTGGCCATGGAGGGAGCACTGATGCAAGAACACAGAAATTTTGTGAATATGCACAGTCTCAATAAGTTCGCGCACTCTTTGGTTTTTATGTGAGAACTACATGCGTGCTGTCCCTGATGTGACCTAGGTTTCGTTTATTTGGTCCCTCGTGCCTTTTTCTCCTCCCCCTTTGCTATCACTTTCTTTTTATATTTTTATTTGCAAATTGCCTTGGTCTTGCCATAGAGCTTCAGTTGATAGTCTGCGCTTGTCTGTGCTTTTTCTCTACTTGGTGTTTCCGTCCATTTTTGGTACAGTACATTATAGATGAATGTGTATAACTCCAAACCTCTGAAGCCGTTTCGGTATGCCTCATAGTCATATCGTGGTTTTGGCCCATAAAACTTGAAGAATTAGGAGCACCATGCATACAAATAATGCAGGCATGACACCCTTTGCTTTCGCTCCAGCGTGGTCACTGTGACAAATCTTCCGGGCACTGTACACGTGAGCCTGTTTACCTGTCATTGTCTTGTTACAGCGAAGCGGCATAAATTTAGAGTTCCTTGTGATCACTGTATAACAGATACGCATAAGCCGATCCGGGTGATTGGCAAATAGTGTAGGGAAGTAGGCTTCGAGCACTCTCTCATGATGATAAAATAATGAGTAAAACTGACACGAATAAGCAATCGCATATGCACCATGACACGCACCTTGAACAGGCCAGGATGACGTCACTGCTTTTGCATACATTGCGGCAGTATCCTGGCGCAGCTAGGAATTAATGTTACCAAATAGTTCAGGAGCAGACACCTCGTATAAGCCAGCCGTAATGATAGTACCGCTCTGAACGCTATTGAAGGTTTTAATGCGTCTGTTTAAAGCTACGCAAGGACACTTCACTCAGTTTGTACTGCATGGACGACTTTGCTTTAACCTATAGTTTAATAAACCAGCGATTCAAGTCAGCCAACTCGCTAAACAACGGTTGTGTGTAACAGGACTTCGTCGTAGAACGTGTGGGCCAATGATCCAACCAATCGGTGTACACCGCAGTAATAACTAGCGGTTGGCATTACCCCTTTCAGGAGACAAAAATACCTACTTGTGCCTTCATCTCACAGTGTGCGCAATGTGTTACAGCTTTGCTTGTCATTCATACGCAACAACTGTAGCGACTCGTCAAAGATTTTGCCAAGGGAAATCGTCAAACCCAGGAGAAACATGCATAGTAGGTGCAGCGGAGTGCGTCCATACGAACGCTTCGCACTCACGAGTTATGTCCCGCGCCTTCCGAGCAGAAAGTTTGTTCCACTGTGAGCGCATGTGCGTACACTGTGTGACCCATTCCTTTGCGTCATTTGCTTTTGTTTTTCTTCTTCGGCTTCAGCGCCATACGAAGTTGGCAGGTATTGTGGCAGATGAATAAGCAATTGGTCTTGTCTTTTTTTTGTCATTGTGTGAATGACTGTTTTACAATATATTTTGTAACATTTTTCTTAATAGCTATGGCAACCTCTCATGCACAAAAATCGCTGTTGACCTGCTTGCGAGCCGTGAGCCTTAACAAAACATAATAAAGAGAGAGACAGTGTGTGTGAGTAGGCGTACATTCGCACTCAATGGGAGTTGCAACGCGCTGGCTGGGGTTAAAGGTATGCAAAGCCTCAACAATTACACTGAAAAACATTACATTAGTTGAAAAAGTGCTGTTAATTAAGATAATTATATTCTCCTGTCGTTTTCTACGTATGTGCCACGGTATAGCGTTGGCGCTTCATTGAGCACCGACAGCGTGTTGCAATTCCTAATGAGTGTCACTTACATGCACTTGTGTTTAGCTGTGTATGCACCTTAAGAAACCACGAACACCTGGAGCAGCATGTCAGAACAACAGTCAGGCAAACATATCCAGCTTTTCATTTTTTGAGGCGTTTCTCTCTCTCTCTCTTTGCGTTGTTCAAACTTTGAGGAATACACTGGTGAAAGTTGGGTACAATATTCGCGTCATCGCACCGCAAAGCGCACTTCGGTTCGATAATGCTGACGTCTGTGCTGACGTTACGATGGACATTAGGTTACCCAATTAACACCACTGCATCCGATGTTACTCACAAACCCACAGTGTTCACACAAGTGCTACGCTTACGAAAACACGTAGGACCACCTCAAAATTCTGGGCTTAAAGCTTTGAAATTGCAGCATCGAGAATTAGTCACCGAGGGCTTCGCATGAAACCGAACCGCACAAGGCGTAGGGACTGGCCAATTTTTATTACTTCTTAGTTATAAAGCTGCGTGGCCACTGTGATAAAACATGATTGGTTCCGCGACAATGTTTAGCAAGACCAATTTGTTCCTTTCGCAGAGCCTCAATGAATTGCTAAACGGTCCTGCTTTTTGCACATCAAAGTAGGAAGCTGATGCCGTGAGTACGTAAGAAAGTTCATTTGACGTGATTGAAAGCCCTCGTGTGCTGTGCTATGCATTGCACACAAGCACGCCAGCGTGCACACAAGCACGCCAGCGGGGATCGAACCCGAAACCCTGGGATAGTTATCCGTCGGCCTGGTCTTACTTCGACGGGGGCGAAATTCAAGGGCTCACATCACCGCACTTAGGATTTGAAGCATGATAAAGATCTCCAGATGGTTCGACGTTGTTAAATAAGGCGCGCTTCTTAATCGCATAGTGATTAAGAAGCGTAAATTTTCTAAATTTTTATCCACTTTATCTCTTGGACAATAGTGTCAACGAAGAAAATTATTCTTTTTGTTGACGTATCACATGTGACCGCGCAAAACAATGTGCGAACATTGCATTTGAAACCACGCTTAACTCTATTCAGCATTACTTTGCTGTTTGAAAACCACCAATGTTTCATGTTTAGTTCACATATTTCCGCCGTTCGGACAGTTCCTGCAGACGTTACATTTAATTGTTGCACGCTTATGAGAATCGTAAGTCTTATAACAGCAAAGCGAATCAATCAATCAATCAACCAACCAATCAACAAATTAATTAATTATTTATTCAAGCAAGCAATAAATAAATAAATAAGTCAATCAATCGAGTGAATAATCAAATAATAATGTACAGGGTACTGTACAGAGATTAAACATATCAGGGGCTGATTTGCTAAAAAGGCAATTTAATACCTGACAATGCGTCATAAGCTGCCCCAGTCAATCAATAAATCGGAAAGAGCTGACCCGACCAACGACTTTTTTGCAGTATAATTTATGTATTCGGTTTATACATAGCGACAATCGTTTAACACGTTTTCATGAGTGGGCCGCGCGCAGGGTCTGTCGATGAATGGTCGGGAGGACCTGTACACCACCATACAGTGACGTTCCTCCCTAAAATGGTTAAAACCTCTGGCACCCAATGCGCAGCTCAAAGCGCAGTGCATCAGAAGGAACAGCTCTTTGCTCGATAGGCGAACACCGGGAAGCAGCTGCCCTTCGCTGCGATAACCCATGGTTGTGTTGCTCGACCTCAGAAGGGCGACGTGGGCTATCTTCAAGCCAGCTACGTGGTTCATCAGCGTCTCCTCAAGAAGGTCGCTTAGGTTCACCTTCTTCTGTCGCCACGTGTCATTCTTTCGGCGAAGGAACGTGCAAGAGAAATGAGAACATACTTCAGATGTTCACAGAAAACAAACAAAATACTTCGAATAAACTATGTTCAAACATCTTGAGCACAATCTAACCAATCCAGATTTTATGAAGTTCCCAATCTAACGAAGAAATTTTCTTCCCAAGCGCGTTACAATACAGTTCAGTGGTGTCATAAACACGAAATTACGAAACCCAGCTGCAGAACACATAAAACGAAGTTTTTTCAAAAAGAAATGAGAGACAAGTATGAGGATATGGTTTTCTAATTTTGTTTTTTAAGCGTGCGCTTAAGGCCATCTCGTTAAATTGAGTAGCCAGACCAGGCGCAACCCTACTTTTATTAGGCACCTTTAGTTGGGCTTACGCAATAACCCCATGTATACGGCACACGTTGCGTACGCTGCAAGCGAAACACTCAACGACACGTTCAGTTTACAGTATTGACCGTACCGGGATGCGTTTCGTTCAACTATATAGACATATCATCGGGGAAATGAAACAGATTTCGAGTGCTTCTTAGCGTCATCGTGTGGTAGCGGCTGTGATAACGACTACTGGGATCCAAGTCGAACCGAGTCGTTGGATCCACGGTTTTGTGGTCTGTGCCATCTTGCGATCTGGCTCCATCGAGATCTCGCGAGAGTGACAAACACGTCGGCCTACGTATCAGAGTTATTCAATCATATGAGTTGCGAAACTGCGTTCCGAAACCAGGACGCGCCATTGGCCGACCTAGCGGGAGTGAGCCGATCGTCGCGCTATCTGGGAGCGACAATACAAAACACTGCATCGCCACTTGGGCGTGCGCTTTTCTTTTTTTTTAGGCAGCTCAACGCCGCACGCAACATTGGCGTTGTCGCCGGCCTTAGCTTGCACGGCAACCGCCGCCGCTGTCAGCTGGTTTCTCTCTGCAAAGACGTAATCAAAGCCGGGTCAAAGCGTCAAGGTTTATTTCGTCGAAGGTGGTGCTTGCAATTTCGTGTTACCAAGGTTTTAACCCTGCGCCCTGATTATTTCTATTACTCCTCGCTTGCTCGTTTGAAAATGTGCGCTTGAGATCGATTGCTCACGGGAAGTTTGACGAATCCTTTTAATTGTTCGACTCTGCGGTTCACGATGTGACTCACTAACACGACCGGAGTGATGGCCGCAAAAATAAGACACAGATACGATAGAGTGGAAACCAAAGCACAACAGTACCAATCAGTATTCCACTAATCGCGAAATCAATGAGTCACCGTCTGGGATACTATATATATGAAAGCCTGATAACAAGAAAGTGGGATCTTGAACATTGCTATTTACTTGCAACTAGCACTGCAAGCGTTCTTTTCTCTTCAGGTGCTATGTTTGTGGAGTCTTTCCAACGGCACCGGTGTTTGCTGCTCGGGCAACGTCGTCTGCTGCTGTCGACAGACTCACAGGTTGGATCCACCCGGATCAACGTTGCATCCAGCTTGCATCACGCCTTGCCGCTCACTATTTTGGTGAAATGTAAACATCGTGGGCTCGCCACATGAATCTGATAAACTACCGACTTCACTGCACCGTCTAATACGCTGTGCTAGCTGTGAAACCTACCACACGAACCTGCCGCTTATAGCCACGTTACTTCTAGTGCAATGCGGAAAACATGAAAAAGGACACAACATCAAGAAAACGAGCAGCTCCTTTTTCCTTTATCACGTCTCCACCACTGCGACAAAGTAACATGTTCAGCACCATTAGACACCAACTCACCAAAGAACAAATTCTAGGCGTTGCCATGCTGTTTGGCAGAATGTGGCGGCGCTCACAATCTTGCTAAATGCAAAAACACAAAATATTTGCGTTTTCTAGATAGTTTTGCTATCCAGAAATGGCGCTAATCTCTTCTCACTTCCGCCATTTAGGCCAATGCTGTGTTCGGATTTTGATACATAGAGCCTATGGGGAGTTTCGCAACTCGTATGATTGAATAACTCTGCTACGTATGGTATACTTTTACGTGCGCTGACTTTTTTCGAGTGTACACTGCATTGGTGGAACAGATACGTTACTAATGCGAATGCGCACTTCTCTTTGTTAGTCATGCTTCGTACACAGGCTCGTTACGTACGCCCAATTAGAAGTATTGTAAGCACATTTACCGCAACTCATGCTCTTACTTGTACGCAACCTACATTGCCTCTCTTTTTCGTTCTCATTGGTGTTCTGAGCCGAGGACACAGTGGAATAAACGATTCTGCTGGTCTTGCCTGGTGAAGTTTTTTTTTCATCTTTCGGTATTTATTTTGGTGATGCTGTAAGTCGCGCGCATGCGCGAAAAAGTGGACTCATCAGTCTGGGCACTCTTACGTACCAAATGATGTTAAAGCCACGCTGTATTAGACAGTTTCAGTTACGCCTGAGGAACACAACGCCTGGCGTGTTGGGTAACCGCTGAGGCTGTCGCACACAGCGTTAGTTTACCGTCCGCCACAACCGAAACGTGCACGGCGTAAACAGCCTTGAGTAAAGAGACTTTAGAATTTGAGTGCTGCTTTGCGCCATCTATAGGCGAAGAAATCAACTGGAGTAGACGACAGACGCGGCCTTTTTTTGCAGCAGCCCTGCCGTCGACGCTCGCAGCCGTCGAGATGTCTAACAGCCACCGGTAAGTTACGCAACAGCCGTTGCGGGCGACACGTAAGCGCCGAGATCTAGCGCGCGCATCTCTTTTAGGTTAAGCGCATGCGCAGTCTTGCTCTATCTCGCCCGTTCCGTGCGCAAGGGCGCTGCGCGCGCTGAGCTAAAACTCTCTATTGTCCCGTAAGAAATACAGCGTTGTCTTACATTGCATCATGGGCTGTGCGAAATACGACAATGACCGTCTTTTGAAAAGTTTCTTGCTCGTTGACCTGCTTGCACAATGACGGTTGTCGTCATTCTTTCCTTCGTATGTGAGCAGTCTCTCATACCATCCCATGAAAGTGTGCTGGCATGGTCTGCGTTGACCGGACATTGAGGGGTGGGGGTGGGGGGTTCACGAAAATCTTCCCCGCGCATCGTGTAGCAGCGTTATTAAAATGGAAATAGAACGCCATGGCAATTGCTGCATGTCGCTATGGGAGACCAGCGCTGGGTAAGTGGCGCGCTGAACAAAAATCACAGGATTTCAATGGAGTGCATGATCATGAGTGGGGCGAAGCATCCATCAGTCCGTCCGCACTGCTGTCCATTCGTTCGTTCTTGCTTCTGTCTGTCTGGGCGACCGTCCGTGCGTGCATCCCTCGGTTCATGTGTCCACCGTCCGTGCATCCGTCCCTCTTTCTGTGCGTCCGCACATCAATGCGTCCGTCCGTACATCCATGCGTCCTTCTGTGCATCCGTCGATCTGTCCCCGCATATGTCCATCTGCCCGTCCATCTAATGAACACACCAAGTACCGCCATCTCGCAGTTTTTAATCATATATTCATCATATAGAAATACCGCCATCCAGCGGACATTCCAAGGACTGAACGAGAGGTGGCACGACGGGACTAGGGGAGTGGCACGCGCACTCTCTCTTACGGCATACGCTTAGTGTCTAGTTTCCACCTTTCACCGCCGCTAGCTGATGGCACTGCGGCCCGACTCTCGCTAAACGTCGCTAAAACCAAAGAGGTTACGCCCAGCGAGTTTAACGTGGCAGCCTTTTCTGGTTTGATAGTGCTCAAAGTGCGTCCTTCTGTTACTAGTTTTTTTAGTAAGCATCAAATTGAAGGCAAATTTGATTGAAGATTAAGTCCCCGATACTCGTCTCTGTAGGTTATTTCATCAGAAAGAACTATTTTTGTATTCTTGATTAACGTGCGCGGGTTTCCTCCTCAATTCAAAAGAGTGCGCGCGTGCCATTCCTTTGTTGTCTGGTCGGGACGGTGGCGGTGGCAGCGGCGGTGGCGGCGGCGGTGGCGGCGGCAGTGGCAGTGGCGGCGGCGGCGGCGGCGGCGGCGGCGCCGGTGCTGCCACCACCGCCGCCGCCGCCGCTGCCCCTGCTGCTGCCGCCGCCGCTGCTGCTGCCGCCCCTGCCGTGGCCGCTGCCGTTGCCACCGTTGCTACTGCTGCCCTGTTAAACATGCATATTACGTCAGCAGAGCAGCTGGAATATGCGTTCCCCGCGGAGACTCTACTGATGGTTTTCATGGTAGGCGCTGCACCGAATAGTAAATTTCCTTGTTTCACAAACTTCCCAGTTTAACCAAAGAGTTCGAACGTTTTAGCCGTTGTGTAACTATTTGGATTGTGTAGTTCTCTCACAGAAAGTTGATGCTTTTACGAACCAGACAAAGAACCTCATTAAAGCACCGATCCCCGTGCAACTATACAAAAACAACGCAGGGGATATTTAAGTTAAATAGGCGTAAAGTTATTCACTCCTTACAGTACAGGATGAGAACCTCGCTCTTTGCGACTTGTCATGGCGTAACATTTCAAAATAACGTGGAACTTCAAATTTCTGTGACAAAAAAAATCACCGAGGAAATAAATTTAACACGTCGACGATATTGGCACACATTTCGCAGCTACAACGCGGGTGTGCCTAGGACTAAATTCAGCGTTTCCTGGTAGCTTCAAAAGTTCGCGTGGAACGTTGCCTTGTGAGCGCTTTTAATAACTTCAAACATTTATTCTTAATGTACCTTACTGCTGCATTCCATATCTTCTAATTGTATGCAATTTTATTGCACCTATATACAAACAGAAATTTTCTTCTTTAAAATAGGTTGTCAGAGATATGAAATGCCAAGCTGTTTTAGCTTTACACATATGCCTTACATAATTTCTGAGCACCTTGCATACATATATCTTTTCGATCAGGGGCGGATCCCACCACTTACTTTAGGAGGGGGGGGGCGGTCGCTTGAAGTAACACAAGAGAGGTTGGCGTAGCCACTACTTTTTTTGTTTTTACGAGCACAAAAACTCTATCATAGCATAAATACTGTTGTTTGGTTAAAGGGGTCCCATTAATTTGTCCTGATCGGTGACAACAGGTGGACGGCAAGCACTACAGAGAGGGAGAGGGGGTGCCGAGAGATTTGGGGGGGGGGGGCGAACACCCCTGTGCATTCGTCACTAATTTCAATATATAAGTTATTTGAAACAGTCCTCAAATGTAAAAATCGGCTTTCACAACTAAAGCTGCTGTCCATGCAATTGACACTTGCTAGGAGGAGCTATGCAAACTCTTAACATCTCGCAGTTTTCATCAAGAAAAGAAACGTTTGTACCTACTAATACACAAACACAAGTCTTTAAGCATGGCTGAATAAAATATGTAACAGTGATATCTACCTTATTAATTAAAGCTTCGGCGCAGTAAGTTGTTCTCGAGTCGATGATGTCCGCATCCTCCACGAAGCTCCGCCATTGTTGGTCTACGAATTTATCTGTCCGCCGTAGCTCGTCCAACTTGTGAGCCATCACTAGGGCTATCACCTGGGTTCAATATTGAGAACCAGCGATGAAGGCTTCTGCAGCATGAGATGCATTATTGAAGTTTACTTCGATACTTCATCTTTTGCCAATCAAAACACATTCCGAGTAGTGTTGAACCTTGCAAGCGTTAATGCAAATACACAGGATGTTCTACAACTGTACCTTCCCACAGTTTTTCGAATGAAGGGTAGTCTTACAATGCCGTTCCAATCAAGAATGTCTATGATGCCTCATGTATTAGTACTTCTCGAACTTTCGCGAGTAAATAGCAAACCTCTATGAAAGACACTGTCCACAATATCAAGTGTAGCAGCACTCACGTCCTGTTACCTGAATAATGTCCGAATAAATTTGCTCAGTGCATGACACGGATAGTGCTACTATAGCTTCGGAGATAAACCAAAAACAGATACGAAAGGCTAATCAATGTCGACCACGCTGAAGATTGCTGTGATTTAAATTCGACAACTTGATATCTCTCTGGCCTTGTTGTTGCGGAAGATGATGACGTTGAAACATTATACCCGGGTGTTTGCTGTTTAATCTAACAATACAACGATTAACAAACATAAAATGGTCACATTGGGGTTATTTTTTATTACTAACCATAGCCTCCTCTATAACTTTAGGAGGCTATGTATACTAACTTAAAGATGAAAAAACGCGGCATATAAACCATCAATTAAAACGGTGTTTTCAGACATAAAGAATGAAGTTTTTCATATTAATAACTCCTTGTGGTGTTTGAACCGCCATGTTCAATGTGAAGGTTTCTTGATTTTATTGGTTTTGGCTGAGATTTGACGTCCTGTAAGCGTGTGTAGTATGAAATGTGCTTCACATATACGCGAAGTCGTTGCGAATACCATATAAAGCAAATTAATTAATCGTCACTCATACGGCCTTCCTACTTCGTATTGCGTATTAGCAGAGAGAGCGGATGCCATGCAGAGGGCCGAAATGCATTAACACCCGAAAAACACAAGACATGTAGATATAACCTCATATTTCCCAGCTCATGCTTGCGAGTTATTATGTATATACTGTTGTATTTGGTACGATTAAAGCGTAAGTCAAAAGTTATTGGCCGTCACCAAAATCATTCGCAGGGTTCTTTTTCAGGAGGAGGGGGTCTGTGAAGAGTCATTGCATCGCCCTACCTGTTTGGTGACTAGGGGGGGGGGGGGGGCAACCGCCAGTCTTTCCGTACGCACGCCTATGATTGTCATAAGGGTCTTTTAGCAGGTTACGGAAATACGGTACGCATATACGGTACGGTATTACCATACCTCTCCTCCTTTGCTGGTCGTCGACCTTTTGTTGGGAAGGTACCCCAGCACCACAAAAAATGAAAAGCCGCGGGTGTGTAATGCTTCGTTGTTGCCTGTCAGCATGCATTATTAACGAGACACCCGTCGTCAGGGGGACGGGCTGTCATTGGAAAGGAGGATATGCCTTACTCTAATTGCATACCGAATTTCCGTAACTTGATGAAACTTCCCATTGAAGGAATAAGTGCCGAGGACAGCGATTATTACGCTAAACTACTCAAAATTATAACAACGCGCTTATAGTTGTCTCACACAAGTCAGATATCGGTGTAACGTACGTGTCCCAATGAGGCGAAGTTATACGCCGCCAACGTACGCGCATCGTAGTACGGCATCCGGAAAAGGTCGCCTAGGTGCGTCACATCCGTCAGAGACGCGATTCCAGGCAGCAGGACTTGCAATAATGGTGGCAGGGCGTGCCATGCTCGGAGGCGTTGCAGCCACAGCACGGGGAAACTCATTTCTTTGGGTGCCAGTCCTCGGACCTCAGTGTCTTCAATGTGCTGTTAGATTATAGAGAATTTGTGTATGATGCAACCTGCCAAAATTAGGACTATAAAGAGGAAAGCAATGAACTTAGAATAGAATCGCTCCACCCACAAGTCAAACCATATCACTGAGAACACCGGAGTGATAAAATAAAGCAGCGAGCTTGGAGGAAATGCTCCATCTAAAAATCAAACCTTATGACAGAGAAAGTGCTGAACAGCGCATACGCCAGGAGGGGATAAAAGAGCTAGACGAGAACAGAGCGTGGAGCTACGTACACGAGGTTTCCCCCTATAGGCTAAAGAAGGTCGCTGGCGAAATAGGTGTAAGAGTTCTGTTCTGCGCATGCGACAAGCTCGCTATCAGCGCTCTGTTCTCGTCTCTTCTATCCCTTCCTGTTGTTTGCGCTGTTAAGCACTTTCTTCATCTATTATGCACCACCAACCAATCCAATCAAGCACTTTGTTGAAGTTATGACAGAGCACTGCTTTATAATAAAATAAAGCTATCATCTTTGTAGAAAACTGCCCTATACTGACAAATCAATAAAGTATATCATTCAGCACATCCCAAAATAAAATGAAACCAATAAAATGTGAACAGAATTGCTCCACTGGCAAATCAAACCAGCCTGTTTAGCACAACGGAAAAATCTTACTAAAGAGTTAAGCCTTTGTAAAGCTCGTGTTGAAAGTACTGATTGTGAGAAGCATCGATCACAAATGCTTATCAATAAGAATTATCACGGCAGTTGAACTACCTTCTAGGCTCGCACGTTCAGTATACTCATGTTTTTTGAACTAGCATTGTTGGCCTAAATCGCACTACGTGAAAGCCTCTCATAGTGTCTGAATACAACAGTATATAGTACAGCGGAAAATGGAGGCTTGAACTGATGAGAACTCACTGAACGCGAAAATCAGACAAGACATCGCTCGCACCAAATAAGCTATCTTTCTTGCTCACCATTCAACTTGCGGTAGGTTGAGAAAGGCACAGACAAAGGTGCTTGCTAAGCGATGCAGGTACTGTTCCCAAGAAGACAAATTCTCGCGCCGAAACGTTGGTCACACCAACAGGACGCATTCAGTGATACTCTATACTTTGTGAATGTGCGTGCTTATTAGGTTGTGCAAAGATGCTTATATAGCAACGAAGCATTTTCATGCACACGTGATATAAAGAAGACAAAGAACGCATGCTAGATAAACTGTTTTGCTGTTTGTTAACTACAGGGTGCTACAGTGATCCGCACAATTTATCCACAGAAGCTCTTGAGAAAATATTGTGCCATGATTAGTGTAGCACGTCCTTGGTTTTGTAGTGATCATGTGCCAGTTTGTTGCATAATTGAATCAGGTGACCAAAGCAACCTTATCTGAACATTGTCAGCGCCCAGATATTTCTATCAGAACATTCATAGCCACCATTTAGGCTGATTGTTTAATTTTGTTTGCTTTTCTGTAGAAGTACAAGGCTTACAAGCACTTCATCAGCACTCATCACAAATTTGAAAAAAACACTGACCACGGCCATACTAAAAGCGTAGAGTCAAATTCAGGAAATTCTCATGATTAGCGTATACCTTTAAGAACAGCCAACGTGAAGACGATTGAAATAAGCAACCAAGGCGAGAATTTCACTTCAGCGACATCGCTAATCAGGGGATTGTGGGCTAAAAACGTTTCAATCACCTTAACGGCTGCGAAGGGGTAGCCATGTTCTTCTTCCTGAAGCCGTGTCTGGTTTGCTTCCGTGAGTGCTTCTTCGCCCAGCACTGTGGCACTGACAGCCAGTCTGTCGGCTTTGTTGTCCAATGGACTGCTGATGATGGAAGCTATCGCATTTTGGAACTGCGCCATAAAGTTGGCCACGCTGACGATGGATTCAGCGGGTACGGCGGCGTCACCTGTGTCAGGACCATGCAATATAGAAGACGGAACAGGTTATTGGATTGTACTTACTGAACTCAAACACAACTCATTCGTAAATAAGACTTAATACCTGCACCATCATGGTGGGCATTATTCAGTTCAGTTCAGTTTATTAACCTTAAGGGCTTCCCGAAGGAAACATTACATAAGGGGTGGGTTACAACTTCTCACATAGACATTTCATATTGATTAGTTATATGCTGCTGAAACAATGATGGGCAGGTGTCACAGGTCCCGTTAAGTAGGGAGGCGATCGCCGGGCTAATTCCAAGGGCCGAGGTATCGGCCCCCCGAACCGCACCACGAAAGCGTGGACAATTTAGAAGTGGTCCTATTTAGCGCGCCAGCGGACGCCGGCTGTGGCCCAAAGAACCAGTCAGAGCCGAGAGTTGATAAACAAAACAAAATTATATTCTCAGTTATGGCAGATCCAAACGATACACAAGTATGCACACTCGACAATAGTTGAATACAATGTGTCACCAATGAAACAATGTACTACACAGTACAATCAGCCACACTCAAAACAATGGACACAGACAACAATACGCACTACAATGCAGTCGCATGCATCGAACAACCAAGACACTTAAAGACTAAAGAGTTAGAAAACTTATTCAGTCCAAAGTTCTTGGAACAAAAGTCTGGATGATACTCTTCCGAGAATCACTCACTCAAAGCCCAGCGTTGTTGTCGTTCCGCTGCCCCCCGAAGTTTCTCTTCCAGGAAACCTCGCGTCTTCAATTGGCCACTCTCCAAGCTTCAAACTTCTTCGCCGGAAACACGTCGGCTTCACACACGCAGCTGTTGCCACGCGTCTTCGCTCGATAGCGGTAGACACACACTCTTGCCTGTAGCTCGAGCCTTCACCCCTCAGGTGGAAATCCTCTTCTTCTCCTCCTTTGTCACGGAAGACAAAAGGCTTCGCCCACAAGGCGGTACACCCTACGCACTCTGGCGCATACTTTCTTCTTCTCCTGCTTTGTCGCTAAGGGCAAACCCTTCACCGACAGACGCGGCGGGATACCCTACGCACTCTGGCGTTAACTTCCTTCTTCTCCTGATCTCCCATCTCTGCTGCACGGTTAAATACCTTCCGCGCGAGATTCCAGAAAATTCTCATCATTTCGTCGGCGCGATGCGCAGCGAAGGCTGGAGGAAAGGCGAGACGGTACGAGGGCCGTCCGCGACGGATGACGCAACCTTGCATCACCACGCCCCTTTCCATCGAGAACTCTCTAGGGCTTGCTCGGCCGCCGATGCGAGGAGGTTCGTCGGCGAACTCACGCTTCCGAGGGGAGAAGGACGCGCGCCCGGGGAGTCTTTGGATGCTTGTTTTCTTTTTTTATCGTTGACCTCTCGGCGCTTCGTCGCGAGAATTTGGCGGCGCGCCCTTTTTTGAGCGCTCGTTTTGTGACAGCAGGTGATGGCGGCAATGTCAGCAGGAAGGCCGTTCCAGTCTTTGGCAGTTCGGGGGATGAACGAGGCGGAGAAGTGAGCAGTTCGGGCACGTGGGCGCGCGACCTGCTGCGGATGACTGGTGCGGTGAGAAATGCCTGCAGCGGGTACGATGCATGGCGCTTGACTGAGGGTGCCGTGAAAGAACTTGTGAAAGAGCATGAGACTGGAAATACGTCGACGATCACAAAGCTTAATTAAACCGGAATCTGCCTTAAGTGCTGAAATGCTGATATTGTACGAGTATTTTGAGTGAACGAATCGGGTAGCGCGATTTTGAACAGCTTCAAGTAGGTCGATAAGATATGATTGATGTGGGTTCCAGATGACCGATGCATACTCCAGTTTTGGTCTCACGAGGGATTGGTAAGCGAGCAATTTGACATGTTTTGGGGCCTGACGAAGATTACGCCTCAGGAAACCTAGCGTCCGGTTTGCTGATGATATGATATTAGAAATATGAGCGTGCCAGGACAGGTCGTTAGAAAGAGTGATTCCGAGATCTTTATAAGAATGAACATTCTCGAGAAGCGGGTTTTTGATTTTATAAGAAGGTGCTATGGGATGACTGCCGCGAGAAAATGACATAGCTTTGCACTTATTTGTATTTAGGGTCATGAGCCAATCGTTACACCAAGTAGTTATGTTGTCTAGGTCTTTCTGGAGAGCAGTTTGATTGTGGCTGTCATAAATGGTACGGTAAATGACACAGTCGTCCGCGAACATTCTAATGTTAGAAGAGACATGCGAAGGTAAGTCATTAATATATATTAAGAATAAGAGGGGGCCAAAAACAGATGCTTGAGGAACGCCAGATGTTACTAGTACTGGGTTAGACAAGTGATTATTGATAGCTACGGACTGGGAGCGGTTACTAAGAAATTCAGTAATCCATTTGAAGACATCTGGGTGTAAGTTAAGTTTTTTTAACTTGAATAATAGGCGCTGGTGAGGAACCTTTTAAAGGCCTTGCAGAAGTCCAGGAAAATGACGTCAGTTTGCACATTGATATCGAGATTAGTATGAATGTCATGCAGAAAAATGGCAAGCTGCGTTTCACAAGATAAACCCTTGCGAAACCCATGTTGAGCGGGATGAAAAAAGTTGTTCGAGTCAAGAAACTTCATGATAAGAGAATAGATGACATGTTCCATGATTTTACAAGGAATGCTCGTTAATGAGATGGGACGGTAGTTTAGCGGGGAGTCTTTGTTACCTGATTTATGGACCGGAACGACCTTCCCAACCCTCCAGTCATCTGGAATAAGACCTAAGGAAAGAGACTGGGTGAACAGCAAGGATAAATAGGCTGGGACAATGCACTTCGTGTTTTTCAAAATTTTCGCATTAATTTCATCTATACCAGAGGAGGATGTACACTTAATTTTGTCAATGATAGCGCTAATTCCGCTTACATTAAAAGTGATGGCTGGCATTTCAGAACTTATACAAAACGATGGTGAAGCGGGATGTGCGTTTGACTCGTGAGTAAAGACGCTTGCAAAAGCGGAGTTTAACACGTTGGCACAATCGGCATCCTTAAGAATTTCGCTGGATTCGTTCGTTATTTGAATGGCCTGAGTGTCACTAGGGTTTACAACTTTCCAAAATTGCCTTGGATTTGTAACTAATAGGTTTGGTAGGTTGGTATTGTAAAATGTGTGTTTAGCTTGACGTAATGCGTGCAGGTAGTTCTTTTCTGCTTCATAATATTTATCCCATGCACAAGTACGCCCAGTTTTCCTGGCGGAGCGATAAAGGCGTTTTTTTCTTTGTTCCAGGCGTTTTAAGGCAGTTGTAAACCATGGTTTTTGCTGGGAGGAACGAAAACTGATTTTCGGAATAATTTTGTCTGTTAGTTCCGCTAGTTTATTTTTGAAGCGTGTCCAATTGCTACCCACAGAATGTTCACAAAAGGTTGACTGGAATACGGGAAGGAATTGAGTCATGGCATCGTTAATCTCTTGATAGTTACCTTTGTCGTAAAGACGTATTGTTTTCTCGAAGGTATTTCGCGCTGACGGAGTGAATGAGAAGACAGCATGGATGGGTTTGTGGTCGCCTATTTCAGATAAACACATAATGGACGAAAGGCTGTCGGGGAAATCGGTTAGTACAAGATCCAGAACGTTAGCAACTTGTTGGGTAACCCGGGTGGGTTCTGATACTAGCTGAGAAAGGTTGAAGTTTAAGCAAAAATCGACAAAATTCCGCGTCTCAGTGTTCTCTGGCGCTGAAGATGTTTGCGGGTTACACCAGTCAATGAGTGGAAAATTAAAATCACCGAAGAGGACGAGCTGTGCGGTTGGGTGTTCTGTCACTAGCTTGCTTACGATGTCGTTAAGCTGGTAACTGAAATCAGTAGTGGCACTAGGGGGCTTGTAGCAAACACCGAGTAAAACTTTTTTTGGAAGGGTATGGATTAGTACCCATAATGTTTCCAGGCTTGATGAAATGTTTATTGGCGAGCATGGCAGATGCTCGCGCAATGCTATTAGTACACCACCGCCACGAGTACCTGTGCGGTCTTTTCGAAAAAGGCAAAAACTTGGCAAGTCTGTTAGAACTTCGCGATCAGTGACATCGCTACTCAGCCACGTTTCAGTCAGTAACAGTATATCGCTACCGGTTGATAAAACTCGGCTTGACACCAAGTCACGCTTCGGAAGGAAACTGCGCACGTTGGCATAGATTATCGAAAGTGACACACAGTTAGCGGAGCAATCAGTAATTTTCTGTTTGCCACGGGGTAGCTGCTATGTGACTTCCTTGACTCTGTTAGAAGCAGCGTCAAAAATATATTTCTTAGAATCGATGAATAAGGTTTGGAAGCGAAGCGAATACGGGACTCCTTTGTTTTTAGCAAATGCTAGAAGATGCCTGCGTGAATTTCGAACTTGCGGCGAGAAATCTTCAACGATACTATAACTAGTGTTCTTAAGCATACGTCCTCTCGAAAGGATATTTGTTTTAGTTTTATGGTACGCAAATTTAACTATTAGAGGGCGACAGCGGTTGGGCGAGTGACGATCAACGCGATGTGCCCGTTCGATTTCTTTTGGGTCGATGTTTACCTGGAACCTGTCACGGCACAGATCAACAATCAGACCTTCTGCGTCAGCAGTGGTTTCGGGGCTGGAAGACTCGGGAATGCCATAGAAAATTAAATTGTCCCGTCGTGATCGATTATCAGCATCCTCGATACGTGCTTCCAGCTTAGAAATACGATGCGCCGCTTCTTCATTAGCAGTGCGCATCGCCACCATTTCGCTTCGGATAGGCGCAAACGTCTGGTAGTGACTTTCAAGGGTTCTTAATCGTTCACTCAAGTCCGCTATACTTTTGTCGGTAGTGATTATCTGGGTTTTTAGGCCCTGAATTTCGGTAATTAGCTGGTTCTGACCCGTGGTTAGCTTTCTTAATTCGGTTAGTATGTTTTTTAAGAATTGTTAGGACCAGGATTTGTTTCCACATCGCCGGCCAGAATCAGCAAGTCGCATATTACATGCAAACACTCAACAGCAATGGTAATACAGCAATGTGGGCTCGGCAACTGTACCAAAAGATAGTTACTAGATTTCTTAGTAAATAAAGCGTAAGGTTCACCAACCTGCATTGCAAGAGCAAAAGGTTTAGCACAGTGCGCAAAGGCACAGTCACCGGGCCCACAAAGCTGCGACGAAGGTCATGCGCTCTTTATGTACACTGGGTGCGCTGCAGTTGATGACGATGGGGCTTGCCATCCTTGACTGAAGACCGGAGGCCACCCTGGCCACCCTCGCTGCGGCGAGCTGTCCGAGTAGGGCGCATCGCCGCTAAAGAGAACTGGATAGTTTCCCGGCTCTTTTGCTTGAAATTTGGCCACACTCCCTGCTGAGGCGACTGTAGCCGCGTCGCCTATCACAGGCAGTAGTATCCGCGCGGTGACGAAGCTGACAATCTGCATTGCAAGAGCAAAAGGTTCAGCACAGTGCGCAAAGGCACAGTCACCGGGCCCACAAAGCTGCGACGAAGGTCGTGTGCTCTTTATGTACACTGGGTGCGCTGCCGTTGATGACGATGGGGCTTGCCATCCTTGACTGAAGACCGGAGGCCACCCTGGCCACCCTCGCTGCGGCGAGCTGTCCGAGTAGGGCGCATCGCCGCTAAAGAGAACTGGATAGTTTCCCGGCTCTTTTGCTTGAAATTTGGCCACAACTCCCTGCATGAGGCCTTTCCACCGCCACGAGTACCTGTGCGGTCTTTTCGAAAAGGCAAAAACTTGGCAAGTCTGTTAGAACTTCGCGATCAGTGACATCGCTACTCAGCCACGTTTCAGTCAGTAACAGTATATCGCTACCGGTTGATAAAACTCGGCTTGACACCAAGTCACGCTTCGGAAGGAAACTGCGCACGTTGGCATAGATTATCGAAAGTGACACACAGTTAGCGGAGCAATCAGTAATTTTCTGTTTGCCACGGGGTAGCTGCTATGTGACTTCCTTGACTCCGTTAGAAGCAGCGTCAAAAATAATTTCTTAGAACCGATGAATAAGGTTTGGAAGCGAAGCGAATACGGGACTCCTTTGTTTTTAGCAAATGCTAGAAGATGCCTGCGTGAATTCCGAACTTGCGGCGAGAAATCTTCACCGATACTATAACTAGTGTTCTTAAGCATACGTCCTCTCGAAAGGATATTTGTTTTAGTTTTATGGTACGCAAATTTAACTATTAGAGGGCGACTGTAGCCGCGTCGGCCTATCACAGGCAGTAGTATCCGCGCGGCGACGAAGCTGACAATCTGCATTGCAAGAGCAAAAGGTTCATGCACACTGCGCAAAGGCACCGTCACGGGCCCACAAAGCTGCGACGAAGGTAGTGTGCTCTTTATGTAACTGGGGCGCTGCCGTTGATGACGACTTGCCATCCTTGATGAAGACCGGAGGCCACCCTGGCCACCCTCGCTGCGGCGAGCTGTCCGAGTAGGCGCATCGCCGCTAAAGAGAACTGGATAGTTTCCCGGCTCTTTTGCTTGGAAATTTGGCCACACTCCCTGCTGAGGCTGGCCACACTCCCTGCTGAGGCGACTGTAGAAGCGTCGCCTATCACAGACAGTAGTATCTGCGCGGCGACGAAGCTGACAATCTGCATTGCAAGAGCAAAAGGTTTAGCACAGTGCGCAAAGGCACAGTCACTGGGCCCATTATTGACACATATATAAGAAATGCACATTTCTGTAGCGCGCGTGTAGCGTAGCGCTGGTGTGCTTTGAATTGCGATGTACTTTGTATTGAAAACAACACGCATGTCGTTAAGGAAAATAATGGGAAGTTCTTCAAAGTTTATGAATTCACTCCGAATGCTTAGCATTAGCTTGCGGCCTTATTTACTACATATCTGTGTAGGTCATGACTCATTAGACCTATGAATCTATGCATAGAAGATCTTAACGCCTAAGTTAAAATCTGTAGGTAATACAGAGACTAACTGGATATGTTTCAATGTAATACATCTATTTAAGTATAGAAGTATACTATGCTGTGTACAGGTGTGATTCTTCATGCTCAGCGATTCCGCGCTCGCAGGAAACCGCGGCACTTACCCTCAAACAGGTCGATGGCCTCGCCACGAATTCCGCTCACTCTGTGCAAAAGCCGCTCACATTTGGACTCGGAACTTGTCTGTCATGAAGATGAAGAACATATTTTTGTAAACAAGACATTTTAAAAGTGACACAAAGAGTGAAGTATAGTAAATATAGATCTCGCATGATTTATCAAGACACTGGTGAGTATACTAAGCCGCAATAGAGTACGCAGATTTTCAAGGTCCAGTTTCTTGAATGGTTTTTTTTTGTCGCGGAAATGCAACCTAATGAAATGTCATATTTTTTTCCAGCTCCGATTATATTTCCTTCATCAGTTGCGCTACTGCATACTTCTGTGACTATTACGCGTCAACCTATCGATGGCATCACGTCGCTACAAAATTACAAAAAGAGAGAGAGAGAGAGCTGACACAGTGGATATATCCCAGCACAACAGGAGTGAAGTAGGCGCCATATGATTACATTATCGTCACGTACGTTTCACTTCGTCCATTTTGCAAGCCGATTCGCATAATAAGCACTGACACGGCATTCTCTAAATGCTAGAATTAGACATGCGATTATCAGATATACCTAAATACTTGCACTTAACCATGCATTTCTTTAAACTTTCTTTATTATATCCCAACTTTATTTACCTAGTGATAACACTGGAGCTTCATTGTGATATAGTGGTATAAAAATAACCCATTTTATTTAATGGTTATCAGCTTCTGCCAATACTTTTCATATAATGAAACGTAGCCTGGAAGCCTCGTCGCTCTATAAGTTTATTGCAGGAAATAGGAAAAGTTTAGCAAGATCAGAAAAGCAAAATTCATTTGCCTTAGTTGGTACACAGTAAATTGCAGTATCTGATGGGAAGTTTTTAAGCTCAAAAACGAAGCATTCACTACAACGGCAGATACACTGCGGGTGCTTCTATTTAGTATCTGCTTTCACGAACTTATCGTGCAGTTCCTTCTTAGGCGAACATCTTTGCCAAGCGTAAAGGCGAAAAATTCTCACTGCGAAATCATAGTCCTCGTGATAATCGCTTTTGCTGCGTGTCCGGTTAAGCAGCGCCAGAACGTCCGCCTTCACTCCGACCAAGTGCAGCAGAGTATGCCACGCCAGCAGGCGACGCATGTTGACAGATTCTCCATCCCGAGCCATAAACGCCATCAGAGCTAGCGCCCGCTTGTCCGTCACTATGTAATCTTCGCACGTTGACTGGAAAGGACAGTAACCGCGTAGAAGCTTTTTCCAGAGAGCTGCGGAAGACAGAAAAACGCCAGAGCAGTCTGTTGGAAGAAGTTTTGAAGCCTATCTTTCTCCACAAACTTTTTAATCTCTGCGCCAATTCAGAAGAACGCGCCTTTTTCTTAGTTGGTCATTCGCCATTGTCGTTACACGACTAAGCCAAAGGAATGTGCCAGTCTACGAAGTATTGAGCCCCGCCGCGGTGGTCAAGGTACTCGGCAACTGACCAGCAGGTCGCGGGATCGAATCTTGGCTGCGGCGGCTGCATTTTCGATGGAGGCGAAAATGTTGTAGGTCCGTGGGCTCGAATTTGGGTGCACGTTGAAAAACCCCAGGCGGTCGAAATTTCCGGAGCCCTTCACTACGGCGTCTCTCATAATCATATGGTGGTTTTGGGACGCTCAACCCCACATATCAATCGATCAAACAAAGTATTGAGGGAAATAAACTGTGAAAGAGAAGACGCCCACACAACCGCAGACTAGCGACTGAGCGTTTATTGAAGAAAACAGATATAAATAACTAAAGAACAAGGAACAAACAAAAACCAGGTGACCGAATAGAGGCCGGCAGCTATATAATCAACCTCTAGTTTGTGCAACGTAACCGATGGCCTATCAAAACGCACGTATATCGACGTACTTGTGAGTGAAAAACGCATGAACTGCTTCCTGCGCTGTCTTATCTGGATGCCGGGATATCACCTTTGTTTGACACAGACACGGACCACGTTCGTAATCTATACAATGCAAGCCCAAATTCAATGAAGGCCGAGCTTTCAGTGGGGTCTTGTGATCTGTTACACAATTATTCAAAGACCACCCGGTTGGGCCAGTATATCACTTTAGTCTAGACAAGACAATAAGATACACAGCACCCTTTCTACATTTAACCAAGCCACCTTCCAATGAACTTTGAGTTGCTAGTGTACGCATGTGTGTGTCTTTCTTGTCCCAGTTTATTTCAAGCGGTCGTAGTCGTGGATTACAAAGTTTTCCAGCGACAAATCCTTCTAACTGTGCCACTCTTGAGAAGGTGGGTGAAGGAGGCGACTGAATAGAGGCCGCGTATGGTTATCGGCCTTTCATCAATTGTATTTATCGGCCATCAGAAGAGCTTCACAACAAATAGATCATAGGCTTTTTTCGAATACAATAAAAAAAGTGACATTTTTCACATAATGATTTTAAACAAAGTGGAGGCATCTATTATCACGTTGCTGGTGAGTCTGTCTAGTAGATCGCCATAGTGCTTCGCTGTAGCGGCTGTCTTAGCTTAGAAAACTAACTAATATTATTTATAAGTTTATATTAAGGTTGTAAGAACAAGGATGACTTGCGTCAGCCGTTAGAAATCGGAGCACACCAAGTACGCGCAGACGATTTCGTAAGCCACATGTTTTCTCGGTCATCGCAATACTGTACCACGGGGTCTACATGAAAGCCACTTCTGATTGATTGATTGATATGTGAGGTTTAACGTCCCAAAACCACCATATGATTATGTAAGACGCCGTAGTGGAGGGCTCGGGAAATTTTGACCTCCTGGGGTTCTTTAACGTGCACCCAAGTCTGAGCACACGGGCCTACAACATTTCCGCTTCCATCGAAAATACAGCCGCCACAGTCGGGATTTGATCCCGCGACCTGCGGGTCAGCAGCCGAGTACCTCAGCCACTAGACCACCGCGGCGGGGCCAAAGCCACTTTTTTGAATATCATTTGTAAAACCCCGGACCTAGAGAAGGCTACAATTAATCCTGTGCGATAATACTTAAGAAAAAAGTCAGGTAACTTGCCAAATGATCGAGCGTAACCACCTAGAAGTTATATTACTCATATGTTCGTTGTAATACAGGAGTAATGGATCACCTTTTTTGTAGGATGGTCCGGCATTTGAAATGAACGCTTGTGATTTCATTACGACTTCCTTACATTGAAGAATGGTGTAAGTGATTGGAAAAGGAACAATACAGACCTGCCGACACTCCAGTAGCTTCAGAAACCTCGTTAATACTCATGTTTGCCCAAGGGCTGGGATCGGCGTTCACGTTAAGAATATCTGAAACTAAGAAGGGAAAGTAAGTGGGCGTGTGGTCCACTGCCATATACAACTTGGAAACATCTTTCTTCAAAACAATATTCAAAAGGCTATAAATAGGAATTCACACATCCTCTTGTGCATTCACCAAAGATGAAGCGAAAGCAGTGCTCATGTTCTTCTCAGTCAATTTTCTTTTGATCCTTCCAGCGCACCAACCAAGGCGTTTTACCACCTGACGTGGTCTGGAGTTACTTTCCTGATCCGCCCACATTAAATCCCAGAAATGACGTCGTGTGATGACGTCGTCATCTGACGGCTTACAACAATGTCTCCATGACGTCCTATTCACGTCACAACGATTGGTGGCATGTGGCGTCACAATACGCTACGTTATCATACCATGATTGAACGCCATCACTCGGACAAGGCCCTGTGGTGTTTTGGCGAAACATTTGCATGACCTCAAGAAACTTTACGAGACACTGGGACACCACCGATCACAACGTCAATAGATGGAAATCAGTATATTAAGTATTTCTCGTGCTTGTGATTACTCAAAGTGTTATTCATTCTAGAATCATGCGTTTCATTCTTTCGTGGAGTAAAACTGTGAGCACGTCGACAACCTCACAGTGTTTTGTCGCGCAAAAATGAGATGACATAGCTACGACATTCAAACGTAACTATCGACCCACTTTCAACTGTTTTTTTTTATTCTAAGTCCATGAGTAAGGGCTTTTCACAAACACACTCACTCGCTTCGTCGTTTTCTTGCAGTAGCTGAGCAATGTCGGTGTCCTGTACCAGGGCGTACCGAGTGAGCACAAGTCTGTAGAAGTCTTCGACCGCCTCCTCATCCATTCTTTCCAAGGACCAGAAGAATTCCTCAAGCTGAGAGCTAGTGCTAATCTGCCACAAGTGAGACGTGTGTATAAGTTCAAATTTTCAAGCATATAATTGCAGCAACTGTGCAGCAACTTTTCCCGTCATGAGCGATTGACGATTCTGGGTTTTAACAAACAGTAGAAGAATTGGGAGTCTTGCAGGAACCCAAAATTAAACGGCATCTCTGCGTAGACGTTCCGTCTTTTATTCCAAAAACTCCACATGTTTCTGTAAATTTGTTAAAGGAACCCTGATACTAAATTTAGAAACTCTAGATGCTTGTGTTGTTTGATACCCCGGAATGCGGGGACACCTCTGACCGATTATTAGTGGCCAGCGTAGCCTAAAAGATATTTTAATTTGGTGTTAAAGTAAGAGTGCGTGCTCTTCCGAGTATTCAGGTGCAATCGGCACTTTTTGCGGTTTGACGTAGACCGTGACAACCCTTGTGAGGTAGGGATCAACATTTGCGGGGCGCGCACAGTACCCCGATTAGCACCAGGGGAGGACTATTGTTTGACATCCCTCTCGCTCTGTTGTCGGGCTGCTCTCAAGGTGGTTTTGGCTGCTTACGCCAGGAATGCTTTTCTTTTTTCTGAGGGGGACATGCTCAAAGCACCCACATCGTTTATTCTTCACTGCATGCGGGTCCCCTATTTGAAAACAGTCGAAGGCGCTGCGCCGCTGTGGGGCGCTAGTTTCTTACGGTATTTGGGCGGGCGTTTCAAACTGACGCAAAATCGTTCTGACTTAACGCCGCTAATGTTGATTCTACGATGTGTTAGAGCATTTACAATTTAATTTCGGCCTTAGCAGACGCAAAGCTACAAATTACTGTAAGAAACTTGCGAACAAAATTTTAGCCGGCAGGGGTCCTTTAAGATAACACGTGGAAAACGTATACCATATGAATTCCGTACTGAAATATACGAAATAATTGGAATGACATACGAAACCTTTTATTAGGCTTGTGAACTTGTATTGCACAATTTCGAAAAAAAAAAAAAACTTCCGATGGCTGACTCCTTTCTATAGAAAATGCCACAATGGGAGACCACGTGGAATGCCCCATGGAATTTTCTGTACTAGCATGGGATGACATCGTCAATTATTGCGAAAAGTGCGTGACACTATTATTTCTAGATCGCGAAATGTGCATTACAACACACGCTACAATATCCCAAAAATAAATTAGGAAGAATATCACAGGCTTGTCTTCTCTATGAAGGCTAAAATGTGATTTGACTGGTTTGGAAGCACTGGGCTTCACACCTATTTGAACTTGCGGTAAAAAGTTAGCTCACAAGTTTTAGCTCAAGGGTCCTCTGTTCTTTTTTTAGAACTCGAATTTCTGTCCTAATATGCACTGAAAAAGTTTCAGGCAACAAGAAAATTATTGCTGCAGACAAAATTGTAGAAAGTTATGTCTAGTTTCTAAACAACACCTCATTAGTTGAAGTAAATGCTAGCGCTTTTTCTATATTGAGGACTTATGTATATAAATTATAGAATACGTAGGCGCTTCTGTAATAACCCGGCAGGCTTCAGTCATTAAGCGTACCTTGCTTTATAAAACAATATACAAAAAATTCCTAGGCATTGTCCTAATTTATTCGGCAGATTCCTTCTTAGAATAGCAGATGAATTACAATAATCTTGCTTAAAAAAAGTCTGCATGACCATACATCATAATGTATGAATGCCTTCTTAACGCATACTTATGCTGTTAAATATCTAAAGAAATATGAATTAGTGTAACTGTAGGGCACTGCAGGACCCATATAACCAATGTGAAACTTTTCTGCAGTTGTTTCTGAAGTCTAACAGATATAATCAAGCAAGCAAATAATTATACTGTACAGATTGACATTTGAAGACAACCTGTAGAATGAAGGCGTGATCAGCGATGCTTGTGACGCTGTACTGCATGGAGGAGGACACGACAGGATGCAGGCCATAGCCGAAAGAGAGCTCCATCATACGCTCCAGAAGATCTTCTGTCGCGTCATCAGTGATCTTTCGCAGGTCGAGTTTGAATTGCGAAAGAAACATCAAGATGTCTTCCACACCTTCCTCCGGATTCCAAGCGTATCGTAGACACAACTGTGAGAGCTCGCTCAGTCCAACCGCCTCGTTCGAACGTCCAGCCCCAGTAGCCACTTCTTTAGCGGAAGCAGTAGCCGAATGCATGTGCGGCAACATGCGCTGATCTGATGGCGTCTGCAACAAAAGCATTGTCATCTTAAAAAAAAAAGATATTGTTTCTGGGCGAGACAGTTTAGAGAAACAGTACCGGAGAGAAATGTGTTGCCCATCTTTCTAAACTCTTTGATAGTGAAATATTAAGCCTCATGTTCCCAATTCTTGACCTCCCTCAACATCACGTCACTGCACAGCTCAGGATCATTTTTGCGTCACCATCATTATATCAATGACATACCTTACACCATTGCTGTCTTATCACTTACTGCCTTGCAAAGTTTCAATTTAGCTGCACTGATGCTTGCGCCTTATTTTCACTGCCTTCTTTGTCCATCATTACCAATGTGCCAAGCTAAAGCTTTCGCGAAATTTTAATGGCACCAGGGTGACAATAATTGTAAACAATGCCCATCTAAATGACTGCACTAACCTTTTCAGCCATACCATCCCAGCTGGGAAGTACGAGCGAAGCATTGCAAACGAAGGTGTTGCGCTCCCTGCACGGATCAGCCTGGCTGACCACCACCTCTTCGAACCACTTCTTGAGCTCGCCGCACTGTGGGCTCGTGCATTCACTGGCAGCGGCACGCTCAGCTTCGGCGACCAGTGGCGCGTCGTAGCTGCCTGTCTGGGATCTGTCGTCCTCGTCTGTTTTGGGGTCAAGCGTCGGCGAACTGGGTGTCAGTGTGGCTTTTCCCTTGAGCTGAGCTCCCGGTTCTGCTTTTACATTGGTCTTGTCCTCAGAAGCACGAGCCTTGGGCTGCCAGTAGATCGCACCATTAGTCTGCAAGACCATTATACCGACAAGCATATTTAATGCCTTTGAAGACAAGTCGTACTTTCAACTTTTCTGTGCACAGTAATCAGTTCACAGTAAAAAAAAAAAAAGTTGGCATGAAAGCACTTTCACATATCAGGAGTTTTTTTGACTATTTTGCGGACAGTGTTCAGCTCCACACATACGTTATCATGTTCAGCTCCGCATTATCACTACCACATAAATAGCTCTCCTGAAATGACCAGGTTTTCGGCAGCTGACTTCAAACTGTCTCAGACACGACTCTTTTTCTTCTCTTCCTTATTACGCTTGGCAAAACCTCTCCTCATTGTAACTTGTGCCCTAGCACCAGGGCCGACTTCAATCTCGTCTTTGTGAATTGCTCGAGCAAACCAAAACCTCTGTGACAAGACTCAAACCACCAGGAGCGCTGCATGCGCTGCTTGCTTCTGGAATGACAGCTCCAGGCAGAGGGCTAGGCCAGAGAGGCCACCTAGAGCGGCCCCAAGGCCCATAATCGTCCTGCTTTCACCACCCCTCCCCCCTCACCCCTTACACGACCCTTTCATGAATCAATAAAGTTGTGTACCTATTTACTTCAAAAGTTGTACGGAAAACTTGTTTCTATTTCAAGTGGTCCATGAAAATCCCCTGTTTTCGGTGTAAGGAAGTCTATCAGGCCATGATATGGCACAGCGTCAACGTGCTTTGCTGACGAGAGGGGCTAGATTGCGTCCGCTACTGCCTTATTTATAGGCAGGCAAAGTGCAAGAGGCCCATGCGGCATGCAATGTCTTTGCGCGTTAAGAAACTCTATGAGGTCGTAGAAACTGGTAAACCTTCATTACGGCATGCCTCACAATTATATGGTGGCTTCTCATACCCAAGAAGGTCTCAGAAGGTGATTTCATAAAGTACGCTTTAATCGCAGCTGCTTTCATTCATGATATTAACGCAACAATAGTACTTGCCCGCGCTTATATTAATGAAAAAAAACATCCTTTAATTCTTGAAGCATCCTATAACAATGCAGCATTGTTAGAAATAAAAGGTGCATTGAAACTTAGTATTGAGTCATCTTTTGTCTCTCAATGTAGTAAAATATAAGGTTACGTATTGAACTAATAACATTAAGAATCATTTCTCAAAAATTGGTGAGACCTTTTAGAAACAGCCTGCCATTACAGTTTCCACAATCTAGCTTGAGAAATCCTTTGAAAGTGTCTTTAATTTCCGCGAAATAACACTTGATGTAGAAAAACTATCATGCGAAACTTACCTGCGAAATATGGACTCGATGATATTGGGGTTAGGATTCGGAAAAAAAACAATATAGATATGTTATGTAGTACCCTTTGCCACGCGCTTAATTACGCAATAACTGAAAGTCGGAAAAGTTATTTCAGTGTACAAAACAGGTGATCTGTAACACCCGAGTAATTGTAAATCAATAACTATTCTTAGTACAGTGAGCACTCTCTTCGAAGAATCTATTGTGCTACCATTTAATGCTTTATTTGTGTAAACAATAACACATCTGCCAGCAAAAGCATGATTTCGTTGCAGGTAGATCGACGAGTGCCACCGTTTTTACACGTTCACGATTTATTAACACCTCTAATACCGAGCAGGACAATGCCATGTAAGTACTTCTTGGTGTAAGAAGGGCGTTCGACTCAATTTGTCATACTAGACCCTTTGAATAGCTAGAATTATAGCGTGTTGTTCAAAAACGATTTGATTCATCCCCAGCTACTTCTGCTGACGTTGGTAGCAGGTAATAATTAAGAATTGATAGTAAGCAAGCCTGTGTTTACCAGCTCTGCAATTGGTGCAACCGTTTCGGGATGACCAAACGGACCTTCCTGTCTTAGTGACTTGGGTTCTTTGTGCCTTGCACCCTGAAAAAGATAACAGAGGCCACACTTATAACGAGACTTTATTATGTACGTACATCCATTATCACACTTAACACAAATGATGGCGCAGCATGGCCTGGACTGTCTTAAACTGCTGCCAGCGTTACGAAAGGTTGGCCGTCATGTTTGCTCCAGCTGACGATAGGTGGGGCTGTGAGCCGGTCCGACACAAAAGAAAGGAAAGTCAATCATTGAAACCTAGTGGTGCTACAACTATCGTCGGCGTCCACCAAGGTACCGAGACACACTTCGTGATGCCAGCGTCTCTCGAAACTGGTCCAGGCCATGCTACGAAGCGTTCGTACTGAGCGTGCTGACTGCTGCACATATCGAGTCGACAAGAGAAAAAAAGTTTTGCACGGTGTCAGAAATGTCTTAGGAGTCTCACTGGCGTGAAGCAATACGTACATGGGCAAAACTTGCCGCTGCACATTTCGCTTCTCCTGGATTTTTTTTTCAACGAGGTTAATGTTCATCTTGAAGTTTTTGCACAGGCACACAGAAATAGAGATGAGTAACACAAAAGATGAGAGCGACAGTTTTGCTTCGGGGTACTGTTGTTCCCGTGACTCCTCACCAAGTTTCACTGACACGCTCATTCATGTGAGGCACATGGATCCGTTCACTGCTGAAATGCAAGCTTCCGGGACGAACCTACTTGAGAGTATTTTCTGTCCTCTCGTCTACCTCGCTCCCGCCATGGAACTCGATGAAGCACGTGAATGCCAAAATAGCTTTCTGTACACGCTACAATCGCCTGAAGAGCTGTGCTCTAGTGTCCTACGAAGGGCCTGTTAGTATACGTCATGAAATAATTTTTGTGGCCAACACCCTTAATGACTGTGTGGGTGCTCCCGTACGTGAACTTGATGAAGACAATGCGAGCTTTATTAGAAATAGCCGGACCTTGAGAGCCTCGCAAGGTCTCGAGCTCCTCACGCTAGGGCTGTGTTTTAAGTCTGGATCGCACCGTAGACAGTCTGCACTGACAGCTTCGAAAACAGCATCAAGCCCCAGTACTGTGACAAATAGAACACGTCCAGATGACGTCTACAACACGTCTACATGACATGATGCCACATCGTGTCGAAAAGAGAAAGTTCCCCAAAATAATCCTAATTGTAATTTTTCTAACTTCCTTCGAGTTGAATTTTACGAAAAAATGAACATTGGTTGCACTGACTTCTGTTATGCCAGCGAGTCCTCGTCAAACGTCCGTGCCTCAAAAAAAGGCAATCTGGGTCAAGGCCAGCCCGCAGTCCGTCTGACACGAACAACTCAACGGCGTAAACACGCGCGGCGCCTCTCTGGCCCACGTGCAGTGAGTCTGCAGCGCACGTGACAGCGAGCCGGCGTCCTCGTGTCTGGGGGTAACGTGGCCCAGCGGCGACCCCATTTGAGGAATCTGCCCTGACGACCAGCGGCGCTTCTGATTGGACATTTTGGTTGGACCCGGTGCAAATAAAAGAAGCCCTGCGGCGCGTCGCGATCGGCGGTCCTATGTGAGAGGAGTCCCCGTGTCGGAGAGCCGACATGTGTGTGAGTCGGCGGTCTTAGGCGAAACGTTGACCTATGTGTTAGAGAGGAGAGCTCGGCTCTTCGAGTCTCTGTCGGCCCCAGTGCCGAAATTGTAACGCCTCTGTATATATGCTGTACATAAACCTTGTTTAACTCACCGTCGTCTCGTCCGCTCGTCTTATCAGCTCTGCGCAGAAGCAGTCGCGAGCTGAGAAACATACGCTACCAAACGGCTGGTGACCTTCCCGGCGGAGTTGAAAGCAGTGGCGCCTTCGGGACCGTGTTGGCGTCGCCGTCTTTCGCAACAGTGGTGGCTTCGGCGGGATCGGTCCGTCTTTCGCAACAGTGGTTGGCAGCTGCGGGATCGGCCGGCGTCAGCGACATCGATGCGGTGAGTGCCTGATGTTTTCCCCTCAGTTCACCAGACTACTCTAGCTCAGGTTGTAGTAGTTTAGAGAAGGGCTGTGTGAAGCATTAGAGTGAGCTTTGATCGTTTCAAGCAAAGTCAAAGTGCTTTGAAACCAAAGTTAATGCGGAGGGGGTAAACACGGGAGAGTGAAAAGTTGCTTGCGCGTCTTGCTAGTTGACTTATAGTGGGTACGGCAAGTAAATTGTTAACAGGGGCAAACAGCAAGAGGCTAGTGTGAGCGATGGAGAACCTTAAAGTGAAGGAACTCATCGAAATTTGTGAGGAACTCGGCATTACTTTGGGCCGCGCGAAACGAAAGCAAGCGATCCTAGAGATCATGAAGGATGAGGGAGTGTCGGCTGAGGAAGTCGATGAGGCCTGGGTGGATATTAAAGCACGCCGTGAGGAGGCTGAAAGGCGAGAAGTAGAACGTCGCGAGCGCGAGGAGGCCGAGAGAGAGGAGCGCCTTGAGATGAAACGACTAGAATTGGCAATCCTACAGTGTTCGCAGGCGCCTAGCGTAGCTTCCCCGACGATTCAGGTCAGCGGTTTTAGAATTCGGGACCAACTGCCACCGTTCGTAGTAGGCGAGGACATGGCGAAGTATCTCGTCAAGTTTGAACACGTCTGTGAGCGAAACGCTTTGGAGCGGCCTCTTTGGGCGCGGAACCTGCTAGCTCTTCTTCCCGGCGAAGTGTCCGACGCGATAACTTGCTTGTCGAGGGAAGCGTTTGAGAGCTATGACGAGGTTAAGGAAGTGCTCTTGAGACGTTATAAGTTGTCACCCGAGGCTTTCAGGCAAAGGTTCCGGTATGCTAAAAAGGGGAATGAGTCACACGTTGACTTCGCGTTTCGTCTTAAAGCCGATTTGATTGAATGGCTCAAGGGCGAAGGTGTGTATGACGACCGCGATAAAGTGGTGGAATGCGTTGCATTGGAGCAATTCTACCGCTGCATCGAGGAGGATGTCAAACTTTGGCTGCAGGACAGACTTGGGGAAGTACAGTTAAACAAGGCAGCTGAGTTAGCTGAGGAGTATTATACTCGCCGAAAGTTACATAGCAGGGCAGTGCGCGTTGAAAAGGATGATAGGAAAGAGGGCTTTTCAAGGAAACCTGATCAACGGAAACCCGCTCCGCACCGTAATTTCAAGAAGGACCCGTCTCTTACGAAGGACAGTGTAGGGGAAGGGCAAACAGAAGCGGAGAAATCGAGTGAGGTTTCTACCACACAGGCATTTGAATCGGAAAACAAACGGAAGCCGCTAATCTGCTACAACTGCAAAAAGGAAGGACACATCGCGAGAAACTGTCAGGAAAAGTTTGCCTTCGCAACAATCCGAGAATCAGAAAAAAACATGCGGTTGTTGGAGCCGTATCTCCAAGAAATTAGGGTGAATGAGAAAACGTGCCGAGCGCTTAGAGACTCAGCGGCAACCATGGACGTTGTCCATCCTTCATTGGTGTCTCCGGATGACTTTACAGGAGAATGCGCGTGGATCAGGCAAGTCGCCGAGGAGCAGAGTGTTCGCTTACCAATCGCCACCGTTGTCATTGAAGGCCCGTTCGGTAAGCTTCGCACCGAAGCGGCTGTGTCTGCCGCGCTAAACGATCGTTTTCCTTATCTTTTCTCCAACAACTCAGAGCAGCTTCTCAAAGAGCAGGGCAAATCGTTCTTCCCCAACTTAGCGTGCATGGCTCTCACGCGATCGCAAGCGCGGAAGCTATCGCGGCAGCTTGATCTGGTTCAATGCGGTGAACTCTCAAGTGACCTTGTCGGCGGGTCGACGGAACCCCAGAAAGGAAAGTTTCCGCATGAGTCATGTGAGCAGTCACGCGAGCGGCCCGTCGCCGAACCGACCGGCGCGGTTTCCGTAGAAAGGGGAGACGACATGGCGCCATTGAGTCAGAGCGAGAGGGCTGCAACGCTCTCGCCTGTAGCGGAAAGTTGGAGCGAGCTGCCGAGAGTTGATCGAGAGACGCTCATTCGAGAGCAGCGTGAGGATCTCTCGATTGAAGCGCTAGTGGAAAGCCAAATTGAAGCGCTAGTGGAAAGCCAGAAAAACGCGGCAAAAGTGCTGTCGAAGGAGCACTACGAGGAATCGGTGAAGAAGCGTGCTTTTGAAGTAGGGAGTCAGGTAATGCTGCTGCAGCCGTTCAAAAAGAACAAGCTTGAGGTTGATTGGGAAGGGCCCGCCAAAGTATTATCGAAGCCTTGCGATACAAATTATGAAGTGAAATTAGGAAGGCGGCCGGACAAAATTTACAACTTGATGAAACCATACGTTCAACATCAAGCGGTCGTAAATCTGTTGTTGAATGCTTCAAAGGAAGAGGAAGCAGAAATTTTGAGTTCTAGTGAGGTAATTGAAGGGGGATCGAAAGTAATCCGGGAGCAGATAAACCTAGAGCCTAGCTTAAGTGAAGGAGGACCTGAGAAAGAGGACCTGAGAAAGATTGGTTCCGAGTTTGAAGACGTGTTTTCGGACCGCCCCGGAAACACGAGGGTGATCGAACACGATATCGAGCTAAGCGGTGAGGAGTCAATCCGTAGCAAGCCGTATCGTTGTTCCCCTGTGCAACGTCGCAAGTGTGAGCCGCTCTTGGTGCCGCATAGGTATCGTCGCCTAAAAGTGGCCGGTTACTGAAGTGGAGCATGTTGCTCCACAGCGCAACTTTGACGTTCGCTAAAAAAAAATAAAGGAAAGGTAAACGCTAATGCAGGTGCATTGAGCAGTGCGTTCCAGCTAGTAACTTCTCAACCTTTCGGTTTCTCGCTGGCGATTCGGGGCAAAATTTTGACCTCATCACGACCTGGGCTGAGCGCTCTCGTTCAGAGTGATCTCAAGGGGCCAACTTTATGTGGTATTCTAATTCGTTGCGTTGTTGTAATTGTGAAAAATTCAAGTTCTTACTTTAGGAGCCTTGTGTCCCACATGTGCCTCTTGATGTAGAGGGAACAAAATTCCGATAGACACGTAGATAGGTATATGTTGTACTATACTTTGTCTGGTGTTCTGTCGGGTGACCGAAGGCGCTTGCGTGTGTCGTGTGTTGTCTGTTGTCGATCCGTTCTTGGCAAGTTGCAGAACCATCGACAAGTGCTGAAACCGAAGATGGTCAGAAGAGACGAGTGAAGCTGGTCGACAAGTTGTGGCGACAAGCCAGTGGAGCTGGGATCCGTCGTCAAAAATGGGATGTGTTCCCGGAGCAGTCTGGAGCTGTATTCTCCCCATGGCCCTGGAGGCGAACCTGGAGGGACCTGGCGAACGAGCGCACCTGACATCCGAGCCCCGTGGAAGCAGCTCGTCTATCCGGTGCATTGTCTGGCGGCGGGGGTGCTGTTATGCCAGCGAGTCCTCGTCAAACGTCCGTGCCTCAAAAAAAGGCAATCTGGGTCAAGGCCAGCCCGCAGTCCGCCTGACACGAACAACTCAACGGCGTAAACACGCGCGGCGCCTCTCTGGCCCACGTGCAGTGAGTCTGCAGCGCACGTGACAGCGAGCCGGCGTCCTCGTGTCTGGGGGTAACGTGGCCCAGCGGCGACCCCATTGGAGGAATCTGCCCTGACGACCAGCGGCGCTTCTGATTGGACATTTTGGTTGGACCCGGTGCAAATAAAAGAAGCCCTGCGGCGCGTCGCGATCGGCGGTCCTATGTGAGAGGAGTCCCCGTGTCGGAGAGCCGACATGTGTGTGAGTCGGCGGTCTTAGGCGAAACGTTGACCTATGTGTTAGAGAGGAGAGCTCGGCTCTTCGAGTCTCTGTCGGCCCCAGTGCCGAAATTGTAACGCCTCTGTATATATGCTGTACATAAACCTTGTTTAACTCACCGTCGTCTCGTCCGCTCGTCTTATCAGCTCTGCGCAGAAGCAGTCGCGAGCTGAGAAACATACGCTACCAAACGGCTGGTGACCTTCCCGGCGGAGTTGAAAGCAGTGGCGCCTTCGGGACAGTGTTGGCGTCGCCGTCTTTCGCAACAGTGGTGGCTTCGGCGGGATCGGTCCGTCTTTCGCAACACTTCGTACAACAGCGTCTACTTCTGTCCACACGACCTTATAGGTGAGATGCGAACGAACCAAGCATTTCGCCTCTTTTTCCAATATAAAAATAGCTTGCAGCATTTTGTGTTTCCGATTCTGTCTTCTCGGAGCTGTATACAGCGAACTCTCAATTGAATGATTGTCGATTTAGTGAATATTTCAGTATAACAAAGCGCTGGAAAATCCCCAGTGTTTTTTTTTTCAATTATTCTTTTTCAAGAACACTTTGGTTTAAAGACAGTACGTCGCTGGAAAAGTGTTTTGGCAAGTTGACTAGTTCTCGTCAGGGCAGCCCCTCCGCGGGGGTCTAGTGGCTAAGGTACTCGGCTGCTGACCCGCCGGTCACGGGATCAAATTCCGGCTGCGGCAGCTGCATTTCCGATGGAGGCTAAAATGTTGCAGGCCCGTGTGCTCAGTATTGGTGCATGTTAAAGAACCCCAGTGGTCGAAATTTCCGGGGCCCTTCAATACGGCGTCTCTCATAATCATATAGTGGTTTTGGGTTAAATCCCACTCATAATCATCATATCGTCAGGGCAACAGTGTTGCTTACACAAAGAAAACTCCCTTATCAAACCTTGGCTCCAGCGGCATTCTCTGTAGTTATTTCGGAAAGCATTTAGTCTATCACATCCATGTGAGTGACAGTATTAAAAGTAATAAAAGTTTTTTTATCCTCGTTATATATCAAGTGACATGTTTTTTTATTAGTTTATTGTTCATAAAGCTGTTTGAATAAGTTGTTAAAAAATGTCTACTTGTTGACCCCACCCCATATTACAATTGCATGCATTATCTTTTTGCAGTCGTTGTTAGCGATAACCTAGTTCATGATTTCGCTATTACTAAATTTGTTTGATTGTGTGTTCTTATAATGGCAGTGTACAATCTACGACTTATATGCCATTTTGTAATTCCGGCTTTTTCTTGTGTTTCCATTATTATGGCTTTGTGTAAACAAATATCCGCTTTCATATGCCCTCCCTGCTATCATATCTGATGAGATTGACAGTATTGCTAAAAAATAAATAAACACACAAACAAAGAGTCCCAATTTTAAAGCCACGGTTACATGAATTTTCGGAACAGGAAGGGGCCTATAATTACTTGACATCATCTGAAGTACATGGCAAAACAAAGCGAAAACTGTGTAGCCTAGCCAACACAAATTCAAGCCTGTCATCGAACGCACTTTTCCGACAACAGCGTGGCTTCCGTCTTGACCAATTAGCCTAGCCACACTGTACTTCTGTCAGTGCAGTCAAGGTTGCGGAGAACTGGGTTTACTTATGTACTCATGCAACATCAAAACCTGATCAAATCACGGGTGCAAATTTATGTACTCACCCGTTGCCATTCGAAACATAAGATAACTTTGAGCAGCTGAAAATCCCCGTGTTAACAAATTGATAAGCTGCGAAAAACGTGTTTTACCCGATGTAGCCATCTCCGTCGAATACGTGGTTGACTAGCTCGGCGTAGCTCACTGCGGCTTCAGCTGTCTGCCCGCCACGACTTGCTGTCTTTCACGTAGTAGGCACGATCACCGAGTGAGATAACAGAACACGACACAACTTTTACTATCGCTGAGCGAGTGGAGAGAAGGAGCGGAGACAAGCGCTATGAACTCAAGGCAACCCCTTCCCGCACTTCACCTGATTTGAAACTCAAAATATAAAAAATAAACAAAAAAGAAAAAAGTTATTTACAGTGATATGAAATTTATAGGTAAAAACTCATGAAAGCCAATAACTGCGAACATTCACATCAACCCCGCTCCGTTCAACCGGATCTTACAACCGTCACGAGTGTGCATGTTCCCTGGAACCGAAACTATAGCTGTGTTTCTGGGGTCTGGTGTGGCTACCTGAGAGTTAATTTTACGCGCATTACAATTAGCTTGTGCTCACAATTTGCAGTGCGAGCATGTAAAGAAATTAAAACTGCATGTTTTAGCAGCCTACAGCACCATTTTCTTGTTCCATGCGATGATAGCGACTAGCGCCATGACGATGCAGGAGATGATGACGAGCGAGGCGTAGATTTCCTTCCAGCGGAACTTCGCCACAGCGCGGCTTCGGAGCCTGACGAGATGCAAAGGTGGGCTGCGATATTCGCTGCGAAATAAAGCAACGTATAGTGAATTAACGAAGCACAGTCTTGGAATCAGTGGTATTGATCACTTCACTATCGCCGACTGTTGTGATATGCCATAAGCGGCGATATTGTCGCGTGGTCATGACGTTGACGAGGGCAGCAGTGGGCATGTTCAAGATGAAAACTCTTCATTTGGCCGAACTTGTGGCATTTAAACGTAAAATAAAACTGCTACTGCTACAATCAGCGTGCGTTGATTGTAGCAATAGCAGTTATCGGCCCACAGAGTGTCAGTCATCGAAAAACTAGTCATCGTTGCCCGTTTTGTATACATCACGCATTGAATCACTATTAAATGCTCCTCACTGTAGTCGCTGCACAAGCTATGGAATCAACTCGCGTGCTCGCGTCCTGTGCGCAATTAAAGCGAAACGATAACTGCTACATTTACTCGTGAACCTTCTTGACTACTAAGGCGTGATTTTGCGCCGACCGTTGTTTACAGTTTTTGTGAGTGTAAAGCGAATACAGTGAAAGTGAAATAAGAAAAGCGCATGGAGATATACATAGACAATGTTTTTAACACGAAACTGTTTTATGCCAGGGTTCACCAGCACTTCGCCGACATAATTTTGTTACGGATATGAGGTTGTAGAATAAACACTAACAGATTGCAAAGATGAAAAAAAGGAAACTTTCTGTCGTGCGGCGTCGAACCAGCAAGGTCTCAATATGCAGCACGTGGCGCTGTCCCATATGCCAGTAAACGTACGTGGTCGACGGTGCTAACAGCTTGCTATTTTTATGATCACACAGAGTTTAGCGGTCCTCGGAGCTCTAAAACTTTAGCGTGTTTTCGTTATCAGTAGCGAGATGGCGCGACGGGCTGGCGTTGGGCCAGCTCTGCAGGTATAGTCGCCTCCACGAAGCAGCTAGCAGTGTGGTCTCTTCTGCGCGCGCACTTATCAGACTCGTAAATCGGTAGAGGACGAAGGTGACTTCACCTGCTGCTGCGGCCACGTTTACGAAACGGACACGCTGCTGACCCACGACGAAGAATTGTCGCGTTGTTTTAACTTGTCCTGTGTATACTTGTGCGCTCGTTTTGTGCGTCTTTCTGTTTGAACAGCGTGCTTTAAGTGTCGAGTTGTGACAGTCGTTAGTTCTCGCTCGTGCTGTGTATGCTAATTTCGAGTGTGTACTTTCTGCTAGGTGTGCACTACAAGGTTTAAGCTGCTTGCCTTTATTCAAGTGGCTTTGCGATTTTTTTGCTGTGGCTGAAACAATGCACAATAAACGCTTAACTGTATAACTCTGTGAAGACATGTTTCACTTTCGTGTTATACCGAATCATAGGCAGGAAGATCAGCCCCGTTTTTCTTTTCTTTACTGAACTCTTATTACCTGCATGAGCAGTGTTGAGAATATGTGCTTTTCACAATTACTAAAAGAAGAAAATTTGCCCTTATTTACGGGAACATTTGTTACAGTCTCCATTTCAATGTAAGCAGTTGCTTAGAGCATGGACCATAGAAGTGATTGGAAATGTGGCACCACTGTGCTTTTATTTACCGTATTTGTTTTTCGCTGCTCTCGACTGCTCTCGACACGTTATGGGCGACCGTACGGGAGAAAAGGCGAGGATCGCAAGCCTCACGGCCTGTCTTCTCGCTCTGGAAAGCGAGGCAGACGCTGCAAAAGCCGCCAAGGAGAGGATAAAGCAGCGCAAGACCGAGCGTCACCACGTGATATTGCCGACGCGTTGTAGCTGCTTACGAGAGTAGAAAAGGAAATAACCATTAAAAGAGTTCATTACACCTTCTGCAGGATATGAAATTTGTTTTCACAAAGAGTTTTGGTGACAGAAAAATAAGCATTCGCTCTTTTTTTCCCACCACTCGAAAATTGCTGGCGCCCACTGGTTTTGAGGCTACTCATTCGGAGCCGTAAAAGAGATCGACGAACGCCGTTTACGAAAAAGACCGCTTCTGAAAAGGAGTTCGCTCTGTGCCGTGTGTCTGCTGTCAGGAACTCCTTTTCGGAAAAAGACCGCTTACTTAAAAGACTTTTAAGTGCCCGTGTGACAGGGGTATCAACGAAGCACACTCTTGGAATCAGCGGTATTGATCACTTCACTATTGCTGACTGTTATGATATGCCATAAGCGGCGATATTGTCGCGTGGTCGTGACGTTGACGAAGGCAGCAGTCGGCATGTTCAATATGAAAATCCTTTATTTGTCCGAACTTGTGGCGTTGAAACGTGAACTGAGACTGCTTCTGCTACAATCAGCGCACGCTGTGCACTGATAGCGGCCCACAGAGTGTCAGTCATCGAAAAACTAGTCATCGTTGCCCGTTTTGTATTCATCACGCATTGAATCACTATTAAATGCTCCTCACTGTAGTCGCTGCACAAGCTATGGAATCAGCTTTCGTGCTCGCGTCCTGTGCGCAATTAAAGCAAAACGATAACTGTTACATATACTCGTCAACCTTCTTGAACACCAAGGCGTGATTTTGCGCCGAGCGTTGTTTACAGTTTTTGTGAGTGTAAAGCGAATACAGCGAAAGTGAAATAAGAAAAGCGCATGGAGATATACATATACAATGTTTTTAACACGAAACTGTTTTATGCCAGGGTTCACCAGCACTTCGCCGACATATTTTCGTTACGGGTATGAGGTTGTAGAATATTCACTATCAGATTGCAAAGGTGAAAAAAAGGAAACTTTTAGTCGTGCGGCATCGAAACAGCAAGGTCTCAATATGCAGCACGCGGCGCTGTCCCATATGTCAGTAAACGTACGTGGTCGACGGTGCTAACAGCTTGCTATATTGTCAAGGGGTCGTGACGTGGCCGAAGACAGGAGACTTCTTGTTGGAATATAACTGTTTATTTGGGCGAACCTGTGCCCGGTAAACAGAAAGTCCAATTACAGCAGCAGTCTCGCACAGATTGCAGTCTCAGACTGACAGCGGCGAACGGAGCGTCGGCCTTCGATCAACAACTGGCAAGCGGCAAAGCGCGTCGGCATTTATACTCCCGCCGTCGAATGTTCTAGCGCTATCGCTGGCGGCGGCGAGCGTTCCAGAACAATCTGTACATTCGCACAGGTGGCGTGATCTTATCGAAATGATCTACTACAGTCCGGAACCCTCTAGAAAACTGCAGGCGCGGTTTGTGCTGAGAATCGTGTGGTGTTTGGGACGATAACAAAACTTGGGAAATGGAACGTGGCATGCCCCCCTCTGAACAGGCATCGTCTCGATGCTTTAACTAAAGATGAAGGTACAATAATAATGCAAGAAAGTACAATGAATAAATTACGATACAACAATAATACAAAAACACTGTTTCAGTTTGTTAACGCGCATGAAACGGCTTGAGGCGTGCGACATGGACGACGTCAGGTCGCGATCGGCGTCGTTGAGAGTTCGTGATGCCGTCGGGGACAACCTCGTAATCAAGTGGGCCGAGACGTCGAACCACCCTGTACAGTCCGAAGTACCGTCGCAGAAGCTTTTCACTTAGTCCACGTCGGCGTATCGGCGTCCACACCCAAACACGTTCACCGGGCTGGTATTCCACGAAGCGTCGTCGAAGGTTGTAACGGTGGCTGTCGGTCGTCTGTTGATTCTTGATACGGAGCCGCGAAAGTTGTCGGGCTTCTTCGGCGCGATGAAGGTACTCGCTCACATCGAGGCTTTCTTCGTCGGTGACGCTGGGTAACATGGCATCGAGCGTCGTTGCCGGGCTCCTTCCGTAGACCAATTTGTATGGAGATATCTGCGTCGTCTCCTGCACCGCCGGTTGTATGCGAAGGTCACATACGGAAGAATGGCATCCCACGTCTTGTGTTCGACATCGACCGTACATTGACAGCATGTCGGCGATCGTCTTGTTAAGCCGCTCGGTGAGGCCGTGGTCTGTCTGTGGGTGGTACGCTGTCGTCCGGCGGTGGTTTGTTTGGCTGTATTCCAAGATCGCTTGAGTTAAGTCGGCAGTGAATGCCGTTCCTCTGTCGGTGATAAGGTACTCCGGGGCGCCGTGACGTAGGACGATATTTTCGACGAAGAACTTAGCTACCTCGGATGCACTGCCTTTTGGCACGGGCTTTTGTCTTGGCGTAGCGGGTGAGGTAGTCGGTTGGCTACCACGATCCACTTGTTTCCGAAAGCCGACGTCGGGAACGGCCCCAATAGGTCCATACCAATCTGCTGAAAAGGTCGGCAAGGTGGATCAATTGGCTGCAGAAGTCCCGCTGGCCTTGTCGGCGGTGTCTTGCGTCGCTGACAGTCCCGGCATGTCCTACATAACGAGTGACGTCGGTTGTAAGACGCGGCCCAGTAGTACCTTTCTTGTATCCTCGCGAGCGTGCGAGAAACACCGAGTTGCCCTGCCGTCGGATCGTCGTGCAGGGCCTGCAGGAGTTTGGTCGCAGAGCTGAAGGCAACAAGGAGATACTTAGCCCGAAGCGGTGTGAAAAGTTTTTCTTTTGTAGAAGACCGTTTCGTAGAAAAAACGACGCAAGTGTGCGCTTGAATACCTCGGGACTCGGCGGTCCTGCCTTCGAGGTATTCTATTAGGGCCTTAAGTTCCGGGTCGGCCCGCTGTTGTTCAGCGACGTCGTCGGTAGTTATCGTTCCCAAGAAGTAGTCGTCATCCGGGTCGTCGGGTAGCGGTGGTCGACAGGCGCACGATGAGAGACAGTCGGCGTCGGAGTGTTTTTTTGCCGAACTTGTAAATGACAGTAATGTCATATTCTTGAAGTCTCAGGCTCCATCGTGCGAGGCGACCTGAAGGGTCCTTCAAGTTGGCTAGCCAACACAAGGCGTGGTGGTCGCTCACAACTTTGAAGGGCCTGCCGTAGAGGTATGGGCGAAATTTCGACGTAGCCCAGATGATGGCGAGGCACTCCTTTTCTGTTGGGGAATAATTGCTTCTGCTTTGGATAGCGATCGGCTGGCGTAACTAATAACCCTTTCAAGTCCGTCAGCCCTCTGCACAAGAACGGCGCCAAGACCTACGCTGCTTGCGTCAGTATGTATTTCTGTCTCGGCGAATTCGTCGAAATGGGCAAGTAACGGAGGCGTCTGGAGGCGATGTTTAAGCTCCTGGAAAGCGTGTTCCTGTGGCGTTTCCTACTTGAACTCCACGTCGGCCTTGGTAAGGTTAGTGAGAGGATCGGCGATGCGGGCGAAGTTTTTCACGAACCGCCTATAATAGGCGCACAGGCCCAGAAATCGGCGCATGGCTTTCTTGTCAGTGGGCGGCGGGAATTCGGCGATGGCGGCTGTTTTCCGTGGATCAGGACGAACTCCAGACTTGCTGACAACGTGCCCCAGAAACAAGAGCTCTTCATACGCAAATCTGCACTTTTCTGGCTTCAGTGTGAGTCCGGAAGTCTTGATGGCTTGAAGTACAGCTTCAAGGCGCGAAGATGCTCGTCGAAACTCGAGGAAAACACGACGACGTCGTCCAAGTACACAAGGCAAGTCTGCCACTTCAATCCTGCCAGTACTGTATCCATAACGCGTTGAAAAGTTGCAGGCGCTGAGCAAAGGCCGAAGGGCATCACCTTAAACTCGAAAAGGCCCGTCCGGTGTTATAAACGCCGTCTTCTTCTCGGTCTCTTTCGTCGACTTCGATTTGCCAATAGCCAGTCTTGAGGTCCATTGACGAAAAGTACTTGGCGTTATGGAGCCGATCAAGTGCGTCGTCTATCGTGGGAGAGGATACACGTCCTTTCTTGTGATTTTGTTCAGGCGGCGATAATCGGACGCAGAAGAAACGTAGGTCCATCCTTTTTCTTCACTAACACCACGGGGGATGCCCATGGGCTGTTGGACGGCTGGATAATATCATCCCGCAGCATTTCATCAACTTGTCTCTTGATGGCCTCACGTTCTCGCGTCGAAACCCTGTACGGACTCTGACGGAGTGTCTCGCATTTTCTTCGGTTATGATGCGATGTTTCGTGATTGGGGTCTGCCGAATTTCGATGACGACGAAAGCAATCTTCGTATTGCAGGAGCAGGGCCTTGAGCTGTTCTTGCTTATCGTTCGGAAGTCTGGGATTGACGTCGAAAGCTATGGGAGGGGCTTGGTTCCTCTGAGCAGATTCCGCAGAATCGGCGAGGGCGAAAGCACTGGTGGCTTCGACAATTTCTTCGATGTATGCGACCGTTGTTCCTTTGTTCACATGTTTGTACTCATTGCTGAAATTTGTGAGCATAACCGTTGCTTTGCCTCCCCGCAACTCTGCAATTCCTCTTGCGACGCAAATATTTCGGGTGACCAACAGATGCTGACTGCCTTCAACGACGCCTTCGAAGTGAGGTGATTCAGGAGCGCCGACTGAAATAATGACGCTTGAGCGAGGCGGAATGGTGGACTTGTTCTTCCAGCACATTCAAGGCATGGTGTCTAGACGGCGTGCGCGGCGGTAGTGCTTCTTCTGTGGATAACGTTATCGACTTTGTTTTTTAGGTTGATGACAGCACCATGGAGGCATAAGAAGTCCATGCCAAGGATGACATCTCTCGAGCAACGCTGTAGGACTACGAAGTCTGTAGGATAAATACGGCCGTTAATAGTGACTCTCGCTGTGCAGATTCCTGCAGGCGTTACGAAATGACCTCCGGCTGTGCGGATTTCAGGGCCTTTCCAAGCTGTCCTAACTTTCTTTAACTTTGCGGCGAACGACCCACTGATGACAGAATAGTCGGCTCCAGTATCGACGAGAGCGGTCACACTGTGGCTGTCGATAAGAACGTCGAGGTCGCTAATTCACCGTCTCGCATTACAGTTAGGCGAGTGGCGTCGGGTCACGGCTTTGTCGACTTGTTCCGCTGCTTCCATGTTGCGTCGTCAAGCCACCATCGGTAAGTGAGCTTTTCGCCGTCAAGGCTTTGCATGGTTAGCGTTGGTTCGGAAGCTCCGTCGCGGCGTCGTCGTCGTCGGAGGATCTTCGGTAGTTCGTCGCACAGCAACCGCACCTCAACCGGTGTGCTTGCCCTTAGTGTCCACCGAGTTCCTGTAAGGTAGTCGGCGATGTCACGTGGTCGTTCTACTGACTGTGGGCGCGGTGCATTGACGGCGAAGCCACGCAATCCCATCTGCGGTTAATGGCAACGGCGGTATGTGGTCCCGGCCTCGCCGCAGGGTAGCAGAGGCGGGCGGATGGTCAGGGGTGCGCCAGCCGTCAGTCTTACCTCGGTGCCACTGCGCTGGGCGATGGCGAACGGTTATGACGTCGGTGGGGTGGTGGCGGGCGGTGGCGTCTGTCGACGGAAGTGCGATGGGCGGGTTTTGGCGTGGACGGGGAGTAGCGTTGTGGCGCAGTGCAGCGGCGTAGCTCATAGCTTCCGGCTCGGGCAGCGGTGCGTGGGGAATTTGAAGCGATTGCGAACTTCTTCTCGCACAATGTCGGCGATTGAATCCACTTGAGGCTGCGCGCAAGGCAACAGCTTGCGCAGCTCTTCCCGCACGATCGCTCGGATCGTTTCACGCAGGTCTCCGGAGGTACTCGCTTGAGCACAAAGAAAACTCCTTATCAAACCTTGGCTCCAGCGGCATTCTCTGTAGTTATGTCGGAAAGCATTTAGTCTATCACATCACATGTGAGTGACAGTATTAAAAGTAATAAAAGTTTTTTATCCTCGTTATATATCAAGTGACATGTTTTTTTTGATTAGTTTATTGTTCATAAGCTGTTTGAATAAGTTGTTAAAAAATGTCTACTTGTTGACCCCACCCATATTACAATTGCATGCATTATCTTTTTGCAGTCGTTGTTAGCGATAACCTAGTTCATGATTTCGCTATTACTAAATTTGTTTGATTGTGTGTTCTTATAATGGCAGTGTACAATCTACGACTTATATGCCATTTTGTAATTCCGGCTTTTTCTTGTGTTTCCATTATTATGGCTTTGTGTAAACAAATATCCGCTTTCATATGCCCTCCCTGCTATCATATCTGATGAGATTGACAGTATTGCTAAAAAATAAATAAACACACAAACAAAGAGTCCCAATTTTAAAGCCACGGTTACATGAATTTTCGGAACAGGAAGGGGCCTATAATTACTTGACATCATCTGAAGTACATGGCAAAACAAAGCGAAAACTGTGTAGCCTAGCCAACACAAATTCAAGCCTGTCATCGAACGCACTTTTCCGACAACAGCGTGGCTTCCGTCTTGACCAATTAGCCTAGCCACACTGTACTTCTGTCAGTGCAGTCAAGGTTGCGGAGAACTGGGTTTACTTATGTACTCATGCAACATCAAAACCTGATCAAATCATGGGTGCAAATTTATGTACTCACCCGTTGCCATTCGAAACCTGAAAAACCTCTGAGCAGCTGATAAGATAAGAGCAGCTGGCATACTGATAAGCTGCGAAAAACGTGTTACCCGTTAAAGCCATCTCCGTCGAATACGTGGTTGACTAGCGCGTATAGCTCATTGCGGCTTCTGTTGTCTGCCCGCCACAACTTGCTGTCTTTATCGTTCACGTAGTTAGCACGCCCACCGTGTGAGATAACACCTTTTATAGTCGCTGAGGGAGTGGGGAGAAGTAGTGGAGACAAGCGCTATGGACAAAGTCAACCCCTTCCTGCGCTTCGCCTGATTTAAAATTCACAAAATAGGAAACAAACAAACAAAAGAACATTTCTTTAGAGTGGTATCAAATTATTAGGTAAAAACTCGTAAAAGCCGATAATTGCGAACATTCGCATCAACTTAGCTCCGTTCAACTGGATTTTTGGATGCCCGGCAACCGTTAGTAGTGCGTATGTTCCCTGGAACCGAAACTATAGCTGTGTTTCTGGGGTCTGGTGTGGCTACCTGAGAGTTAATTTTACGCGCATTACAATTAGCTTGTGCTCACGATTTGCAGTGCGAGCATGCAGAGAAATTAAAAACTGCATGTAGCAGCCCACAGCACCATTTTCTTGTTCCATGCGACGATGGCGACTAGGGCCATGACGATGCAGGAGATGATGACGAGCGAGGCGTAGATTTCCTTCCAGCGGAACTTCGCCACAGCGCGGCTTCGGAGCCTGACGAGATGCAAAGGTGGGCTGCGATATTCGCTGCGAAATAAAGCAACGTATAGTGAATTAACGAAGCACAGTCTTGGAATCAGTGGTATTGATCACTTCACTATCGCCGACTGTTGTGATATGCCATAAGCGGCGATATTGTCGCGTGGTCATGACGTTGACGAGGGCAGCAGTGGGCATGTTCAAGATGAAAACTCTTCATTTGGCCGAACTTGTGGCATTTAAACGTAAAATAAAACTGCTACTGCTACAATCAGCGTGCGTTGATTGTAGCAATAGCAGTTATCGGCCCACAGAGTGTCAGTCATCGAAAAACTAGTCATCGTTGCCCGTTTTGTATACATCACGCATTGAATCACTATTAAATGCTCCTCACTGTAGTCGCTGCACAAGCTATGGAATCAACTCGCGTGCTCGCGTCCTGTGCGCAATTAAAGCGAAACGATAACTGCTACATTTACTCGTGAACCTTCTTGACTACTAAGGCGTGATTTTGCGCCGACCGTTGTTTACAGTTTTTGTGAGTGTAAAGCGAATACAGTGAAAGTGAAATAAGAAAAGCGCATGGAGATATACATAGACAATGTTTTTAACACGAAACTGTTTTATGCCAGGGTTCACCAGCACTTCGCCGACATAATTTTGTTACGGATATGAGGTTGTAGAATAAACACTAACAGATTGCAAAGATGAAAAAAAGGAAACTTTCTGTCGTGCGGCGTCGAACCAGCAAGGTCTCAATATGCAGCACGTGGCGCTGTCCCATATGCCAGTAAACGTACGTGGTCGACGGTGCTAACAGCTTGCTATTTTTATGATCACACAGAGTTTAGCGGTCCTCGGAGCTCTAAAACTTTAGCGTGTTTTCGTTATCAGTAGCGAGATGGCGCGACGGGCTGGCGTTGGGCCAGCTCTGCAGGTATAGTCGCCTCCACGAAGCAGCTAGCAGTGTGGTCTCTTCTGCGCGCGCACTTATCAGACTCGTAAATCGGTAGAGGACGAAGGTGACTTCACCTGCTGCTGCGGCCACGTTTACGAAACGGACACGCTGCTGACCCACGACGAAGAATTGTCGCGTTGTTTTAACTTGTCCTGTGTATACTTGTGCGCTCGTTTTGTGCGTCTTTCTGTTTGAACAGCGTGCTTTAAGTGTCGAGTTGTGACAGTCGTTAGTTCTCGCTCGTGCTGTGTATGCTAATTTAGTGTGTACTTTCTGCTAAGTGTGCACTACAAGGTTTAAGCTGCTTGCCTTTATTCAAGTGGCTTTGCGATTTTTTTGCTGTGGCTGAAACAATGCACAATAAACGCTTAACTGTATAACTCTGTGAAGACATGTTTCACTTTCGTGTTATACCGAATCATAGGCAGGAAGATCAGCCCCGTTTTTCTTTTCTTTACTGAACTCTTATTACCTGCATGAGCAGTGTTGAGAATATGTGCTTTTCACAATTACTAAAAGAAGAAAATTTGCCCTTATTTACGGGAACATTTGTTACAGTCTCCATTTCAATGTAAGCAGTTGCTTAGAGCATGGACCATAGAAGTGATTGGAAATGTGGCAAGGAGCCACGTTTTTTTTTGTTCATTTTTCATATTGCCTTGCGCAGAAGTGAAATTCCTGTGCACTTGCAGTTGAACCAGCAACTCGGATCCGGACAACTGTGAACTTTGCATGCGGGTTCCTTCCCTGCTTGTAACGCTTTTTTTGTACTTCGAATGATATATCCGTCTCTAATCACACGCAGAAGTGCATATTGTAAGGATGACATCGCCAGTGGTGTGTAGGCACGTGCTAGGTTAGAGTGGAGGAAGGCAACGAGAACGAAGTCAGAGAAGAGAATAACCAGCCAGCGATCAAGCGTTGGGTTTATTTCTCTTGTTACAATGACGGAGTCGTCGGAACCGAAGCCTTCAGGCAGAAAATGACTGTGCTCGTCCGTCTTTGCCGTTACGGAACGACTCGGTCTTGGAATTTTTTGTTGCTAAGGGAACGAAGGAAAGTTCTTTGATTCCTTGTCCAGGAGCCCACGTGTCAAATTATCAGGCTATACGATCAGGTCTGTGCGACCTACCGGTCTTGAATGCAAAATTTGAATCGATACTTTTGTATTTGATCTTCAGATGAAAAAAGTTTCGGACGAGGTGCAAGTTATCGACTTCGCCCCGTCCCGCCAACCCTTTGATAAATCCGATGGTAAAGATCTTCACTGTTAAAAGCCGGTCGGACCGAAAGAGGTGCGTGATTCATGCAAAATAAGATTGTGTCACAGTATTTGTAGGTAGAAGCGTGCGTGCGTGCGCGCACACACACACACACACACACACACACACACACACACACACACACACACACACACACACACACACACACACACACACACACACACACACACACACACACACACACACACACACACACACACACACACACACACACACACACACACACCTCGGCGACTGATAACGATAGCATCACTGCTCCATATTCTCTAAGTACTCGAACCATAGGATTCGCAACGCTTGCGCAAGTACCTAATCCTGCCCCCCCCCCCCTTTTTTTTAAAAAAAAGCTTGTTACTATTGCGAATGGCGCCCTGTCTAAGTTCGCAGCCGCAAACAGGCTGCCCAAGGCTCCCTGCTGCATCGCTGGTTGGAACGACAGCCCGACGTGCCTGGCTACATGACTCCTGGTGAAGAAATGGGCTTCGACATCACAGAGGCCACTGCTACCATCCTCGTCAACGTTTACCCATCCTCAAGACCACTGGCTCGCATCCCACTTGTTGTTTGTTTTTTGACTTTCTGCATTCAACGACAATGCATTTAAAATAAACACACACACACACACACACACACACACACACACGCACACACACACACACACAAACACACACACACCCACGCAACACACACACACACGCACACACACACACACACGAACTCCAAAAACTCAAGTGGGGGAAATACACTGCTGCTGCATATCGACCTGCTCATTCCTGAGAAGCTAACTAGTTTATTTATTACAGTTTCATGCGGCACTCACTAGGTTTTACCCATGTTATTTTTTTTAACTAATTGGCTTTTTCAAATAAAAATAAAAATTTGGGAAGTTTCCCCTCTTCATTTATGTTAGATTGGCTTGAGCCCGTTATACCTCCTGGTGGTACGGGCTACCCCCCTTTTTCCTTTTAGTTATTTTTACATATAGGGGGCGGAAAAAGCACACACACACACACACACACACACACACACACACACACACACACACACACACATACATATATATATATATATATATATATATATATATATATATATATATATATGATTGATTGCTTTATTTGCTTCGTCACAGTACAGTGTAACAGGAGGCGGAGGGAAAAGCCGAAATGACGGCTTGAGGGATCCTCCGCCCCCTTTGTGAACAATGGCAGCAGATGAAGGACATCACAATATCATACACTTTCACATTGTTTTACGTAAAGATCATGCCACAAAGGAAGGAAACCTGAAAACGTAGTTGATACATAGCTTACACAACAAAGGAACTTGCAGCAATCTTCTGCACCTGAATAAATACATAGTTTATAGAACATATAACATAGTTTGCTACATAGTTTATAGAACAAAAAGAGCCGCTAATTCTGCGACACTTAAATGAGACACATCTATACCTTTGCTAATATAAGTATTCAGAATTCGCGGTAGAGTACATCGAAGCATCTGAAAACCATAATTAGTGCGAAAGTACGGAACGTTCCACATTTCCGTATTTCTTGTTTCATACGCCTTTTCCTTTAAGCAAAGATTCGCCATTTCCGTAAACACAAAGTTTGCGCGTTTGCAGCTAAGGCAGTACTCTCGTAGTAGTCTGTATTGATATAGGTCATTCACTTTGATTATCTTATATTTTTTAAACAGTGGGTCACTAGGTGCTAGAGCACTAGGTGCTAGAGCTATATATATATATAGTCTAGTAGATCCTCCGTGAGCGGTCACAACGTGGTTTATTTCGACGTTTCGGCCTAGAGTCTGGCCTTCATCAGGAATATTCCTGATGAAGGCCAGACTCTAGGCCGAAACGTCGAAATAAACCACGTTGTGACCGCTCACGGAGGATCTACTAGACTATATGCAACGCTACGGCCACTCAACCACCATGCCTGCCTATATATATATATATATATATATATATATATATATATATATATATATATATATATATATATATATATATATATATATATATATATATATATATGCAGGTTCGGTTCCTACTCACGGCCCTCACATTTCTCAATACTTTCTTTGGCATTATTGTCTGTTAGATCTCATTATTATTGTAACATACACGAAAAAACGAGCCCCTACGTATACACTTCTTTTCCTATTCATTAACGAGGGTCTCGTACTGGCAGACTTGGTGCCTTTAGGTTGTATACGAACGACTATTGGTAAGCTGTCAACTCGTAATAAGTTCACGTGCTACATGACGCCAAACAGGCTCATAAAAGAGTGTGCCACACTCGGCGCCATGGCTACTGGTGGCGCTGACTGACACTCCCTTTAAATTCGCATATATACACAATAAAGTGGCTGGAAGGGGGGGGGGGGGGTAGCCGCAGTGGTAGCTCGGTGCTAGAGCATCGAGCGCGTTATTCGAAGGTCGGAGGTTTGGTTCCTGCCCACGGCAAGTTATCTTTTCACCCACTCTTCTTTCTTCACATTTACATTACAACTCGGTCTAATAACTCCCCAATACTTTCTTCGGCATTATTGTACATCTCATTAATATTGTGTCAAACACGGTAAAACGAGCCCTTAAGTATACACTTCTTTCCCTATTCATCAACGACGGTCTCGTACTGGCAGACTTGATGCTGGTCTGAGAACTGGCTAACCTCCCTGTCCTTCCTCATTTATTCCTCCTCCTCCTTGATGCCTTTAGGTTGTACACGAGAGACTATTCGTGAGCTGCCAGCTCGCAATAAGTTCACGTGCTACGTGACACCGAACAGGCTCATAAAAGAGTGTACTACACCTCCCGCCATGGCTACTGGTGGCGCTGACTAACACTCCCACGCATAAAGTTCGCATAAAGTTCGCATAAATACACAATAAAGTGGCTGGGGGAATCCGCCTTGGTAGCTCAGTGATAGAGAATCGAACGCGTTATTGGAAGGTCCCAGGTTCGGTTCCTGCCCACTATATATATATATATATATAATGGTTATTTTACACATTACACAGTCCACCAAGCTTTTTCCCTTCTTGGCATTTGAGAGCGGAAAAGTTTCCCATTATGACATCTTTACATTCAGTAACATAGATACCGCAATCTTACTGACATATCTAACTTTATTTGGCGCTTACAAAGACACTTGAGTATATTTTGCGTGTCTGCCTAAGCTGGGAATGTGTTGTATGACTGCGCATCCTGCTTATTGACGTTAATATTGCATTAGCGTCACAATAACAATGTTTCTGAGGAATGGTTCGTATAAAGGCCACAATGCCACAGCTTTACGCGGTAATATAAGAGACAGATGGGTGTGCATCTTAATCAGATCATTAGCCAACTTATACACTGTCAAATGCGTTGCGGCGCATTTAGTGCGAATAATACATCGTATGTATAACGAGGCGCTACTAACAATTAACTTTGTCATTTCATTGGCTGCAGCAACCGCTGCCCGCATAATTCACGCAAACGTTCCTCACCTTAGTGAAGTAAGGGAAGAGGGCCTGGAAAGTAAGAAACAAAGGTGAGTATAAGGTTGAGTGCAACCAGAAGCTTTATACCATAGCAAAGTATGAATAGTAAAGTTTGAATACCATAGTAAAGTTTGAACGCGAACAATCATTGACACATACTACAGTTATGTTTTGTTGCATTACGTGAATAATCATTGACACATAATACAGTTATTTTTTTGTGCTTACGTGAATAATACTGACACATACTACAGTAATATTTTCGTGCATTGAGTGAATGAAAAGCTGCTTTAAACCTCGGACACGAAAAAAAAAAAGATTTTCTTATTATGCTTTACTGCGTCTTTACGGAGGGTTCATTCAGAAACTCTGAATACAGCAATCATGAATCAGTGCTTTGAATTGGTGCCTCCTATGAATCATCTAATCATAATCATTGAATGAATGAATGACTCAATCAATCAATTATCAATATATCAATTAATATATCAATAAACCAATCAATTAATCAATCAATCTCTCTTCCAGCATAAAATTTTGATAGCATTCAAGACTGAAAGCTTCTCTAGACAGCTTGAACGTGATTCTGAGGACACTACTCGGGGACAACTTTCTGTAGCAGTTGAAGGGAAAGTTACGGAGGCGGAGCTACTGCTTCTGCACTCCTCCGCGAAGTAGTCCGGTTCCGCTCGCGTTTCACATGACGGTCGTGTTCAGGGGTAATCCCACTGCACACATTTTGATACGTCTGCTTGCACAGCTATTTGTCAGTGAAATTCGACACAAGCTCCTTCGGCGAGTCATCGGAACAGCTGGAGGGTGACGCGCGCTCACCTAAAGACGAAGACGCCATTTTTGACTGTGGAGTGCTCGTAAAACGTTGCGATGTTTTCAGACGCGCAAAAAGGCGAGGCGACTCTTCGTAAAACAACCACAGATATTAATATCTCCTCGGTGCGAGCAGCGTCTCGTCATAAACAGCATCCAGTAGAAAACAGTGTTGTTCTTTTTATTATTTTCACGTGAAAAACACGGGTGCACTTGTGGTACTATATTTTTTTGCAGTGGTGGCTCACGCCCACTTTCGCTCAGTAGCCTTCCATTCATTGCCACAGAAAGTTGTCTCCGAGTATAGAGCTGGCAGCATATGACGGCCACGGTTCAAACATGCTAATCTGGTCGAACTAAGAGCGTATGTAGGCAATACATAAGAACAGTTTTAGTTGACATCACATTCCCTTGGCTTCACATTGACGTACATGACATGAACGCAGTTGGTGAAAGAGCCGCGCACGATATTCAAGAAACGTTGGTTAAATTTATCGCACAAACGTAGCTGTTTTAGATGCACATAAAATGACACAAAATTGAAATTCAGCAGGAAATTACCAAGAACACAATCAAGATTGTACAACACGTGCAGTTGCGCTTGCAGTAATAAGACAACGTGCGTGGGTGGTCGATTCGCGTTTCCGGATCACTGCTTGAGAAATGGAAGGGGGCGACGCCTCAACATTACCTCAAGGGTGACAGCGATGGCGAGCGAGCCCGAGAGAACCAGTGCAGTGGAGGCATACTCGGCAAGGACTGACGACTCGGGGAAGCCGCAACGATGACCCCACGGCGAAAACAAGCGAAGGCTTTTGAATGTGGATTAGTTTTCCGGATTGCTGTACGAGGATCACGTTCGATTCGCTGGAGAGACAAGTCGGTTGCTTGCTTGCTTGTTCCTATATGCCTTGGTTCGTACCCACTGTAGAGGATTGGATATTAAACCGGCAGTTATTGTAGTGAGTGAAAACAAATTTTTAAATTTTGTACAAAAAATAATTATTCAATCATCTGTTGAATAAAAGACTGGATCATCATAAGGTGACTTACGAATAAAGTAGGTAAATAACTAATATTTGAAAGGAATAAGTGGATGGTAATTCCAAAGAAATAAAATTTTATTAGTTAAAAAAATAAGAAGCAAACCTTTTTGAGTCTCTGAGAAATTCATAAACTGGTACTTCGACGCTCCTGTTGCTGTGACCAAGAGAAGGAGCCTTAAGGAAAACGACATTTTCAGAATTCCGGGTAATGTTCAATTTTCTGATATAGTTTCATAATGTTTTTTCTTGTGGCTTGTGAAACGTCGGCAAATGAGTAAATATCAAGTAATGCTGCACACTGAGAGCTGCCTTTTCTTATTCTCGGAACTAATGGTACATAACCCTCATTTGGATTATTGATTATGACGATGATAATAATCTTGACGGTGATGGCTGATATAGCAGCCCCTAATTTTTCTGGAGGATGGGTCAGCGTTCATGGGGGATATATTGCCACATTGAATATGCAGCGCGAAGAGGACAACGAAGAACACGCGCAGCGAGTGAAGAAGACGAGGTTCTCTCCCGATCAGTTTGCCAGTATTCTAATACAATTAAAGTGAGTTTCCTGGATTCGACTGCTGCTGTTTCTGCATTGTGACACTGGTGGAGGCGCTGGGTACATGTTCGGGACGCCTGACAACAGCCCCGCATCTGGTCAAGAAAGACTTCCGCGCATCGACACCCCCGTTCACCGCAGCAGCCGGCGCCTGTTAGGCCTCAGCCCGGACTTTGGTCCATTGCCGGAAAGCGTGACTGTGCCAGAAAGCATGACGGCGCCTGGAAGCACTGGCCCCAACATGTCCAGCCCAAGCACGACACAGGTGACTGTTTTGAACCCTCGACTTCCGGTTGACTTCCACGGAAACGCATATGAGGATGCACATGACTGGCTCGAGGAATTCGAGCACACAGCGAATGTTAACGGTTGGAACACCACACAGAAATTGGGCTACGTTTATTTTCCGCTTCAAGACGGAGCCCGAACGTGGTTCACGAATCGCGTGTGGTCGTCTTGGGACGAGTTCCGGCAGAAGTTACTCGACACGTTCGCGAGCACTGAAAGACGAGAAATCGCACAGCGTCTCCTCGAGTCACGGATTCAGAAACCAAATGAATCCGTTACGATGTTTGTTGAGGACATGGCGCGGCTATTTTGTCGAGCAGATCCTAATATGCCCGAAGCCAAAAAGGTTAGCCACCTCATGCGGGGCATTAAGGAGCAGCTGTTCGCTGGTCTCGTACGAAACCCGCCTACAAGTGTGGATGAATTCTCCAAGGAGGCGACATCTATCGAACGCGCACTGCATCTACGTTATCGCCAGTATGACCGCCCAACCCACAGTGCACCCATCAGCGTGGCAGCCTCTACCACAGCAACAACACCCGACGAAGGTTCTTTGCGCCAACTAATACGAGAAATCGTACAAGAAGAGGTCAAGAAATTCGTCGCCAAACCGAATGACTGCGCGATCGCCTCAGTAACGGAAGTTGTACGCCAGGAGATCAGGCAAGCGCTCTCGCTTCCTGAGCCGAACACGAGCAGTCCCAGGGCAAGCTATGCAGACGTAGTCCGCCGACAGCCAGCGAACGTGCCGACACCACATCAGTACCACCAGCAACATCCGCCGACAGCGCCTTGGTACTACAGAGAAACTTCGATGCCGAGGCGGCCACCACTTCGCAAAACTGACATCTGGCGTACCCCTGATCATAGGCCCCTGTGCTTTCACTGTGGGGAAGCAGGCCACATCGTTCGTTATTGCCCGTATCGCGCCGCAGGGTACCAAGGGTTTCCTTCTACGGTTCCTCGGCGCCATTTCAACGGAACATCTGACGTCGACACGAGTGTCATGACCTCGCGGGATGTTCCTCCTGGGTTTCGGTCACGCTCACCCTCTCCTGGGCGTTTTTCTCCATCCTCTAGACGGAGCACCACTGACATGCCAAGAGGGAGATCTCCTAGTCCACGCCGGGGAAACTAAAAGCAGCGACCTTAGTGTGGTATAAGGCGTCGCTACCGACTACAGCGCTGTGCGGTGGCACGCGCTCGGTGGCCGCCACGGGGGGAGAAGGAAGAAGATGAAATAAACAAGATGTCTCCGTTTATGCTGTGCTATTCATTATGCACGATGTAACATATTTTGGCGACGAGGATTCACCAGCCCATGTGCTACCGGCCTGAACCTCATCTGTGCCCTCGTTTATTGCCTACCATCTTCTACGATGAGTATTTCGGGGCTACAGCCGCCACCTCCGTTCCTGTCGTCACCTGGACACCCGGACATTCCATGGGAGCAATGGATCCAGGCTTTCAAGAATTACATGGTTGCTTCGGGCGCCTTCGACCTACCTGCCATTCGTCGGAAGGCGATCCTGCTCAACTGCTTGGGCTTGGAAGGACAACGTATCTTCCAGACTCTGACGACTACTGACGACCCGTGCCTCGTGCCTGCGAGCGCTGCGGCAGGTACACTGACGTCCCCTAGTCCTGATGTGTTCGACCGCGCCATCGCGACGCTGGAAGGTCACTTCAAAACCACGTTGAACGTCACTGCAGCGCGTCACCGTTTCCGTCAACGTACGCAGGCCCCAGGTGAGACTGCGGCTGATTACGTCACCGCGCTGAGAAGTCTTGTAGGAGCATGCAATTTCGGTGATCTAACGGACGACATGATACGCGACCAGCTCATAGAGAAAACCACAAGTGGATACTTACGTGAACGCCTTCTGCTGGATGAGTCTCTCACGCTTTCTAAGGCTCTTACCATTGCCAAACAGCATGATCAAGCGACTAATGAAGCAAGAGAACTTGCACAAAATGACTTGCAAGTTCATCGTGTAAAAGATACTTCAAATCACAGAGAACGGCATTGTAGCACATGTACTTGCTATAACATGCACGGTCAAAGTCGCATATCTCCGAAAGAGCAAGTATGTTATCGTTGTGGTTCTACGGCACACCTTGCAAATAGCTCTCTGTGCAAGGCCAAAGCACATAGGTGTCGACAATGTGAGAAAATTGGCCATCTTGAAAAGGTGTGCAAGTCATTGCGGAAGTTTGAGAAGAATGTTCAGCATGTAGCGGAAGGTAACGATACAGCTGATCCAGACGACCATTTAAGTGTTTGTCAGATCTGGAGCCGTAAGAAGGGAATTTACGCAGCGTTGGAAATAGAAGGAATTTCTGTACCATTTTTGATCGATACAGGATCATCGGTTTCGATCCTGGCCGAAGAACTTTACCAACGCTATTTTTCTAAAGCGTATCCACTGAAGTCTACATCCGTCCAGCTTCTCGATTATTCAAAGGCAGCAATTCCTATACAAGGATGCTTCATTGCTACTGCCTCATTTCACGGCCAATGCACTTCTGTTCTACTATACGTTGTGCCTGGGGGAACGACCATTCTGGGATTAGACGGCATCGCTGCTCTGGATATGAAGATCCAAGGGTCACCGCTCAGGTGTCTTCTAATGACGCAAGAAACTCCGGTGCTACCTCCAGAATTACGTTCTGAGTTTGAGCACCTATTTGCAAAAGAGCTGGGAACTGTGAGAGGTTTCACTCACAAGGTCAGAGTTCGCGCGTCTGTACAACCGATGGCCAGCAAACTGAGACGACTGCCACTTGTCATTCGCGAGCAAGTCTCGGCAGAAGTTCAGAAATTAGAAGCTCAGGGCATCATTGAGCGTGTCGACTCTTCTGAGTGGGTCTCCCCTATTGTCGTAGCCAGAAAAAAAGACGGCTCGATTCGCATGTGTGTTGACTTACGGGAGCCAAACAAAGCTGTGGTAGTAGACAGTTTTCCTTTGCCACAAACTGAGGAGCTCCTGAACAGCCTGGCTGGGGCACAGCGTTTCTCGAAGCTAGACTTAGCTTCTGCATATCACCAGTTACCGCTCAGTTTAGAGAGCCGTGACCTTACCACGTTCATCACTCACGATGGACTATTTCGCTTCAAGAGGGTTTGCTTCGGACTGGCGTCGGCGCCATCAGCGTTCCAGAAAATGATGCACATGATCTTGAAAGGGTGCAAATGTGTCCTATTTTACATTGATGACATCATCGTGTATGGGCGATCCCGAGAGGACCATTTGGGAAACTTGCGCGCTGTATTGCAACGTCTTTCTGATGCTGGCCTCCGGCTCAACAACAAGTGTGTCTTTGACGTGGCAGAGTTGACTTTTCTGGGTCACGTTGTGAGCGCCAAAGGATTATTTCCGTTGATGTCATCCATTGAGGCGATAACAAAGGCACCATCACCTACAAATATTAACGAACTCCGCTCGCTACTGGGGCTTGCAGGCTTCTATTCCAAGTTCATTCCTCATTTTTCGGATGTTGTCGAGCCAATGCGCGCCTTGCTACGAGGACAAGCCTCTTTCGTTTGGAGTGCGGCAGCACAGAGCAGTTTGGAGCGCCTGAAATCTCTGCTCACATCTTGCGAAGTGCTTCATCTTTTCGATCCTCACTTGCCTGTGTTCGTTACAACTGATGCTTCAGGATATGGATTAGGTGCAGTACTTCAGCAAGACAACGGGACCTCACTGCAAACTGTCGCATTCGCCTCCCGCACACTTCAACCGCATGAGCGGAAATACTCAGTCGGCGAACGTGAGGCCCTTGCCTGTGTTTGGGCTTGCGAACACTGGCACGTTTATCTATGGGGACGACCTTTCATCTTACGAACGGATCACGCAGCGCTGGTTACGCTTCTTTCGACGAAAGGCACCGGTCACCGACCATTAAGGATTGCGCGCTGGTCCTCACGGTTGCTCTGCTACAACTATACCGTCGAATACAGGAAAGGTAGCGAAAACGTCGTGGCTGACGCTCTCTCCAGGCTACCCGTCCAGAGTTTAATCCGCGATGCACCAGAAGAGGAATTTATCTGTTTGTTGTCTCCCGTAGTTACCATGCCAGAACTTCAAGAAGCAAGTGCCAATGATCAGATTATCTGTGAAGTTAAGCACTTCACGACTACTTCTTGGCCTGACAAGAAATCACTGTCAAAAGAATTGCTACCTTACTTTTACGTGAAGGCTGAACTCTCTGTTGTAAGTGATATCCTATGCCGGGGTGACAGGATTGTCGTGCCTGCAACGTTGACACGCCGCCTTATGGATCTGGCCCACGAGTCACATCCAGGCATTAGTCGTACCAAAGCTCGCCTGAGAGAGTCCTATTGGTGGCCATGCATGGATAGTCACATTGAAGAACTGGTGCGCACATGCGTGATTTGCCAGTCTTGTGACAAGTCCGCACGTACCTTTCCAGCGCCACTGCAACCTGTTCCTCTTCCTGACGCGGCGTGGGAAAAAATTGCCATCGACATTGTGGGACCTTTCACGCAAGCTTCGGCCGACTGCCGTTTTGCGATTACTGTTATTGACTATTATAGCAAGTGGCCTGAAGTGGCGTTCGTGCGAGATGCGACCACGTCTACAGTGAAGAAGTTTTTACTTGAACTTTTTGCGCGAGAAGGCTACCCACGTAGTATTGTATCCGATCATGGACCACAGTTCTCTTCAGCAAGCTTTGACGAGTTTCTCACGGAGCGTGGAATAACGCACTACAACTCTTCCGTGTATTACCCACAAGCTAACGGCTTGGTGGAGAGATTCAATAGGGTGCTGAAGTCGTACATTCAACTAGCCCTGCTTGAACGTCGTGACGTACGAACAGCCATGCTTGATTACCTGCAAGTATATCGCTGTACGCCTCACGCGACTACTGGTGCGACACCCGCTGTTCTTCTTCATCGACGCCAACCTCGCACCAGACTTGACATATTGGGATTGCCCGACAGATGCTTCAGCACGGACCCGTCAAGGGCGATTGAACAGCTACGAGAGCATGTCAAAAAGAAGCAAATGATCTCGAAGAGCTACACCGATGAAAAACGTGGAGCCAAGGAACCCAGTTTCGTCGTTGGTGATTACGTGCGCGTTAAGACAACTGCAGCTCACGGTAAGCTGTCTTCACAATTTTCCGCGCCCAAGAAGATCATTGGAAAACGGGGACCGGCCTCGTACCTTTTGGACGATGGGCGTGTGTGGAACGCATCTAAGTTAATCGCAGTTCACTCCGGAGCGGTCAACAAAATGAAATCGGGCACCCCTGCTGTTATGAACCGGACACCTGCATTTAATCGGTCTTCTCATGCATTACAGCCTGAAACCGCTGCCCTTATGAACTGGTCCCCTGCATCTGATCGGTCATCTAGTGCGCCCCAATGGGACACATCAAGAGCGGATGGTCATGAAAGGGCAGACCCCGTATCATCTCCACCAGACGGCACGCAAGCTTTGACCAGTCCAGGAGTTAATGCGCCTGCAAGGAAAAGCAAGCGTAAAAAGAAGACCCCAAAGAAATTGAAGGACTTCGTTAGGAAGTAGACAAAAACAGTTTTGTGTGTTTCTACCATTTATTTTTATTTTATTTTATTTTTTTTTTGCAAGAGGGGATATGTGGTATAAGGCGTCGCTACCGACTACAGCGCTGTGCGGTGGCACGCGCTCGGTGGCCGCCACGGGGGGAGAAGGAAGAAGATGAAATAAACAAGATGTCTCCGTTTATGCTGTGCTATTCATTATGCACGATGTAACACTTAGGGGGGAAGGTTGCGAATCGTCGAAGTGCTGAAAATCCCCCATTACTGCCGAGCGAAGAGAGACACATTTTCAATGAATCGACGAAAGATGGGGTTGTTACTGCCGAAGTTGCAATTACGATTGACGGACATGACGTCATGGCATTGGTCGACACTGGCGCGGACTTCTCGATAATGAGTGAGAGTCTGGCAGACACGCTCAGGAAGGTTAGAATGGAATGGACAGGACCGCAGATTAGAGGAGCTGGAGGGCAGCTACTCACACCTACCGGAAAGTGCACCGCAAGAATGAAGATAGGGGATGCATCCTTCGTCGCAACTTTTGTTATCCTTTCTGAGTGTTGCAAGCAGGCAATCTTGGGGATGGATTTCTTGCGTGAATATGGTGCCATCATCAATATTCCGGACGGTGTACTGACCTTTTCAGCGGATCAAAGCGCGGCGCTACACCGAAAATCCCTACGAGTCATTGACGATGTGACCATACCTCCGTTATCCTGCCGCCTTGTTCCAGTCACGTGCAGCGAGCAGAATACTGGAGAAGGAATCGCTGAACAAGTATTGACGCTCCTACTCTCTCGCGGTGTTGCAATTGCCAGAAGTATCGTCAACGTTGTGTGCGGTGAAGCAGAGGTTCTGTTGACGAATTTTACCAACGAGCGACGACACATTACACAAGGCACTACAGTTGCCTACTTCGACGAGATCACCGAAATCCGCGAGTGCTGTGTAGTACATTAGGACGAGCCGCAAGCCACGTCAGCCCCACCACCTATTGACGTAAGCTCGGATTTGTCACCAGCGCAGAGACAGCGTCTAGTAGATCTTCTTCACCAGTTCAAAGACTGTTTTTCATCGACCTCGAGGGTCAGTCAAACGCCACTGACGAAGCATCGGATAATAACGGAGGAGACGGCAAGGCCAATACGACAGAACCCATACCGCGTAGCACCGAAAGAGCGTGAAGCAATCCAGGAACAAGTGAAGAAAATGCTCGATGATGACGTCATCCAGCCGTCAAAATGTCCTTGGACATCGCCGGTAGTGCTGGTTGAAAAGAAAGACGGAAGCTTGCGATTTTGTGTCGACTACCGCAAGCTGAACCGTGTGACAAAGAAAGACGTGTACCCATTACCGCGCATCGATGATTCACTCGACAGGCTGAGGTATGCACGCTACTTTTCGTCAATGGACCTCAAAAGTGGGTATTGGCAAATAGAGGTCGACGAGCGAGATAGAGAAAAAACGGCTTTTGTAACGCCTGACGGGCTTTATGAATTTAAAGTCTTGCCTTTCGGATTGTGCTCAGCCCCCGCAACATTTCAGAGACTGATGGATACCGTTCTGTCAGGCCTTAAGTGGCAGACATGTCTGGTCTATCTGGACGACGTCATTGTTTTTTCAAAAACATTTGAGGAACACCTGAGCAGGCTGCTATCGGTATTTAGGGCAATAAGGTCTGCCGGCCTGACACTGAAACCCGAGAAGTGTCATTTCGGTTTCAAGGAGCTTAAATTTTTAGGCCATGTGGTGAGCCATGAAGGTGTTCGACCTGATCCCGATAAGATTGCGGCCGTCAGAAAATTTCCGGTACCAAAAGACAAGAAAGCAGTCAGGCGTTTCCTTGGCCTATGCGCATACTACCGAAGGTTTATTGCCAATTTCTCCAACATAGCCTCGCCGTTAACACGACTCACAAGAGAAGACGTTTCGTTCACATGGGGCGACGATCAACAGGTGGCATTTGACGATCTCCGACAACGTCTGCAGACTCCGCCTGTGCTTGCTCACTTTGATGAGGATGCTCCTACCATGGTCCATACAGATGCCAGCAACGTGGGTTTAGGCGCTGTACTCGTCCAGTGGCAAGACTCAGCCAAGCGTGTGATCGCATATGCTAGTAGGACGCTTTCCCGCGCCGAGTCCAACTACTCCACAACGGAAAAAGAGTGTCTTGCTGTCGTATGGGCGGTTATGAAGTTTCGTCCGTACCTGTATGGCCGTTCCTTCCACGTAGTCAGCGACCATCATTCCCTCTGCTGGCTGACCAACTTGAAAGACCCGTCTGGTCGGCTCGCACGGTGGAGCTTACGCCTCCAAGAGTTTGATATGACGGTCGTGTATAAGTCCGGACGGCAGCACGCCGACGCCGATTGCTTATCAAGGTCACCGATAAAGCGCGACGATGACACAGAAGATGACAGCACGGCGTTTGTAGGAGTCGTTGACACCACTACGATTTTGTGCAAGCAGAAAGAAGACAGTGAGTTGCTTCCTCTTATTGAATTTTCGAATGGCCGGACAACAACCGTTCCTAGAAGATTTGCAAGGAGCCTGCCGTCATTCTGCTTACGTAGTGGTGTTCTCTATAAGAAGAACTTTTCTCCCAGAGGAAGTACCCACCTACTTGTCGTTCCGACGTCACTTCGTGAGGAGATACTTTGTGCTTGCCACGATGAGCCAACGTCTGGTCAACTCGGATACACACGCACATTGGCCAGAATCCAACAGAAATACTACTGGCCAAGACTTCCAGCTATTGTGAAGCATTACGTGCGCACGTGCCTCGATTGCCAACGACGAAAATCGCCACCGTTAAAACCAGCTGGGCTATTACAACCAATTCAAGTGCCCACGGTACCTTTTGCCCAAATTGGAATGGATCTCCTTGGACCATATCCGACTTCCCATGCTGGCAACAAGTGGGTAATAGTCGCCACTGATTATCTTACGCGCTATGCCGAAACAAAGGCTTTGTCAAGTGGCACCGCCGTTGAAACCGCACGATTCTTCGTAGAAAATATCGTTCTGAGGCATGGTGCTCCAACAATCATAATAACGGATCGAGGTGCCGCTTTCACGGCCGCGCTCCTGAAGACAGTGCTTGAAGTGGAACCGCCCATCGGAAAACCACTTCCTATCATCCACAAACCAACGGCTTAACAGAACGCCTCAACAAGACTATTGCCGACATGTTGAGTATGTACGTTGACGTGGATCACAAGAATTGGGACGACATTCTACCGTACATCACGTTCGCCTATAATACAGCGCAGCAAGAAACTACACGAAGAACGCCGTTCAGTCTCCTTCATGGCCGTGAAGTGACGACGATGCTTGACGCCATGTTACTGCACGACTGCAATGACATCGATTTGGACGCTGCATCTTTTACCCAACGAGCAGAAGAAGCGAGGCAGCTTGCGCGCGTCCGAATCACCCAGCAGCAAAATTATGACGCCCAACGTTATAATCTGCGACACCGACATGTCGTCTATCGGGCCGGCGACAAAGTTTGGGTATGGAGTCCTATCCGCCGCCGGGGACTGTCTGAAAAATTGCTGAAGAAGTATTTTGGCCCCTACACAGTTTTACAACGCCTGAGTGACGTTAATTACGTGGTCGTTCCTGACAACCCCTCGACAACTCGCCAGCAAAAACCAGAAATCGTGCATGTTGTGCGAATGAAGCCCTACTTTTCGGACTGATTTACACCATACATCTACTACACCGTCTTTTGTAGAAGAGCATCGGGACGCTGCTCTCTGGAGGGGGGCAAATGCCACATTGAATATGCAGCGCGAAGAGGACAACGAAGAACACGCGCAGCGAGTGAAGAAGACGAGGTTCTCTCCCGATCAGTTTGCCAGTATTCTAATACAATTAAAATGAGTTTCCTGGATTCGACTGCTGCTGTTTCTGCATTGTGACAATATGAATTTCCGGAAAGTTTAGTAGGGCACCATGTACAGGCACACCTGGCCTGCCTGTCTACCTTACGGCCAATTTTATTCAGTCAGGGCAGTTGTAATCACCGAAATAGGTCTACTATATCTTTTCGAAACGCGAGATTTAAATTTTTTGTTTAATAAGCTCGTCATGCCTAATAAATATGCAGAAGTTTTCTCTCCCGTGTTCAAATATTTAAATACAACAAAAAAGGTTTCCGTTCCAGTCGATGCTCTTGTTCTACTTTAGCTATTAACTGTGACGCATAACCACTGTGGGGGATTGACCAAGACCTGAGTGGTTTTATAAAATAGTACGAAGTTTCAGTCTTTCCAAACTTCTTGTTTTTTGTTTGTTAAACTTGTCATTTAAGTTGATTTTTTTCCCATTTTCATTTTCATAACATGATTTTATTTTGGGTGAATTATCTTCACATATTTTTGCCATCTCATTGCCTGTATGCTCCATTGGTATATCTGCTTTTTCACAATTTAGATCTTTTGCCCCCTTTAACCAAATACATCATCCTGATACCCTCTCAGCTCGCCGATCTTGGCTCATACGCCATAAAGGCTACGCACTGTAAAAAAAAAAACATCCTTATCATCACGGTATCAATCCCTATCAACCAGTCCACGGAGTCCTGGAGACAATTTATTCATTCGACATTTTTTAAGTCTAAAGTTCCAGCATTTGTTCTGCAGCTTCTTAGGTCATTATTTCAAACACCCTTCTGCGTATGCCCCCCTGTGGGTGAGCGCCATTGCAGAGAGGATACAATCGTCATCATAATCGTCATCATCACCACCAACGGCCTCGGCATTCCGCAAACTCTCCAGCGTCGTTCGTCGGCAACATTATAAAACAGAATGTTTCCCCCGAGGTATAGACCTTACAGACCACCGTTTATCTTGCCCATGAGGTAAGCCTACGCCTTCAAGTTATCATTGTAGCGTTTACGCAGGACTAGGGTGGTCGCATGCCTGCAGTCAAGAATAACACAAGACTAACTAATAACATTGTAACACAAGAATCACTTTCATTGTTTGAAAAATGCTTAGAGTAGTTCTTTAGTACCATTGATTATATCTTTTGTTGCATTTGTTCCTTTTTGTGTGTCACTTGTAGAATTCGATTATCAGTTAAACGGAATATTTTTTCCAGCGATGTATCCTCTGTATATTCTATATACCCTACTTGGCATTTCACTAATTACTTCAAATTTCGTTTCGCATCCCTATTTGTGTTGCTTTAACTGTATGGATTATATTGTCCACGTTATGCATTTTCGGCGTGTATATTATTTTGCCCTTTCATAATACTCTGTACCTCTGTCTCACACCTGCTATAGTCTCTGTTCGAGACTGCAGTATCAATAAAAAAATAAATAAATAAAAAGGCTTTTTCTGAGCAATGCCGCGAATGTTTTTCGTATACCTCTTCTCACAGTCATGCGAACACCTTTCGATACATTCACAGTTGGAATTTTGTCTGCTCCATCATCTTTTATGCGCGTAATTTTTGCGTGTCAATTGTGTTAACATTTATGCCTGACTTTGTTTCCATAGTTCGCTTCCGCGAAGCGCCTCCTATTTGACGTGCATGTTATCGCTGGAGAACCGACTTCTGATATTGAATAGCATATATTGATGATATTTGGAACGGGGAAACTGACTCTGCTTGCAGTCATGCTATTAACGGTAGCTCACAAGAGCGGTTAAATTCGTTTATTTACTGAAATTTCGAACTAAATATTTAGCAATGATATCTTTAAAGTTTGCGCTCCTGTATTTAGATTGTAACCAAAGAGATTGATGATTGTACGCGAGAAAACAAATTCCTTTCAGCGTTGAACTCACTTTCACTTCTGCAGGCATAAAATTTGGTCTTACGAAACCATTACATTTAACTCAGAATTCGCAAGTGACTATTGCCCACCAACGTGTATAGACTGGTAATTATTTAGAGCTTAGCATATTGCTCAGCTCATTGTACTGATTTGCATATACCGTAAAAGTGTTGTATAGCGACAAACTACTAATAACTCTTAACATGATCTTGTTATTATGACATGAAAAATTTGCTTATCGTATTCTTACAATGCCCCGGAGTTGCTTGCGCTGTTTACGTGTCTACTATATTTCTGAGGCACTCATATGCGCTACAATATTTATTGGTGTATTTATGTATTACTTTATTTCTACATGCTGAAGCCCTTCTTAGTGTTATGGTAGGAGTGGGAAAATAAAAGAGATCCCGTGTACAAAACAAACAGAGAAAAAACATGAAAAGGAGTCGCACACTCATAGAAAAATATTTGCGTAGAGTCGATTAAAAGTGAACTATAGATATGTATAGGCGGATACAACTTGAAAAAAAATCAGGAAAAGCCCCCCCCCCCCCCCCCCTATATATAACCGTAGCCAGAGCGTGGCTTGCCTCCGCAAATAAGCTAGCGTGGATGCGCGCTTAGAAGCGGGGCAGCGCAATCACCGTTCGTTCAGGTTATGATGTCATCCGAAAGCGCTCCCCTCATTGGTGCACCGATTAATGCTCCTTTTAGGAGGAAGTGACTGCTAAAATTGTATATGGTCATAAGTAGCACTGACCTTCGGGTGAGTTGGTACAAATGCATGTATTGAGAACGCAGCTACAAAGACAAGAAGCCTGATTATTACACGAACATAAGCAGCGTCCGCCTCGCTGGAACAGTGGGTATAGGGTGCTCGGCTGCTGACCAAAAGGTCGCGGGTTCGATACCAGCAGCCGCATGCGGTTGCATTTCGATAGAGGCGAAATGGTAGAGGCCCGTGTACTGTGCGATGTTGGTGCACGGTAAAGAAACACCGGGAAGTCGAAATTTCCGGAGCCCTCCGGTATACGGCGTCTCTAATATTCATATTGTGGTTTCGGCACGTAAAACACTAGATATTGTTATTACAAACATAAGGGCCGCTTACGTTCACTTGATCATTAGTCTCCTCATCATGTTCTGTCACACCGTTCTTCCAGTAACTCCACGCACGCGACAACAGTTCGCAGTCGATTGAGGGGTGACCATCTTTGAAGTGCCGAACACTCTAGGGGCGCGGGTTGCGTATGCTGTAGCCATCTCATCTAGTTTAGCGTAACGACCCACCGCGGTGGTCTATAGTGGCTAAGGTACTCGGCTGCCGACCTACAGGTCGCGGGATCGAATCTCGGCTGCGGCGGCTTCATTTTCGATGGAGGAGAAAATGCTGTAGGCCCATGCGCTCAGATTTGGGTCACGTTAAGGGACCCCAGGTGGCCGAAATTTCTGGAGTCCTCCACTACGGCGTCTCTCATAATCACATGGCGGTTATGGGACGTTAAAACACACATATCAATCAATCAATAGTTTAGCGTAACTTTAGCGAGACCACGTACGTATAGCGCAGCTAAATGTAGCGGATTGAGCGCTCACTCATGCCAATAAGTTTTATTCCTATTCTTCAAACACCTTAATGAGGACAACAATTAAGGAACACATCGGGAGCTCGGAATGTCGTACGCGGTCATTGCTTGACATAGCGTCAAAACCACGTGGAAGAATAGAAAGCAATACAAAAGCAAGCGGGAATTGAGGGAAGAGAAAGGGGGAAGACAAGAATAAATGTAGAAATACAGAAATAAAAAACGGAAAAAATTGAAGGGTAAGAAAGGAAGAGAGAGCCGAGGAAAGAAAACAACAACAACAACAAAAAGACCAGAAGAGAGACGGAATTTTCCCCAGGTCTGTCTTTCTGTCAGAGGCGGCATGGAGCCCGTGATTTTTACGTTACTTTTGAAAATTGGTAAATATTCGTTAACTACTTTTTTTCTCTATCACTAAGTCACTAAACCTCCACGGCTTCCAGCACACCATGTTTTGCTACTTTAGCCACATTTCTCGAATCGCTTCGATCTCATGCTTTTGAAAAAAAAAGATGACAACGCTACGACTACTGTTTAGTTATGTATTAATGGTTCGTTTCTTTTCTTTCTTTTTGCTTGGACTGCACAACACCATCCTTTTTTCGCAGGAGGCCTCCTTCTCAGCCAAGCGTTTTGTACATCAGGTGAGTATACTATGGCCCCATGGCAGTAACGTTTGAATTCCACGTATCGTAAAGCTTAAGCTGTGTGCATGCATTGCTAACTCAAAACAGCACACCATACAGCATCGGCCACGCGATACATATATATCATATTTACTCGCATAACTTGCGCACTTTTTTTCGCGATTTGGAGGCCTCGAGAAGGGGTTGCGCAAATTACGCGGGGATTTCGCGAGTGCTTACAAAATGTTGTGTCACAGTCGCAACTCACGCAGCTTTACATTTAAAAAAGAAGAAATAAATTGGAGCACAAACGAAGTGTACTTGTTAATTTTTAAAGAATCAGCACGTACTTTAAAGAGTCAGATTCGGTCACGCGCGGTCTAGCGGGAATCACTGATCGCGAAGTCCGATTGGGAATCATCGTCGCGGCCCCTGCCACCGCCCTCCCGAAGCGCATCGTCCTCGATTCCGTCGAGCGTGTTGGAACCAAGGAGGATTAAAAAAAATTGCTAGAGTGGAAATGATTGCGCAGAAGTAAAGCCATTCCTCTGGCAAAATGGCGGCTGTGGCGGCCATCTTACAAGAGGCATGATAAAGTATCACCGTTCAGCGATTAAAAACGATGCGTTTCCCTCGCACGCCCGATGAGTTAATGTGGGAACTTTTTCGGGTCACATAGTGCTCCAAGTGCGTCTTAATGTTACTAGTTTTTTTGTAGTGAGCCTCTAACTGGAGGCAAAGTTCTTTGAAGATTCAGTCATTCATACTTGTTTCTCCGTGTTATTTCGTCGGGAACAACTATCCCTTAATATAGAACTAACGTAGTATTTACATAAAATATCAAAGCCACTTGATCTTTAAGTGGCCACTATCAGAAAAGAGCATGTTTCCGCCATCTTGGCAGGGGCAAAAGGTGGCTTCACTTCTGCTAACAAGGCATTGCGGGAGCTTCCACTGCAGCAATTTTTCTTTAATCCTCCTTGGTTCGAACGCCCCATTTTCTTGAAGCTATTTCGACAATGTTGGGAGAAACTAGGTCCCACGGGCACGGTGATATAGTAAAAACTAAGCATTCGGACATAATTGAAAAGGCCTCCTTCGATGGCAAGAAACTAGCAAGCTTTCTCGCGTACCGATTGCGCCGGTCGCCACGTTAAAGCAGTCCCCTCGATGTGCTTTGCGGCGGCACGCTTCACGTTTTCTTTGGCGAATCATACAACGGCGAGCTTCAACTAAACCGTATATATAATTATTGTAGCACATCGCAAGGAAACCGTCAAAACACGTCAGCTGTATGGCAAAACCTAAACTTATGAAATCGACCAAGCGTACGTTTCAGCGCGGTCTTTCACCCCGCCGCGGTGGTCTAGTGGCTAAGGTACTCGGCTGCTGACCCGCAGGTCGCGGGTTCAAATCCCGGCTGCGGCGGCTGCATTTCCGATGGAGGCGGAAATGTCGAAGGCCCGTGTGCTCATATTTGGGTGCACGTTAAAGAACCCCAGGTGGTCAAAATTTCCGGAGCCCTCCACTACGGCAACTCTCATAATCATATGGTGGTTTTGGGACGTTAAACCCCACGAATCAATCAAATCAATCAATTAACCAACGTTTCAGTGCGAACGCAGGGAACAAAGGAAACAGCGACAAGTTCTCGCGTGCCTCCAATGCACAAAGTCGTCCGTGTGGTGATGTAGCGCGCATTCTCGCCATTATCGCAGTGGTATAGATGAGGAGATAGGGGGAGGCAAACACTCGAGCAGTTCCAGCTTCCCATCAACAGGTTTGTGTTCGGGTGCAGCATTCTAGGGACCCTAGTTTGGGGGAAGTCCTGGGAAGAAGGAACTTCGCACTCGCAGCCCGTTTAACTGCTCTCGTCTGCTTGGCGAAGTGTGCACCCGGCCGAAGCATCGAAATGTTCAAAGGTGTGCACCGGCGAGCTGGCTCGGGTGTGTCGGCGAGCGCGAAAGAAGCGATTAAGTATTTTTTTTCAGAAAATCTGACAAAATATTTGGGTGCGCAAATTGTGCGAGGGCGCAAATTTCGTGCTTAAATACGGTAGCTCCCATGCTTAAAGTGCAGTGTCCGCGGGCGCAAAATAGATATTGAAGGAACCAAAAGATCATAATACATTTAACTGGCGCATGCACGTAATAATAATAATAATAATAATAATAATAATAATAATAATAATAATAATAATAATAATAATAATAATAATAATAATAATAATAATAATAATAATAATAATAATAATAATAATAATAATAATAATAATAATAATAATAATAATAATAATAATAATAATAATAATAATAATCGCTAGTATTACGTAAAACTATACCATGTGGTTATGATGAACGCCATAGTAAAGGCCTCCAGAAACTTTGACCACCTAGGCCTTTTTAAGGATTTTGTACACAGGTCCCTATTGGCGCCAGTGTGCGACGAATGGCGGCGCTGCGAACGGCGCTTGTATGACGTCAATTTGGGTATTCGCGCACTTTCGTTTTGAGGCCTGACGCTGTACAGATACCACCGTGCGTGACAAAGCTCGACAAAGAAGCAGTTGCGTTGGTTATCTGATGTGTGGTGGCTACCGACACTGTTCGAACAACTACAAGTCTCCACTTTGAACTCATTATTTTTATTTTTTATTTTATTTTAATTTTTTATTTGTTGAATCATATAACACAAAAGATCATCATACTGCTTGGACCCGTAGCCAAAGGCTAGTCCTGGGTTCAAAAACAAAATGTACCAGTGATGCAGGGTTACTGTTACATAAAAAAGAAGCTAACACTCAGAAACACAGGGTGTTGTACAGTACTACTACAAGCATTTTTTAGCATGCAATCTTCGTGCCAAACAGCAATAAAATCTATAATCGCAATAGCGTCAAAAGGTGCACCAACGCAAGCAAATCACTAAAGTGTACATAATAACATAAACAAGACAACTCACAGACATATTAAGTAGTCAACAATACCACAGTATGCGTGTTCCCAAATGCAACACAAATACAACATTCATTGCTAAGAAAAGAGAGCGCTTTTTTTCCCACAGAACTGCGTGTGGCCGCTTGTTTCCGCGGCAAGTGCTGCGCAGGGTTAAAGGATAAATGGTAAAAGGCTTGTATTTATTATGTTAACTACATTAAATTGCAATTTTATTCACCTTCCATGCTCTTGCATAAACTATGAATTCATACTATACCTCTGTAATTTGCACTCGTATGTTGTAATGGCCATAGAAATTTTAAAACTCTTTATGATATCTTTTAAATAACAGGAACAATAGACGTTTCTGGCATCGCGTATAAATATTTAAACAATAAGTTGAGAATGGTGCCTACAGTGAATATGCAAACTAGTTCAGAGTTGTATTTACATGAGCTTGATAGCAACTGCAAAGCAGCAGAGAACATGACTTCTATGTGAAGTTACACGCGTATACAATGCCTCATGCTGATTTGCACGAACAACGAGCATTCGCCACTTCGCCGCAGTCGATCACGATGAAGAAGTGGTGTGGCGGGTTCGCAAGTCCACTTGTTTGCAGAACGACAGCCGCCATGCTGATGCAGCCTCAGGCGACAGCCTCGACCGCGCATCAACAACGCGGCCTGCGTCGTACACCGCTGCGCCCTCTATGAGACACTGCGACGTTTCACAATCTTTACCTACATACTTGTAAATGCTAAAGAAAGGCCCGATTACTGAAACATCGAAAAACAAAAAAACCCGTACAAATTAGTATGGTACGGCGGAAAGTGCGACTAACGAGCGAGAACACACACATAGTTTCACTTTGCTACGCGCAATGCAGTCGGTGGCTTCGGCGCACTGGTAGGCCATCCGGGGGATTTCCTAGTCCTCTCAATTGGGCCGCAACTAAAACAAGATTACAATGGCCCTCGGAAACAGTCGTTGAAGGCGTTCTGTGACCCTCGCGAGGATGTTCGACGAAGTTTCCGTCTGGAGAAGACGAACTGCGTACAGGAGCTGCGGCGGCTGTAGCGCGGTTGAAAGTGGAATCCTCAAATTGACGTCACACTCGAGAGGGCGCCACTCCAAGGTCTCGAGGCTGATAGCATTTCACCTCCAGGACTTTACTTCTAGCGAACACCACGACTTGGGTAATATTGACGACGAGTTGGGCCAGTGGCCGAATTTAACAAGAATACGATAGAAGAGCTGTAAATATGGTACCGGAAAAACAAAAAAAAAGAGAATACCCTGCTTTACTAGTATTAATTGAGAATAAAGCATCAAATAGTTTTAAAGAACATCGTTTAACTCAGGCAACACTTAGAACTGCAATAACACGCTTTGCTAGCTCACGGGCCAAGGGGTTATGCTATAGTTAAACGTCGTAGATTCGATTACCAGCCATGACAACCGCATTTCGAGAAGGGCGGCATTTCAAACAGTCCTTGCACTTATATCTATATAAGGGTATACATGGTATAATTTTATAGGTGGACCACCACTGGGTCGCTTAAAATTATTTTGCTGTTCCGGTGTACCACAAACATTGTGTTTTGACGCGCAATACCAAACAATTCAATAGTGCATCCAATCAATCAACTAGGCAAGTCTTGAAGTAACACAATCGTGAACATTGACGTTGTTTATCGGAACATGAAATATAATTTAACACGAGACCAATCCACGAGCCGACTGAAAAACAGCATACTTCGGCTGTTAATCGCGGCTTCACCAATTTTCGCTTCATTCGCAGAGGCCGATCTAGGTCACCATCTGTGATCTCCATTAGGTAAGTATCAAGTGATATGATATTATTCCTTTTTGTGCAATTAGAGTCTAGGCATTTAGATAATCATCCCAGAGTGCAAACTGAAACAGGAGACGTGTTTCCTCTGGTTTATGTTACGTATAAGCTCCGGCTTCACCTTTCTGTTCGGGAATGTCCTTTGTCAGTATTGCCAACAAAAGTAAATGTTCGCCAGGCATTTTTAATCGTGAATTGTAGACATTATGAGGACATTATACCCGAAAATGCGTTCTTCGTTACCAGACACACCCCCACCACTCACGCTCTCATGGCTGATCTTAAAAGCGTCGGTACACATTTCTTACGGAACAACGTCTCATCTATTCGAGCTTACTCCTTGGAATGGAGTTCTATCTTCGTAGAGCGCATTAATGCAGTACTTGAATTACGTAAAGCTCCCTACTAAAATAAGCGCTTGTGTGGTGCCGCCTTATCACCAGTTCAGTATTGCATTGTCTACCACATCGGCCTCTCTGTTTTAAGTGTGAAGCTCCTTTGGGGCCCCGCGGCTAATGCGTCTTGTAATTTGTCACACTGGGAAAACCGTGTATACGATCACCAAGTATACAGCATAGGAATGTACAGTATAGAAATCGGTAGCAAAGGGAAGTAAGGGTGACAAATGATGCGAGGAGGAAAAGGAAAGAAGGAAAGCAAGAGGGGAGGGGGAAGTGCACCACAGCTGTGTGCTGGCTGAGTTGAACAAGCGACGGGAAAGGAAATGTGGCTGCATGGGGAGAAATAATGTGAGAGCGAGGAGAAGAGAAGGTGGAGTGCAAATCCCGGCACAGTCGTGTGTGCGTGGCGAAGTATAGAAAGAATGTGGAAAAGGAAAGTGAAGTTGAAGAGCAACGATGTGAGGTTGAAGTGGAGGGAGAGGATTAGAAAACGGAGGGATGATGTTGCCACAGCATCACAAATGAAATCTCCCTTCCGTTATGGATGCCAAGCTTGCTGCTCGCTTAGAGTAGGAGCCTCGTAGTTACTAACGTGTCAGCTTTCCGCTCTTATCTTTGCATTTTCTTGCCACAAATTTTTGAAAGGAAATTGCTGAATAAACGTTGAATCAAAGTGTGATTCGACTGACTGAAAACAGTGCTTGCTTTGCTGTAAATGGCAGCGTCGCCGAATGGCACATGAATTGGTGCTCCGGACGTCCAACTGTTCTCATTTCGATTGGAGCAGCCTTTAATTATTTTTCTTATTACGCCTTCATGATGTTACGAACTTCCACACGTTACTTCACAGATAACTTGTGAAGGAACATTGGTAACTTTCATTTGGGCCTAGTTGGTACAGATTGCTGAGGTAGAAGCTGATAGGTTTAGAGCTAAGGGGTCTGTGAGGTTCCGATGGTTCAAGGTGTTTCCGAGTTTCTGAGTTAAAAGCTCTGAAAGAAGTACTGACGTGGTTTGGAGACATCATCAAAGGGACATTTTTCGTTTCCTTGCTAAGCGGTGTCAACACGATTCACACGCATAAGTCAGGCAACACGCATAAAATATTTTATAGTCATTTCAACTCTTATACGCTGAGCATCAGCAAGCCAGCTTCACTGCAGTGGACATGATTCTGACGAGTGGAGACAGTTTCCCAATTTGCAAACTGTGCGTCCTGCTCGTCGCCAGAATCACAGTAGTCACTGTCAGGGTCCCTGGACAACAAATAAGTCATCATTGTTTACGTGCACCACGAGCATATATCATATCTGTCGCTAGTACGTCAGACGTTCATATCTTCTCGTGATGTCACACTGCTCTGACACGTCACAGAGAAGCCAGCTCCGTAATATCGAGACTTGAAAGTGTCCTTTGAAGGTAGCGGTAATAAACATATATTCGATGCGTCCCCAAGCCCCACAGTACTCGTTTTAGATTTGTCGGCACCAGTACTTTTATTTCGAGCAACAATCTCAATTTTTTCCGTGACCCCTGTAAGTGCTCCTTTTAGAAATGCTGTCACCTTCATACTGTATCGCCTCTTGAAGTCATAAGATTTTCTTGTTGTGCAGCAGTTCGACTGGCCCCCTGGAAGATCGAAGCGTTCGGCGTCGCATTCGTGCCAGCACTCGCAGCAAGTGGTACGGTGTGCTGGCATCCTTTGTACTCATCGCTTGCATCCTCATGGTGCTCATCTTTGTATCTAGGTGGTCGTCGTGGGTGGTGAGTGAGGCGGAACGTTTGTCGATATGTCCACCATTTGGATACCCTTTGTCCACAAACATTGCAATTCGGTGTGGCGCACTTTTCGTGTTTATTTTTAGGGGCGAAGCTCCTCAGGGCGTGGGCTGTGCGTCCCCTGTATGTAGCCACCTCTAGTTTAGTTCTTGCAGTGTTCACTAGATGGCGGTACCGTCTCCTGTATGTAGCCACCTCTCGTTTAGTTCTTGTAGTGTTTACTAGATGGTGGTACTTGTAGCTGATGATGAAAAGATGCAAGATGTTATAAACTAGAAAGCGGCAATTGTAGTTGATGAAAGACGCGAGATCTTATAAAATAGGAATGATGTCACATATGGCGCGTGTCATTGGTTGAAGGCAATCGTTCGATTTAGTGCGGCGACGTATGCAAGGGGGAGCGATGTAATAAAATCGAGTGGGCAAATTGTACAGAGGATTCATGGTTTACCAGGTTTACCTCCGGAGCTTCGCCCACTCATCATCATTCACTTCGTGGATATGGCGGCACTTTTTTTTCATCGTACTGGGAGCTTCTTTTACAAGTCCTTCGCAAGAGTGAGTTGAACAACAGAATAATAGAGAGCGAGAACCGATAAAAATGAAATTCAACAAGTGAGATGACATATAGCGCTAAGGAGGATATGGTCAGCACATTAATAGATAACACTAAGACAGAGCGATGTGATAAAAAAAAACCGTAAGCAGAAAATGGAACTTCCACTAGGCGAGAGAGCACATGATTACACAGTGGTATAATCACACAATGAAAAAAGGCCGCATTTTTATAACTTATCCGTATCAGTCACTAGTGTACTTGGAAGCGATTGCGGAGTATCTTTGCCCCTGAAGTGGTGTGTTGATAGTGTTGCAGTAATGTAGCAAATTGGGCTAATTGAAATTGACATACTCATGATGGTCAGAGCAAAAAAAAGGATTCGAAAAAAGGAGAAAGTAGTCGACTCAAGTGCTGACTGAGTGTTGCATAAAATGCCCGAATAAACTTCGCAAAAAAGTGCTGCTAATTCACTTCATGAAATTGTATGATAATAATTTTTAGTTTCTCTGTGAGTCGAAGATGAAAATAGAGGGCTCTTCGAACCGAGAAAGCCATCCAGACAGCCCTATCAACGTTCCGCGACGGTAGATGAAAGAAATAAGTGGTTTTTAAGTTCTTTTACAACGTACTGAGTGGTATTTTTGATCATAGTGCTTGCACAACAATTAATGAGAAGAAAGGTGACGTGAATACTTGTAGTACCATCCAAGATTGATTGATTGATATGTGGGGTTTAACGTCCCAAAACCACTATATGATTATGAGAGACGCCGTAGTGGAGGGCTCCGGAAATTTAGACCCCCTGGGGTTCTTTAACGTGCACCCAGTACCATCCAAGATGCAGCGTCAAAGAATTCAATGCACTAGACCTCCATGTATAATACCTTCCAGTTCACGTCAGAGGACACCACATGGTTAAAGTTTTCAGAGCGCTCCCATACGGTGGAAGTCGTAATTCATAATCATATCGTGGTTTTGGCACGTAGAACCACCGATATGCATAGTACTTTTATCTGTTCCCTTACATTCTCTATCTTTCTTCGTGTAAGGGTGCAGGCTAAAGCGAGCAGTAAACAGTTACCATTTACGCTATTCTGTGCGAAGCAAGACATGCAACAGCGTTCAAGGAAAACGAAGTCGATACAATACCAAGGCGAAAAGTGACATTTTCGATAGGGTAGCACTGAAGACGACCAGCCATGGTAGTCTCGTGGTTACGGCGCTCCAATGTTGACCCGCAGGTCGCCAGATAAAATTCCAATTATAACGGCTGCATTTTCCATAGAGGCGAAAATGCTTGAAGCTCTTGTGCTTTAGATTTGAATGCACGTTTAAGTACTCCAAGTGATCAAAATTTCCGGCGCCCTCTACGACAACATCTCTCAAAATCGTATGCTGGTTTTGGGACGTTGAACCCCTTCAGCTATCATATTGACGCGTGTATACATGTGGACAAAAACGATGATGGGGGATTTAGTGGACACGAGGTAGTGGGCCTCTAGCTTCACTCGAGACCGGAGAAGACGATCTTGTGGCTCAGCTGTTGAGAACATGCTGCTCTTGTTGTCTCAAAATGTACCTGTGTTTTGTTCGCCTTGTACCGGAATAATATTATTCAATGGCAGACAACACACCACAACCAAATTTAAAAGCTACCTTCGAACTTCCTCAGTGCTTTAGGACAACTCTCTCATATCAGAGCAAGAGATACTTCGTTTACTGTAGATTGGTAGCACGAGCACGCTGTGATACTGTTGTGAATCTTCCAGGTACTTCTGATGAAACTCGTACTTGCGGTGTCCCGAATATTCAAAACTACTATTCTAAAAAAAAACAGGTATACGAAATCAATGGTCATAGTTCAGCTTATTAGCTATATGGGTTACATGTGAACTCGCAGCATAACAATACTTGAAAGAAAGGCCGACTAACCGTTGGGATAACAAATAGAAATAGGTTGAACGAGTTCACGATAAATGGCAAAGAACACTTGGTTAAGAGAGAAGCACAAAACACGAAAAGAACGACAGAAACACTCGCGTCATCCTTTTTGTGTTCCCTCTCTGTGTCGCATCCCGGTGCGCGCTGCCGTTTATTGGATTACCAACCAACAAGCCCACAAATACATTTTAAGTTGAACGACTTCATTTAGAGAGCAGACGGTTTTATGGTGAGCGTATAGTAGCTTGGGCTAGTTGGTACATTATGATGAATGCTACTGCACGAACGGAAGACGAGACCACAGACAAACGAGGACGAGCACTCGTCCTCGTTTGTTTCTGTGTCCTCGTCTTTGGCTGGTGCTTAACGTTGTTAGCAGCTCGGATTGATGCCGCACCTGGTGGAGCAGATCTGAACTACGCGCTTCTTACCGTGTGGCCTCCGAAACCCTCTTCTGCAGCGTGATGACAAAGAAAGTAAATTGAAGGGGCAAACCTCGTTGCTCGAGCGCCGACTTATACGAGTGCAGCTGCCAGACACCCAAATAATTGGTTGCAGTCACCTTCAATCCTTTGAATAAAATAGGAACTTGAATGAAAAAGTCATCCACCTGCGGCCCCTAAAGTTAAACATTTTCACTGTGAATGACCTAATGGGTTATTTTTCGGTTGGTTCCCCAGAGGAGTGATTTTCCTTTTTTTTTCGTCTGTATTTATTAAAAGGAGCTCCCAAGCTCAGCCGTACTGCAAACACAATGTGCTCACAACACCTTAGTTCGAGATTGTGGCTAGCTCGTTCTCGCCTATGGCCTTCAGGATTCTACGTTATTTCCTGCAGCAAGGGCAGCCCAAGGAATTTCCCCCACAGCGCCTGGTGGGCCCCTTTGGGCGGGCGGAGACGGCGGCCCCGCTAGATCATTTGGTAAGTTGTTGGCTATTCTTACCTCTCTTAGATGATGTATAATTTTATCTGTGAAGTTCCTTGCCTACAAGCACCTTTTTATCACTTGGTCAGTGTTCCCTCATTTCCATTTACGCGTGAATAGTGGTGGTTTGTTGATCGAATAGGAAAAAAGGAACGCGAGGTCCTTCAGGTGTTCCCCAAAGATGACTTGAAGAAGGATGGCGTCTTTTTTTTTCTTTTCGTTCTGAGCTGAATGCATTGATCCTTGCTTTATTAAAGCAAGAACTTATGTGCCTCTTTAAATGCCAAATGCGTCGTCCGCGTCAACACTAAGTGACCATGTGACGTCATCAATAAGTCCCAAACTACCAGAACTCACATTGTCATAGCGACGTAACTACGAAGCCACATAAAGCCCGCCGGCACTGTAACAACACAAGACGTGCAGAAACGTTTCAGGAGAAGGATGCTAATGCAATTTGCTGACAAAGCATTGGAGGAGGAGATGACTTTGTCCTTAGAGTCGTTAGGCGTATGCATAAGAGAACATGTGATTTCTTATTCTTGATTGAAAATGATAGATGTGATTATTCTGGAAAATGTGACGGGGGCCTTCGTTTTCTATAAACAGATTAGTCTTCGTGAAAGCAATGACTTTCGCTATTAGCTGTTTCCTAGGAAACGCTTTGATCGCTCTCCCCAACCTCGAAACACAAGCGGACAACAAACGATTCGCAAAAAGGAGGATGATTGCGGCCATACTTTGTGCGCATGATTTCTGTTCTCCTTCGATTCTGACGTGTCGAGAAAATGCTCAGACCATGCTTAATCATGCTGCTTAAAAAAGCAGTAGCTGACTTGTAGACAAGTTAACTTGGAGAACTGATGTGTGAAGGGACATTTCCCTAGAGGTGGCCTGAGCTAGTGGATAATAGTTCATGGTATGGTTATTGCATTCCCTTCAAAAAGAACGTACTATGTGTGTTTATTCCGCTGCTGCGTTTTTAAAAGGCCTGCTCATAACCGTACAATGACTCTGCCTGTTCCACAAATTTGTAGAGTACTCTACACTAACCGAGCTAGAGCAATTTCGTGTGGCTTATCAAGAGCCGTGCTGCGCATGCGGGACGTGCAGTGACATGACGTAGCGCACAGCTGGCGTGCCGCAGAAAGGCTGAAAGCTACTATAGTGAGGCGTCACGTGTGGGCTGGTGCTTGCCTCGCTCAAACTAAATCGCTAGTTCATTCATCCGTCCATTCGTCCGCACGTCCATAGTTCACACTACGTGTACCCCGGCATCGCCGAGCTAAGCACACTATACTACATGCGTTTCTACCGTTTTTTGAACCCTTCACTCTCCGGTGATTGTTTGTCTGATAAAAATGGTTATATCACCTTTGATGTGCACGAGAATTGAAGAATATTTCGGTCACTGGGCTTTTTTTCAACTATTTGCCACCTGCACAGACAGATGATGCGGGAGAAAGCATTGTGAGAGCAAGGGCCGCAGTTGAGCCAGCACCGACGACAATGGCCACGGACAGAACGGAGAGGTACACGGGCGAATATTTCGCACCCGCTGTGATCGCTGAGGAAGGCACTTCAGCCGTGTGCAAGACATCGGCCTGCCTCTCACTACGACAATGGTTTGTGGAAACGGTCATGCCGCAGGCAGATCCCTGCAGAAAAAAGAACAGGTTTACCTGCGAGGCGTCCTTAAGCTTACCAAACTTTCAAGTATTGACTGAAGAGGTCAGTGATTTCTTCTTTGTCACGGTATGTATATTTTCGCGTAGAGGCCATAATTGTTCATGCGGTAGTTTGATGATCATTGATATGTAGGATTCAGCGCAGCCATGGCATCAATCAACCTAAATGAAGCATTTTTCATTGTGTATGGTGTCCGCTCAAGAAGCAACAAACATCGATGCGACGCGATTAAAGCACTCCCAGAGAACGTAAGTGTCTTCTCACCGACAGCCGCCGGTCGCAATCGTCGGCACTTCTCTAGCTGTTGTACGGGAACTCAGAAGTGGCAATTCGTATGCTTGGTGAACCAATATGATACCGTAATGTTTCCGGCCCACTGCATTCGTTTTGGCCAAGCCGTTATGTAGTTGTTGCTTTAGCAAAAGAGCTACGGCATTGCGCTGGCACGACCGCCCTCTACATTGCGCGAAAAGCATCCCAATACTCAATCAAATAAATTAGGCGAGCGTATCTATGAAATGAGCCTAGAAGCGTCATAAAGCGTGAGCAGATGTCGCCCTTTAGAACGAGCGCGAAACGGATAATAAACTTGGCAGACCCTGCCGGTAAACTGTTGCTGCTCGCCAGTCCACTTGGTTTTTTTTTCTTGAAGTTGTGAATTGTAAAAAAAATATAGCACTAGTGCCATTAACACAGTGGCAATCGTTACAGGCCGCAGTTGCTTGTGTTTAATAAATGTGCAATTTTTAGTAGCAGGTGTAGATCTTGTCTGTTGTGTACACGACAAACAATTTAAGTTGAACCGTAAGTTTGTATGTCAACTAAATATTTAACACACCCTCAACGTCATGTTGCTATGGCGCAGTGGTTAGTGTCTTCGAATGAGAATTCGCAGGTGCGCGTTCGATCCCCGTGGCGCCTTGTTTTTTTTTTACGGGACGGGTGTTTTTATACCGTTTTTATAGAATTCTTTTTTTATTTTTTGTGGCAGCTCGTCACGGTGATTCTGACGTCATTTCGCGCTCAAGCGATGACGGCACTGCAGCACCCACCATACCCACCATGCGCCATGATGGGCGTTTCCCACCATTCACCCACTACATTAATCCACTATAATGGTGGGTGGTGGTTTACACCTTGATCATTGATATGTAGGATTTACCATCACGAAACCACCATATGGTTATGAGAGACGCCGTAGTGGAGGGCTCCGCAAATTCCGACCACCAGGGGTTCTTTAACGTGCGCCCAAATCTGAGCAGACGGGCCTACAGCATTTTCGCCTGGATCGAAAATGTAGCCACCACAGCTCGGATTTGATCCCGCGACCTGCGGGTCTGCAGCCGAGTACCTTAGCCACAACACCACCGTGGTGGGGTGTTCATAAGGTAGTCAGAGAGCCCGCTTCATTGTATGTCAGATAGTTATCAGATTTTATTGGTACCATACAGGTGGCATCTTGCTGGTACTAACCTACGGATCAAAATCCTGGATGATTACAAAGCGGGTTTAAGTTAAATTTAGAACGACCAACGAGCAAGTGGGAGGAAAAGCATAGGTGAAACCTCAAGAAACAAGAAGATATCAGTGTGGTTAAGGAAGCAAAAAGGTGCTAAGGAGATCTTCGTTGATACCAATGAAGAAATGACCCTAGACAGGGCATATGGCGCGAAGAGAACCGTCGTTGACTAAGAGTAACAGACAAGATTCTGCGAGAAAGCAAACGCACGATATGGAGACCGAGAGTTAGGTGGCTAGACGAGGTTGTTTGTTGGTGCAACATGGTCACAGCAAGTACAGAACTGGTTTGATTGGCAAGACATAAGAGAGACAGACCTTTGTCTTGCAGCTGGCGTGGAGAGTATATTGCTTATCATTATGATTATGACAATCGGTACCATAGAAGCAACAGTGATGAGGCATAAGAAAGTGTTTTTCGAACAATGGTTACTTCTGTTTGAGGTCCACAGTGTGGCTCGTCAGGAAACATTAAAGCACAAACATGACGCACGAGGGAAGCAAATATAAAGTGAGGATAACATATGATAATAAAGTAGACGGTAAAGAGAACGACCCAGAATATACCCACACACAAAAAAAAAAACGTTCGATGATGCAACGCACCAAAAGCATTGATAAACCTTGTTTCGCCACCATAGCCGTGGTTATACGATGTTTCTTTGTTACTTGATTATTTCTGTAATTCACAGCATCCGCTTCAGAAATGTTTTCCGTCTACAAACTTTTGTGCATCTCGAATCGTAGTCGCCTCACGTGAGCATAGTCCGATGATCTCTTTAAACGTTGAAGATGAAAATTTATAGTAATGCAAGTGTCATTGCCTTGAATTCCTCAAGGTATCATACTAGTGCTCTCATAACGCCTTCCAGGGAAGTTTTTAGTGCTGCGCTTTCTACTGTCGACACGCGTTTTAGTTCTTATTATGCGCCTATAGAGTCACGATGATGAAATATAAAATCAGAGCCTTGCGTTAGCGAATAATTTCTGATACAAGAGCGATCTAATGGCATGCAAGCAAGAGTACCTTACCGAAGTTCATGAATTTATCCAAAGCTGCCATGATGGTCTAATGGTTATGAGGCTTGACTGCCGACCCAATGGTCATCGGATCAAATCTCGGCATATGTAGGTGCATTTAAAGGGATGTGAAATGCTACGTGCCCTAGTACTTGTAATTCGGAGCATGTTTAAGAACAGCAGGTGGTCCTAACTTACGGAGGTTTCCTAGTAATCATATCGTAGTTGAAGATGTAAAGCCCCAATAACTGTAATTATATTTCCAGTTGCTGCCAAGAAGTATATATGTTTACAGGGCCGCATTTGTATTTGCCAGGTGTCCACTGAAGCGGGAAATCTCTCAAGCACAAGCACCGAAGAAGTCGAGCCAATAGCCGGCCCTAGTGCCACCAAGGCGCAAAACAAGATGCGGAGGACTGAGAGCAGGAACGAACTTTTCCAGTCGTGCGTTCAGTACGCAGTGGTTTCTGAAGAGGGCGTTGACGACGTTCTGCTGTTGCTGTCGAACTTTAACCTTGAACTTCTCAACATGACTGAAGACAGTGCGGAGCACCCTCTGGCCCGGATGATGCAGTTGTCGCTCGATTACGGCATAGAAGTCCCGGTGTCCTTCGCGAGGAAATACAACGTCTCTGGCGAAGGCGCGCACGCTTTTGAGCTTCAGGTAGGTAATTTTGATCTATTTCTATTTCAATATTTTGGAAACCTTCACTGTCCAAGCTGGAGTGGTCCACAAGATATGCACTGCAGTTACAATGGTGCCGCATACACAACAATGCCTGCAGCTTAGTTCGGCAAGGCCCGGTTATGGAAGCGAAAACTCTAAAAGGGAACGACATGGCGCTAAACCCCCACACCCACAATCAAGCTCGCGTGCTCTTCTGCTAGAAGATGCGCACACTCCTTGCGCTTTAAGCCAGAACCTTTATAGGCTAATACTGGCGCGGTCCATCCGTTCGTCGATCCACTGAAGCTGCGTCTGCTATGGCACCTCATTCTCACATTCTCTCAGCAATCTCGTGATGCGCAGCGGCGCACAGAAATAGCTGCGCCGTCCCAGCTGTAGAATCTTCCATTTGCACTCACTCAGCCATCCCGTGATGAGACACAGCAGCGGTGTCAAACCGTCCATCCATAGGCGTTCTCCCACACTCTACTTGCAATCACGTCACAGCAGCGCACGTGGTTGATTGATTGATATGTGGGGTTCGGCGTCCCAAAACAACCATATGATTACGAGAGACGCCGTAGTGGAGGGGTCCAGAAATTTAAACCACCTGGGGTTCTTTAACATGCACCCAAATATGAGCACACAGGCCTACACCATTTCCGCCTCCATCGAAAATGCAGCCGCCGCAGCCGGGATTCGATCCCGCGACCTGCAGGTCAGCAGCCGAGTACCTTAGCCACTAGACCACTGCGGCGCGGCGCGGCGCACGCGGCAGACGTCTCGTTGTAGGCGTCATGGCAAGTGGTGGAACTTAGCATAATCATTCCAATGGCCGCAGGATTTCGCTGAAGACACTTCGGAATTCACAAAGGTCCTTTCAATTTTATCGCCTCGGACGTTTTCAAAGGGCATTCGGAGAGGCGCAAATGAGTGGCGACGAACGCCTTCGCTCAATAGGCTCGCGCCCTACTGCAACGCTAACTTTTAAGTATTGTCAGAGCATGTTTTCTCCACTTCAAAACCACGTGGACATACAAAAAAAAAATTCACTCGTCTAGGACAGTCGCTCTCTAAACGACGAGCACAAGAGCAACGACAAAAAAAGAAAGCACGATTGAATCTTGAGTATAGCGTCGACAATGCTGTTCCGCCCACATGCGACAACAAACTAAACGCAAAGTATAAGAAAAAAGTAACAGTTTATAATAATTGGTGTAGCCTTACTCAATACCTTGTGTGGTTAATATTTTGTTCACGTATCAATACACAACTCAGAACAAATTAACATCTTTAATTTCTTGAGCAAAGGATTCTATCAGTTCAAAGTTCGCTACAGATCTTGATAGTCTATACCAGTGAGAGTTTATACCACACGGGTAACTTATTTGAGACACAAATAAAGGTTGAGCAGCACACTAATATTAGCAATAATTGTGAGAGAACAATATAAAACTCCTACAAGCACAAAGCCTCTTTACTAGTCGGTGACTTCAAAGTAGGTCTTATGAACCCCAGTACCTAGCTTGTGCCACTGATGATTCACTTTGTGGAGATGCGTGGAGTTTTTTTTTTAATAATATTTGCCGTAGAGAGAGAGGGGACACCGGGTGCTTGTTCGGGACGTTGAGGTATATAGCCATAACATGTTAGCCATGACAATTATGTTTTCTTCTCGACAATGTACACACTTCTTTTCAAAGTGTGCTGCTACAATCGTATCCATTCCCAATCACGCAGATCGACGTGAGCCGAGAGATAAACGATTTTTTTCATGCCCTGATCGGCCTTGGAGAGGCAGATGTGATGGCGTTCTACGAGCACGTCCTGAGCCAGTACGCCCTACTTGATGACACCAGTATTGCCGAGGAGCTGGTGAACGCTGACGATGAGGGTAAGTAACTGTTGCAGTGTCCTTGCGAATGAGCACTGTACGATCAACACGAGCTGTCAGGATCCGTAAGACGGCAATTATAATACTGAATAGAATATATTCTTTTGTTTCACAATACTTGAGCATTTCAATATTATTTTTTCAGTTTAACGCCTTACGCACGCTGTATTTTCTTTTTTGTTAAACTCTGATAAGCAGAGTAGCGCTGACTATACCGTTTTTAAGAACCAAATATACCGTTCTTGACTCCATGTACGTTGAACATTCTATTTTCACGCCCCAAGTTTTCGTTCGTTGCCATATCTTAAAAACTTCACATCTTGTTAATTTCATATAATGGAGCCGAACCCCGAGATTAAAGTAAGTAGAACAAAAAGGACGGGGTGGAGAACATTCGCAAGCATTCTCAAATCATGACTAGTGGATTGCCTCTATCCTTCAAAAGGAAGGTATTTAACTACGACATCTTACCGGTACTTAGTTACGGAGCAGAAACCTTGACGATTACAAAGATGGTTCAACTTATATGGAGGATGACGCAACGAGCAATGGAAAGAAACATGATAGGTGTAAGCATGAGGGACAAGAAAAGAGCGCATTGTGTCAGCAAACAAATGTGTATTAGAAATATCATAGTCGAAATCATGAAGAGAAAAATGGTCATGGGCACGGCACGTAGCGCGTAGGCAGGATGACCGGTGGTCATTAAGGGTACCTGACTTAATTTCCAGAGAAGGCAAGTGGGTATTGGGGAGACAGAAAGTTGGATGGGCAGATGAAATGAAGTTTCCGGGTATAAAGTGGCAGCAGCAAGCACAGGACCGAATTTACTGGTGGAACATAAAAGATGTCTTTTTCCGGCAGTGGGCGTAGTAAGGCTGATGATGATTATTATTAAGTAGACGACGTACATATAACTTTCGTCATATGTACCACGTACGTATTTAATTGAATGCCAGACGAAGTGCAATCATTCGGCAGCAGCGTTTAACTTTCTTTGTTTTTTTAGCGTGTTATGGAAAGAAGCTCGTGTGAAATAAGCACAGCAAAATAAATTGTAAATTGTAACTTTCAGAAACTACACTAAGTTACAAGAGTATGCTGCACGACCGCGAAGCCATTTTCATCACTTTTCAGGGCCTCTGAGATTGTGGTGTGCTTGCGAACGATCGCTGAGCCCGCTATTTGTTGGTTAACTAACTCACTTCTGCTGCGCTGTCCATTAGTGTTGCTACATACTATCTTCCACGGAACACATGAACCCCGTTTAAAAGCAAATGTTCTTGATATTACAACGTAAGGTGTGCACTGTGGATGCAAATTCGAATACTGCAGAAGTAAAAAAAATGCAATAATTATTATATTTAAGTCTGCTGTAACACGACGCTGTCGAACTATGATGCTTTTGATCGAGTAGATATAACGCTCGAAGATGAAGGTACTTGTTGGACAGATTCATGCTTGTGAGCTAATAAATGAAGGAAGAATTCATTTTAATATCTTAGGCGTTCAACATCTCTTATATATATAGCGTTATATTTAAATATATCACACACTGATGGCATGCTAGTACGTCGAAATGAAACAGGAGGGTAACTATCTAAAGGCCCATGTCCAAACTGTAACTGCATATAATAAAAGTTTAAAGTTTAAAGTTTAACGTTTATTTCACCACAGTGTTACACCATATATTGTGTGGTGTAAAATGCGGGAAAAAAGCTGCGATAAAAACGCAGCTTGACTAGCCCCACATCCCATCAATACAAGGCAGAAAAATTGACAGCATTTATAAAGTCCTGGAAACAACTAAACAGACACAAATACATAGTTTAAAGTGGCACCAATTAAAAATATTGCATTCATAAAATTTTAAGAAATGTTGATAGGATTGCACTCTTTGAGGAAATACGAAAAAATAAAAATAAGCAGAATATAAAAAGAAATCTTTGGAAATGGCTAAATCTCTCTTGCGTCATGAAAGCAAAAAAAAATATTCGACATATCCTGTCGCGAAAGAAGGCGCAATTGTTCCAATGATAAATTGAATTTATTTAGTATGTGGGGGAGTGAATGTTTCAGCATTTGTAGATCATAGTTTGTTCGGCATCGAGGAACCTTCCAATAATCACTCTATCTAGTAGGTTGAGACAAGGTGCTGCGCTCTAAGCATGCTATGGAGATAAGATTGTTACTTCCTTTGTTAATTTCAGTTTTTGAAGACGCTAGTAATTAATATTCATACATGTTGTCAAATCTTATGACTCTGAAATTGTTCAATAAAGACAAGGTATGTGCATTATATTCGGCATTTGCAATAGAACGTAATGCATTTTTTTTAGTGTGAGCAATTTCTGCTTAGAGTGTAAGGTGCCAGTACCCCACACCAAAAGACCGTAGCGTTACTGGGAAGAAAAAAGCGTTTTGTATATCAGTAGCATCTGTGTAGTCGGTAAAAATGACTGACATCTCCTAAGCATGCCTTGTACCTTACTTAACTTGTTTCTTACCATTTCGGTTTGTGAATCCCATAACATATTCTCATGAAAAACAATTCCCGATGCTTTAGCGGTCGAAGAAAAATCAATCACAGAATCGGGCAGGTGTAGTTTTGAAGTAGCTTCGTACGTTGTTCCTTTTGAACGAAATAGGACGGCTTTGGTTTTTGAACAGTTGATTTGTAGGAAGTTAGCTGTCGCCCATGCATACAAGTCACCTAGTGTCGTGTTTGCTGATGAAATTAGGTCATTTACATCCACACCTGTGAAAAACAAGAAAGTGTCATCCGCATATATGACATATTTAATTGTGTGATTTATGTTTAAATGTCGTTGACGTAAGTGATAAAAAGTAACGGCCCCAATATACTACCTTGGGGTACACCTTGAGCAAGTTTTTTTAAAGATGATTGCTCTGTGTTTATACTTACACACTGTAGCCTATTGCTCAAATAACTGGTGATTAAGTTTAGCGCATTTCCTCTAATGCCATAATAGGGCAATTCTTGTAAGAGGGTATTGTGATTTATCCGGTCAAAGGCTTTGGAGAAGACAACAAATATGCCTAGCGTAATTTTCCTGTCCTCTATATTACCTAATGTAATTTCCTTTTGACGTAACAATGCTAGCTCTGTCGACAGCCCTGACCTAAAACCGTACTGGGCTGGAGTAATTATCGAATGTTTTGCAAAGAAGTTCGACAGTCTTATAAATATTAATTTTTCTATGGGCTTTGAAAAGAATGGTTGAACAGATATGGGCCTATAGTTCTTCAAATCATTTTTGTCTCCTCCCTTAAACAGCACTGCAACTTTTGCATGCTTCATACGTTCTGGGAAAATACCTGTGCCTAAAACTAGGTTATAAATGTATGTTAAGGGCATGACTAATATATCTATGACAGGACAGACAGGGGCCATCTTTAACCCATCAATGTCTTCCGATTTACTTGTCTTTAGTTTTTCTAAAACACCCATAACCTCGTATTCATCTGTTGGGGAAAGATAAACTGACGAAGCTACTGTTTGTGCGGACATGTAGTGTAGTGCGGTAGTGTCACTGACACTGTCTACTAAGAAAGTGAGGTGTTTATTGAATTTCTCAGCCAATGCTTTGCCCCTGTATGTTCGATCGCCTTCAGTTATCTCTTCTACACTAAAATTACCTTTATGTAATGCAGTAATTGAATTTAACTTGCTCCACATCTCCTTGACCCCTGAGACGCCCTCGAACATGCAAGAACAATAACTGCGTTTCGCTTTTTTCATAACCTTAGTTAAATTATTTCTATATTTCCGAAAGGAATCCAATGCGTCTGGATCGCGATTCTTCAAAAATATTTGAAACATGCTATTTTTCACATTTATCATTTTTATCAGGTTCTTTGTGACCCGTGATTTCCGCGAACGTTTAAACAATTTTATGCCTTTGTAGGGAAAACATCGCTTGTAAATACGGGAAATTATCTCCATAAAACTGTCGTATGCTGCGTTTGCTGATGAGCATGACAGCACTGCTGCCCAATTTGTTCTGGAGATTTCATCTCTAAGCTTCGAAAGAGAGTTTTCAGTTATATTCTAGCACCGTAATTTGTAGGTTGGGTTTGATACGACATGGCACTTATCAATAACTAAATATATCGGCAAATGATCTCTAAGTGTGATGTTGACTGTCCCAGAAAACAGACTTTCACGTGGTAAGTTGGTAATAAAAAGATCTGGTAACGTAGCGCTAGTTGCTGAAATGCGAGTTGGTTGCAGTATCACATTTGATAACAAATACGAATCAAGAAGCATACAAATTTCCGACTGTTTTGGTGTATTTGAAAGCATGTCAATGTTTAGGTCGCCACCTAGGACTAATTTATACTGATGTATATTAACATGAGAGAATATCGCGTCCAGCTGCTCGAAGAACTCACCTGAATTACCATCAGGTGGACGGTACACCAGCGCAAAAAGAAACTTCCCACATTTCAAACACATTACCTCAATATCTGACGTACATAAAGGCAGGTCATCAAGCAGTTCATAATTAATACCTTGTTTAATAAACATACATACGCCTCCATCTCTTCTAATGGGTCTGTTCAAGAAAACTGCATAATAATCCTCTAGATGCATGTCATCGTCAGCCGAAAACCAATTATTGTGAAATACTTTTAGTTATGTTTTTAACATGTTTATCACGCAATATCACTGATGTCAAAGCATTTCTCTCTCTTATTTGTCATGTTATTCTTCTCCGTGCTATCAGTTGCTGACATTACTAACCGACCGGCCAATCCCGATGGTACCAGGAGCTTGGACGTCACATCCCTCTCTGAGCACACGGGTGTTGAAGCAGGTTCGTTTAAACTGACTCTTTATAGCCTATACCTGCTAAACAGTTTTCACTGCTTAGGCTGACAAAATGAATGCTTAAAGAGGGTTTATGGTCGTAACCTTAGTCAGTCGTGTATTTACTACTTATCAAAAGTGCAAGGTTTAGCGTTTCAAGTGGAATATGTAATTTAGTTGGACATAAGACCATTCAAAGCATTGAGCTTGCATAGCTAGATTTTGCTATGTAGTCTCTGAGATCACAAATCAGCATGATGAGAGAACAGGCCGGAAATGGGCCCTACATGGTTCTCCAGCTGTTTCATCTCTTTTTTTATATATCCTGCGTTTTGTTCTTAATTAAAATGAACGAATGAGCCAACCGATGTTTTGTGCTTGTCCCATCTGCTTCCATCCACGTTTTTTTTTTCGCTCTCTAGTTGAAGTATGACCTTGTTCATGTATCTAGTTATTGTATGAGTTAGCGTCAATAGTTCGAAGATGTATTAGTACGAGCAAAGGTGCTTTTAAAGAAATGAAATAATAAAAAATGTCAATGAATAATATGAAAATAGTTTGGCACTTGGAGTTCTTGTAGTTACAAAGGTGCCTAATAGCAGCCAGGCTCTACGATGTGATAACCTTGACATGTAATTATCACTTCCAAAACATTGTGCATTCTCCAAGCTTCACCAGCGCTAAATTTTCACGCTAATAATAAATATTTGTTTTTTTCTTCACGCGTGGTTACTGGTTATGAGAGCATGCAGCACAGTCGCGAGGGACCGTTTGCCTCAGCAGCGTGTTGCCGTGAGCCATTTTGCCCGTGGGGACGTGCTCGCGGCACCTTTGCGTTGAACTTTCGCCCGTGACGTGGATAAGTCTCTGCCGCTTTCCCGGTGCCTTTGCATACGGTCGCTGTGCTGCATTTTGGTGCTGCCGAAGGTAGTAAAGTGTAGCGAACTGTTTGAGAAAAGTACTGTGTATTTATCGTGCTGCGCTCCGCGATTCGATTGTCCGAACGCGTTTGTGCAGTGGCATTAGTTCACGTAAGGCGATGGCGAGCGTGGCCCCGTGGATCGCTAAGGCCGACCCCACGCTAGTAGATGTACTCCTGTGGAATACATGCACAATACAAGAGTAAATTACCGTGTCTTCTACTGTGAAGAGGGAAGTAATGTATAATGATTACAAATATGGAATCGAGTCAATGTGAAGTCTGCAAATATATAGTTGAATAGAGCTTAAGAAGGCTGCTGGAGTTACTCCTTAAAGGCTACATGCATGACATGCACTTCGGATAGCCGTGATGATGTGACGGCTGGTAACCGTGTTTTCAAAGAACGTTGTCGAGCGCCTGAGCGAGCCTGCCTCTTAAGTTGTGGAGATGGTCGCTTACTGCGATTTGATTGATTGGCTGGTTGCACTTGACTTTAGTGTCTTAGTATCTTAGGCTGATAGCTATAACACTAACGTGTGCAAAATGAAGTATGAACTAGACGACTGGTTGGCTGCTGTCTCCTTTTTTGACTGAGTACCCTGCATCAGTAATATTTACTTTTTTGTCTTTTTTATTTTGCAGATTTTCCGGACAGGTGAATGTGTTAAGTTTCTTCCGCAAAAAAAGTAGGAGAAGTAATTAAACGTTAAAGGCACATATTTTCAGAACGGCAAAGAGAAAGGGATGGTGTTGTGAGAGATTGGAAATGTTTGTGTTCAAGCGTTCGCACTAGAGCATGGAGCCAATATCCGACAGCTGCTATCCCTTGGGCCCCACCGTGGTGGTCTAGTGGCTAAGGTACTGGGTACTGGGCTGCTGACCCGCAGGTTGCTGGTTCGGATCCCAGCTGCGGCGGCTGCATTTCCGATGGAGGTGGCAATGTTGTAGGCCCATGTGCTCTGGTTTGGGTGCACGTTAAAGAACCCCAGATGGTCAGAATTTTCGGATCCCTCCACTACGGCGTCTCTCATAATCATGTGGTGGATTTGGGACGTCAAACCCCACATATCAATCAATCAATCTATCCCTTGGTTCTTGAGGCACGCCTTTCAGTAGAGCCAGAGTTAGTGGTGGTTTTTTGAAAGCTGTGGGTGGTGAATCAAGGTAGCGGGTGGCGTTCTATGGTTCAGAATGAAGTGATGCCAGAGATTTTGATCATAACGACAAGGCCCCATTTTGCAAGACGTGTCTGCAGCCTTTGGCCACGTCATTAATATTGTCAACAAATACATTTGCAGTAACTTCTCGCACACAAAATGCAGGTCTATGGAAGCAGCTGTTGAACACGTACCACACCCGCACAAAGACCAAGGAGCTCGGAAATGTGACAGCCGACGAACGTGCTTTGGCCCTGGTGGCGTACATGTCGCGACCTGGTGACAGGCTAGGAATGCGGCGCCTCCTCGCGTGGCACGTCCTCGTCTACTTGCTGGGTCCTAAAGTGGACCTATTGCGCAAGCTATCGGGGAGGCAGGCACGCCAGAACGGCCTGGAAGATGAAGCCCTTAAGGTAATGTCCACTGTAAAAGCCGAACATGGCTACTCGGGCATCCGAATGCGTGAAGTGCAAGATCGGGGTAATTATTTTCTTACGATATCATACGCCAGAGCCCGATATAAATTTGGAACAGGCACAACGAAGACAACATTCATGAACTGTATTATGTGTTGCCTTTGATAAATAACTAATGCTTGTGCTGTGTTGGTGAGGTTGTTAATATGGCGAGCGAGCGTACTCACAGACACACGCACACACACGCACCCACGTGAAAACAAAATAAAGGCAATAATAATAATAATAATATATTTCGTCTACGATTTGCCCACAGGTACTCCTGAAACGAAAATGCGAACGCAGGATGGCTAAACTAGACGGAATCCGCTACGGAGCTCTCAACGTTTTCGAAGGTAAGTCCTCGCCGTTATGCAGAAGACAATTCAGGTAGTCCCCTTCATGCTGGCTGATTTTAAGGCAAGTACATAGCATGGACTTTTCAGTGGAAAAATAACTTCAGAGGAAGATCTTCTTCACTGCTCTCACGTATTCACAAGTGCCAAAACCTTAAGATAAAAGAAAAGCGCCAACTGGGTGAATCTTTAATATCCTCTCCTGTGGCACTACAGTTCGCGTGCTGGTAAACGTATAGCACTGAACTGAATATGACAGTACTAATTATATCAATTCTATTCTGAAATTTACGCCTTAGTTATATTCGTGCGGGACATTGTTGGATGTTTGATGAAATAAACTTCTATCCCGTTAATCTTACAGTTACCTCAACGGTTGCCAGATTTATATCGAGGCTACTTGTTGCGTATATATACCTTGTTTAGCAGCTGTGCGAATCTGATGGTATTCACGTAAATTATATTAGTTCAAAAAAGCCCTTCTTCGAGCCCATATACGAATTGTGCCATCGAGAACCCGCGATTGACGCAAGGTTCCTCAAAGAGCAAATCATTTGTATCCATCTATAGCACAAAGACACCTGAGAAATTATAGTTTTTTTTTCTTCAGAAATGAAGCTTTCTTTATTAAGAAACAAATTTTCTACGATAGCGAACTTTGTGTCAATTCAAGTGTTACATTTAAAAACCGAAAATTTCAGTAAATTTTGGAACAAATGCATGGATGAAAACTTTCTCTTTCATTGAAGCAGGATGTTCCTTTCAATGTTCATTTACTTAACATGCCTTGCAGGCTCTGTTAAGAGCACAGGCTGATGGGCGTACAAAGTGGAAACATAAACTACACAATACACAAAGTACATACGACAAAAGTGTAACAATAATATTGTTACGTGAGTAACGAGACAAAGTATTGCGAATATATTCGAAAAATATATTTGCAAGAGCGGTTGCAGCACTGGCCAGTCTCGCTCCGAGCTCGAGCAGCCAGCGAGCCTCATCTTCTTCGTCGGGCGCACACGCGCATTCGCACTATGGTTTGTGGCAGCCTACAGGTAGCATATAACCCCCGTCGGCAAAGGCGCCGTCTCGGCGCATCTAGATGTCAAGATCATTGGGCGAGGTGGTACTGCTTCAGGCGTGCGACGTGTACGATGTCGCTGGCCCTAGGGGTGGATGAAGACGGCGAGGCAGCAGGAGTGATTTCATAAGTGACGGGAGTCACCTCACGAAGCACTCTGTAGGGCCCTGTGTACCGAGAGAGCAGCTTGTCAGACATGCCAACGTGCCTGGTCGGAGACCACAGCAGAACCAACGAACCGGGCGAAAAGTGCACATCGCGGTGTCGTTGGTCGTACCGACGCCGTTGGTTTGCTTGGGAGGTCAGAAGGCGAGCACGAGCGGTTTCGCGTGCGTGGGCGGCCCGGCTGATGGCGTCCAGAGCATATTGTGAAGTTGGAGCTGCTGGTAACGGAATCGTCGTATCGAGGGGTAATGTGGGTTCGCGGCCGAACAGCAAGAAAAAAAGGGGAGTAACCAGCCGTGTCGTGGCGCGAAGAATTGTAGGCAAATGTCACGTATGGTAAAGCGATGTCCCAGTCAGAGTGATCTGAGGAAACGTACTTTGCAAGCATGTCAGTTAGGGTTCGGTTCAGGCGTTCTGTGAGGCCATTTGTTGCGGATGGTACGACGTAGTGAGCTTGTGGCGTGTTGCACAAGAGCGTAGAATGTCCGCTATGACTTTCGATAGAAATGTGCGGCCTCGGTCTGTGAGCAGCTGGCGTGGAGCACCATGTTGCAAGATCACGTCGTGTAGAAGAAAATCGGCGACGTCAGTGGCGCAACTTGTTGGAAGGGCGCGTGTGATTGCGTAGCGTGTGGCGTAGTCTGTGGCCACAGCTATCCACCTGTTGCCAGCAGAAGACAGAGGAAAAGGGCCGAGTAAGTCCAAGCCGACGCGAAAGAAAGGTTCAGTAGAAATATCGAGTGGTTGAAGGCGCCCAGCCGGAAGCGTCGATGGTGTTTTGCGGCGCTGACATTCCTCACACGCCGCGACGTATCTTCTGACGGACCGTGCCAGACCTGGCCAATAGAAGCGACGGCGAATCCGGTCGTATGTGCGGGACACACCCAGGTGACCGGCAGTAGGAACGTCATGAAGTTCGTGGAGTACAGCCAAGCGGAGGTGTTTGGGTATGGCAAGCAGCAGAGATGGGCCGTCTGGATGGAAGTTATGCCGGTATAATGTGCCATTCTGGAGTACGAACGAGCGATAGGATCGGTTCGATGGGGAGGAGTCGAGGCGCTCAATGATAGCTCGTAGGGCTGCATCACGGCGTTGCTCGTCGGCTATGTGGTTCAGTTGAGAAACGGAGCACACGCAGGCGTCGTTGTCAGGTATGGTGGCCGATGGGTCAACTGGATAGCGAGAAAGGCAATCGGCGTCCTGGTGCAGGCGTCCAGACTTGTATATCACAGAAAAGGTGTATTCTTGCAGTCGCAGAGCCCAGCGACCAAGTCGACCTGTAGGATCTCTTAAGGATGAAAGCCAGCAGAGCGCGTGGTGGTCGGTGACGACGGAAAAGTGAGTGCCATATAAATATGGACGGAATTTTGAGACCGCCCAGACAAGAGCAAGGCATTCTCGCTCTGTGATCGAACAGTTACGCTCTGCAGGTGTAAGGAGGCGGCTAGCATACGCGATAACGCGGTCGTGTCCCTGTTGACATTGGGCGAGAACGGCTCCGATACCGTGACCACTGGCATCAGTTCGGACCTCAGTTCGGGCAGATGGGTCAAAGTGGGCGAGGATAGGGGGCGTCGTCAAAAGTGTTATGAGGTGAGAGAAGGCGGCAGCTTGAGTGGACCCCCACGAAAATGGAACGCCTTTCTTCAAAAGATCGGTAAGTGGTTGGGCGATTGCCGCAAAATCTTTCACGAACCGCCTAAAGTAGGAGCAAAGTCCCACAAAGCTCCGGACATCTTTGGCGGATTGGGGTACTGGGAAATTCGTGACGGCACGAATTTTCTCAGGGTCCGGTCTCACACCAGAAGCATCGACAAGGTGGCCCAGCACGGTAATCTGTCGGCGGCCGAAGTGACACTTCGAGGAGTTCAACTGGAGGCCAGCTTTGCGGAAGACGTCGAGAATGGCCGACAGACGCTCAAGGTGGGTCTCAAACGTAGGTGCAAATACGAGGACGTCGTCTAGGTAACACAGGCATGTTGACCATTTGAACCCGTGTAGCAGAGAGTCCATCATACGTTCGAACGTGGCGGGGGCATTGCATAGGCCGAAGGGCATAACCTTGAATTGGTATAGGCCATCTGGAGTGATGAAGGCGGTCTTTTCTTGGTCTTTCTCGTCTACGGCAATCTGCCAATAACCAGAACGAAGGTCGATGGATGAAAAGTAGCGTGCGCCGTGGAGACAATCGAGGGCGTCATCAATACGTGGTAAAGGATACACGTCCTTTTTGGTGATTCGATTTAGATGCCGGTAATCGATGCAAAAACGCCATGTGTTGTCCTTCTTTTTAACCAGGACGACGGGTGACGCCCATGGGCTTGATGAGGGCTCAATAATGCCTTTAGTTAACATCTTATTCACTTCAGCTTGAATAATCTGGCGCTCCGACGCGGACACGCGATACGGTCGACGGTGAATGGGAGCAGCATCACCGGTGTTGATGCGGTGCTTTACAAGAGAAGTTTGGCCGAGTGGGCGGTCGTCAAGGTCGAAGATGTCACGGTAGGAAGCTAGAAGGCATGCGAGAGCGGCTGATTGCGCTGGGGGAAGGTCAGGGTCGATCATGGGACGTATTGACATGTCGAGGCATGTGGCATCGAGTGGGCGACAAGGAAAATTGGGGCATGCGTCGGCTGCGAAAGTGGTGACGTGATCATCGGCTAAGGACCGCAACGTGGCAATTAGGATGCCTTCAGGGAGGACTTGCTTTGTGAAGCCGAAATTTATGACGGGTAGACGGGTCCGGTTGGAGGCTACAGTTACGATGCAGTGAGGGACGGTGACGTCACGTGCCAGTAGGACATCAGGAATCGGCGTGACGATGTAATTCCCATCCAATACGGGTGAGGTCGTGGCGAATTCGGTGAATGTGAGGGCTTTAGGCGGTAAGCGGAGGAAGTCTGTGGCAGAAAGGCCGTGTTGAGGTTCAGGGTGAATATCCGGCTGAAGAGGAAGGTCTAAGCAAAGAGTACCAGCGGAACAGTCGATCAGAGCAGAATGGGTCGACAGGAAGTCCATCCCTAAGATGAGGTCATGAGGACAGTTCTGGAGCACCGTGAATAGAACAGGGATGTAACGGTCGGCGATGCGTATGCGAGCCGTACACATGCCAATGACAGGAACAGTGCCGCCATCGGCCACACGTACAGCTTCGGTAGCAGGGGGCGTGAGTACTTTTCTTAAGCGGCGACAAAGATGAACGCTGATTATGGACACATGAGCGCCAGTATCGACTAGTGCCGACAGAGAAATACCGTCCACGTGTACATCGACAAGATTTTTGTTCGTATGAAGCGTCAATGGAGGGTTTGGTTCAGACAGGGATGATGCAGCACTACCTCCAGGGGCTGCACTGTCTAGTTTTCCGTCGGGTACGATGAAAAGTTAGGCGGCGAGTGATGGCGGCGTGGCTGGGGCGACGGGGAACGACGGCGTTGAGGGGACGGAGAACGAGCAGGAAGGCGGCTGTTAGACGTGTCGAAAGCAGGGGCGGTACGGCTGGACGAATACCGGCGAAGATCTTCATATGGGCTATAAGGTGCGAAAAACTGGCTCCTATGTGGCGGCGTCCAGGAGGCACGGCAGTAGCGGGAGACATGTCCAACGCGGTGGCACCGGAAGCAGATCGGTTTGTCGTCAGGAGTTCGCCATTCCGCCGGGTTGCGAGATCGTGGAGCAACAAATGGGTCACGTCGAGGTGCATTAATGGGAATTGGTCTGGAGGAGGGGCAAGAGATGGGGCAAGCATCAGGGAACCCGCGGTTGGCGAATTCTTGTCGTACGACCGCCTGAATAACGGAGATCGCGGGGGTTGTCGGTATCGTATGTTCGAAAGAAGTGGGCTGAAGCGGCGCTGGACTTGCTGCTTCAAGTTCCCGTCGAACGATACGCGTTACACTCTGCTCAAAGGGCGGTGTGACGGTAGAATCGGAGCAGGTGGACGTAGCCGCCGTGTTTGGCAACCGAGAAAAAGGAGGGCGCACCCGACGGCTTTTTGCTGTTTCGAAACGGCGGCATTCTTGAATTACACGGTCGATGGTCGAGACGTTAGTGTACACCAGCAAATTGAAGGCGTCGTCCGCGATCCCCTTCAAAACGTGTCCAACCTTTTCAGCCTCAGACATCGCCTCGTCCACTTTTCGGCAAAGAGCGAGAACTTCTTGGATGTATGACACATACGATTCAGTTGGCGACTGGACACGGGTAGCCAGCTCCTGTCGTGCAGCTGCGTGGCGACCGGTCGGGTCCCCAAAGATGTCACGTAGCTTCTCCTTGAACGTGTCCCAGCTGGTGAGTTCGGACTCATTTGTCTCGTACCAGACACGCGGGGTTCCGTCCAAGTAGAAGAGAACATTAGCGAGCATCATGGTAGGGTCCCAACGGTGAGTTTGACTGACCCGTTCATAAAGGCGAAGCCATTTGTCGACGTCGAGGCCAGGTTGCGCAGAAAATGTCCCGGGATCACGTGGTGTTTGGACGGCGACAAAGGTTGTCGGAGAAGCCGCAGATGATGAAGCGGACGCGTTGTCACTGGAAGCCATGGCGGGAAGCTGGAGGATGCGGCCACTGCGGAGCTGCGTGGTGAGGACGGGGATCGTTCCACCTCCACCAAATATGTTACGTGAGTAACGAGACAAAGTATTGCGAATATATTCGAAAAATATATTTGCAAGAGCGGTTGCAGCACTGGCCAGTCTCGCTCCGAGCTCGAGCAGCCAGCGAGCCTCATCTTCTTCGTCGGGCGCACACGCGCATTCGCACTATGGTTTGTGGCAGCCTACAGGTAGCAATATTAACAACGAAATGTCTCATTGAAGTCGCAAGCACTCATTAGATTTATACGAATCATAAAAATTGCTAATAAAATTAAGAAAATATAATATGACTGCAGTTACTCGCGGAACATACTGCCGTTTCTGAAGAAAATGTTGTAGTGCAGAGCAAAATAAGGACAGAAGAAGTGTAATGAATCGATCTTCGTCTATCCTTGTGATGGAGTACTCTAGAACCTTTTCCTGAGAAGTGATGAACCAACTAGGTAAAAAAAAAGCGTTTTAGATGCGGAGCATCTTATACTCGCGCCTTGTAGTGCGCCGTCCGCGCCGTCCGCGCCGTCCGCACCGCTTCTCGAACATTCGACAGCTGACGCGCGCGCATGCGCCGTCGCGCCGTCGCCCACTCTTCCACCATCTGTGCATCCCTTCCTCCTCTACACACCGCGCGCGCTTCACTCCTCCACCATCTGTGCACCCTTCCTCCTCTACACACCGCGTTCGACATCTACAATTCTCCTGATTCTCCAGTGGACGCGCATGTGGCGTCGCGCTTCGAGAACATTCAACAGCTGACAGTGCATGCGCCGTCGCATTGTATATATATATACTCAAGGTCGGCGCTCGCTCGCTCAGTTGTCGCTCGTCGGTTGCTTTGTACGGCGCGTCGACGTCCAAGGTCGCGGTGAAATGAATTCCAACGAATCCACAAACACAATGATCGACGTCCCTTCGACCAGCGCCGCCTTTTCGCGTACGTGTGTACGTGTTCACTCATTTAACACCCCCTCCTACAACCACGTTAACCAATTTAGCCATCGACCCAAGTAAGTCGCAATTTAACACCCCATTTCACAACCACGTTAACCAATTTAGCCATCGACCCAAGTAAGTCGCACTTTAACACCCCGTTAACCAATTATATGGTCCGCATCCTCCTCAGTGTTCCCCCGAGGGAAGCTGCGGGCAATTTTTTTTCTAAGCCGTATCACTGTCATGTCAGGAAAGTGAGGGTGCTTGTGGCCAAACAGGTATGCCGAATGCGCGTCTTCGGCAAACAATACACAGCGAGCAGCACTTATTTCGCAATGGAAAGGTCCAAACGTTGAGAACTCTCTCCCGCTTCATTCCTATACGCCTCTTGCAGGGGACCATTCGGTTCCTACAGAGACCGTCGCTAACGTGGCAAGGTTCATGGCCCAGTTCCAGAGTGCGATGGCGTTCGCCTTCAAGGGTTCAAAACAGGATGCGAAGTTTGCCTCAAGAGCAGCGCTAACAAGGCTATCGTCTAATAGCGCTCGTATTGAAGACTTTGCGCTGTTTCCCGTTGGGACGTCCCAATCCGGCACACTGAGCGAGCTCTTCGCGGCTTTCGGAGGAGTTGATAAGGTGCCACCACTTCGCACTAGCCAAATACATTTACATTGTCACAAGCCAGTAGTGGGTTTGTGGCTTAAGGCAGTAGAGGGTCCCGATCTGAGAGAGACAACCGCGAAGTCTGAAGAGACTCGGCTGTCTGGTAATCTCAAAATTTCACTTTCTTTTTCTCTTCCTCTCACTCTCTTTATCTAAACGCATTTTTCTTACATTATTCGTGTTTTTTTTAATTATAATAATTGGTTTAATGCTAATGGAATAAATAAATACACTACGCTTTCTTGGTCAAACACCAGAGTGGTTATGAGCAATATATTAAAGTAATCAAATCAAATCAAATCTGCCTTGGTCCCACCATTATGCCGGCCGCTGTCTCCGCCTTCAAACGTTTTTAAATAAACGTTTTTCTGTCGCATAATTAGTGGAGGCGCCGGGGTAACGCAAGCCGGCGTACCCAGAACTTCCACCAAAAATGTTACATGAAAACGTACCGCATGACATTATTCTACTGCCGTCTTTCTGTGGCAAGGACTCGCCATATCGCCATGCATTGTCTTCGTCTCTAAATGTGTGTGAATATCTGTAAACGTCTGAAAAACGTTATCTACCGTATTAACACGACTGTAGGACAAAGCATTTTATCCATACTTGCTATTCGAAGTTGAGAGGTCGACTCGCGATTCAAATGGACTGGTTTCGGTGGTAAGCATGACTAACAATCGAATAGATAAACGAGAAATATAGCGCGCTGTGGCATGGTTACGACTTTTCTGTTTACGTTCCGCCTCTGCCTGTAGTGCATACTGTATTTTGTAGTGTAGGACGCGCATGTTCAGCTACGATTCGCAGAAATGTTAAAAAAAATGACACCCGCTCATTGTCGCAAAGTTGGCTGTTCTACACCTTTGCATGTTTATTTTTTTCATAATTGCCGTAAATTAATTCTCTTAACGATTGTGCTCGAACTTTTCTGTTTTGTTTCTTTGCCTTGAAACTTGAAAGGTACGCGCCCACATTCGATTCGGCTTACAATCACATAAATGCGGTACTTCGTGGACAACGTGAGACATAGTTGCCTGCTTGTGCATCCAGTTTATTTAGCCATACAACACTTTGAATCCCACACACAATTTCTTGCGAAACTTGGTAACACCGTTAGTGTAGCACTAAACATAAAACGAGTTGCACAAGCACTTACTGTTAGCGAATGCACAATAAGCCAAAGATGGAGGGCGCTTGTTGGATCGACAGCCGCAGTCACCTCATTTCAATGCAGAGTTAATGCAAAAACTAATCGTGCATTTAGAATTAAGTGTACTTAATTGTGTGCGAAGTGGTCATGATACAATTCATAGTTCGCCGCTGTGACTTTAATTATAATCATGCCATTTATTCGGCACGTGAAAGAGCATTGTTATTGTAGGCGTAACAATGCAGGTTCAAAAAAGTGGCACTGACGTGAAGTAGCCCAAAATAAAAGCATTATTCAATTCTCTACTCTAGATGTATCCAAAAAAAATAGCAATGACATTTGCAGAATTTTATTTCTTATGCAGAGTTCTCTTCGCACCAAACGATTTATTAGGAGAGAAAAGGGTAACAAATAAGATATATGAAGCAGGCCGAGAAAAGAAAAAAAGAGTTGTTTTCCAGGCCACATTCGTACGCTTCGTTGGTGGATGGATGATGAGCGATAATGAACGATGAATGGATGCAAGTACATCAAAAGTCGCCGCAGCTACGCATGTGAGGAGGGGAAGGGGTGGAAATGGACTTTGGGTGAACTTCAAGGTCAAACGCATTCACTAAGTTCTTCGGATCTGTCCGTAGTACGGCCGCTACAACAGGAAATTGCCAACAGCCCTGTGGGTATAGAATGCTTTCTTGTATATTTGTTTTACTAAATATAGAAGCTGGTGGTGCTTGTCACGCCATTATTTTTGTCAACTCGTCCTCATCAAGTGTGAGGCCCCCGGGACGGCTTAATGCGCTTCCACAGTAGAGTACCTAGTATTCTGAATTGTTAACTACTTGTTGTAAACATATAGTAATGCATGTCAGTATTTATTACCTACGATGACTTTTCCTGGTACTCACAAGACAGATCAGTTACACAAAAGAAATGAAGGGGGTGTACGCAAGACATCACATGAAGTTTGAGAGATATACAAATGATGCTATAGGGCATGTTGTATGTCGCACTCGCTCTAAATGCGTACGCCTGTGAATGTTTTTCTAGCAAACACTTCCCAATGAAGTTCTCAACTTACGGCTTTAAGTTCGCGTGCATTCAGGACAATGAAGACTCCGAAGAGGAAGAAGCGACGGAGTTCAATAGCAGCTTCCCTCTTCTCTGGCTTCGACGCCTTCGAGCGTGGCACGCCTTGCCACCCCTGGTGCAAGCCCTGCTTCCGTTCATGGCCACACTCGAGCAAGGGACAACCGTCGGACTACTTTCGGATTCCCTACTACGACGAGCGCGCCCTGCCGGCCTACAACTTCGCCAGCCTCGGACAGGTGCGTGGCTTTACTTGTGAAACATTTGCGATGTTTCGTGTCTGTTCATTGATTGATGACGTTTCGCAGTTCAGTGGCTCTCGGCAATATCGATTCACCGTTCACACGAGGGCCCTGCGCTTAATCTTGCCACAAATAGCCTGCAATACAATATTGGTATTTGATTACTCGCCGCTGTCATTCCCAATATCAATGAAACTTTAGTGCCCACCGTGACTATGAAATGGCAGAAAAAAAGACATCTTTTTCAGAGTATGTGCACGCGTAAGAATTTTTGCAGAAGGGTACGTCGTTTATTCTAATCACTTTGCAAGACGTACATTCGTATTTCACAAAAAAAACATGCAAAATTTGAGATCTAAGGGCCAATTATCAATTTTTTCATTCGCCATTATTCATTATATTAGAGTAATAATGCTGAAATTAGCAAGGCAAACAGCGTAAATCTGCAGAGCTTGTAGTATGCCTACTGCAGTGTCTTTCGTTAAAATAGCAAGTAATTCTATGATAATCTTCAATTTGTGTGGTGGGCACATGCTAGAACCTATTGATTAAATAGAGCAGGACATGAGAAAGATTGGAGGGCACAGATACCGTCCTTGTGTCCTCTCGTTTTCACGTTGTTCTGCGCTGTCTCATCGTTAAATGTACCGCAATGGGGCATTTAAAGATACTGTTGCCGTTGCACTAAGACTCGTGCCAAAAGATGGATGAAAAGTTCTTTATTGAAAATGAAAAACAAGGAGGTGCAAACCCTCTGTCTATAAAGACGACCGACAGTAAAAATGAATTGCTTTTAGCAGGCTACAGCCGGGATCATCCAGCGGCTGGTTATTTTTTCATCCACTTTTCTTTCTTTTTATTTACATTCCATTGGTTTTAATAACTTCCCCTGTACATTCCTTGGCATTACTGTCTGTTAGATCTCATTAATATTGTGTCAAAACACGGAAAAACGAGCCCTTAGGTATATACTTCTTTCTCTTATATATATATATATATATATATATATATATATATATATATATATATATATATATATATATATATATATATATATATATATATATATATATATATATATATATATATATACATATATATATATATATATATATATATATATATATATATATATATATATATATATATATATATATATATATATATATATAAATTGTTAAGCGGTTTATTGACGGACACTCAGCGATGGTTCACGACAGCGACAGTCAATGCGGGGATCGACTCTCTGCACGAGCTGCTCTTCTTCTTAAGAAAAGGGCGACCCACTAGAAGGCGCTGAAGAGGATGACCCACTGTTCAAAGGCTTTACCACAACTACCCCGGGTACGAACAGGGAGCCGCCTGGCGACCTAACAGCTGGTTACAATGAGCGGGTCATGGTAGGCCTTGAGGCGTTCCACGTTAACAATGTCGCGTCCTCGACGACGCATGTCCGAAGATTTTTCGATGGGTTCAATCAAGTAGTTGACTGGGGAAGTGCATTTGACGACACGGTAGGGGCCTTCATATTTAGGCAATAGTTTTGAAGATAGGCCAGTTGCAGTAGTAGGGATCGAGAGCCAGACGAGCGCTCCAGGGAGGAATGTGGGTGCAGTAGTACTGGCGTCAGCGCGAATGCTTTTCTGCCGCTCTTGATCATGCGCAGTAAAGGTCTTTGCAAGCTCTCGACATTCTTCAGCAAGCTTGGCTGTAGCAGAAATAGGTGCCCACTCAGACGGATCTGGCCTGTACGGAAGTATCGTGTCGATGGTGTGTGACGGGTGCCTTCCATATAATAAAAAGAAAGGTGAAAAGCCAGTAGTGCTCTGAGGGGCGGTATTATATGCGTAGGTGACGAAGGGTAGAATGGAATCCCAATTTGTGTGATCGGCGGCGACGTATTTGGAGAGCATGTCGCCCAGCGTACGGTTGAAGCGTTCTGTGAGGCCATTCGTCTGCGGGTGGTAAGCAGCAGTTTTGCGGTGAACAACGTTGCACTCTTTGAGAATGGCTTGAACGACTTCAGACAGGAAGACACGGCCTCGGTCACTGAGCAGTTCCTGGGGTGGGCCGTGTCGCAGAATGAATCGTTGGAGCAGAAAGGAAGCCACATCGCTCGCTGTAGCCGCGGGAAGAGCGGCCGTTTCGGCGTATCGCGTGAGGCATGGTCCACAGCAACAATGGCCCAGCGGTTACCAGCCGACGTTAGTGGAAGTGGCCCATACAAATCGATGCCAACACGCCCAAACGGCCTGGCAGGGCAAGGTAGAGGTTGCAGACCTACCGGCGACAGGTGCGTTGAAGTTTTGCGGCGCTGACATTCTATGCAGGAGCGAACGAATTTCTGCACGTAGCGGTACATGCCGCGCCAAAAGTACCGTTGGCGAATGCGGTGGTAAGTCTTCGATACCCCGGAGTGCGCACACTGCGGATCAGAATGAAAGAATTCGCATATGTCAGAGCGCAGACTGCGAGGTATGACTAGTAGCCACTGGCGGCCGTCACCGTTGTAATTGCGTCGATGGAGGAGGTCGTCGCGAATGGCGAAATGGTGGGCTTGACGACGCAACGCGCGAGTGGATGGAGTGGATGGATCAGTCAGCAAGTCTATCAGTGAGGCAATCCATTGATCCTTGCGCTGTTCAGTAGCAATAGCATGAATACTAATCGAAGAAATGGCAAGGTGAGACACTGAGTTGTTGGCATTGTCGTCAGGCAAGGGAGAGCGCGACAGGGCGTCGGCGTCAGCATGTTGCCTTCCGTTGCGGTACAGCACGCGGATGTCATAGTCTTGCAGGCGAAGTGCCCACCGGGCGAGACGGCCTGAGGGATCTTTCAATGACGACAACCAGCATAGTGCGTGGTGGTCGGTGACGACATCAAATGGGCGACCATACAAATAAGGTCGGAACTTTGCAAGGGCCCAGACGATTGCCAAACATTCTTTCTCGGTGACTGTGTAATTAGTCTCGGCTTTAGTAAGCGTACGGCTCGCGTACGCCACGACATATTCCGGGAACCCTGGTTTGCGCTGCGCAAGGACAGCGCCGAGGCCGACACCACTGTTCAAAGGCTTTACCACAATATATATATATATATATATATATATATATATATATATATATATATATATATATATATATATATATATATATATATATATAAATAAGCGCTCGCATTTTCATGTGATAATTTGTCATACGAAACCCTTGTTCAATAGCATAAAAAAGAGACAATCATTTTTAAGCAGGATGCACTGGGATAAGACACATATGTTTGTCATGCATGTAATAATAATATTACACGCGACGCTTTTTGTGCATTACCTCAGAACTTCCCGCGTGAATGCAATTATGTTGATGGCGGCTTCCTCAGCAGTAAATATTTTTATCATTCAATTAAATTTTTACTGACTAAAATAACTCGCAATGAACTCAGGTTTTAAATGCGAAGCAATGCTTGAGGAACCAAACGTATTCTGAGCCTTTATATCTATTATCTACCTACCTGGCCAGCTACGTCTTGGTGCTCTCGTAGTTGCGGGGCAAGTTTACAAGCTTAGCAAGTCCACTGCTTTATTCATCGCCATTGCAAATTGCAAGTTGCGCCGCCATCGCTCTAAGTTGCCAAATCAAGGCTGATCAGGTTTATTGGAGTGGAAACCTTTTTTTTTTTTGCGCTTCCAGTACGGCAAAACTCAAACATTTAGAAAGATTTGTCGAAATCATCGGCTCACAACAGTTTCAACAGAGCAGCGGTGATTCTAATTTTTTCATATGAAAGAAAAATGATCTTCTTGAAGAAGTGGATGCTTTGACCAGTCCATAAAAAAGTTTGTCCGTTCCCATCCATAAGTGCGTCGGCCAGTCGCAGCAGAATAAAAACACGAACAGTTGAAGTAATATTATAGGGCCCCTGTTCAGTTCAGCGCTAGTCTGCTCTGCACTACAGCAGAGAGTGGAAAGTGTTACAAAGGGCCTTCAAGGAACATATTCACTGCTGAAATGTTAGAAAAGTATCACTATAATGTAACATTTCCTCGTAATATTTTCGATTTCTCGTAACAATATAATAGAGTGATTAGTGTGCTGAAAGAAAATTTTCTCTTTGTTGTTTTCCCCAGCGTGCAGCCGACAGTGACCACTGTCGAAAGTGGGGGAAAGGGGGGGGGGCTTAGCTTTCCTAGCTTTTCTCAGTGGCGCCCCCGGCTGATACGCCTATGAAGCTTACAGTGTCTTTTTAAGGCAGCTGCCGTAAAAAAATGTAATTTATGCTTACCTAGCCACCACAACATTTGTCATAGGTTTCTCGACACCAGTATGTTCATTTAGAGCAACAATCGCAAAATTTTAAAAATTCGTGTCAGTAGTCCATCAAGCGCTTTCTCTATCCTTTCGTCCTGCCAAGCTCGCTGGAAGTAGCACAAAGAAATGGCGAGAGAAAATAGTTACATCAGGTCGCGTCATGGCCCTTTGTTTGGGTGATGAAACATGATCATTCTCTCCTGCTGTGATTAGTATACGCGGGATAATGTGTCATGTGATCACTGTGTAATGTGACAACGTTACGGGACACGGTGCAAACGCATGTGTGCACCCTATATGGCAAGAAGTACATATGATTCAAACGCCACAATTTGCTTTGTCGGCAGTTGGCCAATAGCGTACGTGCTTTCTGTTATTTGACGGCAGCCGGCTGCTACCTCGTTCACCGAATAGATTGACAATAGCCCTCTTTATAAAGGGCGTGCCTAAAAAAATAGTAATTCCGAACTTCACTTTAAAGTCTCCTGGCCGGGCACGAAGTCGAGATTTGGCTGAGGTATTCATAACCCTGTCTGCTCTCGGTGGGATACGGTTTCTGACCAAATAAAACAGGTGTTCATTAACACTGTAGTCAGGTAATCTACAATAAAAACCTCCTTCAGGTTAAAGCCAATGTGTCTGCACATTTAGAGCAAATTCATGATTTAGAGCCCAGTTGTAGCACCTGACAGTACACCGGTCATGTACAGTGTCAATTTCTATGGAAGGGAACACGAGAGCGCGAAGTCTGCGCTCTCTGGTGGCTGCTAGCAGCGCGTTCAAGCGACAGCAAAAGCAACCACAGCCTCTTTTCGCGTCACCTGGGGGCGAGAAAAACAAGCAGCCATTGGTGATACGAAACCAGAGGCAAGATTGCAGCCCCCTCACCCTGCCAGGCGATTACTGGCCTCTTGCATGATTGTCTTGAAGAAGGAGGAGGTTACAGTCTTGCTGCTGGTTTCATATCAGTGTGCCCAGTGACTGCTTGATTTCTCGCCCTAAGATGGCGTGAAAAGAGGCCATGGTTGCTTTGACTCCCGCTTGAACGCGCTGCCAGCAGCCGCCGGAGCTCGCAGGCCTCGTGCTCCCGTGCTCCCTTTCATGAAAATTGTCGCTGTACCTTTGAGTTTTCATCTAACTGTGCTTCCAGCTCTGCCAATACCCGGAAAAGTAATTTCTTTTCATTTTGTAACTGAGGCAGCAGTTGAGCGTGATTTGACAACGTCGCACTATCCTTTAGGTGGTTGCTCCAGCTCTTCTTCGACACGCAGAAGAGTTGCGACGCAAGGACCCAGCCACGAACGAACGCTGGCAGCGTTTCTGGGGAGCGACGGGTGCAATAACTCATGGCGCCACATACTGCCTCGTCAGTAGCCGAAAACAGGTTGGACCACATTTATTCAGCTGTAGGTCCGTTCGATTCACCTGCACCGGTAGGAACCGGTTCACGGCTGTGCACGCGAAGTTCAGAAATTGTGCAGCGTGAGTTCAGCGGTGCAGGCACAGCACGACACCCGAAACAAATGACGATGTGCCGACAAGGTGTTGGCCTTATTTCTTTTCGGTTAATTTACACCATTCAGCAAACACTGACCTATGGCGAAACGCACATGCGGACAATTTATGTGTCGCAAATATCTTGGCAAAACACACCGCATTTGTAGAGGCGGGTACGGCGCCTAAGCCACCTACGTCTTAAGTGCTGCGTGTCTGCTCAGCTGCACGCGCGCCTGCACCAAGCCGGCACCGTCAGCGAAGGAGGTGCAGGAAAATCGTGAACCGGTGCTGCACCTCTTCTGCACCTTTCGAAACAAATGGGAGGGTTCAGCGGTCGTCAATGCTGCACCGCTGAAACAAATGGCAAGGTGCAGCACCTCGTGAACTGGTTCACGTGGTGCAAGCGAATCGAACGGACCTTCTGCTTTCAGCCGAGCTATGCATTCTCTCGTGGTTAGTTTTTACTGTGAAAGAAGTTGCGAATTCCAAGTTGCGAATTCTTTACTGGACGCAGTCGATGTAGTTGTATGATTGCAAGTAGGTGTTCGCGTTTTACGTATGGCGTAGCTTTAATGAAGTTAAGTATAGTCGCTGGCAAGCCAAAAATAAAGAAAGTAAATTGTGCCACTATCCATTTATACTATGCGCGTCCTATACTAGAGCTGCCCTTTGCTGTTCCGTAAAGCTTCGGACAAACCAATAAATAATGCAACTATTACCCGCCCATACACAGCAACATTTTCGATGGTCGTCATTCGATGCAGTTGAAGCTTGCGATTGGGCCGCGTTTGACGTACACCGAAGCGGCAGCAGTGCGGTATGTTTTGCAACGCTCTATCACGTTGTGTCATTTCCACAGTGTGAAAATCAGCAAGGTGGAAATATAAAAAAGAAGGGCATTGTGGTCTCGCGGGCAGTGCCTATAATTATTATTAGGATGTCGATAATTGATTGATATGTGAGGTTTAACGTCCCGAAACCACCAAATGATTTTAAGAGAAGCCGTTGTAAAGGACACTGGAAATTTCGACCACCTGGGGTTCTTTAACGTGCACCCAAATCCGAGCACACGGGCCTACAGCATTTTCGCCTGCATTGAAAATACAGCCACCGCAGCCGGGATTCGATGCCGCGACCTGCGGGTCAGCAGCAGAGCACCTTAGCCACTAGACCACCGCGGCAGGGCTATTCTTAGGATGTCGCCAAATGTAGAGAAAAGTTATGACCGTGAAGGCATTTATCATCTAAACTACTTCAACTAAACTCAACTAAAAAATAACGGATAAACGTTACCAAGCAGCAAGCTTAACACCAAGTAAAAAGCTTTATAACCTTATTAAAATCAGCGTATTCTGTCTATGCCACTTTTGTTCTATTAGTGTCTTTGTGAGGAAGGTCTAGTAGGTATGCACAGTAAAGGAAGGAAGAGGATGCTTATGAGGATCAAGAAGATGCATCACATTCGCTGAAAAAACTTGTAGCTTAAGCATCCAGCAGAGCCCGAGCTGAATAAGCAGGGCCTCGTAGCCGAGGGAACCAAGCAGGGCAGACCAACGAGGGAAGGCGGTGCGACAGTGTGTGACGTAGGACTCTAAAGTCCCCGTATACATGAGCGAAGGGTTCAAGCACTAGCGCGGTGACTTACTGCTTGAAAAAGTGTGGCTGGTACGTGAGGAACATGAAGATTCATTCTGTGAGAAATATTGGCTTCGGGGATATATAGCCAGGGTCGTAATGGGAGCAGATCTACCTGAGATCTATTGTTAAGCCCTGATAGTATTGTTTAGCACATCATTCCTTCTTCTAATAAGGAATAGACGATAAATATAAGACTTTTCTTCAAGGTGCCTAACTAACGAGGATTTTTTTAGCTTCGCTATTAGATCTGGGTGCCTTACTCGAGTAACTTTCATCAATCTAAGCACAGGACGACAGCAAACGTTGAAGTTCTGTCGGACGAGGCATGATGCGAATGTCACCACAGATGTCTACCTCAACTGCGCGTTTTGGGAAAAGGGTCAAGAAAGATGAAAATAGGTTTGATCATGACTACGCTGAAGGGTTGGCCCTTCAACTTTGCTGTGATTTTAACCTTAGATGTGGAACGGTAGTCTGCATGTTCAACCCGGACCGCCGTCTGCCTCTCCGAGAACGCACCTCCAGGTTTCATTGGTCACAGAGTGGATGTTATATCTGGCAGAACACACCATTTCCGCAGCCCTACAGCGTAGAACACAGCTTGGCGAGAGGGAATGTTTTGTGATCACTTGCCAAGCAGCGTCTGTCCCTTTTGATTCGCCACTTAGCCTCGCAGCCCCACCTGTCGTTTTAGATGCGGAGCATCTTATACTCGCGCCTTGTAGTGCGCCGTCCGCGCCGTCCGCGCCGTCCGCACCGCTTCTCGAACATTCGACAGCTGACGCGCGCGCATGCGCCGTCGCGCCGTCGCCCACTCTTCCACCATCTGTGCATCCCTTCCTCCTCTACACACCGCGCGCGCTTCACTCCTCCACCATCTGTGCACCCTTCCTCCTCTACACACCGCGTTCGACATCTACAATTCTCCTGATTCTCCAGTGGACGCGCATGTGGCGTCGCGCTTCGAGAACATTCAACAGCTGACAGTGCATGCGCCGTCGTGCTGTATATATACTCAAGGTCGGCCCTCGCTCGCTCAGTTGCCGCTCGTCGGTTGGTTTGTACGGCGCGTCGACGTCCAAGGTCGCGGTGAAATGAATTCCAACGAATCCACAAACACAATGATCGACGTCCCTTCGACCAGCGCCGCCCTTTCGCATACGTGTGTACGTGTTCACTCATTTAACACCCCCTCCTACAACCACGTTAACCAATTTAGCCATCGACCCAAGTAAGTCGCAATTTAACTCCCCATTTCACAACCACGTTAACCAATTTAGCCATCGACCCAAGTAAGTCGCACTTTAACACCCCGTTAACCAATTATATGGTCCGCATCCTCCTCAGTGTTCCCCCGAGGGAAGCTGCGGGCAATTTTTTTACTCGCTAAGCGTTTCGGACGCTAAACTTCGGCCGACGTCTCCGTGTCTCTGTAAGAGACTTACCATCTTCATAGTGGGGCTTGGTATTCGAAACAAAGATTATCGCAGAGCTCCTACATTGCGGGTAATATCCTAAGTTATTGACCGTTGATAAAAATGAAAGGGCGGTAAAAAGATTTCAAAACGAAGCAAGAGTTGTTTCTGGGAAACATAGAACCTCTTGAGAACCCAGAAACTCGAGTATGTGGTGGAACTGACATACCTAGAGATGAATTATATTATTAGGTGTTATATTGTTATATCGTTATATGTATCAAGTGTATCTTTAAATATGTTCTTTACAACGAACGGATGCACTAACATCACAAAACGAATGTACGCAATTGCATTACACTAAAATAATGTTATGAATGATTCATTGTCTATGATTGAACACCATTAACACATAAGATATAACTTTAAATGATATGAGGCTCAATATCGCGAACGTTTTTGTGATGTTTTCAATCCATATTCGTATTTATTATGACCACCGCGGCAGGGCTATTCTTAGGATGTCGCAAAATACAGAGGAAAATTATGACCGTGAAGGCATTTATCATCTAAACAATTTCAACTGAATCCAACTAAAAAAAACGGATAAATGATACCAGACAGCAAGTTTCTTAACACCAACGAAAAAGCTCTATAACCTTATTAAAATCAGCGTAATCTGTCTATGCCATTTTTGTTCTATAAGTGTCTTTGTGAGGAAGGTCTAGTCGGTATGCACGGTAAAGGAAAGAAGAGGATGCTTATGAGGATCAAGAGGATGCATCACATCCGCTGAAAAACTTGTAGCTTAAGCATCCAGCAGAGCCCGAGCTGAATAAACAGGGTCATCGTCGCCAAGGGAACCCAGCAGGGCAGGTCAATCAGGGAAGTCGGTGCAGCAGTGTGTGACGTAGGACTCTAAAGTCCCCGTATACATGAGCGAAGGGTTCAAGCACTAGCGCGGTGACTTACTGCTTGAAAAAGTGTGGCTGGTACGTGGGAACATGAAGATTCATTCTGTGAGAAATATTGGCTTCGGGGATATATAGCCAGGGTCGTAATGGGAGCAGATCTACCTGAGATCTATTGTTAAGCCCTGATAGTATTGTTAGACATCATTCCTTCTTCTAATAAGGAATAGACGATAAATATAAGACTTTTCTTCAAGGTGCCTAACTAACGAGGATTTTTTTTAGCTTCGCTATTAGATCTGGGTGCCTTACTCGAGTAACTTTCATCAATCTAAGCACAGGACGACAGCAAACGTTGAAGTTCTGTCGGACGAGGCATGATGCGAATGTCACCACAGATGTCTACCTCAACTGCGCGTTTTGGGAAAAGGGTCAAGAAAGATGAAAATAGGTTTGATCATGACTACGCTGAAGGGTTGGCCCTTCAACTTTGCTGTGATTTTAACCTTAGATGTGGAACGGTAGTCCTGCATGTTCAACCCGGACCGCCCGTCTGGCCTCTCGAGAACGCACCTCCAGGTTTCAATTGGTCACAGAGTGGATGTTATATCTGGCAGAACACACCATTTCCGCAGCCCTACAGCGTAGAACACAGCTTGGCGAGAGGGAATGTTTTGTGATCACTTGCCAAGCAGCGTCTGTCCCTTTTGATTCGCCACTTAGCCTCGCAGCCCCACCTGTCGTTTTAGATGCGGAGCATCTTATACTCGCGCCTTGTAGTGCGCCGTCCGCGCCGTCCGCGCCGTCCGCACCGCTTCTCGAACATTCGACAGCTGACGCGCGCGCATGCGCCGTCGCGCCGTCGCCCACTCTTCCACCATCTGTGCATCCCTTCCTCCTCTACACACCGCGCGCGCTTCACTCCTCCACCATCTGTGCACCCTTCCTCCTCTACACACCGCGTTCGACATCTACAATTCTCCTGATTCTCCAGTGGACGCGCATGTGGCGTCGCGCTTCGAGAACATTCAACAGCTGACAGTGCATGCGCCGTCGTGCTGTATATATACTCAAGGTCGGCCCTCGCTCGCTCAGTTGCCGCTCGTCGGTTGGTTTGTACGGCGCGTCGACGTCCAAGGTCGCGGTGAAATGAATTCCAACGAATCCACAAACACAATGATCGACGTCCCTTCGACCAGCGCCGCCCTTTCGCATACGTGTGTACGTGTTCACTCATTTAACACCCCCTCCTACAACCACGTTAACCAATTTAGCCATCGACCCAAGTAAGTCGCAATTTAACTCCCCATTTCACAACCACGTTAACCAATTTAGCCATCGACCCAAGTAAGTCGCACTTTAACACCCCGTTAACCAATTATATGGTCCGCATCCTCCTCAGTGTTCCCCCGAGGGAAGCTGCGGGCAATTTTTTTACTCGCTAAGCGTTTCGGACGCTAAACTTCGGCCGACGTCTCCGTGTCTCTGTAAGAGACTTACCATCTTCATAGTGGGGCTTGGTATTCGAAACAAAGATTATCGCAGAGCTCCTACATTGCGGGTAATATCCTAAGTTATTGACCGTTGATAAAAATGAAAGGGCGGTAAAAAGATTTCAAAACGAAGCAAGAGTTGTTTCTGGGAAACATAGAACCTCTTGAGAACCCAGAAACTCGAGTATGTGGTGGAACTGACATACCTAGAGATGAATTATATTATTAGGTGTTATATTGTTATATCGTTATATGTATCAGTATTTTTTAACTTCTAAAAGCCAATTCTATGCGCTTGCTGTGATATTCAATACACTGCACTTAAGTGTGGTATATCTCACTTCGCTCTAAGCTTTGTACAGGGGGCCCGAATCTTCGTCGATTGCCAACTGCCACCTCTTGCTAGGGCCTTCTTTTAATTTTTATTAAAAAAATTCTAACTCAACTTCCGTTGTATTCCTTCTCTTTTCTCGAACAGAACGACACTCCACGGCTAGAGACCGCGAACGGAACCGCGACTCCAAACGGATCCTTCAGAGCCCACGGCTTGGCCTTGAAGTTGAGCTACCTGGCCTTCTTGATGTCACGTGGCACGAGCACCGGCGTGACGACGAAGCTCGGACAGCGGCTTCCGGGCATTCGTCTGTCTCGAGAACAACTCTTTCTGGTGATGCACTGCGCCCTAAGCTGTACGGCGGGAGGCGGTCCCGGCAGCACCTCCCGACAAGCGGCGGCCCGACAAAAGTGCGTTGTGGACTACGCAACGACCCTGGAACGCTTCGCCGACGGGCCGTGCACGAATGCTTCGAGAGTGAATAGCCTGGATAAGTGTAGCTACGTGTAGGCTGCTAATAAAAATTGCTCAGAATTTCAGGTTACGTTGCGTTCCCTTATGCCTACATTCAGCCTCAGTGGATGCGCTGTTGCCTGTATAGCGTAGAACCAGCCCTCACACGAAAATTTCCAAAAGAATATATATATATATATATATGCCTACAAGCATATATATTTATCCTTGTTGACAACGCTCCCATTGTGCCATTGTCACAGAACGAGCGCGTAAAGTGGGCGCGCCGCCAAATTGTCGCGACGAAACGCCGGAGTGGCGCCGCGTGGTCAAAACAAAAAGAAAACAAACATCTAAAGGCTCCCCGGGGCGCGCGCTCTCCCGTCGGAAGCGTGGCTTCGCCGACGAACCTCCTCACCCCACATCGGCGGCCGAGATAGCCCGCGAAAGTTCTAGAACGAAAGGGGCGTGGTCATACCGAGTTGAGTCATCGGCCGCGGAGGGCATTCCAACCGTCTCGCCCTCTTCCCAGCCTTCGCTGCGTATCGCGCCGACGAAATGACGAGAACCGTCTGGAATGTCGCGCGCAAGGTATTTAACCGAGCAGCCGAGATGAGAGATCAGGAGAAGACGGAGTTAGCGCCAGAGCGCGTAGGGATTCCGCCGTGTAGTCGGCGAAGGTTTTGTCGGTAGCGACAAAGCAGGAAAAGAAGAGGATTTCCACCTGCGGGGTGAAGGCTCGAGCTACAGGCAAGAGCGTGTGTTTACCGCTATCGAGTGAAGACGCGTGGCAACAGCTGCGTGCGTGAAGCCGACGTGTTCGGGCGAAGAAGTTTGAAGCTTGGAGAGTGGCCAATTGAAGGCGCGAGGTTTCCTGGAAGAGAAAATTCGAGGGCGTGGAACGACAACAACGCTGGACTTTGCGTGAGTGATTCTCGGAAGAGTATCATTCAGACTTTTGTTCCAAGAACTTTGGACTGGATAGGTTTCTGTCTCTTTAGTCTTTAAGTGTCTTGGTTGTTCAATGCATGCGACTGCATTGTAGAGCGTATCGTTGTCTGTGTCCGTTGTTTTGAGTGTGGCTGATTGCACTGTGTAGTACGTTGTTTGATTGGTGACGTATTGTATGTAACTATTGTGGAGTGTGCATTCTTGTGTATTGTTTTCGATCTGCCATTTTTGAGAATATAATATTCGTTTTGTTTATCAACTCTCGGCTCTGACTTGTTCTTTGGGCCACAGCCGGCGTCCGCTGGCGCGCCAAAAAGGACCACTTCTAAATTGTCCACGCTTTCGTGGTGCGGTTCGGGGGGCCGATACTTCGGCCCTTGGAATTAGCCCGGCGATCGCCTCCCTAATTAACGGGACCTGTGTGTGACAGCCATATCCCATACCTTCACGAAGACTAACTGGCACATTGAATTATTACTCCCGCTATATATATATATATATATATATATATATATATATATATATATATATATATATATATATATATATATATAGTCAAGTAGATCTTCCGTGAGCGGTCACAACGTGGTTTATTTCGACGTTTCGGCCTAGAGTTTGGCCTTCGTCAGGATCCTGATGAAGGCCAGCCTCTGGGCTCAAACGTCGAAATAAACCACGTTGTAACCGCTCACGGAGGATCTACTTGACTATATGCAATATGCAACGCTACGGCCACTCAACCACCATGCCTGCCTCTATATATATATATATATATATACATATATATATATATATATATATATATATATATATATATATATATATATATATATAAATACACACGTCCTGTATACAAGCTTCACAATATACAACAAGTAGCATCGCAGTAATTATTATTGCGCAGTAAAAGCGTACATTGCATTCCAGGCATGAGAAGATGTGATTACCATGACGACTTCGTGGTTTGAAGCCGGCCACCCATTACGAAAGGCGCACACATGACTTCGCGTATTTCCTTAAGACCTTGTAGTGGGTGCCCAGCACGTTCGAAAAGATGTCACGTGCATAGTTGCTCGTGGTTTAAATCATGCTACCCATTACATAGAACACAGCTACATGCGAAAGCGTCACTGATACAAGCCACTTTAAACTTTATCGATTACATTGTAGTGAAGCAGAACTTAAAATCCTCGAGTAACGGAATACAATGAAAAGTATTGATTTGTGGAGTTTAACGTCCCAAAACCACCATTTCATTATGAGAGACGCCGTACTGGAGGGCTCCGGAAATTCTGACCACCTGGGGTTCCTTAACGTGCACTCAAATCTGAGCACACGGGCCTCCAACAACAATGAAAAGTATGCACTAAGTAGTTGAAGCACGCAATAAGAACAGGATACCGGTACCATGCACGCTAAACTCTCAAAGGCAAAGCTATAGGATCCCCCAGTTTTGTTTTTCTGGAAAAAATTATTTTCAACAAATAATTTCAATCTTATCTTTGTTTTTCCGTGACTTTTCTTATATATAATTCAAGTATTTTCAAGAATGAGAGAAATCATTGCATGCCCAGTTCTTTAGGCCTTCTGCGCTATAGTTGCGGCCGTTTGTTGGAGGCTTATTTTTGTGATGATTCTTTTATTGCTAGCCTGGTAGCATCTCACAACTCTGCAAGGAAGGCAACGTGGATTAATATGATTGCGTAGGTTTAGTTATATAAGCTCTTGATCTGGTTACGTGATACAAACATACCTCTAAACTGCGCCACTGCACCCGGGGCCTTATTTCTACATACCGTAGAAAAAAAAGCCGACCTTGGGCAAAGGTATACGAAAATAAACCTACGAAAGAACCGTTGATAGTAGTTGAACTGTTAGCTAAACATTGACAGAAGAAGAAAATGACGAGGCTTGGCACACGTTCTTTTCGAGCAGTCAGCGGGTGACATTTTTGACGTCTAAGGCTTTGCTCTGAGAGATAAGGCCTCTCGTCTTCGCAAGGCTTCTAGGCACACCGACTTTATACTCGCTGTCGCGACCTGTCTCACGACTTCCTCCCATTCTTCCGGCCAACTGTGCTTCATAAACCATGGGGGATCAAGAACAAGGTGAGCCATCGCTTGTTATCGTCCGTAGGGCAATTAGGGTTACTTCAAAAGGGTCCGTTTGTCCTAAGCAGTCTGAATTGTATTACACTAAGCGCACGTATAAAACCTATTATGAGTTTATTAAGCACATCATAAGACAGGGTAAGCCGTAAATTTTGTCCTCTCCGTGCCACCTGTCGAGAGGGCAAAATATACCTAGTATGACTAGATATACTTTCCCGTATCTTGCTAGACCTAGTTATCCCTGTAATCGTGTTTGACTAAACGCGTGGACAGTATTCATTCTGAATCACTCATTACTTCATAGGTCATAATCATCCTTCATTTTTTTTAATCTTAGAGTTATCTCGTTAAAGACGGCTAGCAATATCTTATTTATTGTTCCATTTTACCAAGTATGTGCTAAGCTTGCGAGAATCAAAGCGTGTTCATTATTTATTCGTAATTATCCATCACTTCGTATGTCGTCAAAAATGCTTCGCTTTTTAAATATCAGTGTTGTCCCCCCTAAGACAACTAGGGATACTTCATAAGACCCGGTTAATTTAGCCCAGTTAGTCCTGTCAGATTAAGTGCATGAACGGCATTGGTTTGCCGAATTAATTGAACACTGCGCAATTCGTAGTTGTGCCTTCGTTTTTGTGAAATTAGTGTTATTACTTCTGGCATCACTGCAGTTACTTCACAGGGATCAACTTAAGCCTAATTCGTCCTACGTGAGTCAGTCCAAAGACGTAGCTTTTTTTGGCATTTGCTCGATTATAAGCCATGGCTATGCCTTCGCTTCTTTTTCTTTTAGCGTGATCCTATTCAGTTCGACGACTGGAGTATTCTTCGGCATTCTGTTAAGTTTATAGTCAGTCCCGGTTGCTTTAGATTTTACTATGAGGTAGCATTATTGTTTAGTGCACTTACATGAGAGGGAAAAAAGATTGCGTATGAATAATTAAAGTATAATGCTGTTTATGGCATTCTGCCCATGGTAAGTAACATGACATGGGGGGTATTACTAATCAAGGATTCAAGTGGTTCACCTTTTTTTTTATTTCTCATTAGATGTGGTCGACACAGTTTCAGTATGAAAGCCGACCTCGTAACGGAACAAGCTATTCGTTTCGGTGACTCCAATGAAGGTCGAGTTGGCCAGAAGTTGACCAGTCCCGGTCACAGTGCGAAAGTTTTAAGTGTGAATACACTTTATATGCGACCCCAAACCATCCACCACCGTCGGCGGCGTCCGCAGTCTTCTCTCTATCTTTAAAAGAAAGAGGACTTGGCGGGCCGCAGCGCGACGCTCTACCAAATAAGCCACGTACGCGACACTGATAGTCCCCCTCCCCCTTCGCTCGCTCCTCCGCTCTCCTCGCTCGCTGCAGCTGCGCACGCACCTTTCTCTCTCGCGCGCCCGCCTTCTCTCTCAGTCTCCCGTCGAGAGCGGGTCGTGCGATGGATGTCCCGGAGGCAACGCTACCATCTGGATATAAGGTGCGTTACTGACACCGATATTAGCGTCGCCAACGGATTTTAACTTTACTCCCCCTCATAGCATCACCCCGTGCATTCGCACTTAACCATGTACCCTCGGGGAAATGCTTGGGAGTTTTTTTGAGTTTGTTTTCGAGAAAAAGCCTCAATTAAAACTTGGCATGCAAGGTTGCCCTCATCCCCACCGGACTGGTGGACATTCCAAGTTTGGGAGGCCACAAGCCAAAGCTGCTGCCCGAGCCCACGGGACCAATGATTGATTGATTGGTTGATTAACAGATATGTAGGGTTTAACGTCCCAAAACACCATATGATTACGAGAGATGCCGTAGTGAAGGGCTCCGGAAACTTCGGCCACCTGGGGTTCTTTAACATGCACCCAAATCAAAGTTTGCTGTTCGTCTAGTTCCGAGCTATGCAGCTGGGTTGCCTGCCAGTCATGTTTGATAGCATAGACAGTTGATGTTAATTTTGGGTTCATTTAGCAGGCCCAGGCTATATGGTAAGGGTCGCTACCTTCACTACAGCACTGGTAGTGCACGAGAATTCGCCGCATTTCAGGCACTCCCACATATTACGAGGTGGAAACTATGCCATTGAATTTAGAGTAGGTCTACGATTTGGGTGCACCTTTAATGGCCTATATTCGTGATGTGAACTCATTCACACAAGGTGACGAGTTGTTTTTTTTTTTGCCTGTTTAAGCTATATACCCCAAGCATTCAGATCTCTATTTAAAACTTATGAAAATCTTCCCCCACGTTATAGCTGGCTTCACTACATTTTGTTTTCACATGAATTTCTCACGAAAAATGAGCCAGTCAAACCACTGTCCTTATTTCACTCCGTATGGGGATCAGGTTCACACAAACTGCAGTAGCTGACGTTGAACCAGCGTCGAGTGGAGTTAACAAAATGCAGAGTTTGCCTCTCCAAGTTGCAGAGAACGGACTTGCTCGGTCACTGAATGAACCGCCCCGCCGCGGTGGTCTAGTGGCTAAGGTACTCGGCTGCTGACCCGCAGGTCGCGGGTTCACATCCCGGCTGCGGCGGCTGCATTTCCGATGGAGGCGGAAATGTCGAGGCCCGTGTGCTCAGATTTGGGTGCACGTTAAAGAACCCCAGGTGGTCAAAATTTCCGGAGCACTCCACTACGGCGTCTCTCATAATCATATGGTGGTTTTGGGACGTTAAACACCACAAATCAATCATCAACTGAATGAACCGACTGAATATAAGAAAGAAATTATCAACTCGAATAGTCGCACAGAAACGCTGGTTCATTCTGTCCGCCATATGACGTCTTTGTTGGAGAATTACCACTCTTATTTGATAACACGCCCTCGCATTCAGAACTTTATTCGCAACTACTAAACCTTGCATTGTTTCAGGTTCTTCATTCTGCCTTTCGGAATTTAAAAGTCTGTAGTGGCAAAAAAAATTTCTCAACTGGTCTAATTTTATTTTTGTTTGTTTTTTCAAAAGGTCAAGAATCTGCCTCGGTAAGTACAATATGCACCGGTACAATGCTATCTTCTTTTTTTGTATGCTATGCGTCGATATGATGACCGTGATGATGCGATGGATGTAATATTGAAACAATAGCTCATGGAAATCTAACCAGTTTGCATGCCAGGGGAGAAAATTGTCCCTATACTTACGCGTGATTACCAACAACGATCGCTTGCTTATATCGCCTAGAGTTCCTAACTAAGATTCTCTAGATGTGTGATATCTGGGCAAATGAACATATGGGCAGTGCTGTAACTTTTGCGTCATAAGCAGGCCATCAGGCAGTCAGCATATAAGCGCAATCAAAAAGCGTGATTCCGTTGTCATAATGTTCAAGTGGAGAACAGTTATAAATGGAACCTTAAATAAGGGTTATATTACTGCTTTGATCTGTTGCTTATATAAGGTTCCATGAATAATGCTCTTTTTATTATCATAGTAGCCTACAGAATACTTATGTCGAACGCAAAGTTACATTACAAGAAACGTTTCTAAGCTATTTCCTGACACCGACAAGAGCTCTCTCCAGTGGTGCCCCATCCTCAGACTTTTGCAACCGTGTCAATCTTTCCTGTCTTCTTCTTACTTCCGTCGTTCGCTGTCCCTACTCCTCAGTCTCTCCTTCATCTCTCTCTATCTATTTACCTTTTAATCTTATCCTAACAATCCTTTCTCTACACCCCTCCCTCGTGCTCGAGCTACTGTTGAGGTGTCCTCCCCCTGAGAGACAGTTACGGGGCTCACTTTTATCTTTTTTTCACTTAAAATCACTTCCCCCTATGTTTTCTGGAAAATGTTATTCCTATTGGTTAGGTGAATGTATTGATTATATAAACCCATTATAGTTTGAACCAGAACACAAATGTTAGTGTGCGCTAACTAAACTTGGGCACGAGTCGTACCTTCCTTGTTTTAACCAGTTGTCCGTGGTATACACGATGCCACTTCAGATATTTACATGTCACAATACGGTGGGATTGACAGTAATCGCCCGACAACGCAGATCACACACCAGTGTAGTCACGCTTCTAAAACGAATTAACTGACGACGCAGGGCGAGGAACAGGAGTCTTCCGGCCACGAACCTGAACCTGCTGCCAACCAGCGGCAATCCACTGCAGCGCTTGCCAATGCTGAGCCGACGGCCCCAGCTGCGATTATCCCTAACACGTAAGCTAGTGATCTGTTTGCTTTTGTGCGCACTTGCCGAAGGCCAAAGAAATGGACATTCTACGCCACCACGTTGGTCTAGTAGCTAAGGCACTCGGCTGCTGATCCGCAGGTCGCAGGATCAAATCCCGGCCGTGGCGGCCGCAATTTCGACGGAGGCAAAAATGCTGTTGGCCCGTGTGCTTCTGGTGTACTTTATAGAACTCATGTGGTCCGAAATTTCCGGAGCACTTCACTACGGTGTCTATCACAATAATGTCGTGATTTTGGGACTTTGAACCCTAGCAATTATTACAAAAGGACGTTCTTGCATGCAGCGTGGAAAGGTGGGCGCAACATGGTAAGAGATTATTATGATCTAACTGCGCGATAGGACGAGACGCGACTAAAGGAAATACAAACAAAAACAAACATGTGCATACTAACAACTCATGCACATCTGTTCTCATGCGCATCTTGTTTTTTGTGTTTATGTTTTTATGGCCTGCCACGTGCCTTTTTGATAGCTTTATAACTGGTACATCGATAACTTTTTAAGGAGGTATAAGCTTGGGCACCCGAATTTTCATGAGCATCATTGTACTCATATGCAATCGCACGTTAAAGATACCGAGAAAAGTGATAGTGCCCCCCCCCCCCCCCCATTCACCCACTGGCCCTATCGCTTGTTTTCAAATAACCAAAAGGTCACTCTAAAGATCAGGTATAGAACTACCGAAATGACGCTAGAAGAAACGTCACTTAAAAAGCAATACGTGTTGTTGACGATCGCGGCGAACAGAGAGTCGGCTGTCGGGGATCTGCCAAGTGGTACAGCACGTCAACTTTGATACAGGTATTGTTGAAGATTCCAGCGTTATCACTCGTAGCCGCGTAAACTCAGCACTGTTCGCGTCCTGCGCCAAACTTTATATAGTGACTTCTAGTTATCGTGACGCTTCAGAAACACTGCTGGGAAGCCCACGCCAAGTGTTGCTTAGTTTTTTGCAGGTTAAACCTGAATGCATCAGAAGAAAACACGTTTGGCAACATATAGGTTTTGGTGCGTAAATGCCTGCAATTATATTTACTGTTACAGTTAAGATAAACGTAATCTGCTCAGCATGAGTCAAGTGGCGGAACAAAGATTAAGAGAACCCACAACTTCGGCAAAATCTGAAGAAGATGCCAGTGTTACAGTGATTGATAGCTGTTGCTACGAGACATTAGCCAATTGGTAACTATCCTGAGTGGTCGTATAAGCCAACACCGATAAGCATTACGCAAGATTTAGTGGGAATTAGTCATAGTTCTAGCAAATGTTGCCACAGCAGGCAGTATCCATGCGAAAACAGTAGGCATAGTCAATGCAGTCTTCTACGCGAGACTAGTCGACCTCGTTCAGATATTATTGCAATCACACGACGGTAAATAAAGTGGGCGATATTGATAGATACCTGGGGTTTAACGTCCGAAAACCACCATATGATTATGAGAGACGCCGTAGTGGAGGGCTCCGGCAATTTCGACCACCTGGGGTTCTTTAACGTGCACCGAAATCTGAGCACACGGGCCTACAACATTCCCGCCTCCATCGGAAATGCAGCCGCCGCAGCCGGGATTCGATCCCGCGACCGACAACTCTTCACACGATCTACATTTTCACAACAGCGAGGTTGAGGTTCGGCTTAAAGCTTTGCATAAAAATATGTCGACGTTATTTTGCCATCCCACAGCAATGCTTCCTGAATGCACTTGTCAACTGACAATCTCCTAAACATGTCTTTCCGGATCGTTACTCAAGTGGTCTGTTTTTTTCATTCGACTTCACCAAACGGCATTGTGTGTGGTCTTAGTTGTCCATTTGATATCATGCAACGGTAAACGCACGACAGTAAATGCGATGTTTGAATGCCCTTCTGAAGCGTCTTGCAAATATCGTGTAGGTGTGTGCAGGGTTCCTTTTCAAGGGGTGAGGGCAAAGATTTGTTGCAGCGCCCCCTCCCCCCGATTATGTCAGTGCACGGAACTGATCCACCATATAGAGTTACTGTATATGCTAACATATACAGTACCTCTAACCTTCCCCGAGTAGCAGCGCCCCTTCTCTGTTGTGGGAGTGTATGACACTGGCTTTGCGCCCCCCTTTCACCCCTGCTGCCCCCTCTGATAATAGTTATTGACTCTAACTCATTGACTCTAGTGTTTAAAGTGAATTGCGCATGGGTGTGTGCTTGAGTGAATGGGCCATGTGTTTGCACTCAGAATATTTTTTTTTCGACTCAAGCTTTCACAAAGTCTTCATACTTGTCTTTCCAGGAAAGTACCTACAACACATAAATTGTAGCAGTATAGCCCTTCTGTTCACCGACCGCCGTAACGTGATAACGTATAGAGCGACGTAGTTCGTAACGAATATATGTATTTTTTTGGAGACAAGTGTACATTATCTGCCTATACTTTACGCTTCGCACAGAGAGACGCCAGCCTGCATGATCCTGGTGGGTGTCGTCGCAGTCATGACAGTGGGCGCGGTTGCTGTGGCCGTCGCGTGGTACCTCTTGAAAGAGACGCGTGAGTTGGCGCCGCCTTGTGCGCGACTACTGTGACTGAGGCAACGCTGCTTTTGTTTTTCGCGTTGGTACTGCAGCAAAATAATAAAGGAGGATATAGGAGCCTGCCGCACTCTATCGAAGAAGAGGAAGCAGGGGGTAAATTGGGGCAGCGCACGTGGTCGGGCCAAGTTCGCCTCTAGAATTGGCATTAAACGGACGTCTCTTCTTCACGTCGGGGCAACGAGTCATTTTGCTACAGGTACACAGTCTTGAACAACGTGACCGGGAACGCTCAAATTGCACGGTCACATCGTCTGAATGCAGCGGATTACCGCGGAAGCGTTTATAACACTAAAGGCTCCAGCGGAAATGCGTGCCTTGCAATGCAACATGTGGCGTTCGTATTGGTACATTTCGAGTAAACTTTTATTAGATAGAATGACCCTTCTTAAATTGCTCACGACTGTACACGTCTCTTTTGCAACTTTCTTTCTGGCAGAAAAAAGGTGCAATGTACTTCAGAGAAGACGTGCGAGTAGCTTTCGTCTGTTATTTTTATGGGAAGGTCGCATTAGCATTTTTAGATGGGATAACATTGTTAACTTAAACCAACTGTTCTACGCATGTATTCCACCGAGAGAGGGCGTTAATGAGAAATTTCGATGTTGCGCTCTCTTGTATAGTTATTCGCATTCTTTAATTTTATTCATTTTTGACAATTGTTGAAATAATGAAATATTTACAACTTAAAAGTGCAGTAACTTTTCTGAAAATAAAACTGATCATTCACTTATCACTTCTAAAATATTCGTTCAGAATAGTTGGAACATGGAGCATATGTCACATTTTTTTTAATATTGCGTGTATTTTTGCTTCATGGTGTAGTGGAAATCTCGAAACCACCATTCTATAATTTGAAAATTCATCCCTGAAATAGCTGAAAATAGCTCTCCAAGTCTTAATGCACAGTACATAGTGTATTCCAAACACAGGTAGAGTTTTCAGAAGAAACTTCGTTCTATGGCAGAAGGACTAGGAACACAGCGCTAGTGCAACGGCGCTCCTGATTGGCTGTCGCACTGCCGATACCCTCCAACTCGCTGCCAACGTATTATGAGAGATAGCAGAGACGCTGTAGCAACTGTTTCATTGGAGTATTGCAAAAAAAGGCTGTCCAGAAATTTATCTTTAGAGCGAGTTTCTAACGGCGGCACAAAAAGCTCCCCACCCTGGCTGTTGAACCTGCCGCAGTTGATTGCAGATGCACATGAATATTTTGTAAGCAGGGGTTTCCCTTCTGAGAAGCCACTCAGAAAGTAAGAGTCCCTGCCCCTTTAACACTGAGAAGTGATAACTTTGTCGATAGGCAACCTCACAAACTGTTCATTACGATTAACGTTGTACTTTCACAGGAGTTGCACAGCGGTCCACCATCTCTTTTTTTTTATATTTTCGACCGTTTTTTAATACAAAAAGCCGCTAGAGTAGGCTTTCTGAACACTCGTTGTCGCGTGAAATGCATTGGGCACGTTGCCAGTCAAGCGCTTCCAGTGCTTCAACTTGTCGACAAATGCCATCAGTCTCTTCGCTGACAACTTTCATGCTACAGGTGGCTGACGCTCATAAGCACCAGAATAAGATCCAAGTGACGGCGCCTTCATCGTTCTGCACTTTTCAAACAAAGACCTATCTGCTCATTTTATATTACATAAAAAATTTTAGGAAAATTGTGCTACATGCCAGCAACATGCCATGCCCAGTATATAAACCATTAAACGCGCGCACTTCGGTATTATATGCATGTTATGTTATATGTTATATGTAGGTTATATGTTATATGCATCATCGGTGTTATATGTATCCCCGCTTTCTAGTCGTGCGCAACGCCAGCAGTCAGTAATCTTAACCGACTTAAATAAAAAAAAACTTATTAGTCCACTTTTAATGAGAAAACTAAAGCTGTTTCTGCAAAAATAACAGAGAATCTATCCTATAGTAGCATTCTCTGAATTAGAGTTTCGAGCTTATGTTTGTCCTTCTCAGGCTAATGTCTTAACATGCTTTGTTACTGCACATTTTGAACAAAACACGGCAGACTATTGAATCGAAACAAAAAGCCGCGTGACATATCATAGTAATGACGTCATAATGCGTCGTAAACGTACGATCGTTATGACGTCACGGTGTACAGGATCATGGCTAGGCATGTAGAATTGAAAACTGGACAAGTTGGTAAATATTCAAAGCGGGTATAATGAAAACAGTGCAAAATGAAACGAAAACTAAGACTGGACAGAACACGAGCACTGCCACCTTATAATACTATTATCTGAGCATGCTCTTAGAAAGCTCCCCCTCCGCCTGCCCCCTCCCCCCCCCCCAAAAAAAAAAATGACGTGGCGTATTGAACCCTTGCTTTCTTAGACCTCATTTATTTTCGCACATTTTCGTTTATACCGTCTATGAGTCGCATGCAGGTCGCATAATTTTAGACGTCATCATGATCTCACCGTGACGCCGTATTAAGAATTCACCACAAGGCATCGTTTAGTGGTCAAAGTTATAGGAAGACGCCGAAATGAGGTCCAGAAAGAAAGCAACTGCGGGGGGGGGGGGTAAAAGATGAAGTTAAGTGGAAATATCAATTCAACTCAACACGTTTCTCATTCAGCGCGTCTCGTTATGCCTTGCTGAAAGAATAGTGCACGATTGTGAAACTTGGTGAATTGCGGTACAGTAGTCTTTCACATTCAAACTTTAGTGTTCCCGATAGCTCCAGTAATTAGATATTGGCTCTCACCCTTAAAAACGGCATTTTCGTCCCTGGCGAATGTAACAGCTTATGCCGTGTCCTACTCGCTTTTTTTGTCATCATGTGTTGGTAGAATATGGACATAAAATGAACACTAAAAAATTCTATTGCTTTCCGCATGTCACTGCCAGCCGCAAAAGACACAGGATTGCCGCCGAAGAATACGCCATCGACGACGCCCAAGAAAAAGACGGGTAAAGTGGAGTAACCTTTGCCTTTATACAGTTGAGCTTAATAGGAATTCTATCGTAGGGGCCTGTGTTATCGCGGGAAACCAGCCGATGGCGTCTTCAGGAGAGTGAAAATTATGACTCCGCATTCATTTCGCCCGTCTTGGCTGGTCCATGCTACAAAAATCATCCTTAAGACGAGCCCTACACGCTTCCTTTATATTTTCAAGAGCACTAACACTGAATTTCCCGGCAGAGTTATGAATTTCTGTGAACATGCGTATATCACGAGCAAAATATCAACAGCGAACATAGCTTGGAAGTTACTTTACAAAAATTTTGAAGCTCGCGAGAGTAATCGGGCACTGGTCTCTCAAAAATAGCCCACGGTGAACTCCAACTCCCTCCGCTGGAGTCAATACAAGTCATGCTGACGTCATAGCCATGAATTTTCTTTTCGCCGCGTTTGCTCCATCAGATACTACGTGGCTGCTGCTCTCGAGTCCGTCGCCGTGGCGCAGGCATTGAATGTTTTGTTTGGTGACACTGATGTCCCGTTCTCTTAGAGCTCTTTCAAAGCAAACCTAAGGCTGATCGGTAATGAGGAGCCTACAGATATCTATCTGCAACGCACTGCGGCAAACGATGCGCCGGGTAATGACTAACAGCCACTGCAACATGTAGCAAAAAAGCAAAAAAGCGCGAGGCCGAAAATTTTGTGTCAGAGCCCCTTTTAGGTTTTTGTTATTTGTGCTTGCCCCTCATCTCCGCGGACGGCAACGAAATCGCTGGGAGAGCTAATTCTCGGCAGTGCTTTGTTCATACTGAAACTTCTTCGCACTCAACACGAGAACACAGACGAAAAATTCACAAGGATTATTGTTTCATTCGAAGGGCTTGCTCCTTAGAACGAAATATACAAATTTGTCTAAACAAAAAAAAAAAATGGGAATGAAGAAGCGCTTTCAGCGGACGGGAGTAATCGCACCTTAGGGAAGAGTAAGAAGAGTGATAAAAGTTTCCGTTGTCCAACCTCTCGGAACACTCTTCTGAGACGTGGCGCTGTAGTAGTTCTTTGTCAACGCTCACGCGCTAACCCGATAACCCTGAAATCGCGATCGCCCTGTATCTTCAGCCTTTACCTCGCTAGCTCTTAGAATAACAGCCCATCTTCAGAATGTTGCAAACTTCCGAATCATACGGTCTTAATATTTTGGGGTCTGACTTCCCAAACCCTATATGAGTCGGAGTATGAGGCACGCCGTAGTCGAGGGCCCCGGAAATTTGGACCATCTGGTGTGCACTAATATTTCACAGAGCGCAGACCTCTAACATTTCGACTTCATTGGAATGCGACTCGTGGCAGGGATCGTGACCGTGACATTCGAATCAAAATCATACGATAAGCTGCGCCCCTATATGTCAGTTTAAACAGTAAGTGTCATCATCATCATCATCATCATCATCATCATCATCATCATCAGCTTGACTACTGCTACCAATTTATACCCACAAACTTCTTAATCTCATCTGCCCACCTAACCTTCTGTCTCCCCCTAACCCACTTCCCTTCTCTGGGAATCCAGTTAGTTACCCTTAATGATCAGCGGTTATCCTGTCTACGCACTACATGCCCGGCCCATGTCCATTTCCTCTTCTTTATTTCAACTATGATATCCTTAACCCCCGTTTGTCCCCTAATCCACTCTGCTCTCTTCTTGTCTCTTAAGGTTACACCTACCATTTTTCTTTCCATTGCTCACTGCGTCGTCCTCAATTTAAGCTGAACCCTCTTTGTACGTCTCCAGGTTTCTGCTCCGTAGCTAAGTACCGGCAAGATACAGCTGTTATATACCTTCCTCTAGAGGGATAGTGGCAATCTACCTACAGTAAGTGTAAATGCACATAAATACTCGTGCCACATGGGCAGAGGAAACGGTAATTACTTCTAAGTGTCTTCAGATATACTGCCATTCACGCGGTGCCACACGCACAAACGAAATTGCATTCGCCCAATTGCCATTGTTCACAGCTTGCGAGCTTGGGTTTACTATTGGGGGCACCTGCACAATGTGCAAGATTGCCTTGTTAACATTTATTACAAGTTGTATTTCAGGTTTTAATACATGTTTCATTCGAGGTTACCACTGAGCACGGCCGTTTAGCAGCTAAGGTGACAAGCTGTCAAGTTCGAGTAGGTGGAATCGACTGCACGCCACGGCTGCTGCATTCTGACGGGGGTGAAATTTATAGGGCCGTGAAGTTAGAAATATGCGAATCATCCCGTACACAAAGTATTCAATGTGTTACAGTCCACGATTTCGTCCGATAACGCCATAATCTGTCAGAGTTGATTAGGTCATCGCGCGACGCTATATTGAACGTGCATGGTGAACAGAGCCAAGGACCACATTCGAGAGGAGACGAGACGACCCGAGTATATATATATATATATATATATATATATATATATATATATATATATATATATATATATATATATATATATATATATATATATATATATATATATATATATATATATATAGTTAAGTGTTTTTTTGGACAGTGTAAAATAGCATCACCATGTTGAAAAACTTCATGACGCGCTGTTTTAAGCCAATCGGAGAGGACATGAAAGACCGCTGGACCAATCGGAGATGTGCAATGGTGGACTCTGGCAATATCGAGAATAGCAATTCGAGTCGCAACGTTTGTCCGTGTCTTTTTACACAGTTGGACGAGAACGTATCCTCCTCGGTGGTGTATTTCTCATGGTTCTTGACTGTAGAGCCAGATTTGGTGGCTTCATTTCTCAGCCGCACCAGACTCAATCATTTTCTACGAAGGCGAAAATGCTTGGCGATAATGCACTTTCCAATCCTCCTCCTCCTCCTCTTCCTCCTCATCATCATCATCATCATCCTGTCTGACTGGCTACGTCCTCTGCAGGACAAAGGCCTCTCCCATGTGTCGCCAGCCAGCTCGGTCCTGTGCTTGCTGCTGCCATTTTTTACCCGCAAACTTCGTAATCTTTTCTGCCCACCTAACCTTCTGTCTCCCCCTAACCCGCTTGCCTTGTCTGGGAATCCAGTTGGTTACCCTTAATGACCAGCAGTTATCCTGTCTACGCACTACATGCCCGGCCAATGTCCATTTACTTTTCTTGATTTCAACTACGATATCCTTAACCCCCATTTGTTCCCTGATCCACTCTGCTCTCTTCTTGTCTCTTAAGGTTACACGTACCATTTTCCTTTCCATTGCTCCCTGCGTCGTCTTCAATTTAAGCTGAAGGCTCTTTGTAAGTCTCCAAGTCTCTGCTCCGTAGCTAAGTACCGGCAAGATGCAGCTGTTATATACCTTCTTCTCAAGGGATAGTGGCAGTATACCAGTCAAGATTTGAGAGTGCTTGTCAAATGTGCTCCACGCCATCCTTATTCTTCTAGTTACTTCAATATCGTGGTTTGGCTTTGTGGTTATTACCTGCCCTAAGTAGACATAGTCTTTTACAACTTCTAGTGCACTACTACCAACCTCGAAACGCTCTCCTCTTCCGAGGTTGTTGTACATTACTTTCGTTTTCTGCGGATTGATTTTAATACCCACCTTTCTGATCTCCTTGTCTAACTCTTAATCTTGAGTTGCAATTCACGTCATTTTTTCGATTTGGGCACGCCGTAGAAAAGGGCTGCAAAAATTTCGATATTTCTAAATCTTCGCAACCTTCCTCTACGGCGTCCGCCATCACCAGGTCGTGGTTTGGAGATGTTGAAACAATCCTGATCATAAACATGATCTAACTCCTCCTATTTTCTAATGCCGAATGATATGACACAATGAGTCCGTCAAGCAACTTTTGGTACCATTAATCTTGACATCGGATGCCGAAATCACTTTTTCTGTATTCGGTGAGGCATACAATGCTCTCGCATTCATGGACTGCCGTAAACATTCTTGTTTGTGGTGCGTTTCGGGCTTCTTCGTTGTAGACTTCTCATCAACTCTTCCTGGCTACCATCATCCTCGCACATGCGTTCATGTTCACATCGCATCGCGTTGGCCTAGTTGTCCATCGCGCATTTTTTTCAGCTGAAAAGTGGACAGTAGAGATTTCCCGAGAAAGAGGTGAATTAGCGCAAATCATTCATGACATTGCCCAGTCTTCTCATTTTCTGGAATTAGTCACTTTTTTCTACCTTAGTGCTCAAAAAAGGTGCGTGGCTGAACACTAACCAGTTATAAATGAACTTTTATTTCAGATGCACCAGTTATTCCAGATGTACCAGTTATTCCAGATGTACCAGTTATTCCAGATGTAACACCAACACCAAAGGACCCACCACCTCCGATGATCTGCACGTACAACTACAACATGTACTCCAAGTCTACAGTACTTCCAACTGATGGCATTTGCGACGCGCTATACCTGGACTCTGTGTGCCGATCCTCACCCTGTAATCCAAGATCACAGTGGTTCCCTACGGGCACCACAGTGGACTTTCTTCTAGTCGCAAAGGCGGCAAGAATCGGCGGAAACAAGACGAGGATGGGCCTCGCATTTGATGCCTTGTAAGTTTTCGCGCATCTCGGGCCTGTTTTGTCGACGAGTGACCCAATGATATGCCCCATTTGCGTTTGAATTTCGGGTCCCTTATTTGGGTTTCGTGACCCTTTGAAAGTGCCACGAAACCAAATTTTAACGGGATAGCGTTAAAGAGCTCGTTATGCAGAGATTAATTAAGGTGTTGTTGTAGGAGTTGTCTAGGGCATCGTTGGCTGTGAGCGAAAGATATCATCACCTTGTCCGTGACCGAAATATGAAGAAAGGTACAAATAAAATAAAGATAAAAAGATTCTGGATCTGAGTGAGGATCAAACCCTGGTCGTTTAGGCGGCAAGCAGACGTTCTACCACAGTGCCTCGCCATTGCTTAAAAATAACCCTCTGCTTGGAAATACAGTGAAAATGCCTCGTGCTTCACAAAAGCACTCGTCCTTTGTACTGGCCTTACAGCACAAGTTATATCGCAGTAATAATATGTGTAACAAGCGTAAATTACTGTGGCGCATCTGAACATGTGATTATTCTTACGAAGTCGGGGTTTAAAGTAGGCCACCCATCAAAAAAAGGCACACGCTCATCACAGTGCGTGGGAGCATAGCAAGACCGAAAACCATTCACGCGCGCCAGTGCTCGTGATTTAAAGCATGCTACCCATTACCCAGAATGCGGTCATATGCGACAGCTTTACTGACGCAAGACACTTTCAAGAGACATTGTAGTAATCCCCGATGTAATCTTCTCGACCAATATCATACAATAAAGAGTTCGCGCTAAGTGGCTGAAGGACGCGCTAGAGACATGATATCGCCATCGCGTTCAACTCTTTCAGCCAAGATTAAAGGTCCCCCAAATTTTCGCTCATAATCTATGTGCTGTGGGTTAACCCTTGGTTGTTGACAAAATGTTGGTGAAATTTCAGTATTTTGCTCGAGCAGCTAACTTATAAATGTTATTTTTTACAAGCTCGTTGGCCACCCGAGAATTCGACAACACTGGTGTACTCGTGATCAGTGACGCAACAAGCCGCCTCTTTTCCGACCATCTGTATTCCAGCGAAGGATATTGTTTCGTGGCCAGCTGAGCGTGCAGTTGAGCTATTAGGGCATTATTACTTTCGGCAATCAAAACTGAACTGTCTTCAGTGGTTGAAACTTGGTGGAAGGCTCCACTTCTTCAAGCCCCTCCCGTTACACACGTCATAGCCAAAATGCCGTCGTCTGAGGTGGGCAGGGCTTATCTGCGTAAGCGCTTGTCTGTGTCCTCTCTGAGTGTGTGTATTTCTGTGCTTGTTTCATCATGAACCTTTACCAACACGCCCAACTGGCAGTCATCCTAAAGGGGCTTATAGCTATTGACTTTTAGGGCTCATTGAGCACTGAAATACTTTTTCGCAGTCCATTTTTATCATGTACAGACTCGATAGACCCTCTGCTTCTGTATTGCGCTGAAAATCGCGATCTGTTGCGTGACCATGTGATGGCCGCTTTGAATAACTTTTGAAAACGCAATGAAGGAGTGAGTTATCAACGCGAAAGCCTTAGATGTTTTATCAAATGTGAAAAGGGTTGTCCACTTAAATATGAGTGATGTAGAAAATGATCAGGTGAGAGAGGCACCAGATGGTGTCATTGTGCGCCTCATGGGTATGATATCTAAGTTGCATGATTATGGTGTAAAGGAGGTGGCAGCTAAACTAATAAAAAGTTACCTTACCGAAAGAAAACAATATGTGAAGGTGAGTAACCTTCTTTCCCCAATGAAAACTGTAAAAAATGGTTTACCGCAGGGTTCAATCCTTGAACCGTTACTATTTATAACATATATTAATGATCTGTGTGACATTCCACGATCCCCAAAATTAATTATTTACGCTGACGACACCAAAGTAATTTGTACAGGTAGAATACTCATGCACCTTGAAACTGAAGTAAATTATTACTTACTCATTTAGAAAAATGGCTTCATCAAAATAAGCTCATGCTTAATATATCTAAAAGTAAGTATACATAGTATTCCAGCCTATCAATAAGCCCTCCGAGGACGACATTAACATTTTTTTCAAAAAGCAAAGGCTGGAGCAGGTTAAATCACGAAAATTCCTCGGAGTGTGGTTCCAAGAAAATGTGTCTTGGAATACCCATGTTGATAGTCTCGCATCCGAACTAAGTAAGACTGTTGGGTGTATATTTAAAATAAATCCACTTATACCAATTTGGCTAAAAAAAGATATACTGCGCTCTTTTTTATTCGCGTTTGAATTATCGTATGCTAGTATGGGGCACTACAAGTGAGAAGAATTCGAATAAATTACAAATCTTACAGAAAAAAGTTCTCCGCCTATTCGATGATTATTATGGCAACCCAAGGGAGATGCCTATCGGTCCACTATTTATAAAACATGGTATACTCAAATCAAGACAGGTGTATGAATATAAGCTATTACTTTACATTTATAAAAATCAACTCCACACTATTACGGCACAGGAAGGCACACTCAAATACTCGCTCCGTAGGCAACAAATTCGCGCTCCTGCTACTAGGACTGGATATGGTAGAGCCCTGATTGCATACCACGCCCCACAACTTATAAATCATTTAGGTGAACAATTAAATTTTAACCTCTCATTAACGCGATTCAAATATCACACAAAAGATCTCCTCATTAATTGAGTATAGTAAACATCATGTTCCCAATAAACTTCTGGCTAGGTTCCACATATACTCTCGCCTTTTGGTACAAAACGCGTGTATATACAGTAGTATGTACGTACGTATGGGCAGATGTATGTACGAATATATGAGTGTACTATAAGAATATATCAATATGTAAGTATGTGTCTTTTTGTAATGAAAAGAGCCTCGATGTCCGATTCTGTGTGTCTACGCAGCCTATTTTTTTGTATTTATATGTCACCTATTTTTGCTCTTATGGTATTTCTGTGTTCCGTTATTATGCTGCTCCTTGTATTGTGATAATGATTATTCAATGTAGCACTGTTTGCTGAACTTTCATCATTTTGCGTAGCGAAGCCACGTCAGGCCGAATGGCCTTTAGTTTCGGTTCGTTTTTCTGTATCTCTCCAGAAATAAAATCTGTTCATTTTCATATGACCAAAACTGCTAACGTCATCGCGATGTCTGTATGACACCACATAACGTGAAGTCACGCAATGACTTCGGTGCATCACATCGTGGCCACATTTTGACTGATCACGGAGGCATTGCAATACCAAGTGCAGTTGCGGTGCCTCCGATATTGGAGGCAATATAAAGCCACGCTAGGCTCAGAGAGCTTTCGGAGGGATGACCAGGAGAATCAGTACAACCATGGAGTTTTCTAGAATTAACTAGGGGGGGGGGGGGGACTTAGGGTCCTGCAATCGTTCAGCTGCCATAAAAATGATGGGCAATAAATGAACTTGTTTAGCCTTCGCGGTTCTGGCTTCGTTTATTGCTGTGTTTTGATTTTGATTTGAATAAAAGAACGGACCATTGTGATCGTGGTGTGACATTTGGAATTGGTGAACATAATGCGGTGAAAGTGATGAAGCGTAACTTCTAAACCTTTGATGAACACGGTTCAAGCCACACAAAGCCAAATGGAGCTGTAGTAACGAAGATGAGACAAATTTGTGTACTAGCCATCATTCCCTCGAGTTCTCTCTAGTGAAGTTATGGAGGAAACTATGTGAGTACAATGGGTGAATAATTAACTGGTTGCCTTAGGCATTCGCCTAAGGCCAATTTTTAGGGCAACCCGGTGATTATTCTCTGCGGGCGTTTCTCAAATTTTCAACGTGATTTGCGACGACAGCCGCCTGTTCACGTTAAGTCACGAAGAAATTGACGTCATTGAAACTAATTCAATCAACGTCAGATGGGGTCACTGTTTTCGGGACGTAAAACCTTAAACATTATTATTCTAAGTACGTAAAAATAGATGTAAAGGACAATAAATCTGCAATGCCTTCTTGACTGAACCTATGCTAAGCTCTTTTAGCCACCATGGGGATTTCAAATGGTATATGGAGTCATCTACTATTGATTTCTTCGGTCTCAGGCGTCTTGTTGCGTTCCTTTATTGATGTGGTCTATAATGTGTGAGGCTACCGAGATTACTAAAATCTTCGCTTTGTGACGCTGCTACAGTCTGAGTTATGACGCATAACCGACCTCTCATTATGCAACCGGACGTGTTGCATCGTTGCGTCACACTTGTCCGCATTTCAGTCCATGAAAAATTTATTAAAAACTTTCTTAACCAAAACTTTGAGTTGCCTCTGTTCGACACTCCTATCGACTTTTATCAGGAACAGGGCACGAACAACGGAACTGTTCTACCGTCAATGACGTGCGCGATGTCCTTCGTTCATTCGGGAATGCGAACAGGTTTTTTAACTTTATGGGTAGTGTAGGTAGAGCGTTTACAGTCGAAGGCGTGTAGTCGGCGCGAGTTTAGAAACCATACGACACTATAAAAAACTTGATATGCCCTCTGCTTTGGTAGTCACACTTGAATTTTAGTATCTGGCCTGCTTTAAAACGCGCCAGCAACACTTACAGTGCAAGTCAATCGGATAAAGTAAAGTACTGCTGCAGAATTAAGTTTTCTAAGACACACTGGACATCGGCTGTGCGATTATTGACACCGACTGAGGTCGGCAAGAATATGAAACTCAGTGTCGAGAAAGGCAATATGAAGGCAACCACCAAGTATACTTAGATGGCATTAGTGTTTCATAAACCACGAGGTGCTTGGTTCGTGTCAACGTAATGCTTAGTTTGAGAAGAAATCATGTTACCATGGTCTCCATACCGTTACCTCAATTGAAACGGCCCGCCTCAGGGAAGAGGCTTGTGGCGCAGCATACAGTCAACTGCTCGCGCTGTGGCACAGCCCGGCATATCTGTCACAATCATATGGAAATGAAATCCGTGGGCCAAAAGCGTAGCCTGAAACGTAACGCGAATACACTATTTCTTCCTTGAATCAAACTGAAATGCGCACATTAGATTTGATTGCGTCTCGTAATGCACGGAAACGCTCTTTCGACACGGAAACGCTTTATGCCAGTGTTCATCAGGGCCTCGCTGAGGCCTTTACATCAGGGATAAGATGTGCTAAAATATATACTTAGAGACTGCAAAGACAAAAAAAAAAAACAAGTATAAGTTCCGTAGAAGGGCGTCGCGCCAGCGACTTCCTACTTTTCAACGCGTGCCTCAAGCCACTATGGCACAGAACGTTTGTTGTGAAGTTTGATAACCATATACCGTCGACGGTCTCAGAGCTATTGCCACAGCCTTTTCGACATGAGTGGTGAGATGGTGCAACGGCCTTGCCTTGGGCCCCTCTCACGTTTTTTGAGCGCGTGCCTCCACGGGTCAAGCATCTCTCGAACAGCGCGCGCGCTTAGCAGGTTAGACTCGTGACTCAGGAAGGCACGAATGCCACTCGCTGCTTCTACCGCGTTTACGAAAGGACCAGGCTGCTCACGCACGAAGGAGTAAGAATTGACAGTTGTTCGCGCTTGTCTCGCGTATGCTTGTGCGTTTGTTTTGTGCGTCTTTCGTTATGTTTGAACGGTGCGCTTTAAGTGTCAAGCTGTGGCAGTCAGCGCAAGTCCTGTGTATGCTCAGTTCGTGCGGGCTTTCTGCCCGAGGTGAACGCTGGAAGTGTCGAGCTGGTTGCCATTCTTCGCGTGACATTGTAATTTGTTGCTGTAGCACACGTTCCTTTGCCATTGTGGCCAAATACTGCACAACAAACGCTCAACTATGTCGCGTTTTACCTATTCTTAGAAAGAGGGATCAGCTATGCTTTTTTAATATATGTTCCATCGCGGGCGATTTGAGTACTTCAGCCTACAATGTCATCGGTGTGAATGTGCCAAAATGTAGCACAAATAGTTCGAATTGTGTACCTGAAATTTTCGATTACTAAGGTACTTCAAAGGTACTTCTGTTGACGCTTTTCTTAAGCACTGAACTATGAGTAAGACATGAAATCATATTTCCTTTTAGCGTTGCCTTAACTGAAAGATAAACTGCATTTTTTTGGGACCGGAGCCTTCCTAACTGCTTTCTGGTGTTGTCAGCCGCCTTTAAAAAGCGACTTACTTCATAAAGCAATCGACCTACAATGTTGTATGACTCGGCCAGCAACGCTGAAGGTTTCGTTGGGAAATCGTCTTCAGGTTTCACTGTGGTATAGCAGCCTTGTTATGGTCGCGATTTGCCGTCAGCAATAGATATAAAGTTGTCACCATTATAAACGATTTTTTGTCGCCTTTATGCTCTACCCCTTGTGCTTCGTTTGCAAAACACGTGCGCTAATGTTTCCGGCAAAAAATGCAATCATTCCGATAAGCGAAAAAAAAAATCTAGTTCACACACACAAAGAGAGAAAGAGAGAAGGGTTGAAATATACAGAAAGCAGAAAGAAAAATTCTTGACGAGGTGGGACTTGAACCCGCGTCAGCTCGAGCATCGTATTCTCTCGGATATGCAGACGCGCTAGCAGAGTCAAGCATATCCTTGTATATCAGGAATAGCCTTGTGTAAGCACACCCTATAGCCCAGCACAACTTAACATAGCTTTGTGTAAGGGGTGGGGAAAAGAAGTGAAGGAACCTACAGTTCTAGGATCACTTGTGCATTGCCTACTACATGTTCAAATTTAGTACGATAAAAACAGGACCCATTGTTTGTGTTCGCTTTCACAGTTTTACTAGTGCGCAAATTTCCGCACGTTATCACTATCCCTTTGATTAATCTGAATCGTTCGCTCTTTTTCCAGCGCCAGCCAAAATTTATCGCTCTTTCAAGCGAGTGATCGAAGGAAAAAAATTGTGGAGAATCTGTGGACGAATTACAATGTTTCCCACTACGCATCTTTGAACGTCAACATCCGCGCCTTCTCTAGCCCAGCGAGGGCAAGTATCGTGTGGTATTCTTTGACGGTGAGTCAGCTCTTCTTCCACTTTAAGCCCCACAGAGTACATTAAAAGGATGAATGCCTTAGAGTCACTGCATATGCTCCCTACGGGAGCAGAGTAACGCATAGGTCCGGCTGGCAACCACAGTTATGCGATGAAACCGTGCTCTGCTTTTCGCAGGCGACTGAGGTGATCAACGTGCATGGCATATCAATAACGGGATATTAAAATAGAAACACATCCTTTCGGGACTGGGCCGAGGGGGGTACAAATGCGGACTTAACAGTTCAATTTTCGGGGAGGCACGCCTATTAAGCTGACGATGGCACCACCGAGAAAGCCCTCTAGTCAAACTGGTTCGCTGCATTCGTGGCGCTGTGCATGGTTGCAAGGGCCGTTTGCAAAACAGATGCGCAGCTCCACTACTCAAAGGTAGCATAGACAGTAACATTAGGCCACTCGAACCAGTGCATTAGGCCAGGAATGTGCAGGGTTCGTCATCAGGAAATGAAAGTGCGCCCCAGCGACTCCCCGTGTTCCTCTTAGTTGGGTCTGAAAGAAAGGTTTCCCAATGATCACGAGCGTGAGAACGAAGCCATCATACCCTTCTCACAACGGCCTATACCTATGGTCTCTCGCTTTTCGGGGCATAAGGTAGCACCCCCAGGAATGCGACATAAGAGCCCCCAGAGCCATGATTATCGTCAAAATCTTGCGTAACGGTAACTGTTTCTTAAACAATGACGTCTGACCGAGCAGAGATATAGGGCTGATTTGATTGACTCCCCCCGGGGATGGTCAATGGCGGGTGGCCCCACCAACTTCTGCCAGCCCTTGTCACTCCTTCTGCGCGTGTATATTTCGTTGAGCATCGAATGAACGCTAAAGTGCGCCACAAAATTAGTTGTTAGGAGCTAGTAATTAGTTTGAACTGGTATATTACTGCTGATAATGTTCTAATGAGTTTAATATTCGAAGAATAACAAAAGTCGTATGTCAGGTCGAAATTTAGAACCAAAACTTCAGCAGATGAATCTGAGCTTTTTAAACTATATATGTCTATATTCTTAAACGCGAAGTATTTATTGGTGAACCAAAGGCAATTTCACTTAATTCATTTATTCATCTATCCGTCTATCCATATATCCATCCATCCACCGCGCCAGCTAAGCCTTTGTGTTCTGTTTCTCTTGGCTGTTTGGTGCCTTGATATATCACAAAACCTGTGCAGAAGTGCTCTTGAATGTATGTTGAACATGTGTGACTGTAAGTAACACGAGTCACGACACCCATTTTATGTACAGCCGCCAGCATTCTTGCGCTTTCTTGGGCGTGTAATTGACTTGATGGACCACTATTTGCATTACATGTCATGAATATATGCGGAACACTATGGGCCTGTCAAGACACGAATATCTATATCTCCAGTTTGTGGCTTACAAAGCAACTTGCCGTGACCAGTGCAGCGTTTTCATTATTACTAAGACCATAACGGATGCTTGCACACAAAATTGCACGCTTTAAATTGATTGATTCGGCCATTTTTAGAATAGGCTTCAATTATATAGAATCCTTCTCTAATTGACCTTGCTAACATGCCCTAAACGACACACAACAAAGCTACTTGGTTTATCTTGTCATCCTACTCGCGTTGCACAGGTGTTCTTTTACTAAAAATTAAGCTTACCCTTACTGCACTTTCCTTGCGCAGGTGAACTGCTCGACGATTCTTATTTAAATGACCTTATCACACGAAATCGTACTTCAAGTAGTCATGCAATATTTTCCCGGCCTCTCATACCTCCGTGCACCTCAATCGTGCGCAAGAGGTGGCGTCAATTCCTGCCTTCGTTTATGTCTTTTTCGAGCGCCACACATTTTTACGACCTATTTATCGTGTTTGTTAATTTATATATTAACCTAAAACTTCCCTTATAATACCCAAGACTGCTTTTAGGTACTGAAATAAATAAACAAAAATAAATAAATAAATAGGCAAGCAAACATACCTTACCAATCAATGTAAATACTTTTTCAGATTAATTTTATTACCGTGAAAGCATTTGGATACTTTATGTTTCTTGTGTGCACCGCTCAACTCTCTAGCAATCTATACACTAGTCGTGGTAGCCTAACATGGTGTTCGAATGGTGGCGCGAAGGGCACGTGACCAATTTCCGGCCTCCGCGACAATGATTCAGCGGAAGCAAAATTCTAGAAGTTGGCGAGCCTCAATGTTGAAGAACCCGATGAGGCCGAACTTTTCGCAGCCTTCCACTACCATGTCTCCCGTAAGCATGTGGGGGTTCGGCGACGTGAGACCCTTCAAAAATAGTATGTTAAACAAACGCGTAAGCTTGGGCAACATCTGTACGAAGCTTTAGGAGATGATTTGTCTAACTAGTTTCTGCAAATTGTGTTGTGACAGTGTTTACGTGATTACAAACTTTAGTTCCTTTTTTGTCCACGCAGCTCCTGAAGGCGAATATAAGATCCCATGCTGACATTAAAGATGATTACGGAGTGGTGCTCGGTGTGACAGGGACTGATATGAAGGGGTTCCGGAATAAAGTGGCAGAACTCATTAACAGGTGAGAGTGGACAGCTTTTAGCACTTATAGACGGTGGAAACGGCCATAGAGCGGGTGCTCGAAGAACGGTTTGAAGCGAAACTTGGTGTAGCGTTTACTGGAGTAAACGTTTGTTTGGAATGCGAAGACACGGGAGGAGGGTCGCGTTGAAGAGGCTTGCGCTTGGCTTTCTCGGCTCGCGTCTCGTCGGTGTTACCCGCATGCCGTCTCTACTCTCGAACGCGATCGGCGTTCTTGACTCGCACCTCATCGGTGTCGTTGGTCGTCCACTGCCGACGCTTGCGATGGTCAGCCCTGGCTTGCGCCTCGTCGGTGTTCCAGGCGCAACGTCGTCATTCGCGAACGTGATCGGCTTCGCTGACCCGCAACGCTGGTCACGGCTGGGAAAGGTACGCACACACTAGCGGGAAGCATGCCCGGCGGCATCCCGTCCATTGGCGTGACCGCGCGGCAAGTGGCGGCGCGCTGTCCACATGGCCGGCGCCGCAGAACCACGGCTGGGCTAGACGACAGATGGAGAGAGGTGGCGCGGTTGAGGAGAGGATGCCAATGCGAGGAGTGGGCTCGAGCGTTGCGAGTCGTGGAGAGGGTGAAGCGAGTGAGATGACACGCGGAGAGTGGCGACAGGCTAGGAAGAGAGTGACGTCACGCACGCGAGGGAAGGCGTGGCGTACTTGGCACCGCCTGGTGCGGAGGGACCGGGTTACACGTTACACGGGCTAGTCAAAGAGCTGCTTCACATCTGAAATGGCTAGTGTTCTGTGTACGTATCACGACCTACTGTATTTTACTGACCTGCCCAGTGAGCGAAGCGCCAGCACGCCCTTTCAGCTATTGGCGCCTGCCGCTATGCGCCCTGCGGCGCTGCAACTTACCTCATCCGCACCAGTTGCTGGCGGCCAAAACATGGATCGCTGCGCTTTTTTTTTGTCGTCTGCTCGTGGGACGCTGGCAGAAAAGCAGCAAGGTTACGCGTGCATACTTTCTGGACGATTAAAATGAATAAAAGCCTCTTTTTGAACAAACTTAAAAGTATAATGACGATCTAAATATAACTCCCCAAGATTGCCCGCTTCGTGGTAATTTGAAGCAAAGACATGGGGCGAATTTTCGCTCAGCCACCGATCTCCCGAAGACACGCCGGCAGTCACTGTTATCGTCGCGGAGTCACGGAAACACAGAGAGGTGTTTACGGCTGTTCCATCGTGCCGAAGCACCCTCACCCTTTCGGGGTCCTGGATGGATCGCTACCGTGCGGCGAGGACGCGAGCGAGTGAATTCGATAAGATGGCGATAGCACGGTGATGGTTTCAATTAGCGAAGAGGTTATGACTGTCAACGGGAAGTGCTTCCGCGACGCCTTCAGCACAGACAGCAGCAATGCAACTAACGACGTGGATCGCAACTAATATGACGTGGATCGTCCTATTAGTTGCTTTGCTGTAGCTGGCGAGCCACTCGTGCGCATCCATCCATGAAGAGGTCGACGAGGAGCCACTTCACGTCAGATGGGCCGGCCGAACTGGCGTCTATTTCGCACGTAAATGTGCGCGAGGCTTCCATGTCATTCGGAACTGCGTCATTGACTGAAACACGCTTCACGTTTGATGTGTTTGCGCCTAATTCAGATGTGAGCGTCTGGGCGTCTGCCATTACAGTTAGAATCGCGTTTCTGCAAGGGCAGTTGGAACTGGCATGGTGTGTGACAGAAGTGCGATGCATGTGATTGAACGTTAGATGATAATTTCGAACTTTAATTCGCACATGAACGCCGACCATGCCAGCAGTGGCGGGTATGATGTAGTGGTTGATTGAATAAAAAAAAACAAAAAAGTCACTCTTCTACAACACTTGCGGCTAGCATGGTTCGGCTCACCTCTTACAGTGAGAGAGAAAGAGGGATGCAGAAAGGCAAAATGGAAGACGATAGTTATAGCACGAGAACAAAACGACGACACAGAGACAAGAAGTAGACGTCTCCTTCTTGTATATGTGTCGTCGTTTTGTTCTCGCACTATAACTACTGTCATCATCATCATCATCATCGTCATCATCATCATCACCATCAGCCTGACTACGTCCACTGCAGGACAAAGGCCTCTCCCATGTTCCGCCAGTTAACCCGGTCCTGAGCTTGCTGCTGCCAGTTTATACCCGCAAACTTCTTAATCTCATCTGCCCACCCAACCTTCTGTCTCCCCCTAACCCGCTTCCCTTCTCTGGGAATCCTGTTTGTTACCCTTAATGACCAGCGGTTATCCTGTCTACGTGCTACATGCCCGGCCCATGTCCATTTCTTCTTTATTTCAACTATGATATCCTTAACCCCCGTTTGTCCCCTAATCCACTCTGCTCTCTTCTTGTCTCTTAAGGTTAAACCTACCATTTTTCTTTACATTGCTCGCTGCATCGTTCTTAATTCAAGCTGAACCCTCTTTGTAAGTTTCCAGGTTTCTACTGCGTAGTTAAGTACCGGCACGATACAGCTGTTATATACCTTCTTATTGAGGGATAGTGGCAATATACCTGTCATAATTTGAGAGTGCTTGGCGGCGATGGCGTAGTGGTTGGAGCACCGCCTCGCATGCAAAAGGTCCGTGGTTCAATTCCCGGTGCCGCCCAGCTCCCAGCCGGATAAAAAAATCCGCGTGGTGATGGAACTGCATTAAGAGGCCTGGGGTGCAGCCTCACCGGTAACCACCACCGGAAACCCACTCCCTCACCAGAGAAGGATTGGCCACCCTGGTGCAGTATCTGGCCACTACCTCCCACATGCATACGTCAAATAACTATTGTCCTGCCATACCAACTAGCCCAAGCTGCCGCAGAAGGAAAAGGTAGAGAAAGAGTGTGGCGGCAGGTTGTGGGTGCTTCCCTACGATGGAACAGCCGGAAAAACTCCACACATTCCATCGAGGGCGCGTGCATGCGTCACCAACACGCCACATATAGGCGTGCACGTCCCCTACAGAGAGGAACCAATAGCGCGCGAGCTATCCTGATGCTGGCGCTGGCGCCCTCCTCACACTCTTTCTTTCCCCCTTTCATGTGATGTGGCGCCAGCAATTCCAAATACGCCTCCCGGTGCCTGTTGCTTTGCTGGCCGCGCTTTCTCGGCGCAGGGAGATTCGATGGCGATGGCGAGGTGTGGCCCTAAGGAGCTTCGATTCTAATGAAATGTAACGTTTTATGGGTGGGGCATTTTCTTTCTGTTGGAGTAGCGTTTAAGGACAGGCCTAACAAGCTGGGGGATGGTATCGCATGCACCCTTCGAGCAAAGCTGATAGATGGTGTTGTTTGCTGTCTGCTTCAGCCGTGTTCGTCAAGCCTGCTCACCTGTTTATCCGAGGTGCGACCATGACGGCTAGATACGATGCGCGTGGAGATGTTATAGATTAATTATGTAGTCATGCAGAAAAACGACTGTCTCGGCGCCGCAAAAAGCCATTGAGAGTGTGCGTATATTTGCTATCGAGAAAAAACAAAAAACAAATTGTGGCTACCCGTCCTAGGTCATGGTAAAGGCACCAACTAATTCTCAACTAGACACTTGAAGACAGCATGAAGAAGGCTGTCTTTTGACTAAGAACTGTGACGGTGAGGTAGCTTTTGCATGCTAACAGAGCGATAGAGTGTAACTTTTCAAATAATGTTCAAAGCGTTCCTTCAAAGAAGGAGAGCTCTGTGAACCATAAAGAATCTATTGTACAAAATACTAAGGAAGCCGTATACACTCCTCCTCCTCCCAACCCTCTAAAATGCGCCAAAGAATACAGAGGACAGACAATACTCCATATCAGTGAACGTCTGCTGAACACAGATATACATGTGACCAACTTCAAGAAGCATGTAATTTAGCGCAACGCTCTAAGAAATGTTCATACACGAACCTTTTGATTACACACAGTTGCTTGAACGCCGCGGAAACAAATATTTCGGTGATTCCAGAAGAATTTCAGCCATCACAACAGAAAACGACAAATGCATAACATGGTCTCATCGCAGCTAACTCATTTAGGTATTTATTTCCTGGAACCGTTTATGCACCGAAGTTCCGCGGGCATTAGCTGTTGTTACTCTTCGTACCATATTTTTCGTACCTTACGTGCAGTTTTAAATGCGAAGCGATTCTTAGAGGGCAACTTTCAGCGTATCTATCTATCTATCTATCTATCTATCTATCTATCTATCTATCTATCTATCTATCTATCTATCTATCTATCTATCTATCTATCTATCTATCTATCTATCTATCTATCTATCTATCTATCTATCTATCTATCTATCTATCTATCTATCTATCTATTCTATCTATCTATCTATCTATCTATCTATCTATCTATCTATCTATCTATCTATCTATCTATCTATCTATCTATCTATCTATCTATCTATCTATCTATCTATCTATCTATCTATCTATCTATCTATCTATCTATCTATCTATCTATCTATCTATCTATCTATCTATCATCTATCTATCTATCTATCTATCTATCTATCTATCTATCTATCTATCTATCTATCTATCTAGCCGCCTACGACATTTAGCTCTCCTGGCCGTTTGGATAATGGTATCAATACCAAAAATGGTATGGCATAACATTACTATATGACGAGCATATTTGACTAGTCATAACATGAAAATCATGACATGTATGTCATGATTTATACTTCATGGTCTTGCTGCTCTTGGGGTGGTTTCGTTAACGTGACATGTTGCAAAACCGGTATGGCATGACATGATAGCATGGCGAACACAAGCGACAGACCCTAACGTGGAAATCATGACATGTATGTTATGTAAGTCATGAGTCATGAATACACGCCACGCTCATGATGCGCTCACAGCCGTCTCGTTAGCTTCACATATACCAAATTCGGCGTCACGTGATGCGAATGCATGATGAATGTATGTGACTGGTGCAAACATGATAATCATGAGATGCGTGTCATGTGACATTATCACGACAACCCACAATCATAATGCCCTCGCAGCCGTTTCGCTAGGTTCACATACACCAAATTTGGATTACGGGACGTGAATGGACGACGAATGGATGTGACTGGTGAAAGCATGATAATCATGTGATGCGTGTCATGTAACAACATGACTACATTCTACACTCATGATGCGCCCGCGGCCGTCTCGCTAGCTTCACATGTACCAAATTGAGCATTACGCGACGCGAACGGACGACATATGTAAATGACATGTCCAAACATGATAATCATGACATGCGTGTCATGTAACATGGCTACATACCGCACTCATGATGTTCTCGGGGCTGTTTCGCTATATTCATATATGCCAAATTTGGTATTACGTCACGTGAATGGATGACGAATGTATATGACTGGTGCAAACATAATAATTATGAGATGCGTGTCATGTAAGAGCACGACTACATGCCACACTTGAGGCGCCAGTACACTTAAACGTGACCCGGTGCGCATGTGCTTCAGTGTTCGTTTCGTCGCGTCATGCCGGTGGTGCCACGCTAGGCGCCAATCTGCCTGGCATATACTCGCAGGCACGCGCCACACTGCGTTGCTTTGACGCATGTGCTTTTGGCACGCCCGGCACCCCTTCGTCACGAAGCTAGGCAGACGCGGTGCATTCTGGGTATTGTCGTTGGTGCGAAATGAAGCATGTCGCATTTCGCACCGGTTGCCGCCCTGCTGCGCCGACATACGCTGGTTGCGTCTGGCGTCAGACTCTAGAGTGTTCGCGTTTTGCTAGCGTAGCGTCGCTGCGCCCTGTGTGCGCTCGTCAACCTTACGTCGTTATATTGGGACCTTCATGTTGCTCGCCCCGCCGTTTCGCTAGCCTCACATATTCCAAGTTTGGTATTGCCGGACGTGAATGGGCGACGAAGGTATGCGACTGGTGCATACATAATAATCATGAGATGCGTGTTATGTAACAACACGACCACATGCCACGCTCATGATACGCTCGCGGTCGTTTCTCTAGCTTCACATATACCGAATCGGTATTGCATGATGTCAATAGGCGGCGAAGTTAAATTACATGTCCGAATATGGTAATCATGATATGCGTGTCATTTAAAACATGACTACATGCTACGCTCATAGCACACTTGCGGCCGTGCGGCTGTTTCGCTAGCTCCACATATACCGAATTTGGTGTGAGGTGCCGTGAATAGCTGATGAAGGTAAATGACACGTCCAAACATAATATTTATGACATGAAAGTTATGTACGATATAATTTACCTCCGCCTCATAACGTTGTTCTGATTTTAAACTGACATATAAAGCTTCCTCATTCGTGCTTCGCATTTCATCGATTCCCGCTGTACCTGAGATCTGCCAATTTTTTGTCTCTAGATCTAGTTGTTAACCCTTATTCGAAATATCACGAGAAGGTATTAGGAAAAAATCGTGTTAATCAGGCCTCCCCGTAACAATATGAATAAACCAACTGTGAATATGAGCAGTTTTCATATAACCATGTCCTTGTTCTTGCTCTTGGTTTTTCAGTATCAGAATAGCAGTCGCATGAACTTCTTGGTGCCTATCGATGTGTAATATCCCTGAAGTGGCATATATAGCTTACCCTTCACTGGTCTTCCTAAATCAGTACACTTACTTGCCACCTGGATTGCTCGGAATTACGAATCACCTTCGCGAAAGTGATCGTTTATGTTTATTCTTTTTAGCGCCAAACCTGATATCACCCAGTTAATCATCATCAGCCACACGTCGTACGCAAACTACGCTAGGTCGCCGTACAATAGTACCAACTTCGACCCAAAGAAGTGCCTCATTGCACCGCCCTTGATACACAACCACAGCGGTCACTACAACGAAACATACCACACGTCTTTGGTAAGTGAGAATTCATCATGTTTTTCGAAGTTTCATCATTTTCCATGAAATCTTCAATCATAGTCGCTTTAAAAATACCGTATAACTACTAACAGAAAAACATTTATTTGATTTAGCGGCCCGTACAGTGGAATAGTTTTCATCACTATAGCGTTAATAAATTGGATTAAGAAGCTTCGGTCTTGGCGTCATAGATTTTGAGCGAGACATCATCTTCTGGGTGACCAATTAATGAAAAGTGCAAATAAAATACATAATAAAAGTGTTTCAGTCCAACTGAGAATTAAACCAAGAACGTCTGCACAGGAAGCCCATACTGTTCAATCAAGTCGCCATATCTGGTGAAAACTGCTTTTGAAAAGAAAAAAAAAAACACTATATGAATGCCTTACAGTGGATGGAGTCTTCTTAAAACCCTGTAATGTCCAGGAACAGTAATGCCTTAAGAAAACTTCGAGAATACGCTGACTGTTTTTACTCGCCTTGTACAGATCATTTAAACAAAAATACGATTTAACTTTTTTTTAGGAATGGGATATACCTAATTAGTACTAATTGGAAATAATTAATTGCTTGCGTATAATATATAACTCACTGTACCTTCTTACATCTGAAATAGCTACTTATTGGGACACATACAACATGGGTGTACGAGAGTACTATAACGGGTAGCGACAGTCAGCAGTCGTGCTCTGCATGGGCTATACACCCACACTGAGCGGGAGTGTACCAACGATTCACAGTGCCGCCATGGCAACCTTTCTACAGTTTTACCGACATGCGTTTGCGTGTTTCAGCTCATATACAGGATTCGCTCAATAGATTTCGTGCTGAACGGTTGTGTCGTCAATGATCTCCTGGCGCTATAGAGCTCTGGCCAATCGGTGCCCCATCCTCGAACTCCTCCCAGCGTCTCGAAACATTTACCATCTATTCTCTGTATCTTTCATACCATTACCGCTGTGCCAAGTGCTCTCATTACTTCATCTTTTAGCATTGTTTACACCCCTTCCTACACCGCCAAGGCACTGCGCCGTGCTCCCTATAGGGCTGCTGAAATTAGGTGCTTTTTCCTTTTAACCACCGCCACCACCACCGCTCATACTGCCCAAAAACTGTTACGTCACAGGAAAGAGGCCATGTTTGTGCGAAAAGTCGTCCGCGACTGCGTTATGCTGTCTGGAGAGAGCATAACTGTGTGGCCACGTGCTGTATGCATGACGCCCTTTTCGTTTCTCTTTATCACGCTCTTGCAGAATGAGTCATCCAGGTTCCTCAAGTTCATTCGCAACTTGACTTTTAATGACACTCCGGTATTCGTGTCCGTGACGTTGAAGGGCACCTGGTACACGCCTGCAGACCCGGTTGCCCAAAACCTGGCACTCTTCTTGAAATGCAACGCATTCGGCCAGACCCGCGATGCCCCACCGTTCTCTGTAAGTGCTGCTCTTTTCTTCGCGATCCGTGGACGTTCTAAGCTGTTTTTTTTAAAGGGACACTAAGGAGCAAAATAAGTTTTTGCATACCAGTAAAACCAGATGCTTACCACGACATATGGCACTTGGTAAGCGAGTAAACGTGCGAAAAGTAAAGGAGGATAGAGACGACGCCTCAAAAATCCCGTCCCAAACGCCGTGATGTCATAAATTTCAAAGGCGCCTACTCTAAGCTTCATCGACTGTAATCGGCAAAATTGAAGTGATTTGACATCTGTGGGTGCCACAGACCTCGAACATAAAATTTCAGAAAATTTCATCGGGGCAACGTTGCAAAAAAACGAAAAAAATACATCATAAAATTTGTCAAGTAACACGCGGTTATTTCGGGGCGAAATTTAAGAATGAAACTTCAAGCATAATTTTCTCCGCTAATAATGAACTTACGAAACTGAAAATTGCGGCATTAAAGTTCTCATAGTGCAGTTAATTGATGTAAATTAAGTATCTAGTGTATTCTATATATTTGGACCTGTTAGACTTCATTGAATCTGTTCAGCTATGTCATTGTAAGACGGCACGTCTGGACCAAGTTTATTTGCCCAAACGACACTTTCTGAAACACATAGTAACGCTAACGAATTAAAGTAATGCGTTATTCACTGCTATCAGCCATCATTGTTAATAGGAATGGCACAGTGAAGACTCGATGACAATGCTCCGGCACACAACGCACTTTTTGGTGCATGGGACCGCCTGCAGGGTGTTCTGTTCTCTACTTGATGCGACTTGCGCAGTTGCGCAAGAATTCAGAAAACACAAGAAGTTGTACAAACCTTTACAAGAAATAGCACTTGAATCTCTTCTTCATAGAGAGCTATACCGTGTGAAACATAATCACAATATACTAAACAGCATGAAAATAACAACTCAAGCACCCACAGAAATACTTTTTAACAGCTCTCTTTGTTATGTTTTAAACAATGCATAACAGCTGTACGAGTTGTACGAAAAATAAGGAAAACGTTAATAAATATTATGGAATAGTTTAAGCTATTACAGTACAGTTTAAGCTAATATAATAAGACATCTGATAAGTTAGAACTTGAGTTCTAAAATTACTAGAAATTAGCATAAACAGTAATTAAGTTTCAAAAGCCCATTCAATCAAGCTTGGTGTGGCACCTGACGGAACAGACTATCAACTACGTAGTGCTTTCTAGGTGGTGGCTTCGCCAGCGTGCGAATTAGGAATGCCAAAAACGTGCATGAAAGTGGTTCAACCAGTTCTGAGCCGGTTTCCAAAGTCTTGCATACCTCTTAGGGTCGCCTTTCTTAACATTCACTTCAAGTGACACATTGCCCATGAAAACACTGATGCGGCAAAGAGCGAGCATGTCCCTCTAGACCGATCCTTACTCTCTCAGCAGGTAACCGTGAAGAAACACATATTTCTTTTTATTTCACATCCTCGGGACGTGTTTTCTTTTGGGTAGTCGTTCCAGCGCTTTTGAAAAGGACACGCTTTTAGACGCCCATGGGATTCCATTGTAAATGTGTGTTATGTTCTACTTATTCTTCATATGGTACCGGTCCTGCCTTGCTGCCTATAATTGCACATGACCATGCCAATATTTAACACGGGGTCGGTTCTACAGAACTTACTTATTTCTACGTGTTCATTCGTGGAAAATCTACCTGAATGGCTACAAATATAGGAAGGCTTTCCCATATCAAGCAGTGTTAGAAAAAGCACGTACTTGCTTAGCAATCCTGCTTTTCGATGTATTGTTGTACATCGGCGTAATGCTGCCTTTTAGGAGGAAAATAAAGAAAGAAAAAAGAGCACCCGTGGTGTCGTGGTTACAGTATTCGGCTTTCTCTAATAGAGATCCACCCGCAGCAGTGATTTATGCTTATGGTGTTTCACCGCGGGATCAAATTCCCTCCACGTTTGTCTCACCTCGATGAAGGCTAGATTCTCGAGGCCTGTGGCGCGCATTACAGAACCCGAGGTGGTCAATACTTCAGGAGGCGTACACAAGATATAACGTGTTTATTAATCACATGGTGATTATAGACAGGCAAGCCCTGCTAGTTATTAGTACTAAAAGTACAGATTTGGAATTGCAAACTGAAAACATTCACTCGTGTTCGTTGATCTTTTTGCCGGGGCGGGCCACCGACTTCGTTCTACGTCTGTGAGTGGATGATGGCAGACAGGAAGGAAATTAGTTAAGCATGTCTGGTTCGAATTTTCTTTGAGTGTTCTCAAATCCACGATGTGAATCTCGGGGGTAAGGAAGGCTGTGGCGTAAGTTGCCATCTGCATTTCTAGAGAACTTCATAATCGCATGACCGAGCTTTACACGTGAACGCTCTTACACGTGTTGTAACCGCTTGGCAGATGCAACGTAGAAACGTCCGAGTACCTTCGAAAATTCGCTCAACAAAGGTTTGCCGAATGCAAGTTTACCCGACGTATTATGCACTCATTACACGCTTTGACCAAAGCTGATTGTTCAAAGTACGTTGCCGTATCATGCGATCTGATAGACCTATATACAACAAGGCCTTGCGCGATTGAGTCACGTTGTACATGAAGCCAGTGGTAGCGAAAAACTTATACGCTTTCTTGGAAATCTTTGCCTTACTGAAGCGAACTCAATGGCTGCAATGTGGTTCTACTTTTTGTGTGTATATAGCATGCTCTTGTTTTATGTATGCCTGCAATTAGAGTGATACTGCTAGCTGCTCCGTTTCCGGTTTTGTCCGAACGTCCTTTAATATATATATATTCAAGAAACGAAAGTTAACCAGTGAAGCACCTTGAGGAAGATCAAAATTTTTTCGAAGTCCTTAACAATCGCCTTTATCAATTAGTGATCCGTTAACTTCCCCCAACGCAATAGTCATTGTTATAAAGTACAGAATAAATTATCCTTTTAAACAGTGCGACAACAGCGGACAAGAAAGACAACAGGACTTTGCGCTGGCTAACATCATCCTTAGTGTTTTGGCTTTCTCGTCCTATTTGCCAGCGCTACTTTTTACTATGAAGTCATGGCAACAAGCTCGTGCTTATATCCTTTTAAATTTCTCATTTGTCGCACAGTAAATACACATGTTCTGCACGAGGTGTTCGACTCACAAAACTATCGAATGCAGTGAATGTTCTTGACATCGCAGATGTGGTACAAAACCTAACCGCAAGCGTTTTTCATTTTTCGGACTGTTAGCTGTTTCGCTCACTGTGTTTCGTTTCTACAGCAGTTCCCATCCTCCATGCGCGAGCCTTACTTCGTTGCCCTCATCCAGCCCTAATATAAATAAAATATGTAAATGGCCTGTAAGAGTGGTTAGAGCCAACACCCCGTTTTCACACGTTGCGTTTTACTCAATGTAAAGCACTTGTAACATTTGAAGCGGCTTCAATCCGCCAGAAACAGGTATTTGGGGTCGGGAACACGTAGCACACGCTCTTGTTGGCGACAACAGTGGCCTGCCGTAACTGCACGGTTAATAGGCGAAAAAAATCATATGTGACGAGAAAAGCTAGTGGTCAAAAAAATTCCTGGCTATATGTAGCAGAGATCAATTGGAACATTCTGGCAAAATAACACTGCCGAATTAGAAACCACGTGGCTTGCCAGAGTATTTAACAGCGGAGCTAATTGTGCTTCTGATGGGCTGTATTCAGTTGTTCTATGAAGCAATACTTTCCTTAGTGCGACATTGCAATTTCACTACAACGCTCTAAAAAATCTTAAATGCATATACCTGGTCGTCATTTTTATTAACTGGATTTTTTTTTTTCATAGATTGTGATTTTATACGCGTACTTACCATTAAGTTATGGTGACACGCCATTGCTGCTGCCGAGAAGTGGCACCAACCTACAAATTCTCTCTAATCCCGAGAATTGCGCCTTTCTGCCAATTCACAGTATGCACAACTGGGAATGTAAGATAGTCTAGCTTCCTCAAATAGATTTTTGCTATGCGTAAAGGCTATAACTCACCGAAAGCTCTCTTTAGTAGCAAAGGGTGTTATAGACAAAAAAATCTACATACCTAAGATTGCAAGCAAATTTACCGGGATCCTCGAAAACCTGCAACAAATATGAATGCACCATCGCTTTGTTCTATATCATGAATGATAACAATAATTTCCGTGCTTTCTTTCTCATACCAAAGCTCTGCACAACCAACCAGGCCGGCACGTACACATACGATTCGGACACACTGTCCGAGTCCTTCGTCAACCAGTCTATGGTTTATTCGATTGATATGGAGCTTTCACTAAAAAGCAAGGTGAGTTTACCATCAGTTTCGTAACTATTTCAAGGTTTTTTACAGTCTAGTTTTCGTTCACACCAGTACGAAGACCTCTTCAAATGATATCCATTGTAACTTGTCTTTCTTGTGTAAGCTTACTGCTTTTCGCTCCAGTTGACTCTTCATATGACCTGAACAAACGTTTGTTTGGACATGTTGGTATTTTTTTTCACCGTCTATCGAGCTACATGAGGCCGGTAATGAAGTGAAAACTGGCCAAGCGAAGTGGTTATACTTCCACCAGGTTTGCTGAAATTTAACGCTTGCATACTTTCTAACCTGATGGCCTCGATATTCGGGAGATCCGTAAGGTCATGTGTGTGTGCGTGTGCGTGTGTTTGTGTGTGTGTGTGTGTGTGTGTGCGTGCCTGTGTGAGTGTGTGTGTGTGTGCGTGTGTGAGTGAGTGAGTGTGTGTGTGTGTGTGTGCGTGCGTGTGTGAGTGTGTGCGTGTGTGAGTGAGTGAGTGTGTGTGTGAGTGTGTGTGTGTGTGCGTGCGTGTGTGAGTGAGTGAGTGAGTGTGTGTGTGTGAGTGTGTGTGTGTGTGTGTTTGCATGTGGGTGTGGTTTGCGGATGTGCGTGGTGTGTGGACTGATTCAAATGGCACATCAAATTCTTCAGTCACATTATGTGCAATTGCTTCAGATAACTATACATCGATTGACTGATTGATTTGTGGGGTTTAACGTCCCAAAGTCAATATATATATATATATATATATATATATATATATATATATATATATATATATATATATATATATATATATATATATATATATATATATATATATATATATATATTGGGCATAACACATACAGGGTTTGCCCGCCAGGTAAGGCGAAAGGAGGACTTAAACCCCATTACTAGGCCGTACCTCGCTGGGGCAGCAGAGACAGCCGATCCAAAAGTTGCAATTTCACTAGAACATAATAAGTCAACATGAACATAATCTCATATGATTATGAGAGACGCCGTAGAGGAGGGCTCTGAAAATTTTGACCACCTGGGGTTATTTATCGTGCACCCAAATCTGAGCACACGGGCCTACGACATTTCCGCCTCCATCGGAAATGCAACCGCCGCAGCCGGGATTTGAGCCCGTGACCTGCGGGTCAGCAGCCGAGTATCGTAGCCACTAGACCACCGCGGCGAGGCTCAGGTAACTACATCCCGTCACGACGTCTATCCGCTCTAAAGATGATGTTGGCTCTGAACTAAGCATGCGACTGAAAACTACGCAGATATGATCAGAAATGAAGGTGGTAGCAATGAGAGGGCGTGCGTTACATAACCCTTAATCGTCCTGTTTCAATCCATGACTACTGCATGCATTGATTCAACCCTAATGGCTGCAGCAACGCGCTAAGTGAATGATTGCCAAGAACTCACAAGATATTATATGCAATCTCTTAAGACGACTTGAAGACAAAAATTGGCCCCATATCTGCATGCTACACTGCAAATGTCATCGAAAATAGTCTTGCGTCTAGAGATAGTGAACAAAACGTTTATTTCATGTTTTGTGCAAGAAAATTGGTGATTGGTATTTTGGAGGCGCTGTGTTGGAGAGCCTCGAGCGTGCAGCGAGGCGAACGAGCGCATCGAGTCACGTCACACGTGAGACATGAGCGCTATCTCGCAGTTACCTTGGAAAACAAAGCGCGCGCACCCTGCGCGCCCATCTCGGAAGTGATAAGGTGTAGAACGCAAAGCAATGGGCAGGCACCTCCACCGTGTCGTCTTAGCAAAGCGTTGGAAACACTTGCCTTTTCGTGCAAGCGTTGCCTGGTCAGCGCAACGTGATGAACGCGGAGGTCCTTATAATTAGTTGTGTATGCTTTTTCTAGTAAGAGACCAACATACGGAATGTTGACGTGTTGTTAAAGTGCCTCAGATATGCTCAATAATTGCTTTTTAATTGACAAACACACAAGTATGAACGCTGAATATTGAGCAATATTGGTGGGCACTGCGGATGGCGTCGGCCATTTTGAGCATCCTCTGGCCACTTTGGTACTGTTTAGGGTACATTAAGGGCGAAAAAACAGCCAAATAAACAGACAGACAGACCAATGTTTTGGCGTCGGAGGTCCCCAAGAACGACTACTGTCAAAAAAAAAAAAAACATCATCGTTTTATTTCGCAATAACATGTGAAATACCCTCCCCACTTTCCGAGACATTCTTACTTGACCTGGTTGCAGTGTTGTCAAATGATATCAGGCAAACAAGCGAATACTCATTACGAAAGAACGCCAAAAAGAAGCTGATACAATAATTTTTGATGTTATTAAATACGTTGAATGGTGATAAAATAATGTTACTGAAATACAAGACGGAGCTTAGACAACCACCTAATTGCTTTGTACAGCACGTTTTTAATGACAGTAAACAGCTGCTTTTTAACTTTGACTCCATGCAGGTTAGTCTCCACTCGGTTGAAGGCACGTTTTCCAGTGCCAATTTTCGTTACCTGTTGATGTCCGTCTGCTAGACTTCACCAGTCAACCACAAGCTTGTGCACGGGGAGGGTGTCAGAGGGGTGGTTGCACGCCCCCTTCTCGTGTCATCCAGAAAGGGGGTGGGGCACTAGATCTGCCCCATCCATTTACTTGTAGGAGGGGGGTGCTGCGATGAACCTCCAGCCCCTTTGATGGGTTACTCGGCGCGCCTATACACTCAACTATTGACAACCACGTTATTAGTGAATGGAAAAAGCTCTTTGGTGAATGGGTGATCACTACAATAGCTGTATTAGGGAAATAATTCAGTTAGGTCTATATAAGTTACACCGTACATCTACCACTAAAGGTACATGTGAGAACGCGAAGCAGCGATGGTGCTGACTTGAGGTTCCATTTGGTTTTTATCATTTGTATGCTTGCGTGTATGTTGGTACCAACGCCGCTACACCTGGCATGAACATTGACGTCCATAGCACCGTTGCAAAAGGGAGTGTAAAGGAACGAGCGCACGCAGCATTATATATGAGTGCCCAGCTGTGGGGAAAATAAATGGAAGAGGAGGAACAAAGCGGAGGCAGCGCTTTGTCAACTCCTACACCCAACACCCTCCCACCTCTTCGCGCGCATGCGAGAAGAGGAAAGGGAGTTCGTGCATGCGCAGTGGGAGAGCGGACGGTCGCCTTGGAATGAACACACTCAAGCAAAGACTGCTACGCATCCAACTGCAAAAATCTACAAGCAACTCGGTGAAGAAAACCCAAATTTGCTTATTATAAACGGAACTAACAAATCTTGGTTGTGCGACTACCCCATGGATTTTAGGCACTGCAAGCTGTCTGCACCTATATATTGGTGCTGACTTGTATGTCATGGGTTCGATCCCAGTCGTGGTGGTCGAGTTTACAGCTTGGTCATATTTTAATACAGGCAAAATGCTATAGAGGCTCGCGTATATGGTGCGACGTTAGCTCCCGTGGAGGGACCCCAGAGGATCGATGTTTTCGAAGCCCTTCACTACGGTGTCCCTCGTAGCTATATCGCCATTTTGGCACGTAAGATCACAGTTATTATTATTCTGCGCCTGAGCTTACTATGCATGCCTCCGTGATCAGCCGATCTTCGACCAAAGTGACAAGGGAGAGGAGGACTGGAAAGCATAAATAATAACGTTGCCTTGCATATCACACTATTGCAAGAAAGGGAGCTGTTAGTGAGAGTGAGGAGGAAGAAAAGAGGAGATGAGAGGGTGAAGAACATCTTAGCCTTATCTGGTACGTTATTGTAAAGGAGTGGTAAGAGGGAGTCGGAGTGAGGAGAAGAGGAAGTTGTCTACCTTTGCTGTTTCTTGACTTCTCACATTACTGATACGTAGACACACAAATCGTTTGATTTTAATTTAAAATGACTGTGTAATGGCTTGATGAAGCCCGAGAAATCCCTTTTTTCCCCTCGAATGACCCTGTTGAGGGGTTTCCTATTTCCTACACACCGCTGACGCAGATGTGCGCCTACAAGGAAAAGGTCAAGGACATACGGTTTGGCCTGGCCGTCTACGACATCGACGCCGACGAGAAATATAAAGCCTGCGACATGATCAAGTACAACGGCCGCTACAACCGGCTGGTGATGCTGCGCAAGCTGCAAGACTTTATGGCGAATTACACCAACAGGAAGGACTGCCTAGCGGTCTCGTAGAAACTGCTGCACGGTGGCAACGTGTCTCGGGACAATTTTAGTTCTTACACGATAGTCAAGCACTGCAGGGCACTGCGTGTTAGTTACGTAGTTTGTTTATGTAATGTTTTTGTTCCTTGCGATAAGATTTACGTATTACGAAACTGCAAGTTTTGTTTTGTGAACAATTCTACCTTGTAATCAGCAAAAATATATCAATATTAGTTGCCGTTGACAGCATACGTCCTTCATTACATTTCCTTTCCATGTGATGTTTTTTTTTTAGGCAGCAGCCGCTTCAACATATCAGCCGCACATTAGCGCACTTGTTTTATGACCGCTTTTCCAGCTGACACCACCTATGTTGTTCTCGTTTCCTCCTCATGTGTTCAAGTGCCATGAGTGCAACAGTGCAGTGATAATAGTGAGTGAAGTGCGTTACGTTAAGTAGTCCGCAAGCTTGACTCAAACGCTCCGTAGCGTGTCCTCAGACGGTTTGACTGACGCTAGCACCGCATAGCTCTAGGTTCTGTGGCCCGAGGTGTTACCTGTGCTTGCCGACATTCTATCCAATCATACCGAAGCATTATCTCAACAACAGCCTCTAGTGCTTCACTGCTGGCATCATTAAGAACAGTACAGGTTACACTGAGGATAGTTTCAATTAAAGATTGCGGACGACTGTAAACCCGTTAGCATAAGTTCACGGGTCGCGGGTGTTCTTGCCCTGTTGGGCGTAAGCAGTGTGTTTAATTGAGCTTGGTTGGTTCATAGTAGATTGAGAATAAAGCCGCTCTTGAGTCGGGGTGCGATGATGGTTTGAAGAAGAGCTTATCTCAGCGAAACACAGCAAAAATAAGCAGGAATGCACCAAGTATATGTGATGCAGGCCTTAGTGTTAAGCATCTGGAACGTGTTTCTAGGAAGTGACGCTAGTACCCACTAAACATCTGATTTCCAGGCCGAGATGGGAAAGTGAAAGGCACGTTTACAATAAGGACATGACGTTTAATGTGGAAGACTTTTCTTATCTGGCGAGGCTTTGCTCGTTATAGCGCCCAGTGCGGTACCACTCATTCATGAAGAACTCACTTTTTGCTGTTTTCACAATGGTCAGCCCAAGGACTGAATCATTACAGCACACCGTGGTAATATAATAATACTATCTGGAGTTTTACGTCCCAAAGCCATGACCATGCAGTGAAGGAGCACACTTTGAATGGAGACAACGCAGGCAAGCAGGACCAACTAGCTCATGTCTCAAAATTATTGAAATGTGAAACGGAGCTTTTCATTGAGTAAGCGTGCCCATTCAGGTGATAGTATTGTCGATATAATAGCGCTCAATACACGATATTACCTTGTACAAAATCATGCAGGCACATCTAAAATTGAACACTTCACTGAGACGCGAGTAGTGGTTCTCAAGGGGGAGGGTTGCACAGAACCGATCCAGCAAGGAACACTAAAGACAAGTGATGAACTTTTTTATGAGGGCTTGCTGTATAATAAATACTCATTCGGGCATGAAAATTGGTGCGGTTCTTTTATTGACGAAAACTTCTTCATATGAATGTAGTACGAATTTCGGAAACATGAAGTTGTTTAGTCGAGGCAGGCTAACCTGTGCGATAAACAGAGAAGAAAAGGCATAAGTTACGAAGTTTTCTAACTCTGTATGACGCATGCATATTGGACAACCGAGAAAGAGACATGCGCAAATCTCACAACCGCTATGTTGTGACGCGACAAACAGCATAATAAAAAAGCATACCGGACGTCGGAAAAAATTCGGCCTTATTTCGTAGACTTCTAACGCAGTCTCTTGTTTCATCTTGTTCTGCTCGTAATTGTATGTCGGTAAATGCTCTGACTTTATTCGGAATGTCAGCATGCTTTTTTTGGATGTTTATTAGTTGCAGCTTATTCTAATTGCCCAAGCATACGAGAGTGAGGGAAATATTTAACCTTCTACGCCCTGAATTTCGACCCTGAACCTTGTTCTCTTGGTCGCACCCTGAACACTCTTCCCGCCACTCGGAACTCTGCCCCTTAAAGTACATGAATTAAGAGACTGAATGTCTGGGTTTCACTAAAACTTTCTTTATATTTGAAATGTATCTGTTTTAGTTCTGTGTTGGAAGCGGCTATACAAGTGTACAAACACTTTTCTTTCGAGATTTTGCGCGAACGCAGAACTGGCACAATACCAGTCTTGGCCTCCACGGACACACATCAACATACCTTAAATGTACCGTCTGCCCCCCTCTCCCCGGATACAGTTAGTCTTTATATTTGATATGTATCTGTTTTAGTTCTGTGTTGGAAGCGGCTATACAAGTGTACAAACACTTTTCGTTCGAGATTTTGCGCGAACGCAGAACATCGGAACACAAATCGTCGAAACATCGAAAGACAAACCGAGGCAGGCTAACAGCGTCATAAAACTGCTCACTTATAAGAATTAGGCTGCAAGTGATAAACAATAACACTCATACCACGTCAATCATGTAAATGAACGTAGGAGAAGCGGCCTCGTTGCTTGGTGTGGAATGCTGTTGTGTCGGCTAAATGAATACGACGGTTGGGATACTCGGGGGCAATACTCAGCCACATGATATTGTTGTGAAGGCCAATAAGAATTCTCCATCCTTATTGAGTGACAGGTGGCCTTTAAGCTTAAGCTTTGCCGTTACACTCCGGCTTCATTATGATGCTGTATTTTGATGGTGGAAATATTTGGGCACAATTGTTATGCCCCCGTGGCTTGGCTCAGTTCACGTGCGCGAACGAACACAGATTAGGCACATCGGCAACATACATAGTTCACGTTTTTGGAAACACAGATGGGCGTTTCACAATAAATATAATCGAAACAAACGAACATTCTATAAGTAGTAGCGGGCCAAACAAGTATAAGCCAAATATGCGTCAACATTCCACTGGTATTTCACGCGAAGACCGTTTTGGAAAATGTCGAAATCCACCATGTCCGTTGCCGAGATCTCCATTTTTTTTAGCTGTGGTCATTGGCTCGGGCAAATGGGGGTGATTGGGAGATTAAAACTGACATGCTTCCACCTTTGGAAATTAAATATTTACCTTTTACATGCATTAAAAAGGGACAGCACCCTTGCTGCAGGTAGGCTGTTTTTGTTGTTTTGTATTTTCCTTCAATCTTATGGCACCTGCCCACTCCGGAGGATTGGCCAAGAATGCGTAGTTGAAAATTTGAAAGGTTATTCGAAAGGTTATATTAAAAAAAGAAACGAAGTGGAAGTAAGACGTAATACTTGAAATTAAAACTACAAGTAATATGCTGTGTACCTCGTTTTCTAAACTGTTCTATTCCAAACAACATCTTTCTTTCTACTTCGCACTAGTCAAGCACAATGGCCCAGGATACGCTGGCGTCCATCGTCATCACACTATATCATTAGGCACAATACCAGTCTTGGCCTCCACGGACACACATCAACATACATTAAAAGTATCGTTTGCCCCCCTCTCCCCGGATAAAGTTAGTCTATTCCCCTGGATCTGATTTTCTCAGAGGCCTGCTACCGCAGCCTCTCTTATTGGCCTGAAGTGTGCGATCAAAGAATTTTGCCTGCTCACTGAACTTGAAGCTGTCCAGAATGGCGCCCCTGTATTGAGGCGCACAATATGCAGTCATGTCCCGCATGTGATATGAACGTAACGAAGTCACCAGAGTACTGTAGGAATACTTACAGAATATAATCTTTGCCAACTCGTAAGTACCAGAACCGACGAATGGAATCTTTCCAAACACGGCTTTAGAGCCCATCAAAATGTCACAGACCACGCCACGGAACTTATCTATTGGCGTTGTGGTGGCAAACTCGGTGAAGCCGCACTGAACAGACAAAGAAAACACCATAATAGACAGTTGAACTACCATCGTGCCATTGTAATTGACGAGCTCTATGGTCACAATAGTAAAGCTAAGCCATTAAGACCATGGCGCAAAGTTCAAAACTCTGCCATTGAGAGCTTTCTTTCATTGTGATAGCAATTATATGGACACTCTCGGCTTGATTTTGCCGCCGGCATCGGCGTCGACATGGGCGTCGTTGTCACTCACCGTATATGTATACGTATCTATATATATGAAAATGCAAGAAAGAAAAAGAATTCAGCAAAAGACTCCGTCGCACGGAATCGCAGTTGGGTCCTCTGAATCGTGAGTGTCAGGCGTTAGCCACTGAGCCACCAAGGACCATGTCCTTCAACGTTCAAACGGCAAGCTATCTACATCTGCCTTGTTACCGCTGCTGACGAGAATCTCGGAGGGGAGGGGACAATCATGTTTTTAGCATTACCAGAAAGATGGCACAATGAGCGCGCGTAGCAACATCGCCCCGACGCGACGGCCACACGCTCATCTCCCACGCACACTTAGCCCTGCAAAGAGCAGGGAGTCGACGCTCCCTCGCACGTCCTTAGCTCGCGGTAGGGAGGATTGTACGTTTTGCATGGTGTTCAGCTTTTAGCGGAGCGATTCTGTTTTAGTTACCGGACAGACAAAGGTCACTGCAACTGTTGCACAGTGTGCGTTTGCGAAAAGAGCGCACTTTTCAGACACAGCAAAGTAACAACAGAGGCACTTATTTGCGTTCATCTGTCCCTGAGAGTCCGCTTCGTGGGTCATTTGTGCGTGAGAAACGCGGGGCATGTTTCGATCTGCTGGCCATTCTGCACGTGACCTTCCAATTTGTTCCTATCGCGTTCATCGCTTCACCTTTGCGCCAAAGCTGTGACTTTTTGCAGCGAAAGCTGTAGATGTAGATGTAGATCCTAAAAGTTCTGGCTCACACCCCTCCCCTGGGGTATCAGCCAAGAATCGGGTAGCTTAAGAAAAAAAAGCGAAAGTATATATTTAAAGACTGGTGGAAAGAAAATTAACAAAAATATGGACCCTTTCGTAAATTATTTTTGAGAAAGAATTTTGATGAATTAGTTCCTATCAGCAATAAATGATTGATATCATAGAAATTTTTTATAGCCTACATGGGTTAACTGAGAACCTTTTGGTATTTAGGTTATTAAGTAAATCTCTTAGACTGTAAAATAAAATCTTGCATGGCCGCACACATTTTTCCGTTGCTATGCCCTTAGGTATGAGCACCTAGGAATAGTAAATTTCACAATGAGGAGCTATAGACCAAGAATTCGTAACGGAATTTCCAGTGACAGCTTTCTTAATGTTGAAAACTTTCTACAATAGTGCTCCACAGATTCCATTGTTATGAGATCACAACTCCACAGATTCCTTTGTTATGAGATCACAACTCGGGTCACGCGCAGGTGTCCGCCACCGCCGCCGCCGCCGCTGGTGTCCATAACCACATCCCGCGAAATTAGAAAAAAAAAACAAGCACCAATGACACAGAGGGGGTCTAAGCCGGGTCCGCTGGGTGCCAGCCAAGTATTTTACCGCTGAGCTACACCGGTGCTTGTGGCTTTTTGGCAAACTTGCATTAGGTGAACTTGAAGTCGGGAAAGTCGCGTTATTACGACGTATAAAGTGTTTTAAAACGGCGAAATAACAACCAGTCATCGGACAATGCGTATAGCATAACGAGTGGGCCGTCTAGTGCTCCTAACTATTACAAAAGCTTGTTCTTGTTGCCCTATTAACTTTGTCTTCCTGCCTTAAGGAAGACAAGTCCACTTTTCAAAACGTCGGCTCGACTTAACTCGTGTTTCCGCAATTTTTCATCACAAGCTTCCATCTTCTCCTTCCTGCCGTGTTTCGCACTAAAAATGGAGGTTGTATGAAAGGTTGCCGAAATAATTGGAAGTCAAGCGAAGGGTGCTTGCGGGAAGCAAAGGTGGAGCTGAGTGTCCTGTTAAGTTTGTGGATCGCATTTAACAAGTTCAACAATATTGATTGGCAAACGGCAAAGAGACACCCACATAAGCATTGCGAAGGTAATGAGTACTTTGCTTAAACCAGTCAGACAAAATCCTCACGCAAGAACTGCTTACGTCCCAATTTGCGGGCTGCTCAATCTGACAACAAGGAAACAATTTTTAAAGGGCACTGACACAAAACTTTGTGGCCGAGATAGCCTGTAGAGTTGACTCCCAGGGACATTCTTATATAATCTGCAAAGTATCAACAACGAATATAGCTGGGAAGGTATTTTAAAAGAACTTTGAAGTCTGCGCGAGGCCTCGACTCCATCGTGCCATTGACACCATCGAAGGGGACCCCTAGGGGACCCCCTACTTCCATCACGTCACCACGCTGCAGTCAGCAAAACAAGTTATGATGACGTCATAGCCGCCATATTTCTTTTGACGCGTTTTTAACCACAGTCTATATTTCTCGGCAGCTGGTTGCGATTGCGTGGCCTTGGCGCAGGCTTAGAAATTTCTGTGTTTGGCGACATTGCAGTCCCGTTTCCTATTCGAAAGTAATTCTTGATGCAGATCGTGCGAAAGTGTGTCACGGTTCTGTGTGCTGACGTGTTCAAAAGCTGCACACGCTAGGTGGCGACAGCTGCACCCAGTTTTTGGAGCTCTCTCAAACCAAAACTGAGACATTTAAGGGCCTGTAATTAATTATCTATCGCGTGCTGCAGAAAATGATGTGTCGTGTCATGACTAACAGGCCCCCAGCAACGCATTGCAGCAGAAAAATGCGAGGCCAAAGTGTTTGTATCATAATAATAATAATAATAATAATAATAATAATAATAATAATAATAATAATAATAATAATAATAATAATAATAATAATAATAATAATAATAATAATAATAATAATAATAATAATAATAATAATAATAATAATAATCAGCCTGACTACGTCCACTGCAGGACAAAGGCCTCTCCCATGTTCCGCCAGTTAACCCGGTCCTGTGCTTGCTGCTGCCAATTTATACCCGCAAACGTCTTAATCTCAGCTGCCCACCTAACCTTCTGTCTCCCCCTAACCCGCTTCCCTTCTCTGGGAATAAAGTTTGTTACCCTTAACGACCAGTGATTATCCTTTCTACGCGCTACATGCCCGGCCCATGTCCATTTCCTCTTCTTGATTTCAGCTATGATATCCTTAACCCCCGTTTGTTCCCTAATCCAGTCTGCTCTCTTCTTGCCTCTTAAGGTTACACCTACCATTTTTCTTTCCATTGCTCGCTGCGCCGTCCTGAAATTAAACTGAACCCTCTTTGTAAGTCTCCAGGTTTCTGCTCCGTAGCTAACTACCGGCAAGATACATCTGTTATATACCTTCCTCTTGAGGGATAGTGGCAATCTAGCTGTCATAATTTGAGAGTGCTTGCCAAATGTTTGTGTCAGTACCCCTTTAAGGTGTATCATGTGCAAAATTTGAATGAACCAAGGGTAACAAAAAGCAACAAACTTCAAATTTAGTTAACTTTGTCTGTTGCCTAAGGTTTACATGACCCATTCTTGAAGGTTCTAGAATTTTGGTGTTGATGTTCCCAAATTCGCACCCATTTTTCGGTGATTTCAAATTCTAACCAGAACTGCTTTTGTTATGCAGTATTTCTTAATATCAGTTGTACATTAACCTTTTTATATATGGTTGAGAATTAAACTGCCAAATACGAGAATTCCATGCAAATCTCGATATACCTATAGCTTGCAGCAGTAGTGCGTAGTTAAAAAGTGTTCCTATAATTTTACCGCTGTGATTACTGAAAGATCGATACTCACCGTTACGGCAGCAACGAATGATGTTGCGTACGAAACCTGCATACAAAAATTTCATTTACAAAGAGATCGAATGTTGCCGTGAACGTAGTTGATAACGTAAAGTCACGTAAGCATGAAACCAGAAAAAGCCCCAACATTTTCGAATTCACAACTGTACCTTCTTGAATACCCATAGTTTCTTATGTCAGTTTACCACAATGCCATACCTCAGTCTAGCGGTTATCTGAGAATCCACCCACGCGTTATTCCTCTGGTTACCTCAAGTGGTAGAGGGACCACCCTGAAAAGGCTTCCATCCTGAGTTCCAACCTCAGACAAGGACGAATTTTTCGGCAACTAAGAACCTTCATAGTTAGGAAATCTGATTGGATTTTCTAGTGACATCGCCCTACAAGCTGGTGGATGTCGAATTTCCTTTTCTAATGTGGTCATGAGCTGTATACAAAGAAAAAGCCAGCACCACTTTATTGTCCACAGTACCTTTTTATTTGGGCATGCGCACTCATTTCTTATGAGTGTAGATAGACAGACAGACAGACAGACAGATAGATAGATAGATAGATAGATAGATAGAGATAGATAGATAGATAGATAGATAGATAGATAGATAGATAGATAGATAGATGTCTTTCGGAAACCTGTCTTTCGGAAATCTGCATTTTTAAAACGAAATTTCAGTGTCACAGTCATGGAGACAATCTTCCTTATCTTGCCACTGCAAAACGTTCTTCCTGTGAACGCTTCCTGTGACCATTCTTCCTTTGAAACGCTGCATTGATTACCATGTTCTCGTATTGCTGTTTAAAACTATGCATATAATTATACTGTGTTCTTTGAAAATTATCTACCGAAACAGCCCATACCCGATACGATCAGTTACGTCCAGTACTTTAACCATTCCAAAGTCTCGCACGAATTATGGATCATTTGCATTCACACATACCGCATTACGTATTTGGAACAGACTACCAACAGACCTAACAGAAGGCCAGTTGTTTACCTGGTATAAGGTTAACCAACATTGGTTCATGCTCTCTTCACTTGTTTGAATTCTACCCCATCCTATCACCGTCATACTAATTTCTTGTGCGCGCTAGTGTTTGTATAACTGTATACAACATAACTGACCCCTTAACAACTCCTCATCGAGTTACGGAGCTCTGCCTTTTTAACAAAACCGATGTAGATATCTTAAAGTGAATAATAAATTAATTGAACTGAATTGACTGTTATTGCTGCTGTCTTTTCTATCAAGGCCTTGCCAACTTTCAAATTTTCTTATAATTCATTTCCTCCCAGTTTTTCCATCGCAATCGTATCATGCTCAGTTTATTGCTGTTTGGATACGCAGCGCACTACGTACAGGAAAAAACACTTGGCTTATTTTTTGGAGATATTTGAGTTGAGCAGACGTAATGGTATCGCATGATCGGAAGTGTCGTATAGACTTGCAGAAACCATTTTGAACTCGTCTTTGACGCCTTCTTATGGGTCATTCAAAATAATGTACTTACGTCAACCATATCTCCTTCATTGCAGAGTTTGTACATCTCCCCTAAACACTGCAAAGGAGGTGCAGAATTAGTTATATACCTAAGCCTGCCCCTCTCAAACAGTACACTTGGTCCGAAATAATAATAATAATAATAATAATAATAATAATAATAATAATAATAATAATAATAATAATAATAATAATAATAATAATAATAATAATAATAATTGGTCAGCTTCTAGCTCGGAATAAGCTCATGTGCTACGCGTGACGCCAAACAGGCTAATAAGAAGTGTTCCACACTCGTCGTCATGGCAACAGATGGCGCTGACTGACCCTCCCACGTTTAAATTCACATATATACCCAATAAAGTGGCTGGGAGGATGGCCGTGGCAGCTCAGTGGTAGAGCATCGAACACGTTATTCGAAGGTTGCAGGTTCGGTTCCTGCCCAGGGCAAGTTATTTGTTGACCCACTTTTTTTCTTGACATTTACATTACAGTTCTGTCTAATAACTTTCCTATACTTTCCTTGGCATTACAACAGCCAATAAATAAAACAACTACACTGATAATACAAACCAGTGTCGTAAACAAGCGTTTGCTGTCTTTCAATAGCATGGCGCCTACAGGAGGTTTGGAAAGCAGCAGAATATGAGCCGTCCATATTGAATCAGAACTGGTTATAGTGAATATTCAGGCAGGATAACAGACAAACCGTCTATAGAACCACGCTTTTCAATATGCTTAAGATAACCTCTATCCCAAGAGTTTCTCACTCCGATGTAAATTCGTTTTGTCGACTCACTCGCTGACTCACCTCCTGGCATGATAAGCACTTGAAGATTGTATAAGCGATGCACAGTAGGCACGAAAGCACATGATTAGAGCTATTGGGATAAGTCTTTCAGACAGCATTATGATCCTCCGCAAAACTGGCACAATAAAGCCGAGTCATCACCAATATAAATGTGACAAAGTTACTTGTACACGGTGTTCTCATGAAGCAATAGAGCGCATGCTGAGTCGAATGAGAAACAGTGCTGTGGATATTGTAGAGACTCAAAGCAGGTCTACGTTTTCTTTGTGGTTTTGATACTTCCCCGCTCATTGTAGTTCTCCAGTAGAAACTCATGATTCACCGCAGCTCAGAGCGCTCCTTTCATGCCGCATAACATTAGGTGATCGGCTGGGCGGATCCATGAAAATTTGTTTGTACGTCGTTTTCTTTTTATGTGTCTGTGTGGGTCAGCAGCCTCTTGAAACATGGAATTTCATGACGCTATTTCGGCACGCCTGCATATTCATTTCGTGCACCATGGTGCTAGGCAGGTGCGCTCACACCGACAAATGCTCAGCACTGCATTAAACGCGATAAAAACGAGTCGCTGCATGCTTTTGCTGGCTACGATGGTCACGCTCCGAATGCTGATGCCCTTGACATTTTCAGTACAAAGCGACTACAGCGCCGCCTCTACCGTCACCCGCCGAAGTATCAGCGGAGATGCGGCGCGGCCGCGTCGTTCACTTCACTGCCCCCTTCTAGTGCAGTGCAAGGAGACTGTCTTGGAAAACAATGCTTTTAACGGTGGTGAACCTTAACGCACCTTTCCCATGCTGTTGGGAAAGCCAAGCTTGATCGGTTTTTTGCATATGTTATTGTTGAGATCACTGCCGTCTGGCTTGAAGTTCATATTCTGTAATATGGCTGCCCCTGAAAAGCAGAAATACGACCACTAATTGATTAAGCGTGGACAGAATCGCGCAAAAATGTGAACGTACCTAACTGCGGAAATATTTAGGAAATCAATATACAGTTTGTCCAAAGTAAGAAAATGAGTGCACTCAGACTAAACCTATGAAATAAATGCGCCGGAATAACTATATTCGACACTGGTTCTCTATTTTTAGCAGGAAAATTAGCTTTCTCAGGCATACAGAGATTTTTTTTTGAAATCGACACTAAAAAAAATCCACCAGCTAACACACATTCTGGGCAAGACTTTCATGGGAACTCATCGACGAGCAGTCATTACCTATAATTTTTTAAGATATTGAGCCGGGCGTTACGAAGAGTAGTGTCGTTTTAGGCAAATCAAGTAGTCGTGAGTACATCGTAAACTTACCAGGTGCACCGACTAGACTGGCGTGTAACAGGCAGCGCGTGGTGCGACATAATGTCAGCACGCACGTAGAACAGATAAATCAGCTTCATAACAACGAAGTGTAGGCTACGGTGCCATAATGTGCACATTCCTGCATGTTTTCTTTAAATCCCTGCGCTACTTTTATTTTAATAAATGTTCTTACCACCACCATATCTCAAAATTTTGTCTCCCCATAAACTAAAATCAGCGTGGAATGACCTTAAACTGAAGCTGACACTAGTACAACCGAGTACTAGCCTACTTAATTACAATTTCTTTGCACACACCCTTTAAAAGTGGATTTCATTTCCCGGTACCGAGAAATCACTGTCTTTACAAATTTTTCGCATGCATAAACATATTAATTTACGCTATGCTTTTTCAAAGTTGCATAATGGTTTTATTTCTTTTTCTTCCAGTGTTTCATTGCCTTCAGTATTTTTTTAAAAACACTCTTGTGATAGCTTTAGTTGGGCTGCAATATGTAAAAATAAATAAGAATACATAAATATTATAAGTAGCGGTCTTCTGCGCATTCTACGAAAACTGGACAATAGTTTGTTGAGTGATAGGCCTACATACGTGATTATGTTAAATTATTAAAAAGGCTCATAGCCAACGTTGCAACCACAAAAGGGGTTGTTCCAACGCGACGCCTGTGGAAGGTCTTTTTCCAGAGGAGCTAGAAGCACTGCGTGGCTTTATACGGTTCAAACTATCGTACTTCACCGTGAAACGCAATGTTGAGGAATTGGCGAGTAGCTTACCTCTGGGACTGACCCTGTAGATGATGGTCGTGAATACATCCCGTAAGGCAATCAAAGAGTTAATAGGAGACATATTTTCAAAGGTCACCTTCGCCGTGCACTGCAAAACCGTAAATAAGGTGTACATTGCTGAAGGGATGCATTTGGTAAAAACTTTCTTCATTTTAAACTTAGGGTATGTGATTATCCATGAAATTTAAAGGTGAATTCCGGATCTACCGGGTACATTTATGATTATAGTGTCTTAATTACACCGAAAGCAAGTTTTGAGGAGTAATATCTAGACAATACTTTATTGTGACAAAGCGTATGGGTCGTTGCCTAATCGACACCGAATTTATGGACGAACAACGAGTATGATTATCTGCAAAGACAACAGCTTTCGTTTCTACACCGTGGCTGTGCGTCTGCTTCTGCTTTCATGAACTTTTTTTCTTTTTGTCTGGTCTTTTTGGCTGCGAGAGCACCAAACAGCTTGCCAACAGGTCTGCAAGGGTATGAGTATAATGCCACTAAAAGCAATACCGCATGCCAGCTCGTTCGCATAACTGGGTGAAAGATAATTTTTATACAAACATGATTACATGATTACTCATTTATGTACTGTTCACCAAGGAAAAATACATTCAAACCTTAGTGCCTCCTACACCACCACACATTTGTGAAGTAGATGTCTTGCTTTCCGCTTCTTACGATGAATTAAAATAGAATACAAAGATCAAAGCAGCTTTGTAAGCGGTAATTAGCTGGCATTGTTATGTAAAATATTCCTGTATAGTGCTATTACAACAACTTAATATTCGCATTAATACGTTATCTATGTGAAAACTTGATGTTTCGTATGTGCTTTTCTTATTTCAGTTTACTTTTTTTTCTGTCGTTACTTTTACATTTAGTTTGCATGCAGTTTTGTAACCGTTCCGCTAATCGTTATTCCTCGTCCTTACTGCTGTATACAAGCTGACAGAGCAGTGCCTTGGAGCGGTCCCGCTTGCGTCACACTCTAGTGTTCTTTTTTTTTATTTGCTAAAAAGCATGCTGTTTTCGAATACGATGTGTGCACTGGCGTAGCCGTACCATCACATCCTTTCTCCCTCCCCACTACAAAGATTTTTCTTGAATTTTAGTGTTTGTACGTATGCATGCGCTTATTAAAACTCATGCATGATTGTAGATAAAGTGAAGTTGACCCCCTCCCCCCTCACACTTCCTGCCAAAAACAATTTATCGCAGCGCTATCAAAAACGACCACGCCATGATATTTTTTCCTGTTTTGCAGAGGCTCAAGCGATGGAATTTAGCAGAAATTTGTGTGGAAAGGCGTGGTATTCTATTATGCAAATTTGAGCGATGTCAATAAGTATTCTAAGACAAAGATTTACGAGATGAAAATCAGCTAGTTTTTTTTTCTAAAGGCAAGCGCGTACTTACCCTCACAAGTGACATGAAAGCTTGCCCAGCTATCTGGAAAGCAAAATAAAGTAATACCTGCTTTTAAAGATATAACGAAATACTACAAATGAGGGTTCATGCAAGAGAGTGCAACAAGTGCCCAGCAGGATAAAATAGGGGATAAGCTATTGCGCTGCTTAGTTCGATGAGAAAGGTTTAAATCCCAACTATTATGACCGCAGTTTAGATGATACTTGTAATGCGAAGAACTTAATGTTTCTTTTTATGCATTAGATCGCTGAGAACTGAAAACACTAAGCTTTCTTTCTGTTGAACATTCCTTTCTGGACCAGGTTTTCCTGCATTTTCAACATCTTTGTTTAGTTTTTAGTGCAAATTGATTATTTCCTTTGTATTTGCCGTTAAAGATAAAATTTCACCAGAAGCAGTATTAGGTCATGTGTAACTTGAACTTTCAACGAAATTGCCAAACAAAATTGAAGGTGAGCAGCGTGGATAAAGAGATACAACAAATTTCCTGATGTTCAGAAAGAGAACTTCACAACACACCTTACTAAGCTAATCGATTTCTTTGCATGAAGGTAAGTTCCGAGTGAATTATTTGACGCAATCAAATTGGAGGACACTTGAGCTCCGCCTTCGAAAACGGGTACCGATAGCGCGATTGGGCCTCGTGCACGTCACCGTCTGAACTGCTAGCCTGTTTTGGTTCATGCTGCATGCCCTAACAATGACGTAAAGAAGCAAACGAATGGGCGTGTAACATGGGTCGTTTCAAGGTATCAATGAATACCTATTGCAAGTACAGTTATCAAGTGTACACTACGTAATAGTTATTCCTTTTGTGAATGAGTGAATAAGGGCACGCTACGCGTCCGTAGCTATGGTGCAGAGATTTGGAGAACTACAAAAAAGGTTCAGCTTAAATTGAAGACGACGCAGCGAGCAATGGAAAGAAAAATGGTAGGCGTGACCTTAGCAGAAGAGAATAGATAAGAATGGATAACGGAACTAACCGGGGTTAAGGATATCATAGTTGGAATCCAGAAGAGGAAATGGACATGGGCCGGACATGTAGCACGTATACAGGATAACCACTGGTCATTAAGGGTAACTAACTGGATTGCGAGAGAAGGCAAGCGGATTAGGGGAAGACAGAAAGTTAGATGGGCAGGTGAGGTTAACAGGTTTGAGGGTATTAAATGGCAGCAGCAAGTACAGGACCGAGTTGACTGGCGGAACATGGGAGAGGCCTTTGTCCTGCAGTGGACATAGGCAGGCTGCTGCTGCTGCTGCTGCTGCTGCTGCTGCTGATGATGATGATGATGACGCGTCCTTAGGACAACACGCGAACCTATGCAACTGTTGACATTGTTGATGACCCTACTGCTCATTATGAATAAAAATGCCTGAGCGCTTCTTAATGAGTGTGCCTGCACAACACCCACTTTTGCTGAAGTCGCATGCTTTGACATATAAGAATGGCAGACTGGGCTTGTTGGTTTGAAATACTTGAAGTTTAAGGCGTGAATACGACACGGATGAAGAAAGACAATACACACAGGCACTTCATGCTTGTTTGTTGTATTTCTTCGTCCATGTCCCCTTCGCGCCTTGAATTCCAAGTATGTTTTTAAAGTGTCGCGATTCTACGATTCTCCAACGCAATTTACGATGCATCCTCTACATGACATTCCTATAGCGTTTCTTTTTCATCACAGTTTCAGCAGATACTGTCGCTCTATGGTAGAGCGCCTGCTTGCCACGGGGATATCCTGGCTTAAATGTTCCCTAGGACCAAAAATATTTTATTATTTATTTACTTTGCGTGTTTCTAGCTCCTTTGGTTATAGACGAGAATGCTTTTTCGTTCACAACTATCACCACCATCACCCAACACTTCTGCGAAACCAGCTCTTTAACGCTGGAGTGTTAAATATCACTCACCTTTTCTCCGGAGCACAAATCGAGGTCTTCTCCAAGGCACTGTAAACAAGTAAAACAAGTAAACGTTGTTCTTATTCTGATTGTCTGCAAATCAACGTTTAAGACAAATGATGAATTCAGAGATTTATTCGATTAGATCTTTCCGATTCGAGACCAAGACTTATTTTAAATGATTGGGTAAACACACCTGTCAGTAAAACAATAATGGAATGCCATGCACAGTTAGGCTGAGAGGTATTTCGCATGACACAACGCAAATGTTTGCACGTTTCGGTGAATAACTGAGATTTCTGTACATGCATAGACGAATGTATGAACAGATCCAGCATATTGCCGTTGAGTAGGAAAATATCATTGTTTTATATCTAGCATTGCTAGGAAAATACTCCTTGGGCTTTCTGTATTAACTGCACAGGCTTCCCACGAAATTTATTCGGAGGTTCTCTTGGTTATCGTGAGCAAAGGTGTTTAAAAAAGGGAACCGCATTGCGTGACGAAAGCGCACTACATTTCGTTCCCAGCATATCAGACCAGTCAAGTCACCAATAGCGTTAGTTGGCGCCATTTCATTAGCTATGATTGATTGATTGATATGTAGGGTTTAACGTCCCAAAACCACCATATGATTATGAGAGATGCCGTAGTGAAAGGCTCCGGAAATTTCGACCACCTGAGGTTCTTTAACGTGCACCCAAATCTGAGCACACGGGCCTACAGCATTTCCGCCTCCATCGGAAACGCAGCCGCCGCAGGCGAAATTCAATCCCGTGACCTGCGGGTCAGCAGCCGAGTACCTTAGCCACTAGACTACGGCGGCGTGGGGCATTAGCTATGATACGATATTTCGTAAATCGGTACAGGCAGTCTAACTATTATATTCTAAGTAATGTACTAACCAATCCTCCTTTTGCGGCTCAACAACAACAATTAAAACCTACGAAATATTAAAGTTAAGGCCACTTCGCACGACAGGGTGCCCCGACTCGAAAAAGCGCAGAGCAGTCCAGCCTTGTTCATTTTTCTCCAGTTTTATCTCTTTCTTTTTTCTTTTTGTTTTTTATTTCTGTCTTTTCTTTGCGTATTTCTATTTTCTTTCTATTTCTCCTTAGTTTATTTCTCAGGGAACGACATTCTGGCAACGAGCGATGGACGCACGTGCGCACGTGTGCCATACTTGGACAAGAGTTCGGGACGAGCACCAGCAACAGAAACTACAGCGAATTCGTGATGTGCTCTACTTGCAGGGAGGCGTTAACGTCGGGAAAGTTGCCCGTGATGAACGAAACTTTTAGGTCGACTCTTTGCCCTGTTTTGCATGCTACTCATGGTTCCGCATTGCGAGAAATGATGAAATTTTTTTTCTCTTACCCCCATTTCTCATGCACTCGCGCGTCCGTTCAGTCTTTGTTCTCGTATTGTGCGCGACGAAATGATTTCATTTCGTCTTGTGCGTTTTCGACAGAGCAGGGAGAAATAAAAACTGGCAAGACGAAAATCGCAAGACCTTTAGGGTCAACGCTTAGTGTCAACATTGTCCCCTTGTCTTAGGAGGAAAGGAGCGGCGAAGAATAGGTTGCACCTGTACAAAAAAATTGACCTCATGTCTGCATGTTTCAGTTCAAATGTCGTCGAAAGACGATACCATTGCGTCTGGAGAGAGCGAACAAAGCGTTCATTCGATGTTCTGCGCGATAAAATCGGTGAATTGTATTCTGGAAGCGCTGCGTTAGAGAGTCTCGATCCGTGCAGCAAAGGTGAACGAGCGCAACGAGGTACGTTAGACACGAGTGCCCGCGGGGAGAGATGCGCGCCTTTCTCGGAGGCGATAAGTAGTAGAACGCAATGCGACGGGCAGGTGGCACCACCGTGTCGTCTTAGCAAAACGTTGGATACACTTGCCTTTTCGAGCATCGCGTTGTATTGTCAGCGCAGCGTGATAAAGGCTGCGGTCCCTTGAATGACTTATGTACGCCTTCTCCAGTATAGAGAGACACATACAAAATATTGACGTGTTATTGTGGTGCCTCATATATGCGCGATGATAGCTTTTCAATTGACAATCACACAATTATCAACGCGGAAGCTTGAGCAATATTGGTGGGCACTGCGGATGGGATTGCCCGTTAGGGGTATCGTTTGGTGACGTTTACAGACAGACTAAATTTTTTTCGCTGAAGTACCCCCTAATAGACTATCATCTTTAAAAATAGCGTAGGCGAGGAAAAAACCAATGTCTCTTACTTAAACTCGGAGCGGTGTAGGGGCTCTTCAACTGTCAAGCCTTGGTGAAAACACTGTGCTGTATATTTAATGCGTAAACTAAGCTCTGGTGGCTGTTGTCAAGTTGTTGAAGTTTACGAATGCATAGTTTTCAGCTTTTGTGCAATACCTACAGTGACGAAAGAGAATTGATAGAGCCAGGAGGTATGTGTCGCAGGATGTGAAATGGCGTCCTTATCAATTAGATCAACTGGCTGTCAAGCAAAAAATATGAGTGTGGCGTAAAAGCAAGTGGGTCGCATCGCTGCGAAATCGCCACGTGTTTTAGGTTGTGTTCTGATTCCTTTGATCGCATCGTAGGCAGCCTTGTGCTGGCAGCTTAGAAGACAACATCGCACCCATGTTGTCCGAGAAATGGAAAACGCCTGGACGGCTTCTACGCGACGAGACGCCACCTCGCGTTGAGAAACCGAAAGCTAAGATAAACAAACGTAACCTATGTTTTTAGATACATTCGTGTTAAAATCGAAGAAATATTGCACGTTACTCGCATTGAGTGTCTGGTGAAGCGTCTGCTTGTGTGCAGACCACTATTCCGGTGAGATCCTAGCTATCAGAGCGATTGGCCGAGTCACCATATTGCTTAGACAGCATAATATTGTCTGCATCGTATTTGTCTGCGATGCTGTTTTCGTGAAGTCTATTTTACCAGCTACGTAAGTATGTGAGTGGGACTTTAGATGGCCGCCGTCCATTTAGCTGTCTATGTAGCCGTCTACGGTTGGTATCGGAACATGCCCTTAGATGCGAAGCAGCTTATGACGCAGTTCAATGTTGTGTGCGTAACCACCCTTATTGCGTATGCGCGACATCTGTCCCAAGAGCACTGCCAGAACACGTTGGCGAGCTGGCATGTTCTGGCCTGTGTAAGGGGCTGGGAAAGAGACTGTGGCCGCTCTTTCTTACACTCTCGCAGATGTCACGTGATGGCGTTGGTGAACAACGCCGACCAAATTTCAAGGCCGAAAGGCTGCCACAGTGACGTCAGAGGGCCCAGTTACGCCGCGAACGCGGCGGAAAGCCTGCGTTTCGTTCACGTTTTAGGAGAACCAACGCTCCCGCTCTCGCAGCTGCTGCGGCTTGATTGGGCCGAATAAAAGATGCGAAAAAAAAAATCTTACTGAGCATGCTCAGTTGGGCAACTGGGCCCCCAACCTCTGACGTCACTGCGGCAGCCTTTCGGCCTTGAAATTTAGTCGGCGTTGCGGTGAAAGATATTCTACAGACGCAGGATGACCACACGTGTTCCCGCGTGCCATGACGATGTACCCGCGAGACCTTCTCCAACAAGAGTTCGGGACGAGTAACAGGGGAACAGGAACTACAGTGCATTTTTTTTGGTGTGCTCCAATCGCAAGGAGGCGTTAAAATTGAGTGAGGTGCCCATAACTAACAGAACTTCAAGTTGACCAATGCGCTACTTCACGGGCTACTCATGGTTTCATTTAGTCGAAGATGGTGTAATTTTTTTCAACACTAAAGTGTTTTATGCCGGGGTCCACCACGACTCCGCTGCCGTATTTTTGTCACGGATATGACGTTATGAAATATATACACTCTAAGCCGAAAAAGACTAAAGTGGGGTATGCCATTGGTCCTTTAGGGGTCTAAATGCGCTGCCACAGATTTTGAACCAATTTTGGACTAACTGCGGGAGTAACTGCAAGGGCTCAACCGTTACCCCAAGCACTTACTCCACTTGGTTTAAATGTTGGCCCCAGTAGAATGCTCCAGCGGGACTAACAGTTGAACCGTCTGGACCAATGGAAAAAAAATGGTGACACTGCGTTTGTGCAGTATATTTTGTTTATTCCAATTTAATCAGCACTGAAGATCATAGTATGTTATTCATGCAACACGCACACAGACACACATACATACGCATTATTATTTCAAAGTAAAACACCGCAAACACTGACTGCCCGCGCTGTACTACAGAGAACAGACTCTCGGGTATATATAGCACAGTATTTTGACCTCCCATCTAGTGCCAGTGGGAGACTTTTACTCGGCTTAAGAAAACAATAAATATTGACACCGTAACGCGAAAATTTACATGGGCTTATTCATAGCACCGATGCGCATCGATCTTTTAATATGGATCTATCTAATCTTCAACATGCCTCCAGCCCGAGAATACGAATTATCAGCTGGTATTCGATGATGTCGGCCGAACCAGCGTTCGCAGTGCTGGCGCACGAATCCGCAAACACAAACATAGCAGCGGCGCTTGTGCGTGAAAGCCGGCGAAGCAGCCGCAGGCGCCCGCCCCGCCGATGCCATACCGTGTCGGCTTGCCGACGGCGTCGCTAGGCTTACGACGAGTACGGCTAAACGACCGCCGGCGATCGCAACATGCGGCTCGCGTGAAATTTTCGTAGTCGTTATTTTATAGTCACAAATGAACAATAGGTAAGTGCCCCATGTTCGCTGTGTCTTACGGAGTGATGTAGATATCTGTATACTTACAGCGACGAGACCGTTCGCAGGCACGGTTCTTTCATCGTGCTGGTAAGGCACAACCTGTGTACCGCTGGCCGCACGATTAGTCGTATCCGCGATCGCCTACACGTTGGATTTTTGATAGCGAATGTCGCATGGATAAAAAGACATAAGTTTGCCTGAGCTACTATTTTTGTGAACTTGTATGCGACGTTTCCTTCGCTTGTGCCGGCAATGCACTCACGCCGGCAGCCCGCTTGATACCGATGACGTACGAAGCCTACTTTTCCTATATATCGCTTTGAACTTGTGGTTACTGTGTGGGTACACGACCGCTGATGAACAGCTTACATTTATTAGCATTGTCAGTGTTCACCGTAGTTCGAACTTATTCAGCACATTAAAGCGAGTACTCGGCATTGCCCGTGTTTGCGGAGACTTTCACTTGGCTTCGGCTCGCCCGTGCCGGCATGGTGGAAACGCGAGGGCACTTGCTGTGTGCACTGACAGCGTGTTGTACTACTTTCCACTAATAACATCTTCTATTCGTTTCATAGTGCTTCACTTTCACAGTGGCGTATAGCCTATTTAACTTGTTTTCATGATCGCCGACCACGCCGAGCATTGCAGTGCAGCATCGACAGGAGGCGATCGCGGCGCAGTTGCCCTCCCCGTTGGTCCCTTCATTGCCGGGCGTTTGCGCAAGGCACGCATTGTCACACATTTAGTCCCTGTTGGACGAACCGTTCGTCCATTGGTTTAAAGACTGCAGTTAGTCCAACTTTGCTGAATTTCGGCTTAGAGTGTACTAACAGATTGCAAAGAAACGAGAAGCGCGTGGCATGGAACCAGCAACCTATTGATTAGCAGCGCGCGGCGCTAAAAACTACGCCACAGAGCATACGTTGTTGAACATTCTAAAGGCAGGCCATTTGTATACACCATATATGCCATTTGGTGGACCTCATAGCTCCGAAATTTGCCGCGCATTTGTTATCAGTCGCGAGATGGCGCGACGGTTCCACTTTGGACGTCCTCTAAAGGTTGTCGCCTTCACGGAGCTTGGTCTATCCTGTGCTCGCGCTCATCAGACTCGTAATTCGGGAGAAGAACGAAGGTCACCTCGCTCGGTGCAGCGATCACATTTACGAAAGGAGAACGCTGCAGACACACCACGAAGTAAGAATTGTGATAGTTGTTCGCGCTTGTCCTGTGAATACGTCTACGCTCGTTCGTGTGCCTTTCTGTTTGAACAGCGGTCTTTAAGAGCCGAACTGTGACAGTTATTAGTCCGCGCTTGTCTTGCGTATGCTGATTTTTCGCGTGCTTTCTGTTTGAGGTGTCCGCTGCAAGTTTCGAGTTTCTCGCCGTTCATACGTGACTCTGCAATCTGTTACTCTTGCTTAAACATTGCACAATAAACACTCAAGTGTCTCCGTTAAGACAGGTTGCACTTTAGTCTAGTATCATTGCCTAGATAGGGGGATCGTCCACGTTTTTTTAAGCAAATCACGTGCCACTGTCAAGGGAGGTAAGCCTGAGAACGGCCACATGGCCTGAGAACGGCCACCTAGGTAACTCTAACAAGCACTAACCAGTTGGTGCAACAACCAGTCGGTGCAGCATATTGTAGATTGTATCAGCTAGCAGAAAACAGAAGAAATAGAATGAACGAATTTGACCCGGCAGTTCAGTGGAAACATTCCTCACATGAGAGCACAGAATCGCGCATGTGCATATTAATCAGGGGGCGATACCATGGCACTTTAGTGTTGGCGTGGAGGTCGCCGAATAGAATCTCGATGGAGGCGTCTGCTAGATGGCCTACTTGTAGGCCATGTCGCGCCGAGAATAGGCAAAAACATAGAGACAGAAATAGCACTCAGAAGTTTTCCTCAGTTTGCCTTATCTCATCCAACATGAACAACATTAATACATGCACCAGCTCACCCAACAAAAAGTTCAATAAGATGCCAGACTTTGCGAACGTCTGTGGATGAAGTGAGAATTGTGGATATCTGCTTACTACGGATGTTCGTCAAACAGACACACAGAAAAAAAAATGCCACCTGTCATCCTTGCTTGTTCGCCTATGGCAGCCGTGACTGCAATGCTCCCTAACCTTACGCGCACCGCAGATATGATTCCTTCGCAGTTGGTTCATGACAATGAGCCCCGCTGCGATGGTCTAGTGGCTAGCGTACTCGGCTGCTGACCCGCAGGTCGCGGGATCGAATCCCGGCGGCGGCGGCTGCATTTTCGATTGAGGTGGAAATGCTGTAGGCCCGTATGCTCAGATTTGGGCGCACGTTAAAGAACCCCAGTTGGTCGAAATTTTCGGATCCTTGCTTGTTCGCCTATGGCAGCCGTGACTGCAATGCTCGCGCACCACAGATATGATTCCTTTGCAGTTGGTTCATGACAATGAGCCCCGCCGCGGTGGTCTAGTGGCTGGGGTACTCGGCTGCTGACCCGTAGGTTGCGGGATCAAGTCCCGGTTGCGGCGGCTGCATTACCGATGGAGGCGGAAATGCTGTAGGCCCGTATGCTCAGATTTGAGCGCACGTTAAAGAACCCCAGGTGGTCGAAATTTCTGGAGCCCTCCACTACGGCGTTTCTCATAATCATATGGTGGTTTTGGGACGTTATACCCCGCATATCAATAAATCCTGACAATGATAAAAACACGGTTATCACTTGTGCTGCCGCTAGCAAGACATTCGTCATCGCGCAGCCCTGTCGAGCCATCAAACATAATTAAATTGTGTTGTAGTTTCCACGCGGAACATTAGGGCGCGCGAGTGGGCATGCCACACAGTTACTTTTTTTAATTTCGCGGATATCTGTAGTACGCAGAAAAACACTAATACTTCATAGATGAAAAGTCAAAAACTGTCTAATCGATAGTTTTGCAAACTGATCTACAAACTTCCCCTTGAATGTTTTTCGAAGCTTTGTTGTTTCATAACTTAGTTAATTCAACTTGCTGAATTAGGCAAATACGAAAAATACAAAGACTAGCTTCACGAACTCCATGCAACAGTCAGCAACCTCCATTTGGTCGGGCCGTCGCAAAGTGCTCTGGTTCAGTTATAAGCTCACGCTAAAATGCCCCAATTATCTCTAGCGCAAACTTAAGACTATGCGCTGACGTAGCCAGAGGGCAGGATTGGGCCTCCAAGCCACCTAAAAGTTGACCAATTTTGCGTGTGTATGTGCAAGCACACATATAAATTCAAATACAAACATGCACGAGACATCCCTAAAGAGAACGCTACTGTGTAAACTAATGATGACGTGTATTTTCCTATGTTTATATAATTTATTTCTCATAAATTACCAAAAATTGTCATAGTACTGCAGTTATATTATCGCAAAGTTATATAAAAATGGAGGAAAAGAGACCTGTCATCAATTGATATTTTGCGAGTAAGCTACGGCATTAACAGCTGAAATTTTATTGAATTACGACACCGTACGTACTAACCCGTTAAAGAAAAAATCAAGGTGTTTTGTCAGCAATAATATTAATAATAGATTCTATGTTTAAGAAGCGGCAGCCTAATGGACTATGCAAATCCTGATATAGATATATTTTGTTTGATATTTTATTTATTTATTTATTTATTTATTTCAGAACCTTCAGGGCCCGAAGGCGTTACAAAAGGGAGTGGGTAATAGTATACATAGTAATAAGAAGAATAAGAGTGAACAAAGAAAAATGCTGCTAAGAGTAAACATCGCATTCAACAGCAGTCTTAAAAGCAGTGACATTGGTCAATTCGGCAACAGAGGAGGGTAGCTGGTTTCATTCGTTCGAGGTAGTGGGAATAAAGGAATCGTGAAAGAACTTGGTATGTCAAAAAAAAAAAATGTGTACTTTGTGGGGATGGTCACATATATATGACATGTAGTGTGGTCTGGAAAAGAGGTCTTGTTCTAGTTGTGGATTGTGGTAAATTTTATGAAAAAGAACAAGACGGGACTTTTTCCTACGCGAACAAAGAAGTGGAAGGCCCGAAACAAAGAAGAACAAAGAAGTGGAAGGCCAAAAAATTGTAGATACCGGCGAAGACGTAGTAAAAAGAATCGTTTTACCTCTCCAATGTTCATAACGTTTGGGATCGTTGCCTCGATGCAGACATCGTCTGAAGCTAGTCTCGTTGTGGTGTCGGGTGAGCTGACATTGTTGGAAGATGGGGTCACCGTAGGTGTGGTCTCCTCGGGGCTAGTCGTCGTCTCGGCACTTGCATTGGTGGCTTCTGTTGCTGTGCTTCCTGGGAAGAATGAGCATCTGCACTCAATACAGGGGTTCGTAATCAAGCGCATATATTAAAACACCCTTCATACCCTTGCGTCTGCGGCATACTCTGGGGAGTTTATGAAACAATAAAAGACCTTTAGCAGAGCATATCTTTGGGTCGTTTTGTGCATAACTGAACAAAATAGTTGGGAGTCAAGTGGGAAGGAGGAAAAAAATACAAGAATTGATATTAGCTATGCCTTTGGTATCAATGTAGAGGACACGTTGTGTGGCTTACACTGCGCTTTTTGCTATGTTACAAAATGAATTTATAGTGATAACAGCGCTAATTTCGACTTAGGCTACGTTTGCCAAAGCAGCACATTTATTTTTAGTAATTATTGGCAACCTACACTATGCAAGTACATTTCCATTATTTAATGTGTAGTTTCGACCCTATAGAACATTTTCCCCTCATGTACTGACTGACCAGACACTTGTTAGAAACCTTGACACGATTTTTTCTACTAAAGTTGGTAGTTGTGTTGACAGTTTTAATAATTTTTTAGAAGTTTGCAACTCTTTGACCTTCTGTGACAATGCTAATCATGTTGTATCAGTCTTTAGAGAAGCCACCAAAAGCCCGACTTTCTCGCGTGAGCTACTTCAAGGCAATCATTAGCATTTTTGGACGTTCATTTATTTTGAAACGCTACAAGTTTGTGCTGAATGTAAAGACCCTGTGTCCGAAAGGACCATCTGCCTTAGAACTCTGCCAAATCAAAAACTGTGAAAGGAACTTTTGTGACTATTTTCGGCCTGCCTTATAAGGTATGCGAGCATATTATGGACGACAGTTTCCAGCTACATATTTCTTGGGTAGTGACAGCCGGCTTTTGTTCAGTGGTATGAACCAGTGTTCGAATTTTTGCTCCAGAAGTTCATAAGACGCAGCAGGTAGCCCGAGACACAAAATGTGACCACTGATTCGGCCTTAGATACGCAAGTCTTCTCACAATTTGAAAACGAGGCGGCTAATCGGCATGATGTTTCAGTGGTTTCGTCCGAAAAGAAGCCGTCAAAGCTTTGTGCCCGAATTCATTCACAAAAACAAAGGTCATGTACGGGGAAGCACGCGAGGCCAGTTCTGTGTCGCATAGTGGATATTGTTTAAGAAATTTCATTGAGCTCTGGCAAGTCGTACCTAGGCCAAAACTGTCGCTGCGATAATGGCGCCTAAAGGAGCACATGATATGAATTAAGAATAGTGCTTGTTTACAAATGCCACTTCATTGTGCTTCGTGTGGCTGCACACCAGTGTTTGTAGGAACGCGTGTAATAGGAAGACGCAGAAAAGCGTGACTTGTAGTGTTAGAAACGTTCGCAGGCAGAATATGGCGGGGCTTCTGTCTCTGAACAAGAGTAGATGGTTAATTTTAGATTGTATTGCCTGTAGCTTTGCAGCGAATAACTCTAGACAGACGCGATTTCCAGTGCAGACACATGTAGAACAACACACGGTAGTAGAACACCCCTGGTTTCAGTTGGATGTAGGGAAAGTGATGCCGTCCCTCGCTGCGCCCGCGCAATGTTTTTGCTACTCCCTCCATCCTCAAGGTGGCACTCGCATCGAGCGCTTCGGCCGGCTCGAAGTCTTTGCTGTGCTGAGGTCTTGCGCGCATCAGGAGCGTGGCGTCCCCGTACGCCCTGTTTCCTCAACGAAGGTCATATCGCACCCTCCTCTCTTTGTTCCGCTACTCTTATCTCGTGCGGCGCTCGCTTCCGCCTACGCTTTCACAGTCATTATCTGTCACATGGCTTATCGCGTAAGTGTAAGATGTGTCAACCCTATGCGCTCTCTGCGTTCGTGCGCAGTGGAGGTGGAAGAGTGTCAACCCCTAGCAGACAACGTGTGCATTCAAACTCCACAAGTTTACGCAAAAGAACATCAATGTTTACCAAAGCTCTACAGTCTCCACGCAGTTGGCATCAGAGGATGTTAGCCCAGCTAACATCATAGCAGTGCTTCCGCACAACTGGGGATAGGACATCTAAATTGTTTCTAAGCAATCGTGAACACAACGGGCAAGCAGTGCGCGTTACTCACCACTTTGACTACTCGATTCACTTTTCGTACTCGTACTACTGGACTCATAAATAGAGCTTGTCGTAGATGTAGTCGCCTCACCTTCTGGAGCGAATGTCGTCGACGGCATGCTTGTCGTACTAGCCACAGTTGTCGTTGAATCCACATTTGACAGCGATGTTGAATTCTCTGTTGACGCTACAGTTGCATTCGTGGGAAACATTGTCACTGAAAAAATCATGAACACGTAGTGAAGCAGCACGAATAATACCGTATGAAAACAGCTCGTCGTAATATATCGTCATGAAACCCGACCCCAAGCTAAAGTACCACAGAGCGCTGTTAAAAAATCGGAAATCCTTTTTGTTACAAATTGGATTTTCTAGCGGTAGTACTGAAAGACACTAAAGTTATGGTTGAAGACATTACACCTGCATACCTTCGAAGAGGATTGAGTTTGGCCTTGAAGAATAGAAAGCAATAGCCTAATTGACCCCCATTGCATCGCGTTCTCATTCGCTTGTCAGTGAGTCATAATAGTCATTAAATAGTGCAATCTAGTGACGAAGTTACAGCATGCTGTTCTTGTCACCCTCACCATCCATGGAACCTGAAACAGCTAAAATATATTTTTCAGAAGGTGTATCAATTCTTTGCGGTGCAGCGTAAATCAAAGAAAAAAAACATAGCTAGAGGTTTATGAATTGCCTGCATTGTAGAGTTCACGGAGCGCTAAGAATAAGGGCATGGTACTTGTGAAGACTGATTATTGAGCTAGTTGGTGATTTTGAATCAGCCTATTTGCACAGTGCAACAAAATGAGTAGTTACGGCGAAACTACGGAAGGAAAAAAACATGGACACGAAAGAGGCAAGGCACTGGAAGCAAACATTAGCAGGTTGACCATCCGCAGCGAGTGGAACCCAATCGCAAATGTAAAAGTTTAAAATTTTCATCATTCTTAATTGTAACTTGAGTTTATTGGCATCACTAAGCTACCATTATAATATAGCCTCTGCTTACTTATTGGGAATGACATAAAGTTTGTTAACACCTCTCCTCCACTCTGCTGCTCATGCGTAAACCTAATCTGGTGGACGCGGAGTTAAAAACGTGTGTGTTGTGCCTTGAAATAAATAAAAAAAATGTCTAGTTTCACAAACTATCGAATCTATGTCATCAACGGATAATAATGTACTTTCCTAGAATTGTCGACAAACCGTAACACAAAGAATCATACCAGTTGAAAAACCCAACAAAGAGTTAAGTGTGTTCTGGTGTGTTTTGGTATTACCACCAGACCACGCTGATGTGTTTTGGTCGAGCCTTTTGGCTGTGTTTTGGTGGGAACACCACACTGGTGTGGTGTGTTCTAGTGGGGCCACCAACCAGATGTGGTGTATTGAGGAGAGATGCGGGAACATCACACTAATGGGGCGTGTTCTGGTGGGATGCGTTCTGGTGGGCTCGAACACATTTTGTGTATAGAGTGGCTTACTACGACTCAGACTTTCTCGGGCTCGCACTCTCCAATATTTACCTCAGCCAGACTCACTCACTCACTCAAACTAACCATAATTTCTGGGTAACATTTCGGTGGGCACACAGTGGAGTTGCGCTTGTTTGTCTCCTCGCCGTCCGTTTTCCCGTTCCCTGTGTGCGCGCCGAAATGTTACCAAGAATGTCTTCAAACCAACTCACCCAACATTCCATTCTATAGCCATATTTTACTTAGCCAGACTCCCCCAGACTCATGGTTTGATCAGAGTCTGAGTGGGTCGACAGATAATTGTGTTAACTTATAATTAGCTTTTGTAAATATGGTGTCAATGCTCTTGAGTCATCTAAGCTTAGATGTCGTAACACCTACACTTGAATGGGCACTTAAACTAACTTTTCGGGAAGACACAGCATATATAAAAGGCTGACATATAAAAGATGCTTAGCTGAATGCAGGATTATTTTGAAATTTCAAACAAAATTTCTGATGCATTACGTCAGATATTTCAGACATGGTTTGTTTAACGCCTATACAACAGTGCTGTTAACAAGTTATATTTTGTTCACTTGTGGTAGCCTCTTCGTATTTCAGAGATTCCGGTCCTCGGAAAAAGGGCTCTAAGACGGGACATAGAAACAAGCAAGAAGAACAGGTGGTGTCTTGTCTCTTCTCTCATCATCATCCGCCTGACTATGCCCGCTGCAGGGCAAAGGCCTCTCCTATGTTCTGCCAATCAACCGGGACTGGTACTTGCTTCTGCCACGCTATGCTTATACCTGCAAGATTCTCAATCTCAACGGCCCACCTAAATTTCTGTCTACTCCTTGTGCATTTTCATGCTCTCGGAATTCAAGAAGTTGAGCTTAACCACGAGCGGTCATTCTGCCTACACACAGCCATTGATTCGATGTCCACTACCATGTTCATTTATTCTTGGTTTCAACATGATGCCCTTTACTCTCGTTTATTTCCTTAACCAATTTGCTTTCTTGCTTTTTCCTATAGTTACACTTGTAGTTTTTCTTTCCATAGCTTGCTTTTTTTATGTGTCCCACCTTAACGTATTTTTTCTGAAAATCTGCATGTACCAAAACGTCCGCAATAACACTATATATCAGGTCATGCCAGGCATACATCTCTGAAAACTCACAGAGTATACGTAAAGCTTTAGAGCCTGGTAGATGACAAATAGTATTAGCTGGTCATTGCTAGCGCCAGTTCCTGGAAGTACGAAAAAGTGTAGCTGGACAAGCCATGTGCTGCGTAAGAAAGACCATCACTGGCATGGCACAATGAGGCAAACGGTACCAAAGAAGGGGATGTGAAGCCCACAATGGCAAAAAGAATGGCGGCACATCCACGAAGTGAAGGATGATGAGTGGGCCGAGCAGGAGGATTGTTCGGTGTTACAGTAAATCACCCATGGCATTGACCAATCACGTATGTCACTGAGTGACAAAGCGATGTAAAGTTACATAAAATGTTCCTCGGCCATAAGTGGCACATTGGGTTTAGTTTCGAATTTCGTTTTAATTTCATAATGGCTGCTTTGCGGTATTAAATCAAGCCTGAAGTTGGCAAATACGAGGCCTGGGTTCGTTCCCTGGTGGTAGTTCGTTGTTTCCAGTTATTCGAAATTCATCGTAGAGCGAATTGGGACGTCCTCTACTGCACAAAACAGCCGCTGTCTATGATCATCGTCGTCATCAGCGTCATCGTCAAGGCGTATCGTGGGTACCTTACTTGTATACTGTGCCACGACGGCCGAAAGATGTGTGGTCTGGAACGTGCTTATTCTTCATCATCATCAGCGTCATAGTCATCGAGGAAAAACGGTGGACATCGCCTCACCATATGAAGCTTCACCCCTAAAGACTGCGACGTAGTTAAACTGGCCACAAAAAAAAAAAAAACTGAGCCGGTCTGTGTGAGACTAGGGCACTGGTGCTCGTTGGATAATGCAGTCGTCTTACCGCAGGCATAGAAGTAGTATTCGATCGTGATCTTAGAAATGCTGTTTTTTTGCTTTGTTAAAAATGTAAACGACGGTGAGTGCAAAATGAGCAACGTGAGTGTCACCGTTTTTTTACCAAGTGCCACCAAAACAATTTTCCTTTCTTTGGCGCCCACGTGAACCGCACGATCTCCGAACATCTCCCACTTTTATGCGTTTTACGCATGCAACTTCAACTGATGTACGGGGCAGCGGATATCTCAGGCTGCAGTTCTGTTGAATACAGCTTCTTCACTTCACAATTACCTAGAAACGCTAACAGAATATGCTTCGGTGGTTAAACAAAGTGTCTGGGAAAGATAATGCTTCAGCGTTACGACAATATTTCCAATACAAGTTATCACAACCATAATCAGGGTACTCTCTTTGTTTTACCGAAGTTTAGGTATGGTTCAGAAGAGCATCGTCATACATGCCACGAGATGTTACACTTTCAACGGAAAGAAAAAAAATTATGGAAGCTTCGCGTCACTTCAGAGTGCGGAGCTCGGTATAATATAGCCTTATGTGTTTATTTTGGTTTTCTTTTTCTTTCCTTCCTGGTTTCGTTTTTCTTTCGTTGTCTTTAATTATTTGCATTCAGTTTGCTCTATGTATTTCGTTATCTTTCCTCCTCTGTCTATTAAATGCGAACGCATTACTTAGTCGGGCTATGTCAGGCGTCCGTCGGGATCTGTCTACCGCCCTCTCCTATAGCAACACCTGCGGGCGCCCTCGTCCCTAGCAACCGGAGCCCCCAAAATGTCTCGCTTCGGCGTCGGCAGCTGTCAGCAACAGCTGTGTGCACACGCGCTTATTTTATCCCTGCACGCTAGCTATTAGAGCTGGAAAAGCATACCACGTTTCACGCGACAGGAAAACGTCACGTGCGACAAACGGCGCTATTTGCTGCACGGTGTAAGAAAAAAAAAAGAAAACGCTATTCTTTTAACGCTGGGTTCTCACGTGCGAAATGCCGTTATGGACGCTACACAATGCTTTCGCATTTCCTCACGATTCCCTTTGGAGAGGTGGGGGCAGTTTTCTCCCTCGTGTTGCCTTTCTCAACATTTCTCGCTTGCATCCTCTTTCTTAACGCGCATTCTGCCTGCGTTACACCAAGCAGCAGCAGTTACGACAGCATACGATAGACCGGGCCTCCAACAAGTTACACACCTAAAATGCGGTAGCATCACAATAGCCACTTGGTTAAACGCTGCATCTTCATTAAATGGTTTGGATTCGTAAAAAAGTACTCGAAAATTGCCTCATGTGTTAATATCTATGGAGCTGTGAGTAAACTCTGCCTACTTGACATAACACTTGCAACTTATCTGGTTACTACAAAGGCGCCTACTCTAATGACAAAGTATAATGGCGTAATCAACAGCCAGTGTGAAATTAGTCGAAATAATGTCTTGTTGACGCGTTTTACGGCACCTTGTTTCTTCTCCCATGACATGTTGTTTCATCTGACGTTTCTTAAGATAATGAAGTGAAAAGCCAAATAACCCACTCTAGAAGACATCTCAGTTGAAATGACGATAGTTATAGCGCGATAACAGAACGACGACAAAAAGACAAGAAGGACATGAAGGGCACGAAGGCCCTGCTTGACTATTTGTCGTCGTTCTGCTCTCGCGCTATAACTATAGCTATGTCCTACCATTTAGCCCAAGCTGCCACTCTTGTCAGTCGAAAGCTTCACTGCAAACCTTACCAGCGCTGGTAGGAGCCCAGCACGATGTAGTCACAACAGAGACAACCGCGAGTATTCCCAAGGCTTTCATACTTTGAGAGGTTTTGCGGGGACGACACCTGTAACAATACGCACAGCGAGAAATCACTGGCGTTCCTTTTGTGGTTCAGCTCGTACTTATGCAGAAACAATGCTATTTCGTCAAGCCTGAAGCCAACAGATTGCAGGTGCTCTCTCGCAGGTGTTACGGTTGCTTCATAGGAAAAAAACGTACAGTCCGACAATACATTCGTTATGATCCTTGTCTTGCATGTGGCGGCATAACGCTTCTTGTCAGATGATTTTGCATCTAGTTGGCGTAGCCGGAAGCTGACTTTCAAAACGAGCTGCCGTGTCCGTTCCCGACGAAATATGTCTTCCTGCCCGTATGACGTCCGGCAAGATTACAATACGTCCAGGCGGTTGTAAGTTTTGCAGCGTTCATCACTTGTGGGGAGGTTTACGTCAGAAAATGCGTCGCCCTACTCGGTACGAGATGTTCGAAGTGATAAACCAACCGCACATGCTTTCGACAACGAATGTAACGATTGAGCCACGTTTGGTGCTCACTGTATATTTCGCAATGACATCTCACACATTGCACTGCTTCGCTGCAACGCAAACTGCAACGTCTGGTTACAACGTAAGTTTACTGCTACGAAAATTGAAAACTACGAGTGTGCGAGGCCGTCACGTGTATTAGTAGTCTTTTTTTTTTTGCTTTTAGATGCGAAGCATCTTGTGCTCCGGTCTATGTTCCACGGCGATGGCGTCGACGCTCACACTCAAACTACGCATGCGCAACTTCTTTCCGATGCTAGCCCCTACCTCTTGCCTGGCAACGCCGACAGCATCTGCTAACCCTCGCTTGCTTCCCCCTCGCCTATAGGCATTCTTCCGCCATTGCGCAAGCATGCAACGCCACCGAGACTGACTTCCTCTAGGTGGTGTTGATGCATGTCCCCATCACTCTCGCCTCGCAACGCCAGTGCAAGGAGATGCAAAGTGAATTCCAGTTTTTCGGCTCTTAAGCTGTACGTCTTGGTAACGTATTTTGTTGGCCTTCAATGGTGTTACTGCGCGCAAGTGCACCATGTGTATATTCAAACTTCAAGCTATGAATAAATCAGTTGGAAGGGAGCGCTGTGCGTGTTCGATGCCAGGGTGTGTGTGTGAGTGTGTGGTTGTGTCGTGTGTCTAGGCTCGAAGTTTTGAAATATTTCAACGTGACAGCGTTAGAGAGCTCGTGTAATTGATTTGTACCAAGTTGCCCCACAACAAGGTATTTTACAGCGTCTGTAGCGAGTTTCCTGATTGAAAAAAAAACGACTGTTCATGCTGCACAACTGTTCACGGGCCGCCATCCCGCTTATATAGGCACTGGATCTTAACCTCTAAGGTAGTGCCGGTGCACGTTTTCTCCGGTGTGTTGCCGAGCAATAAAAAATCGCAGCGCGCGCGTTAACTAAAAGTGGACTGCGGCTCTCTGTGTCCAAGCGGAGTCTTCTGCGTCTCACTGCACATTAGCAGCAAAGGGCATGTTTCAGCAGGTCAGCGGTCGATCACTCCGTGCTTTGCGCCTCCACAGATTTGTCTCCTGCGGAACACCGCGATGAGTGCCAGCGGCAACGTCACCGCCAGTGTAAGCGTTAGCGTCCACTGCTTCGCTTCTACACAACGTTTCCTTATTTATTATTAAAGACGATAGTCTTTCTTGGGGACTTTAAACGCCAAAATTTTGCTCTTTCTGTATGCCTGTCTGTTTGTCCGCGGTAACAATACCCCAAACGGCAACAAACGCAACCTCAAACGGCCAACCCCATCCGCAGCACCCATCAATATTGCTCAAATTTCAGCGTTCGTAGTTGTGCGATTGTCAATTAATAGGCAATTATTGCGCATATCTAAGGCATCATAAGAACACGTTGATGTTTTAAATGCGAAGCATTTCTTAGCGAACTTCGGCGACTTTGAGCGTATCTATCTATCTATCTATCTATCTATCTATCTATCTATCTATCTATCTATCTATCTATCTATCTATCTATCTATCTATCTATCTATCTATCTATCTATCTATCTATCTATCTATCTATCTATCTATCTATCTATCTATCTATCTATCTATCTATCTATCTATCTATCTGTGTCTGTCTGTCTATCTATCTATCTATCTATCTATCTATCTATCTATCTATCTATCTATCTATCTATCTATCTATCTATCTATCTATCTATCTATCTATCTATCTATCTATCTATCTATCTATCTATCTATCTATCTATCTATCTATCTATCTATCTATCTATCTATCTATCTATCTATCTATCTATCTATCTATCTGTGTCTGTCTATCTATCTATCTATCTATCTATCTATCTGTGTCTGTCTGTCTGTGTCTGTGTCTATCTGTGTCTGTGTCTGTCTATCTGTGTCTATCTATCTGTGTCTATCTATCTGTGTCTGTGTCTATCTGTGTCTATCTATCTGTGTCTGTGTCTATCTATCTGTGTCTGTGTCTATCTGTGTCTATCTATCTGTGTCTGTGTCTATCTATCTGTGTTTATCTATCTGTGTCTATCTATCTGTGTCTATCTATCTGTGTCTGTGTCTGTGTCTGTCTGTCTCTCTGTCTGTCTGTCTCTCTGTCTGTCTCTCTGTCTGTCTGTCTCTCTATCTGTCTGTCTGTCTCTCTGTCTATCTATCTATCTATCTATCTATCTATCTATCTATCTATCTATCTATCTATCTATCTATCTATCTATCTATCTATCTATCTATCTATCTATCTATCTATCTAGCTATCTATCTATCTATCTATCTATCTATCTATCTATCTATCTATCTAATCTATCTATCTATCTATCTATCTATCTATCTACTATCTATCTATCTATCTATCTATCTATCTATCTATCTATCTATCTATCTATCTATCTATCTATCTATCTATCTATCTATCTATCTATCTATCTATCTATCTATCTATCTATATTGTAACGGCAGTGGATACAGGGAGAAAAACCGGGTAAATCTTTTTCTTTCACCGCTAGTTTGCCTTGAAGTTACGGTGCTGTAAAGCTAGCACGAACGTCAAATCGCTCGCTGCCGCAGCTGCATTTACGGAAGGACCGCGCTGCTTGCACACGAAGTAAAAGGGTGACAGTTGTTTGTCCATGCTCTTCTTGTGCATGCTTATTTCGTGCGTGCTTTCTGCTTGAGGTGTGCTCTGCGAGTTTCGTGCTGATTGCCATTCTGCAGCATTCATTTCCTCGTCCTTGTGGCCAATCAATGCGCAATGAACGCTAAACCACCTCTGCGAGGACCAGTTTAACTTTCGTCTTATACGAATTCTTAAGAAAAGGGATCAACCACGTTTTTTCTCTCTTTCAGCATGACTTCCTTCTTTTCGCCTGGCCTGAGGTTCTTTTCTACTCTTTCTGCGACATAACTTGCTATCTCTTCTCGGCCTTTCTCTCCTCACCAGCGAAAATTTCTTTCTTACCCCTTTTCTATACAAGGCTATGCTATCCCCTTCCCTGCTGGCATGCCTCAAAACCAAAGTTGTTGCGATTTTACTCTGCTGGTCACTGATACATGACTTCGAATAGCACCTAGTTAAGCAAAATTTCACTGAAAACATTGCCTTTTCTTTTTCTTGTTATGTCTAGCTTGTTCACTTCCTGTCACTCATCAGGCTTTAATGCTAAGCAGAAAAAATTGGTACATGTGTGCAGGGAGCGAAGTATAAGAGGAAGCAGGGGACAAAGAGAGTGTGTATCGGTTCATGATTACAACACTTTTGTATTGATTATTAGCAACATATTCAGAATATTATCATCTACACTGTAAAAGTTAAAAACCTTACTACAGGGGTGAATTAGAGCCTGAACATCGATTAGATTTAGCTTTGACTTGCGAATCCTGTCTGGACTAACTTCCCAAGCTCTTAGAGATTACCTGTGTCGCGTTTGCATGAGCTTGGAAAACACAAAAGCCGACTGCACTAAGCTGTGAATGTCATTTACTGTACCCTTGTGGAAGCACCAAAATTCGCCTTACTACGTTTTCATAGTTGCCGTGAATGACATTACACCCATATAATGTATGTCATCGCTTATTTCATCATTTCCATCTACTGGGGAAACCACGTGCATCGCTACATTTATTCAGCGGTGGCTTTAATAGACACAGGCTCAACATACGCATACTAAAAGACCCACAAAACACAAGCAAACGATGCGAAACATAGCGTACCATACAACCTCGCAGAAAACACGCTTTCTCAGCTCCTCTTGGACAAATCGGGACATTATACTGAAATACTATAGCGATATAATATTGAAAAAATAAAATGAGAAAAGGCAGGAAGGTCAACCAGAATTTTAGCATCAAACTCGCTACCCTGTCCTAAGAGGAGGGGAAAGATATGAAAAAAGAAAGCGAATATAGAAGCATAAAAAATAAAGAGGAGGTGCTATGGGTCTGTCGTTAAGGTATGTCTACGTTTCGAAGAACGAACTCGAGCGCACATATTAGTCAAATGAATCAAAAATATATCATTCGGGAGAAAAGTATTCACAAATTAAGAATATCACAACAATGCTGTGTCCAAGTGGCGCATATATTCACTGATTAGTTTGTAAATTTATCAGTCTCCGATGAAAGCTTTTCCTCGTGACGATGTCGCTTCTTGGGTGGGCGTTGGCGGCACCACGCAATCCCCGTCTAGCGTCATCTACTCGATGCCCCTGCAATACACTACGCTGGTGAAGCTTTTCATGAAGTCGATGAGCTTGCGGAGTAGCACCAGCCTGTTGTACCGGCCAGTGTAGTTCCCCTCGGAGCATGGGTTCATGTCAGCGTCAGCATCGATGTCGTATACAGCGAGCCCAAACTTTATGTTCATAAGGCCGGCCTTCATATCGCATAGCTGGATAGCATGCAGAGAACCAAAAAAGAAATTGAGAGAATCTTACATTTGTTCCCACACTTCAGGGCAGAAGTGTGATTTGCAGTGCTTAATTTATAAAATGCACTCAATTTTGCGTGATGTTAGACTTTGTTAGGTTATAGTTATGAGAAGTTATAACGTTGTTAGAGATGTCAAAAGAATTCACTCTAAGACAAGATAGAGTAAAACGGGCGTCTTTTTGTCCCACAACAATAACTGTCCTTTATCTTGTGTTCCTTCCTTGCGCTATCGTCGCGCTCCCGCTAAATTTAGGCCATTAACGACATGCGCGTTATTGGCGTTACATAGCATTCTCAATAGGAAAGTGGTCAGTGCCGAGCTTTCAAGAACGGAAGCGCACGCAAGCCTGATGAAGATTATTGTTGTGGGACAAAAAGACACCTTTTTACTCGATCTTTTTTTAGAATGAAGTAGAAGAAGAAGGAGGGGGAAGCTTAGATCCTGCCCCAGTAATGTAAGCATGAGTTCGCCTGAGTAGTAATGTTATCCAAGCAAATAATGCAGTAATGTGATTAAACAACAGACAAGTAATAGCACTACACACAGTGTAGTTAGGAAATGCTTAGCTAGTACTAACATGAACGAGCAAAGTAAGATGACATTATTCGCACGTACACAATGTTAGCTAGTTTAATAATTGAACAGCAAGAACAATAAAAAGAACACGTTGTTTTTCTAAGTTGGACAGTGACAGCTACAGCCTTGCGAAAAGTTTGTTATCTCTGTTATCTCGTTACGCGTATACTCACTGAGAACGTGGTTCGATTGCCGAGATGTTCTAGGGAAAAAAAAAGATTTATTGAAAGTGTTGGTGTTTCCCATTTGATTTCTGTCTTTGAAGTGATGGTCCATACGTTGCGATAAGTAATGTGGCTGTGACATAAAATCATTTCGAAGAGATGGATGATGGTATAACTTGCGAAAGAAAGTTAAACCAGCTAGTTTTCTCCGAGATGCTAGTTATGAACAATATTGGTCAGCTTTCTTTGAAGTCATGCTGGAAATGCAGTTATAGTTAGAATAAGTAAATCGAACTGATATAATTTGAACCTGCTCTAAGGAATGGCGTTTTCATTGTTTGCGCCCCACACCGCTGAAGCATGCTCTAATTTTAGGCGCACTAATGACTGATAAAGTAGTAATTTTAAGGATGATAGGGCGTTGGAAAGGTTATGACGTAAATAGCCAAGCGTGCTGTTAGCTTGGCTAGGCATGTACTGAATTTGAAGAGACCAGGTTAAATTTCAAGTTATATGAACGCCCTGCCCGAGTATTGTCACCAATCTTGTCTCACTCAAGGAAACCTTCCGCAGAACTGCTCGTCAAGCTAGGACAAAAAAAGAAAAAACTGCTCCAACCCAACCTCTTCGTCCTCTTCCACACGAAAACCACGCGAATTCATGCGGCATTAAAAAGCGGCTCAATCCCAACCTCTTCGTCCTCTTCCACACGAAAACCACGCGAATTCATGCGGCATTAGTCCCCCCTTTTAAAAAGCATCGACTCGATGCTTCTAAATAAAAAGAAGAAGAAAAAAAAAAAAAAACCCATAATTAGAACACGCGTTGACGCAGAGAATGACAAAGTGAGTGCCAGGGAAAACAAAGAGGGCGCACAAGCACTTGGACCATGCGCGAACACAACAGCACCAGTGGAAGAGTCAAGAAAAAAAAAACACCACATGAGATCACTGTCACGTTTGCGAAGTAACTCGCAAGCACAGAGACTATTGTGTGTATTACGGCTTGAGTCGTACGACATGCACAGTTTCGGGCCGATGTTGTCGACGTGACGACACTGTGCCGTCCGGAAGTACTTCGTATGTAAGGTCACTCACACGTCGGATAACCTTGTATGGTCCGAAATAACGGCTCAGAAGCTTTTCAGACAAGCCTGGTCGTCGGACAGGAGTCCACACCCACACTCGTTCACCCGGGTGGTATGCGACGTTTCGACGGCGAAGGTTGTAACGTCGTGCATCTGCGTCTTGTTGGTGACCGATGTTCACGCGAGCCAGTTGACGAGCCTCTTCGGCGTACTGCGTGTATTGCTCGGCTTCTGGAGAAAGAGCATCGCTATTATCGTACGGCAGCATAGCGTCAAGCATCGTTTGTACGTTGCGTCCATAAACAAGGTGGAAAGGTGAAAATCGGGTTGTTTCCTGCATTGCCGTATTGTATGCGAACGTGACGTATGGGAGGATATCGTCCCAGGTTTTGTGCTGCACGTCCACGTACATTGACAGCATGTCCGCTATGGTCTTGTTGAGCCTTTCCGTCAGTCCATTACTTTGTGGGTGGTAAGCCGTTGTTTTTCGGTGACTCGTGCAGCTCAGTCTGAAAATGTCCTCTAGCATTTGTGCCGTAAATGATGTTCCTCTATCCGTAATCACACATGACGGCGCGCCGTGCCGGAGGACGATGTGCTGCACGAAGAACTTCGCCACTTCAGACGCCGTGCCGCGGGGTAATGCCTTTGTCTCAGCATACCGGGTCAAGTAATCGGTTGCCACTATAATCCATTTGTTACCAGTGGCCGACAAAGGGAAGGGTCCTAGAAGGTCCATTCCCACGAGGTCGAAAGGTGTCCGTGGTGGTGTAATAGGGTGGAGAAGGCCCGCAGGTTTCACGGGTGGCGTCTTGCGACGCTGGCACTCGCGGCAGCCTTGCACGTAGCGGTGTACACTGGTCGAAAGTCGTGGCCAATAGTACTGCTGGCGCACTCTGGCGAGAGTCCGCGAGTAGCCCAAGTGTCCCGACGTGGGCTCGTCATGGCACGCGAGGAGGATGTCATCCCGCATGTCGGCTGGTACAACGAGGAGGAAGGCTTTGTTGCTACCTCGAGCATTTTTCTTGTAAAGAATGCCCCTCCTTAGACAAAAGGATGACAATTCGCGAGCGATGCGCCGAGGAGTGTGAGAATTTCGGCCTTCTAAGGAATCAATAATAGGGCGCAATTCCTGATCGGCTCTCTGTCTAGACATAAAGTCAGAATCACTGAGGGCTCCGAGAAAACCATCAGCATATTCCGAGTCCATATCAGGATGTCCCACGGGTGCTCGAGAAAGTGCGTCGGCATCTTCGTGCTTGCGCCCAGACCTATACACAATCATGATGTCAAACTCTTGCAAGCGCAAACTCCACCGAGCGAGACGACCAGACGGGTCACGGAGATTGGCCAGCCAACACAGCGAATGGTGATCGGTCACCACCTTGAAGGGACGGCCGTAGAGGTAAGGTCGAAACTTTGCCGTTGCCCACACGACTGCGAGGCATTCCTTCTCTGAAGTGGAGTAGTTGGCCTCGGCTCGAGAGAGAGTACGACTGGCGTAAGCTATGACATGTTCTACGCCGTTGTGCCGTTGTACAAGGACAGCGCCAAGTCCGACGTTGCTTGCATCCGTGTGAACTTCGGTATCAGCGTCCTCATCAAAATGCGCAAGAACAGGTGCCTCTTGCATTCGCTGCCGTAACTCTGTGAACGCTGCTTCTTGCTCTGTAGTCCAGGCAAACGGTACATCATCTCGGGTGAGTCGCGTGAGCGGTTCGGCTATCGTCGAGAAGTTGGTAATGAATCGGCGATAATAAGCACACAAGCCGAGAAAACGCCGTACCGCTTTTTTGTCTGACGGCACAGGAAAGGTGGCGACTGCTGCAGTTTTTTCTGGGTCAGGCCGCACTCCATCCGCACTCACAACATGTCCCAGAAATTTCAGCTCATCGTAGCCGAAATGGCACTTCTGGGGTTTTAGCGTGAGTTCGGCCGAACGAATAGCTTCCAGAACCATTCTTAGACGCTTCAGATGTTCTTCGAAACTCTCGGCAAAGATGACCACATCATCAAGGTATACAAGGCAGCTTTGCCACTTCAAGCCAGCGAGGACGGTATCCATCATTCGCTGGAATGTTGCGGGAGCCGAACAGAGGCCGAAAGGAAGAACTCTGAATTCATAAAGCCCATCGGGAGTTACAAACGCTGTCTTCTCTCTGTCTCGCTCATCGACCTCTATCTGCCAATAGCCGCTCTTCAAATCTATCGATGAAAAATACTTCGCGTGTCGTAGCCTGTCGAGAGAATCATCAACCCGTGGAAGCGGGTAGACGTCTTTTTTGGTGACGCTATTGAGTTTCCTGTAGTCAACACAGAATCGCAGCGTTCCGTCTTTCTTCTTTACTAGAACGACTGGCGAGGACCACGGGCTGCTCGACGGTTGTATCACCCCGTCGTCAAGCATCTCCTTTACCTGCGTCTGTATAGTCTCGCGTTCTTTAGCCGAAACACGGTAAGGTTGCTGGCGGATTGGGCGAACATCATCGTCGGTAATAATTCGGTGCTTTATGAGGGGTGTTTGACCGACTCTAGATGAAGAGGCGAAGCAAGATTTAAATTCCTTCAGCAGGGTATGCAGTGCGGCCTTCTTCTCGTCCGAAAGCTTCGAACTGACGTCGATGTGGTCCAGAAACTTATCTCCATCAACCATTTCCTCGGATGCGAAGCACTCGGTGACATCCGCTACACGGTCTCCGAAGGCCACGGTGGTGCCGCGGAAAAGATGTCGGTGCTCGAAGTTAAAATTTGTGACGAGTATCTGCGACCGTCCGTCACGCACACGCAGAATGCTTCGCACTGCACACACACCTTGAAGCAGTAAAAGGGATACGTTGCTCTCGGCGACCACGTCACCGTTTTGGAGGTCTTCACAGGTGACTTCTACGAAAGCAGTCGCTCGGGGAGGCAACGTCACGCTTTCGTCGGCAACACGCAGCGCAGGTCTACGACAGCTATCAGCGCCTCGATCGGTTGCAAGTTGCGTCGAGAAAGTCACCATTCGCTCGCGGAGATTTATGATCGCGCCATTCTCTCGAAGGAAGTCCATTCCAAGGATGAGCTGACGAGAACAGTCGCGTAGTACGAGGCAGGTTACCACAAACGTTGACTCGCGTATTTCCACTCTTGCGGTACAGCGACCCAATGGAGTAATAACGTGGCCTCCAGCAGTGCGAATACGCGTCCCATTCCAAGGTGTCATCACTTTCTTAAGACTGGTTGCCAATTTTCCGCTCATAATAGAATAATCTGCACCTGTGTCCACCAATGCGCTGACCTGAAGACCGTCTATCAGCACGGGAATGTCGAGTGAGACTCGGCCACTGGGTTCAGACGCACAATCCGGCATTTCTCTCGCACTGCACTCAGACGTCAATTCAATGTCTGCAGCGTTTTGTGGAAGCGTCGATAGGAGGTCTTCCGCACTTTTAGTCCCAGCGACCTCGCCCCCGAAGGTCGCTGCCTTCAGTTTTCCCGACGAGGGCTTGGGGAACGTCCCCGTGCCATCGTACTGAGACGTGGTCCAATAGCTGCGGGTCGTCGTGGAGATGGAGACCGCGATTGACGCCGTGGGAAAGGCAGACGTTGCTTCGCGAGGTAGTCCTCAATTTCTCTTGGCCTCTGACCAACTAGGGGACGAGGCGAATGAATAGAGAAACCGCGCAGTCCAAGTTGTCGGTATGGACATTCCCGGTAGATGTGACCGGCTTCACCGCAATGGAAGCAGAGGGGTCTTCTATCCGACGTACGCCAAATATCGGACTTCCGCGGAGGGGCACGGCGACCGTCGATGTCCAAACCAGCATGCGCAGATTGAATTGAAACTGGCGGCATCGTCTGGATTGGGACTGCAGGGCTTGAGACCGGCATGGAAGTGCGCAGAGCTTCGGCATATGTGCGGTTCCCAACATCAGTGGACGCAGGAGGTGGTTCTAGATTTGTAACCGTTGGTTGAGGGCGACGGCTGTGAAGCACCTGCTGGACCTCGTCCCGAATAATATTGGTGATGCTGCTTACCTCCGGCTGTCTCGCCCCGTGTAGTTTCGCGATTTCCTCGCGGACGACGGAGCGGACGATTTCGCGAATCCACTCAATGCTGTTGCTCCCGAAGCTGGCGGAAAATTCAGTAGGTGATGCAGAATTCACTTGCCGGTTGAGTAGGGCTGACCGCTGATGAAGTACCCTCTCCATCGTAGTGGCTTCGGTCAGGTTTTTATGATTTCACCGGATCTAAGGGGGCATTATAATAAGTTATACTGCATTTAAAACATAGTGACCCACTGTGTGAGGCACGCATTGCTCGTCTAGTCCTCAGAAGCTACTCCTCCTGAAGCTTGCTACACTTTCCGTAGTGTTGAGCAACCTTATGACCACCTTAGCCACCTTAGCAACCACTTTAGCCCCTTCTGCTCCTGAATTTTTTCCCGTGGATTCCGCAACGCATGGGAACGTGGACAGCATGTTGCTAAGTGACACGTGACGTCTTGACGTAACACGATGAAGCCCCAGGAAGCGGTGCCCTCTTAACACGCGGCGACTTTGGGCAAAAAGTTACTAGGATATAAGGACAGCCTGAAATCACGTGTTTCATGAAATGCTTAGTACTGTCACTGAAGACAACAAGCCCGTACGTGCTGATTCTTTATGTTTTGTCATCTATACTCAATGCATGAATAATCTTAACAAAACAGACAGGTATATCAGTAATTTAATCCCTACCATATCGAAGAAAGAAACATTTTATTTTTTTCTAATTACGAAAAATTACATTTTATCGTATGATAGCGTGATTTACGACTAGAAAACACAGAAAATGAGCTCCGACACTGCCGGAGCTGAGCGAAGGCCTACATGGATGCGAAACAATATATGACAACTGCCACAAGGAGGAGAAGGGTCATGAAAGAAAAAGTTCGAGTTCGGCGGATTCCACGTACATGGCGATCGACGTTATGCGAAGCATGCGGAGGGCAGGTGATGGTGTTGCAATTCTTTTATTGAGCGACACGTCTTGAACTGACGCTAAATATATGGATACAAAGTTTCACTACCAGAAAAAACAAGGGAAGCACGGGTAGAGAAGGAAAACGACGTTGCTTCTACTGCGATCTCCCTGAGCGGGTACGAGCCATGGCTGTGGAATGATCATAATCATCATCAGACTGTGATCGCGGACTCGGGGCCCATTAAACCCCCCCTTAAGTTACGTTACCTTGTGTAACAATTTGGTGGAAAGTGCTGGTTAGGACGAACCCAAAGACGGGAGCTTCACTACCAGGACTTCATCGCAGCCGCCGCCTCGCCTGACTTCCACCTTCGCCGATCGTAATGGCCCAAGAGCAGCCATCCAACGCTTCGAGGCAAACTCCGATGGGTTCCGTGCCGTACTACAGTGTGCCACCAAACTTCGGCGGAACCTCAGGAGAAGACGTGGACGTGTGGCTCAAGAACAACAAGCGGGTGAGCAGAAGCAATGGTTGGGACTCGAACGAACAGCTCAATCATGTTGTATTCTCGTTAACTGACACTGCCCTCATGTGGTACGAGAACCACGAGGAGATGTTCACGACTTGGGAACGTTTTGTTGAAGAAAGGCAGAAGTGCTTCGCTGATTCGGACGCAAAGAAGAAACGTGTGGAGCAGACAGTGTCTCAGAGGGCACAGCTTCCAGGAGAAACATGTACGACGTACATTGAAGAAATCTTGAAGCTGTGCAAGATCGTGAATGCAAGGATGTCTGAAGAAGACAAGGTTGGACACGTTCTTAAGGGTATAACCGAAGACGTGTACAATTTCTTAATTGGGAAGGACTCCTTGAAATCCGCGTCCGACGTGATGAAGCACTGTCGTACCTTTGAATTCTTCGAGATGTGACGAATTTCTCCGAAATTCGGCCGCCTGTCCAACGTCCCCACTGTGGCTAGTGTTGAAACAGTGCCGCCTAACGACTTTGCTTTGACCATACAGCTGATCATCAGATAAGAGCTGCTTCGATGTCAGCAGCGCCTCAGCGATTTTCAGGATGCGTACGCAAGCAAACCAGAACGTGTGCGGACTTTTGTTTCTCTTCCATTATAGCAACCATCGATTAACGCAGCACACGCTTATGAATATCAAGGCACACGGCAGGCTGGATTCCCATGTCTACCACCTCCAAAATACGAACGAAGTTTTCGCCGGCCTGTTTACCCAACATAGTTGGCCTACAGTGGCCCTGAAGGGTGGCACCACTATCCCATGCCTTTCGAGAGGAGTCGTCACTCTGAGCAGCCACGTGCCCCTCTTCAAATTCCGATATCCTACAACTGAGGCGTCCCGAGTCGCATCGCACGTTTTTGTGACCACCGCTCATATCAGCGACAGTCTTGGTACATGTCGCACCGACCTTTAGACCATCCGCTCTCCACGTCACGGAAACCACGCGCACCTATACCAGGTCACGCTACCTTTCGCCAGCCTCTGATCGAAGTTTGACGCCACCACCAGCTCCACGTGCTCCACAATCGCCGTCACCACGGCGACGCACACGGACACCACCGCCGGAAAACTAGTCGGTGCGGCCAGTGAGGGTGAGGCCACGAGATCACAGGTGCTAACTACAGATATACCCCGTCAGCGTTTATGTTGAAGAACAAAGTTCATGTAGTTGTCGGTGGAGTGGCTACTATGGCACTTGTGGATACAGGCGCGATAGTCTCAGTGATGAGTGTACGTTTCGAGAACCTGCTAGGACCAAAAGTGATGTTTTGCCTGAACCGTGCGGTGATCATTCGCGGTGTAAGTGGTGACGTGTTGTGTCCGGTGGGATATTGTACTGTGGACGTCTCGCTGTGTGGCAAGGTGTTTTGCACAGAGTTTGCGGTTATTCCTCAATATACACATGACGTTACTTTGGGTATCGACCTCTTGTGTGATTGTGAGGCAACTGTAGACTGCAGAAGTGGGCACCTTTCTATACATGGTACTTTCCCCACGGCACTCTTCGAAAATTCCTGTCTGGAGGAATGCATCTTTTTCGTCTCCGTGGACACATTCATTCCTGCACTCTACGCTGTGTGTGTTCCCGTGACAAGTTGCAGTAACAACTGTGGCACGTTTGACGCCACGCTCGAACCGATTCCCTTGTCAAGCCTGAAAAAGAACGTCCTCATTCCCCATTGTATAGTGTCAGTCGTTGATGGGCGGGCAGGTGTGTGGACAATGAACAGTTACACGGAGCTTGCACTTTTGCCAGGCGGCATGAAACTTGCAGTATTTAGACTCGAATTATCTACGACACTGATTGCGCTTGTTGATGCTACAAGCCAAAATGAACATCTAGGCTTAGAAGGTTCAGAAGAAGCCTAATCGCTACAAATGGTTAGCAAGTCACTTGACCAAAGCGAACGTCATACACTGCTCGACGTTCTATCTAAGCACTCGAAAGTGTTCGATTTTTCTAAAACAGTCAAAGGCCCTTAATCCCAGCGTCCCGCATACGTCATCAGATCCACTCCGAGTCGGCGCATACCATTAGGCAGAAACCTTACCGAGTGGGACCATTGGAGCGCAAGATAATCGACGAGCAATTCCAAGAAATGCTGGAAAAGGGAATAATAAAGGAATCGGCAAGTCCGTGGGCTGCTCCCGTCATTCTAGTGAGGAAGAAGGATGGTACGTGTAGATTTCGCGTTGACTACCACCGACTGAATTCTGTTACCAAGAAAGACATCTATCCACTGCCGCGCATCCGTGACGCTCTAGACTGCCTGCATTCCGCGTCCTACTTTTAATCGGTTGATCTGAGATCAGGTTACTGGCAAATTGCGATGCACGCAGCTGACAAAGAAAAGACGGCATTCGTTACGACCGACGGACTTTACGAGTTCAACGTTATGCCATTCGGATTATGTAATGCTCCTGCGACATTAGAAAGATTTGTGGACTCTATATTGCGTGGTTGAAAATGACATATATGCAAGTGTTACCTTGACGATGTCGTAATTTTTGGACGTACGTTTGAGGAGCACAACACTCTCCTAGACCAACTGCATTGAAAAAGCCGGCCTTGTATTGAATTAAAAAAAAAAGGCCCGAATATACAAGTTACACTGAATATATCGTCAAAAGACGATAATCTTGCGTCTGGAGAGACTGAACAAAAAGTTTATTTGATGTTCTGCGCAAGAAAAATCGGGGAATGGTGTTCTGAAGGCGCTGCGTTAGAGTGCTTAGAGCGTGTAACGGAGGCGATCAAGCGCATCCAGGATGGATGGATGGATGGATGGATGGATGGATATGGCTGTACCCTTTAGATCGGGTGGTGGCTAGCGCCACCAAGCCGTAATACCTAATGAACCAAAAACTATATTTATTTTTTTCCTTAAAAATAGTTTGAGGATTCGTACTTTGCAGTGAAGAGTTTAATTTTCACTCGTGCCTTGACTTTAGCCCCCAATCAGATAACCTCCTTCTAGTTAAGTCTACCCGCTTAAAGTCTATTTTGCCCTCCCGGTCCCTAAACCCCAGTGCTTTGAAAAACTCTGCGCCATCATCCTGAACTATAGGGTGAAGCCCTTTACAGAACATTATCAAGTGTTCGGCAGTTTCTTCTTCCTCTAAACACGCACTGCATACTGTGTCTACCCCTTCGTATTTGGCCCGATATGTCTTGGTTCGCAGTACTCCCGTTCTGGCCTCAAACAGCAGAGAACTACCCCGAGTATTATCATAGATCCTTTCCTTGGCAATTTCCGGCTTAAACGTTCGATAGATCTCTAGTGCGGATTTCTTAATTATGCCCATTCTCCACATGTCAGTCTCCGTTTCCTTCACTTTCTTCTTAACCGATAGTTCTTTTTGGTTTGGCCACCTGCTGTTTTCTAAGTATTTACTAGTCAACTTCCTGGTTCGCTTCCTCCATTTTGTATCGACATTCTTCATGTACAAGTAGCTGAAAACCTTCCTAGCCCAACGCTCTTCCCCCATTTCTCGCAATCGTTTCTCAAACTTTATCTTGTTGCTAGCTTTCCTGCCCTCAAATGCTGTCCATCCCATATCACCTTGTACTCCCTGATTTGGTGTATTCCCGTGAGCTCCTAAAGCAAGCCTACCTATTTCACGTTGCTTAATTTCTAATCTTGCTTGAACTTCTGATCTCATGCACAAGACCGCATTGCGGAACGTCAGCCCAGGAACCATGACCCCTTTCCATATTCCTCTCACAACATCCTACCTATTGTAATTCCACAGTGCCCTATTTTTTATGACTGCTGCATTCCTGTTACCTTTAGTCGTCACGTATATTTTGTGTTTTCTCAGATACTCGGTCCCATTGCTTATCCATACGCCCAGATATTTGTATTTATCTGTTATCTCTAGCGTTACCTCCTGTATTCTAAGCTCACTACCTTCGTTGTCATTGAAAATCATGACTGCTGATTTTTCTTTACTGAATCTAAAATCTAACCTATCTCCCTCATTACCGCAGATGTCCATCAATCTCTGCAAATCTTCCTTGTTGTTGGCCATTAGCACTATATCATCTGCGTACATTAATGCTGGTAGTGCCTGATCAATAAGTTTTCCTTGTTTGACTAAAGAGAGGTTGAAGCCCAGTCCACTTCCTTCTAATTTTGCCTCTAATCCTTGTAGGTACAGAAAATAATAAGGGTGACAGGGGGCACCCCTGCCTAAGCCCCCGTTTTACCTCTGCAGGCTTGGATACCTGTTTTTCCCACTTTATAACTACCTTGTTACCTTTATAGATACCCTTTAAAAGATTAGTGACTACATGTTCCACGCCTAGTGTGTCCAGTATTCCCCACAATTCCTCTTGAACCACGCTATCGTACGCTCCCTTGATATCTAAAAATGCTAGCCACAGGGGCCTGTGTTTCTTTTCTGCTATTTCGATGCACTGCGTCAGTGAGAACAGATTGTCTTCCAACCTCCTGTGCTTTCGAAACCCATTCTGCAGTTCCCCCAGCACCCCCTCATCTTCTATCCACGCCTGCAGTCTTTCCTTTATAATCTGCATCGCCAGCCTGTAGACCACTGATGTCACTGTTATTCGACGGTAGTTGTTTATGTCAGCTTTGTCCCCCTTTTCTTTATAGATCATGCTCATCCTGCTAAGTTTCCATCCATCGGGAACTTCTCCATCGATTATTATTTTGCTCACTGCCTCTCTCAAAACCTGCTTAGACTTTGGACCTAATGTCTTTATCAGCATAATTGGAATGCCATCTGGGCCTGTTGATGTACTACTAGGAACCCTTTTCTCAGCCCTTTCCCACTCTTGTTGTGAAAATGGAGCCATTGCACCAGTTGATTTGTCCTTGTCTATTGTGGTGCATAAAGTACTTCTTTGTTGAAATTTTTCTGTCACTTTTGTTCTTATATATTCAATAGCTTCGTCCCCTTCTAGCCTAGCACCTTCTGCTGTATTTATAAATCTCTGCTCTAGGCTCGTCTCATTTCTTAGGGAGTTTAGATGGTTCCAAAATTTCGCAGCTGCCTTTCTATCTTTTTTATGTACTTCCGCCAGCCACTGAGCTCCCTTCCTTCTAATCTTTTCATTTATCAGAAGGGATGCATTCCTTCTACAGCTTAGAAAGGTTGCCCATTTTCTTTCGACATCATCTGTCGGTTCACCCCGCTGCTTATCATGTCTGTGTTCCCTAGAGGCTTCCTGACGTTTTGCTATGGCTCTCCTAACTTCCTCATCCCACCAACTTTTGGGTTTGTGTCTTCTTTTCCGGGGTGACTTGTCACGCGTCTTAGCAAGCTCTAGCTCAAAGAGTCTAATTAGATTCGTGTATGTCCACACTGTCTTATTATCCTCCGTGATTACTTTCTCAATTTGTTTAGTGGCTATTTCAATTTGCCTTTCTGGATAAAAATTTTTCTGTAGTTCCTCAGCTTGTCTCCTTCCCACTTTCACTGCTCTTCCAAAACTTAGCTTGATACGTTTGTGATCGCTACCCAGACTTCTGGAGCCACCTTCATCTATGTGCATTCCCCTGTGCTTATCATACATCCTATGTGACATCAGTGCATAATCTATCGTCGACTGAAGCCTTCCTACCTCCCATGTTATTTGCCCTTCACACTTCTCGGTACTGTTGCAAATAATCAAATCAAGCCTTTCACACATATCCATGATCATTTTGCCTGTCGGGTCGGTATACCCAGGGACAGCATACACGAGCGCCATCTGGCAGTTATCTTCGAAAACGAAGGCGCGCGTGGATGGATGGATGGATGGATATGACTGTACCCTTTAGATCGGGCGGTGGCTAGCACCACCAAGCCGTAATACTTAACGAACCAAAAACTAGATGTTTTTCCCTTAAAAAGTGACTTTGAGGATTCGTACTTTGCAGTGAAGGGTTTAATTTTCACTCGTGCCTTGACTTTAGCCACCAATCAGATAACCTCCTTCTAGTTAAGTCTACCCGCTTAAAGTCTATTTCGCCCTCCCGGTCCATAAACCCCAGTGCTTTGAAAAACTCTGCGCCATCATCCTGAACTATAGGGTTAAGCCCTTTAGAGAACATTATCAAGTGTTCGGCAGTTTCTTCTTCCTCTCCACACGCACTGCATACTGTGTCTACCCCTTCGTATTTGGCCCGATATGTCTTGGTTCGCAGTACTCCCGTCCTGGCCTCAAAGAGTAGAGAACTACCCCGAGTATCATCATAGATCCTTTCCTTGGCAATTTCCTGCTTAAACGTTCGATAGATCTCTAGTGCAGACTTCTTAATCATGCCCATTCTCCACATGTCAGTCTCCGTTTCCTTCACTTTCTTCTTAACCGATAGTTTTTTTTTTGGTTTGGCCCCCCGCTGTTTTCTAAGTATTTTCCAGCCAACTTCCTGGTTCGCTTCCTCCATTTTGTATCGACATTCTTCATGTACAAGTAGCTGAAAACCTTCCTAGCCCAACGCTCCTCCCCCATTTCCCTCAATCGCTTCTCAAATTTTATCTTGCTGCTAGCTTCCCTGCCCTCAAATGATGTCCATCCCACATCACCTTGTACTCCCTTATTTGGTGTATTCCCATGAGCTCCTAAAGCAAGCCTACCTATTCCACGTTGCTTAATTTCTAATCTTGCTTGAACTTTTGATCTCATGCACAAGACCGCATTGCTGAACGTCAGCCCAGGAACCATGACCCCTTTCCATATTTCTCTCAACTTCGTACCTATTGTGATTCCACAGTGCCCTATTTTTCATCACTGCTGCATTCCTGTTACCTTTAGTCGTCACATATATTTCGTGTTCCCTCAGGTACTCGGCCCCATTGCTTATCCATACGCCCAGATATTTGTATTTATCTGTTATCTCAAGCGTGACCTCCTGTATCCTAAGCTCACTACCCTCGTTGTCATTGAAAATCATGACTGCTGATTTTTCCTTACTGAATCTAAAATCTAACCTATCTCCCTCATTACCGCAGATGTCCATCAATCTCTGCAAATCTTTCTTGTTGTTGGCCATTAGCACTATATCATCTGCGTACATTAATGCTGGTAGTGCCTGATCAATAAGTTTTCCTTGTTTGACTAAAGAGAGGTTGAAGCCCAGTGCACTTCCCTCGAATTTTGCCTCTAATCCTTGTAGGTACATCATGAATAATAAGGGTGACAGGGGGCACCCCAGCCTAAGCCCTGTTTTACCTCTGCAGGCTTGGACACCTGTTTTTCCCACTTTATAACTACCTTGTTACCTTTATAGATACCCTTTAAAAGATTAGTGACTACATGTTGCACACCTTGTGTTTCCAGTATTCCCCACAATTCCTCTTGACCGCAGAGAAGGATGCGCGCCAGTCACGGAGGCGATAAGGTGTAGAATGCAAAGCGACGGGCAGGTACCACCACTGTGCCGTCGTAGCAAAGCGTTGGAAACACCTTCTTGAGCATCGCGTTGCGCTGTCAGCGCAGCGTGTTAAACGCTACAGTCCTTAGAGTTACTCGTGTGTGCCTCTTCTAACATAAAGGCAGACATGAAAAACATAGACATGTTGTTATGGCGTCTCAGATATGTCCAATGTTTGCTTTTTAATTGACAATTGCACAACTATGAACGCTAAACCTTGAGCAATATTGGTGGGCGCTGTGGATAAGGCGCTGAGGATAAGGCCGTTTGAGGTATCGTTAGGGCGGACAGACAAATTTACAGACAGACAGACAAATTTACAGACAGAGAGACAGACAGACAGACAGACAGAGAGACAGACAGACAGACAGACAGACAGACAGACAGACAGACAGACAGACAGACAGACAGACAGACCAAAACTTTTTCGCCGAAGGTCTCCAAGAAAACTATCGTCTTTAAATGTGCCACTTTGGCGAGCGACAGACATTGGTGTTGGGACATCTCGTCGACAAAGATGGCAATAGACCTGACCCACAAAAGACTGCGGCCTTTGAATTGTACGAGCGTCCTAAATCTGTGAAACAACTGCGTAACTTTATCGGGCACCGCTCGTATTTCCGCCAGTTCGTACTTAGGTTTGCGGATGTCGTTCACCCCCTGACGAGCCTTCTACGAAAGAACAGCCTGTTTCAGTGGAAGCTGAAAGTGTGAAGCCGTTTTTAACAAGCTGAAGTGTTTGTTAACTCCGCAGCCAATACTTCGGCACTTCAATCCTTCGTCGCCCACGAAAATTCACACAGACGCAAGTGGCATTGGTATCAGTGCCGTTCTCGTTCATCGTTCTTGCAAGAAGGAACACGTTTTAGCGTGCGCAAGTCGTTCTTTAAGCAAGCCTGAACGCAACTACACAGTGACCGAACTAGAATGCCTTGCGGTAGTCTTTGCCGTGCAACGGTTTCGCTCATACATCTATGGTTGCCCGTTCACTATCGTCACAGATCACCATTCCCTCTGTTGGCTGGTCAACCTTCGTGACCCATCCGGCCACCTTGCACGATGGGCCATTCGTTTGCAAGAATATGTCTTCACCATTTCATACAAGACTGGCCGTCTACACGCTGATGCGAATTACCTCTCCAGGATGCCGCTACCGCCGACAGATTGTGAAGCTGGTAACTTTGACCACCTTATCGCTTCGATGTCATCTGGCTTTCCCCATGCCGCGGCTTTCGCCGCTGAGCAGCGTAATGACCCAAGCTTGAAATCTCTCTTCCCTGGAGCAAGAAAGTCATTCAGCGAATGCCGATTCTGCGTCTGAAATGGTCTTCTTTACCAGAGCGAATTGTCCACGACAGGAGCCCGCTTTCTGCTGGTTGTTCCTGCGTCCCTCCAAACGTCTGTTCTGCGTCTCACGCATGAGGAACCCACCCCTGGCCATCTGGGAACCACACGAACACTTAGTCGTACGAAAGAGCGGTTCTATTGGCCGAAAATGAGCAAGACAATTCAAAACTACGTGGTCAGCTGCACGCAGTGTCAGAGCCACAAGCGGCCCACCTCGGGTCCAGTTGGTCACCTGAAACCCGTAAAGCCTCCCGGTTCCCCTTTTGAAATGGTCGGCATTGATATGATGGGACCATTTCCACGCTCCTCCAAAGGTAACCGTTGGATAATTGTATGCGCCGACTACCTGACGCGGTACTACAAGACGGCTGCCTTATCCTCCGCCACGGCAGTCCATGTTTCAGAGTTCCTGTTGCATTCAGTCATCCTCCGACATGGGCCACCTCGCGTGATAATAAGTGACCGTGGACGACAATTTACCGCTGATGTTGTCGAATTATTACTTCGTTTGTGTGCCTCCAAGTTTCGACACTCAACTGCGTATCATCCACAAACTAACGGCCTCACCGAGCGCACAAACCGAACGTTCATCAACATGTCAAGGTACGTCACCTCCGAACACAAAAACTGGGATTAAGTATTACCATTCGCCACGTACGCCTTCAACACGGCGAAAACGAAACGACAGGCTACAGCCCCTTCTATCTGCTCTACGCTCGCTCACCTCGACATACGCTGGACACTATCTTTCCTTTTGTCGTCCATGACAATTTAACAATTGCGGAAACTTTGTGTCGTGCAGAAGAGACACGTCAACTTGCCTGCTTACGTACATTGGCAGCGCAAGAGTCCTCCAAAACTCGCTACGGCAGTCAACACCGGCATGTAACCTATGCCCCCGGTGATCTAGTGCGGCTGTGGACCCCAATACGCAGACGTGCTTGAGCCAAAAGCTACTGGCACACTACGCCGGTCAGTTCGTGATACTCCATCATCTCAGCGAGGTCAACTATGAAATTGCACGTGTCACCACTAGTGGCCGACGTTCATGCAAGATAGAGGTGACGCATGTTGCCCGCCTGAAGCCGTTCACACGAAGGATACAAGAATGACTCGCCCAGAAGGCCTCGTATAAGACAGGAGGAATGATACGAAGTGCCACTACCAGGAAAAACAAGGGAAGCGCGGGTAGAGAATGAAGACGACGTTGCTTCTACTGCAATCCCCCCGAGTGGGTACAAGCCATGGCTGTGGAATGATCACCATCATCATCAGACCATTTAATGAAATACCTATCTAAATTCAACATATTGTTACGGGGGTGAGAGAATGAATGAAATAAATATATTTACAAAATATACAGGGAGAGTCAGAGGCAGCTGCAGCCAAGATGGAAGAACAGCAGCAACAACAACAGGAGCACGGTCGCTTTCATCGTCTTCGTCGTCTATGATGCTCTTTCGTTGCTGATGTCGCGTAACATATAACCCCCCGCTGCTGGCAGCGCCGTCTCGGCGCCTAAAGTAGAGTAGGGTCATATGCAGATATGTACGGTTTGAGGCAGGTCACGTGGACGACGTAAGTAGCGGTTGCGGACGACGATGACTGACTGTCCAACGGAGCAATCTCGTAATTGACATCGGTAAGTCGGTGTAAAACCTTGTAAGGCTCCGAGTAGTGAGACAGGAGCTTCGAAGAGAGGCCAACGTGGCGGCATGGTGTCCAGAGGAGGACCAATGAACCTGGAGAGTAGGAAACTACTCTGTGATGGCTATCGTAGCGGGCCTTCTGAGAGAGCTGCGAGCCAAGAAGACGTTCCCGTGCGATTTGGCGGGCCACTTGAGCCCGAGCAGTGGCATCCCGGGCGTACTCTGTAACCGTTTGCGTAGTTGATGGGAGAAGAGTCTCGAAGGGTAACGCTGGATGGCGGCTGAACAATAAATAGAAGGGGGAGAAGCCAGAGGTGTCGTGGCGTGACCAATTGTACGCGAATGTTACATAGGGCAAAGTACTATCCCAATCAAGGTGATCTTTGGTGAGCATTGTTGTCAATGTTCGATTTAGGCGCTCGGTAAGACCATTTGTTTGTGGGTGATAGGCCGTAGTGAGCTTGTGACGCGTCGAACACGAGTGAAGGATGTCACTTACTACTTTTGAAAGAAATGAGCGACCACGATCGGTCAGCAGCTGTAGAGGAGCGCCATGGTGAAGAGTTACGTCATGAAGCAAGAAGTCCGCGATGTCAGTGGCACAGCTTGTCGGTAGCGCTCGTGTGATAGAGTATCTTGTGACGTAATCAGTGGCTACGGCTATCCACTTGTTTCCAGTGAGAGAAGTAGGAAATGGTCCAACGAGATCAAGACCGACGTGGTAGAAGGGACGGTGGGTATGTCTATTGGTTGGAGCGGACCAGCTGGTGGCAAGGTGGAATGTTCGGAGCGCTGGCAGGACTCACATGCAACAACGTATCGGCGCACCGAACGGTAAAGGCCTAGCCAGAAGAATCTACGCCGCACGCGCGTAATACGCGCGTTGCCGATGTCGCGTAACAATATTATCTGATCACCAATTTGGCTTTCGTCCAGGTCTTTCGACTGAAGTTGCACTAATAACTTTCACTTACAGGATTAAATTGACAATTGATGAAGGTCTTCTTTTTGAAGCGGTGTTTATTGATTTTACTAAAGCTTTCGATACAATTAACCACGCCATCCTATTTCATAAGCTTGACTGTTATGGCATATCTGGACCACCCCTTCAGCTCATTAAAAGCTATCTTGGTGATCGGACGCAGGTTGTTCAGGTAAACCAGAGTTTTTTTATCTCCAAAAACAACTAACGTTGGCGTTCCTCAAGGGTCAATCCTGGGACCCCTCCTGTTTTTGTTATTTATAAATGACTTACCACTACGTCTGAATCACACTAACGCTCTTCTCTACGCTGATGACACTACTATTTTTACCGCACACAAGGATCCACACATGCTACAACAATCACTAAACGTCGACTTAAATAACGTTTATTCATGGTGTGTATCGAATCTGTTACTCATCAATCCATAAAAGACTAATTTCATAGTATCCCACTCCCCGCAGTTGTTTCCAAACATCGCTTTATTAGCAGTGACATTTGATGGACACTTCATTCATGTATGTTCATCTACAAAATTTCTTGGTGTGGTGTTAGATAAACATTTGAAATTCAGCGAGCATCTGCAGGCCTTAATTCAAAAGGTGTCTTTCGGTATTCACGTGATCATCAAAACAGGACCTTACTTCTCCACTGAAATCCTTTTATCCTTATATTGCGCATTCATTCATAGTCACCTGTCATACTGCGTATCATCATGGGGAAATACATATTATTCACATGTAAATAATCTCGAACGATTACAGAAGCAAGCTTTGAGACTCATTGCTTTCAAGCCTTTTTCATCACCACCAGCCCCTTTTAGCAACATGAACATTTTACCTCTGCATAAACTCTTCAGCTACAAAATTCTAATGATCATGTTTCGTATCCTTAATAACGAATTATAAATTTTCAGTTTCTCGGGAGTTACTCTTGTAAATACTAACAACACGAGGTTTTCAGCTAACCGTAATCTACTTCTACCTAAAGTACGTACCAACTATGTTCAAATGACGGCAAGATTTTCATGCATAACACTGTGGAACATGCTGCCTGTTGATCTCAAATCATGCTCAATGTACCCCTTTAGTAAGCGCTTGAACGTCTTATTGTTAAATGACTTATGATTTGAATGTTTTCTTTTGGGTTACTTTGTTTGAAGCAAATTGTCACTATTGCACTACATGGCCCTACGTTTTTGCACCCTTTTCTTTTAAATATTGCTGTGATTTCGTCGCTGTTTGCTGACTAAAAAGCTAATCGCCTTTTTACTTTTTGTTAAGAGGTCCCTCTGACAGTTTTTACTTTGGGACCTCCGACTGTTCATTCTCCATGCTAAAAATGTATTCATAAAAATGTATCTATTTTTGAATAAAACAACAACAAAAACAAACTGTGATCGTGGACTCAGGGCCAATTAAAAACCCCCTTAAGCTACCTTACCTTGCGTAACCATATGTACAAATGTTCCATACACAGACATTTGTTGAAGTGTTACAGATGTTTATATCACCAATTACGCAACACTTGCGCAACAATGTCAGCTGGAACGTGCATATTAGCCACACCAGAAGATATGAAGCGCTGATTCTCACGAAGATGGTGGCTCTGTAAACTGATACATAAGACACTTTGAGCGCATGGCGCCTAACCACGATTGGCGTTAACCCGGCGTGACGGCTTTATCACAGGAGTACATATGTAATGTTTATAATATTGGGTAGGCAGCACTGCCGCCACTATTGACGTTTCGCGAAAACTAGCGTCTGTTTGAAAAGTAGTTCCGAGACCTGGCGTAGCTCTGTGGTAGAATGCTTGACTGCCCACGAAGAATGCTTGGGTTCGATTCCAGCTGGGGCTCTGTTATTTATTATTTGCATTCATTTAGTGATAAATGCTGCCCATTTCAGATTTTTTTAACACTGACATTTATTCTATGCTTTTGCTGGGTCGGTGCTACCGATGTGGGGTATTGCTTAACGATCACGTGTTAAAATTGCCCATGTGTCTTGTAGCCGTTCCTGGGTAGGTACTAAGTGTCAAACACCTGTGGCACATACCCGCGTACCAACGGCACATACGTGCCCGTGGGTATGTGCCACTGGCTGGCGAAAAGTGTTTGACGACGTACGCGACGAGATTGTGACATTATTCATGTCTGGACCAGCGCGTCACATTAGTCAAACCATCTTACTCCCCAATGCTAATTTTGGTTCACGCCATTTGAAGGGGGTGACCACTAGAGCAACTAAACGTAAGCGGCTAGACAGATAGATAGGCTCAAAGTCGCTGAAGTTTGCTAAGAAATGCTTCGCATTAGAAAAAAAAACATTTTTGATATCTTTCCTACTGAGACAGCTGGATGTTGGGAGATTATGCAATAAGCAGCACTGTTCGAGCAGTTTCCGCAAAAAAAAAACTATACTTTGCATTCAACAATGTGCCATCTAGACTGAGAATCAACAGATTTAACGCACATAACAAGTAGAAGTGTCGGACCTTTGTTATGATTCAAAGCAGCAACTCTAATCATCCAGTTAATAAACTACTTACTTAAATATACAACATAGCAGAGCTGCGAACAGCTCAGACACACTTAGAAAACGACTTTGCGCGTTCGTTTCACATTGAAGCTCATCTAAGGTCAATTTAACTCGCAACAATTTTGCGTATACGTCACCGTAGAAGCGGGCATGCGAAGTGTCGGTGCATTTAAAGTATTTTTTTATGTTTTTTCTCTTCTGCACGCCCCTTTGCATTGGTCGGTAAGAGCAGCGACTCGTTGGGTGTGAGGACGCTGCCAGAATACTTTAATTTTTATCGCGTGACTGCCACACCGTGAAAAGGGGGCCGTTACTGCATGGAACGTGGACAGCGTGTTGCCGATTGACGAATGGTTTTCGCTGTAGATGCTGTAATCAGCAAGAACGACGCAACAGCATGATGGCCAGAACAAGAAGAACGACTGGTTTGTTTAGTTGTTGTTCATATAGGCGCACGTTAGCGTACCGCGACTATCTATGCAGGTTCAATGCACAATTGTGATACGGTAGCTTTGCCAGATACTGATGCTGTGGTCACTTCGGCAAGACTGGTCGAGCAACACTGAACAACGGCACTTTTTTCAAAGCAGTTATGAAGTTTCGAGTGGGATTCCCAATTGTTTTGTGGTCCCAAAAAAGTAGAGCCGAGGCCACCGCGCATGCGACACCAAAACCACTTTTGCGTTTTGTGTCAGGGACGTACACATTTCTGACATTTAGCACCAGACCAGAAGCTCGCCCCAAACTCTTTGCGTCAAAATGATGGCCAAGCTCACTGAAGCAACCGTTCTCGGCGAGCACTAGAATCTAGAAAAGGGCACTGTCTAAATACACCAGACCTTGGTATTCGAGAACTCTTAGCCACCGTATGCGCCAAAGTTAGGGCACGCAAAGTAAATACAAGGCCCTAACTTTTGGGGCTCCTATTCAAAACATTCCTAATGTGAAGCATCATTCCAGTTGGTATTACAAGATTAAAAAGCTGCGCCAGAGTTACAAGGACAAAAGAAGTCAGGTAGGACAGACTTAACGTCTACTTCTTCACGTGTATACTGTAACGTGTAACTTCTTTTGCGCTTGTAAACGCAGCGAAGTTTTTTAGTCCACTGTTCAAGTAGCACTGTACAGGTCACGCGATTCCACACGACGACATTATTGGTACTGGGCTGAAGCCGAGGAAAGTAAGAAAAGAAAACTGCTAAAACTGGAGGTAACTCAAAAGTCTCCGTCATTCTCGCAACTGTCATTGCGCACGTAGCTCGAGTGATATGGTTCCGAGAACGGTCTCAAACACCAATCAAAAAGTCTGTACTCTGATATGAGTCTTGTATTTGATATCCCAGGCGATTTTATTGCTATTACTTGCGATACGATTTTACTCACCTTATATCGCAGTGTATCCTCGGTATCAAAAGAGAAAATCTTGTCTTTGTTCGTGATGTAAATATCTCGCTCTGTAGATGTGTTGTTGTACTGGGTGGGTGTTTGGCAGAGCTTCGGTGGAGGAAAAAGAATATAAGGGCGCAGAAAATATCCATGAATAACGGATAGCGCATTTCATAGAGCCACGAACATCAAGTTGCGCTCTCGTTCAACTTTCAAGCAACCAGATGGAGGCGGAAATGCTGTAGGCCCGTGTGCTCAGATTTGGGTGCACGTTAAAGAACCACAGATGGTCGGAATTTCCGCAGCCCTCCACTACGGCGTCTCTCATAATCATATGGTGGTTTTGGAACGTTAAACCCGACATATCATTCAACTTTAAAGAAACTCCGGCCGAGAAATCGCTTCCGGTTGTCCAAATATTCAATTCAAAATAAAACTGGCCAGAAATCGATGATTGGCGTTCACCTTTTCTTTGCTACATATATAGGCCTAGCAAAAGTTTACTTCCGATGATGGCCCACTAGCCATCCAGATAATTAATAAAAACTAAATTAGTTCGTTGAAACGGCACAGTTCTCTTGTGAGCAGCTCGAAACGTTGCGGCATTTGGCGGAGCCGCATTTAACGACCCAGTTTTTGCACATGGCCTCCGAGATCAGCTTCCACAGCTGCGTGAAGCACAAAGTTAACCCAAGGAACACACCAGCACAAATGAACGCCGTGGTGCGAGGGCCACTACCACAGGCCTATCGCTTGAAGATTACGTCGCCTACAACTCGCGCCAAACAAGGTCAGAATCAGGTATAGCGTGTCATAGTGGGAAAATAAAGACTCACTGAGTACGTTGGCTTGTCCTCCACGTTGGCCAAACTATCACAAGCATCGAAAATTTTTGGACTGCTTGCGTCTTGAGCAGGTGCCATGAACCAACGGCCCTTGAGAGTCGCGGACACGGCCATGGGGATCGTTACGTTGACAGTGGAATTGCGTAGATACTGAAGAAACACCACCGAGTCGTTCTGCGAGAGCGGGAACAAAACACGTATTTAGTATGGTCGTGTAGCGTCGCTCTTAAGATATCTACAAAATCCAATAGCGCTCACAAAGGGATGCTTAACAAGAACGCTTACTTTTAAGAACACGCAAGAGATAGTCGGGAAGACAAGGAATTGAAAAATGAAACTGATTTTGGTATTTCACTTATGTCTCCTTTTTATCTCTAGGATCTATGTTTGGCTGCTGAATCGAAGGTCGTGTATTCGATCCCTACTCCGGCAGTCGCAAAACGATGGAGGCGGAACGCTAGGAGCCCATGTATGGTGCGATTCAAGAGCACGTTAAAGAGCACCAAACGGTTGAAAATATCGGAGCCCTCCACAGTGGCGTCCCCACATATTCACATCATTGTTATGAGACGTAAAACCCGAGTTTGAGCATTTATAACAACAACGACAACCACAATGATAATAATATTACTACTACTAATTTTATAAATAATTAAAACTAACAGACAAAGATGGTAAGGAACCTATAGTGATGTAGCTGAAGTAATTGTATTGGAAATGTGCAGAAATGTGGAAGAAAAGATGACCTGCCAACAGAAGGGTTAGTTATCATTATTATTGCTTCAAAGAAAAAGAAAAATGAGCCGATAAAATTACACTTATTTTTTTAATCAAGCAGCGAGTCAACCAATACCTTATTTAACGAGTCCAAGAACAACAATATTTCTCTGTGCAGGTGGATGCAAAAATAAAGCAGTATAAAATGAACAACACATTACAGAAAGTCCACCAGTCGCTATGACCGGTGATGGTTGCCAACTTCGCGTGCCCATGTTTGAACACTGTAGTCTCTGGAACATTGGTGCACTTGCAATTGTGTCATACTCCGGCATAAGATGGTACACGCCGGCTCAATTGAGTGTTATAACTCCTCATTTTGTTTCGTTGCAGCTTCTGCATGCCTACAGAACAATTCGATCACGTAAATATTACGCCCTTTACAACCAGTCTAAATTGCTTCAAGTCTTCTTTTTTCCCACGAAACGTGAATCTATATAGAATGAGGTTGACGGGTCTCTGCACTGCCTCCATTCTCAGCAATTTGAAAATGAGTTGCGTAATCACGCATTTGATTGAACTGCATTTTTGTGATTGTGTCGCACACTTTCATCCCATCCTGCTATGTCTCAATAAGTGACACATCAGCATTTGTAAATGAAAAAATTATAACATAAACAATCACAAGCAGGTCACGTCGTACATGGCTCAAGGACGTTTGTTATATCGGTGAACATATTTTCTTTTATCTTGAGTGCCAAACAAAACAAAGGAAAATATTGAGGCTGAAAACGATGCGAAATTGTGGAGCAGCCAACGCTACTACAAAATATGTGCCGGGTGGTTTACTAGTTTCGTCAGGGCACTGACTCGGGGAAAAAGGTTCCACTTGCAAAAACGTTGGCTTCAGCGGCATTCCCTGTTCGAAGATTTTTTGAAGAAACATTGCAGCCATTACACGTAATTCATTCTCGGTGTAGAAGCCAACGCCCACAAACATTCATACTGGCTACATGACTTTCCGTGAACACAAAGGTGGTTATGATTGCCTCACATCGTTTAAACTACAAGCGATGAGTGAAGGATGAACAAAACCGGCAGCCAAGTCAACGCGCATTCAAGCTTTTCATGAAACATATTTTGTCGGCCACACGTAAGCTCTGGTCATCATAAATTAATTGACGATTGATTGATTTGTGGGGTTTAACGTCCCAAAACCACCGTTTGATTATGAGAGACGCCGTAGTGGAGGGCTCCGGAAATTTTGACCACCTGAGTTCTTTAACGTGCACCCAAATCTGAGTACACAGGCCTACAACATTTCCGCCTGCATCGGAAATGGAGCCGCCGCAGCCGGGAATCGAACCCGCGACCTGCTGGTCAGCAGCCGAGTACCTTAGCCACTAGACCACCGCGGCGGGGCTCATCATAAATTAATCGAGGGACACTCGGCTGATGACAATCCAATCAGGCTTTCAGAGAACTGGATTTACTCATGCGTTCATTCAAAATTAATACCTGCTCAAATAATGAACCCCAATGCTTGTACTCACCCGTTATCCCTACGAAAACTTGAACACCTTCGCGGGACTGAAAATCTCGGCGTTGACATGCCACAGAGCCGCACAAAGCATGTGATGCCTCGGTTGGGCCAGCTTCGTCTAATACTTGCTTCGCTGCACACCAACTCAAATGTCTTATTTTTGACATATTCATAGTTGGCACGCAGACCGAGTGAAACAATCAACCGCGATCGAACTTGTGATATCGCGGAGCGTGTGGCGAAGGTAAGCGGAGGCAAGCGCTTCACATGAGCCTCGCCACCCTTCGCCCGATTCCAAATCCACAAGATAAGGAATAAAACAATTGATAGATATGTGAGGTTTAACGTCCCAAAACCACCATACGAATATGAAAGACGCCGTAGTGGAGGGCTCCGGAAATTTCGGCCACCTGGGGTTCTTTAACGTGCACCCAAATCTGAGTACACGGGCCTACAACATTTCCGCCTCCATCGCAAATGCAGCCGCCGCAGCCGGGATTCGAACCCGCGACGTGCGGGTCAGCAGCCGAGTACCTTAGCCACTAGACCACCGCGGCGGGGCGAGGAATAAAACAAAGACACATTAACAAAAGATGATTTTTTTACAGTTCATTGAAATTTATTTATTAGTAAAAAATGATGAAAGAAAATCAATGCGAATATGATTTGATTTGATATGTGGGGTTCAACGTTCCGAAACAGCCATATGATTATGAGAGACGCCGTAGTGGAGGGCTCCGGATGCGAATATGACGAACAACCACGTCAACCTCACTCCGTTCAGACAGACCTTAGGATGCCCGGCAACCGCTACAAGCGCGGGTTCATTGAATCCCGAAACTAGCGCCGAATTTCCGGGGCCAGACACGATCGCAAAGATTCACACGGCCACCGCTCTACAAGCGTGGCAAGGCAGTGAGAACCCACATTGTGGCATTGTGACGATGGAAGTATGCTTGGTCCGCAACCAGCGCCACTCTTTCGTCTTGCGCCCCCTCACCCAACCACCATATTGGACACATTTCCATGGGACAGAGCCATCTAGGAAACTACACGAAAAATGGCGATGGCGACATAGAATGCCTACAGCGCCATCAAGTATACTGCCTCAAACTGTAGTTTGCGTGCATTCTTAAGGGACAGGGAGAGGCTACTGGGGACGCCGGTGAAACGAATGATTCCCCTAGACGTTAAGCAGCTTCTCCCCTAAAATGCGGACGCGCCCAAACTTTCCAGAGCATTAAGCGTGACGACTGACTCCTAATACAAAGTGTTAAGGCATAATTAATTATCATTATCAGCAACAGCATCAACCATGCGTGAAGCCCCGCACGAGCGGGTATAGTGCCTTACGTATGCGCGTCATGGTTACTCCTTTTTGCAAAAGAAAGAATTATAGTGTCGTGGGCACTTCAGAGCAGTACTAGCAGTACACGTTTTAGGAAAGCTTGAAACAGCACAAACACGTTCGTTTCTCTGCGTTGAGCCCTACACTGCGAAGCGAGCCCAGGTTAGTGATTTGGTAGGCGAAGGAAAGCGGAGCCACTAACGCCATTTCGTTCTACACTTGCAAGCGAAGATGCCACATCCTTAATGTTTTTTTTATGAAGCTACAGCATGTTCAAGTTGCCCATAGCAACCAGCAACCCTATTCCATAAACAACACACAAAGACTACTCCCTTCTTGCACAAACAGACACACACGCTGCATGTATGTATTGAAAACAAAGTCTCTTCACATGCTCACCATGCTGGAGAAGTAGCTTTTGTTGTATGCCTCTGCATCACTGTATACCAAAGTTGGCAGCATGAAGCACGGGAACGTACCGGGTTTATTGTACGTACAAGGCCGAAGTTCGAGTAAGAAGTGTTGCTGACGATAACAAAATGGGTTGGCCCGTTGACACTGGAACCAAGAAGGTTTAGGCATCGCAGGAGCTGCTACGTGAATGAGCATATACTAATCTGCACATATTTTTCGTTGTTTTTCTTATGAATGCGAATAGCATTTCTGTACCTTGCGTGATGGATATGCAAGTTGCAATATACGTGGCCGGCGTCTACATTTTCATTTTCACTTGTCTACATTATTATTCGGCTTACCGAAACGAAATGCCAATAAATGCGTCATTCACCACATTATGTATTTGAGTAAAAAAGTGCCTCCCTAGTTGTGCACAAGGATTCAACAAAAACTTCACCCTAACTAAACAAACCCGTGAGTCACAGCGGAGTCTGTTTTGGAAACTCTCTTCCACGACCATTTCACTTCCAAACAGCGTTGATAAATGAAGTTAACTTACTATTTCACATTGTCGGCCACCTTTTTCATGAAAGGGTCCATGTCCGTACTGGTCACGCCAGGCACCAAAGCATAGTCTTCGTTTGCTCCGGATATTTTTACCAATTCAGCTCGTAAGATCTGAAATCGGAAAGAAATGACTTGTGCGAGTAACTAAAACATTGCAGCCTGCAGAAATACAGTATTGCCGTAGGAACAAGTCACAGGTCCCGTTGATGCATTTGATTAACGAGACTCTGAAGTGAAAGCCTACTTTCATTTACTGTTAGCTAATGCAAAGATGATGCCTCGCAACTTATCGAAAGCTTTCGGTACAAGGAAAATGTTGGGAGCCAGCCCTAGGCGAATACCCTTTCTGTTGGTCCTGTGTCTTTTCGTGCTGTTTTCTAAGGAAGTACAGTCCTGCCAATGTTAGTGTGAACACGGCTCAGCATGGAATCGTTCTGTATAGTGTCATTGCAGCCGGTATGGATTCGCATCAAATCCGAGTGGTGCAGGCGCACACGATTGCGCCACTCTTGCTCTACTACAGTGAAGCAAAGCCGGTACCTGACTACTACCACATACAATGAAGTGCTACGCTTGAGCGATGTAGCAGGTGACATGCGACGTAGTGGGTGACGTAAAGTGCCTCCCACGTGCCGGTGCGCTACAACGTGCAGCCGCACCGGATCCACAGGCACTCCTCGGAGCACGATCCCGCTGAGCTGTGTTCACCCTGACTATGCACGCCAGTGTACAACCAACAAGCCCAACTTTTTGCACTTACACCTGCACTATATATATATATATATATATATATATATATCTATATATATATATATATATATATATATATATATATATATATATATATATATATATATATATATATATATATATATATATATATATATATATATATATATATATATATATATATATATATATATATATATATATATATATATATATATATATATATATATATATTGTTAAGGCGTTTATTAGCCGGCAACGAGCGAGAATACACAATGGTGACAGTCACAGCCAAGCACGGGCCCTCAGCGCGAGCGGCGTCCTTGTTGGGTAGCCCCACTAGAAGGTACTCAAGAGTTCGACCCATTTCATAGTTCGGAGGCTTCGCTACAATTACCCCGGCGTCGAAGAGGGAGCCGCCTGGCGACCTAACAGCTTGTTATTATGAGCGGGTCATAATAAGGCTTCAGGCGCTCCACGTTGACGATGTCTCGCCCACGGCGGCGCATGTCCGAAGATTGTTCAACGGGTTCGATCAGATAGTTGACGGGTGAGGTGCGCTCGATGACACGGTAGGGGCCTTCGTATTTGGGACGTAGTTTGGAAGAGAGGCCAGCGGCAGAGGTCGGGATCGAGAGCCATACAAGCGCACCAGGAAGGAACGTGGGCTCAAAAGTGGTGGAGCCATCCCGGATACTCTTCTGCCGCTCTTGTTCTTGCGTCGTAAAAGTCTTGGCAAGCTCGCGACACTCTTCAGCAAGCCTGGCTGTCTCGGAAATAGGTGTACACTCAGATGGATCCGGCGTGTACGGCAGTATCGTGTCCATGGTGTGTGACGGGTGCCTTCCGTACAGCAAGTAGAAAGGTGAAAAACCAGTCGTGCTCTGAGGGGCGGTGTTGTAGGCGTAGGTGACGAAGGGCAGTATATTATCCCAATTAGTGTGGTTGGCAGCGACGTACATAGAAAGCATGTCGCCGAGGGTGCGGTTAAAGCGTTCGGTGAGGCCATTCGTCTGTGGGTGGTAAGCAGTAGTTTTGCGGTGGACAGAATGGCACTCCGTCAGAATGGCTTCGACGACTTCCGACAAGAAGACACGGCCTCGATCGCTGAGAAGCTCTTGGGGTGGTCCGTGGCGCAGTATAAATCGATGCAGCAGGAAGGACGCAACATCGCGCGCAGCAGCCGCAGGGAGAGCGGCGGTTTCGGCGTATCGCGTTAAATGGTCAACGGCAACGATGGCCCAGCGGTTACCAGCCGACGTCAGAGGAAGTGGTCCATACAAATCGATACCTACGCGCCCAAAGGGACGGTCAGGGCAAGGTAACGGTTGTAGGCTGGCGTGCGACATGTGGGCTGACGGTTTACGGCGTTGGCAAGTGAGGCAAGAGCGAACGAACTGCTGCACATAGCGGTACATCCCGCGCCAGAAGTAGCGTTGTCGAGTGCGATGGTAGGTTTTGAATACCCCAGAGTGCGCGCATTGCGGATCAGAATGGAAGGATTCACATATCTCTGACCGCAGACTGCGGGGTATCACGAGTAACCACTGCCGGCCGTCGGCGTCGTAATTGCGTCGGTGTAGGAGGCCGTCACGAATGGCGAAATGGCGAGCTTGACGACGCAATGCACGCGTGGATGGCGTTGCGGATGCATCAGAGAGCATGTCGATGAGCGGGCCGATCCAATTATCCTTTCGCTGTTCGGTAGTGATGATGTCAACATCAATGGCAGAAACAGCAGCCGAGGATACTGAGCAGAGCACATCACCTTCAGGCAGAGGGGAGCGCGAGAGGGCGTCGGCGTCAGCATGCTGGCGTCCGTTGCGGTACAGCACGCGGATATCGTAGTCTTGTAAGCGAAGAGCCCAACGGGCGAGACGGCCTGAGGGATCCTTCAATGATGAAAGCCAGCATAGTGCATGATGGTCGGTGACGACATCGAATGGGCGACCATACAAATAAGGTCGAAACTTTGTAAGAGCCCAGACGATCGCCAGGCACTCTTTCTCCGTGACGGTGTAGTTTTTCTCGGCTCTCGTGAGCGTACGGCTTGCATATGCTACGACATATTCAGGGAATCCGGGTTTTCGCTGCGCCAGGACAGCGCCGAGGCCTACTCCACTGGCGTCCGTGTGCACCTCCGTTGGGGCTGTAGGGTCGTAGTGGCGTAGAATGGGAGGCGACGTCAACAAATGGCGGAGCTTCGCGAACGCGTCGTCGCACTCGGATGACCACGAATTGAAGGGCCCATTGCTTCCAAGGAGCTTCGTCAGCGGTGATATGATCGTGGCGAAATTTCGTATGAAGCGTCGGAAGTATGAGCACAGGCCCACGAAACTACGCAGTTCTTTGACAGACGCAGGTTTGGGGAATTCGGCCACGGCCTGAAGCTTGGCAGGATCAGGAAGAATGCCGTCTTTGGACACGACGTACCCCAGTATGGTGAGTTGCCGCGCTGCAAAGCGGCACTTTTTCAGATTTAGTTGTAAGCCGGCATTGCTCACACGTGCGAAAACTTCTTTCAGACGTTGGAGATGCGTGGAGAAATCCGGAGCAAAGACAATGACATCGTCGAGGTAACACAAGCACGTGTACCATTTCAAGTTGCGCAAAACGGTGTCCATCATGTGCTTAAAGGTCGCAGGTGCATTACATAGACCAAACGGCATTACGTTAAACTCGTACAAGCCGTCTGGCGTGACGAAGGCGGTCTTTGGTCGAGCGTCGTCAGCCATGGGTACTTGCCAGTACCCCGAGCGCAGATCGAGAGAAGAAAAAAAATCGGCTCCATGAAGGCTGCCAATCGCGTCATCGATGCGTGGCAGTGGATAAACATCCTTGTGAGTGATCTTATTGAGCCGTCTGTAGTCCACACAGAACCGCACAGAACCGTCTTTCTTCGCAACAAGAACAACAGGAGACGCCCATGGACTGTCGGAGGGCCGAATAACGTCGCGTCGGAGCATATCGTCAACCTGATCATTAATTACTCGACGTTCAGCAGGCGACACGCGATATGGACGTTGCCGTAAAGGTGGATGGGCACCAGTGTCGATGCGATGCGTAACAACGGACGTGCGACCGAGAGAACTTCGCCCGACATCGAAAGAAGAACGATATTCTTGTAACAGGTCCAGAAGTTGGGAACGCTGTACGGCCGTAAGGTTGTCAGCGATGGAGGGGCCAAATACATCAGCAGACGACGAATCAGAAGTGGAAACAGCATTGATGGTACACGACCTGGGAGCGCGCGTGTCATCGGGTACGTCCAGGACTTGTGCGTCGTCGACTGGTTCCACTCTGCCGAGACATTCCCCTCGAATCAAGGTAACAGCGTACGGGAACGGGTTGGTTACAAAAATAGCAGTGTTGCCCTGGTTGACCTGCACGGTCGCGAAAGGTACTAGCAACCCTTTCCTGCTGCAAGCGCGGTCAGATGGCGAAACAAGTCCAATGGTGTCGGAGAGACCAGCGCAGTAGACAGACACAGCCGTCGTCGAGTTTGGAGGCACTGTTGTATCGTCTTTCGTTAGAATCTTGCTCAGTGTCGGGGGACTGTCTTCTGGCGTCAAATGCGAGAAGGGTGAGAGCTCAATTTCGGCGGCGGCACAATGGATGACGGCGTCATGGCGGGAGAGAAAGTCCCATCTCAGGATGACGTCATGAGAGCATGCCTGAATGATGATGAACTGGGCGACATACAGAACGTCCTGGATGACAACGCGAGCTGTGCACCCTGCTGTAGGATGAATCCGGTGCAAACTTGCAGTACGGAGGGATAACCCAGAAAGTGGCGTCGTCACTTTTCGAAGTAAGCGGCAGAGTTTTTCGTCCATAACTGATACCGCAGCTCCAGTGTCAATAAGAGCCGATGCACAAACACCGTCCACAAGCACGTCAATGACATTCGAGGGGCTGCTCTGAGGGCTTTCACATTGCGATAGCGTCGCAGTTCTTGCCTCAGGGACTGCGACGACTAGTTTTTCCGCTCATGAGCTGCCGCACTTGGCCGCATGGGAGACAGGGAACGGCGTCGTGGAGACGGTGATCTTCGAGATGGACCTGGGCGAGATCGAGGTGGCATAGACGGCGGTTCTTCGCGATAAGGACGGCTGAGTTGGCCAGCAACAGGTGAAGAAATTGGAGCCGGCTGTACGCGATGGCAATAACGGGCCACGTCACCGGCGTAACCGCAGGCAAAGCAGATGGGCCGGTTGTCGGGTGTGCGCCATCTGTTCACCGGGGTAGGTCTCACCCATGTCGCAAGGGCTGATGGACGGAACGGTGGCTGCATGGTGGACTGAAGCTGAGGCTGAGGGGTTACGTCAACATACGTAGCGGGCATACCCGCTGCAACGGACGGAGGTCGTGCAGCAGCTTCAGCGTAGGTCAGAGGGGCGGGTGCTTGAACGACTTGGGGTGGCCTGGCGACCACTTGCGCGTAACTCAGGGACGCAGGAGCCGGAGGCTGTTGGGGGTGGTAAGCAGGCATTACCTCCGCTATTTCCTGTTCAATCGCTCGGCGGATGGGAGGGAGAAGGGTAGTATCCGATTGTTGAACAGCAGGTTGGTGGGAAAAGGGCAGGAGGGAGAACTGACGTGCGATTTCCTCACGGATAAAGGACTTCAGTTCTGCCATCAACGCCACTTGGTCACAACTGGCCTCCAAGCCAGCAAGCGTTGCAGCTCGTGGTGGGGAGCGTCGGGTCATCGAACGCTGCCGGCGGAGCTCCTCGTAGCTCTGGCACAGTGTGATGAC